>JAPTHN010000010.1:35690464-36305491 GCA_026936325.1 Platynereis dumerilii | reverse complement strand
GCTGCAAAAAAAATAGCGGAGCAGCAGACCAACAATTTTGGGCCCATTTGGCAAGCTCAAAGAATTATTTTTTCTTCTTAATTCGGGGGCTGCCGCCCCCGAACCCCTGCTTCTTCTTATTTCGGGGGCTGCCGCCCCCGAACCCCTGCTCCTTGCTTTCTGTTATTTTTCAAATGTCTTTCATAATTTAAAAATAACATTTGCTAAGCGACTGTAATAATCAACCTCCCCAAAGTGACCTTGGCTGAGATGGCTGCACTATCGACCTACCTATCGATCTATATATCTACCTATCTATCCGTCTATCAATCTAACTGTCTATCCATATCTATCTATAAAATTTATCAATGAAATTAATGTATTGTGTTATTTCCATCTATCTATCGATCTTTCTATCTATCTTTCCATCTATCTTTCTATCTACAAAATTAATGTATTGTATTATTTCCTGAGAACAAAGAATTCTGACCTGTTGCCTTCAAGGCTGCCAACCTTCAAATGAACTGAGGAACATGAATGTGCAACAAATACAATGAAATGTTGTCAAACAAGAAGGATTGAAGGCAAACAAAGGGATTTAAATTAATTTGTTTTGTACTTAGTGGTATAAGTTAGATAACACCCTTGTTTGTGACAATATGCAATAATCCTCGGGCTAAAGCCCTCGGATATATTGCATATTGTCACAAACGAGGGCGTTATCTATTACTTGTGATTGGCTGACATAGGTATCGAATGGTACTATATGGGGCGACATATTTTAAAATAAAATAAATAAATAAATATTTTGTGGACAAACTTTTCTAGCAATACATTTTTTTAATAATCTGTAACAATCTGTGGAGATGCAGAAAGCTTGCAAATTACATCTTGACATCTGCCCAGTCAGGATGGTGAATTATTAAATCAAACAGAAGAAGAGGCTGAAATATATTTTTCTATTCTCTTCAGCCAAATATCTGTCTGAATACAGTTCTCCAAGAACATTGTTACTCTCACTCTATAAAATTATATTTCGCTCTGATGTTTTACCACTGCTTTTTTATGAACTCTTTCGTTCTCACTTTTTACAATAGTCAATGACTAACCGTCAGTGGCGTAACTGGGGGGTCTCGAGCGGGGGGGCACCTGGGGGGGCACACGATTCTCTGGGGGGGCACCCTCTATGCTAATTGTATATTTTAGCCAGAGTTGGAAAGTTCATATGGGGGGGCACCTGGGGGGGCACCTGGGGGGGCACAGGTCCAATATGGGACGCCACTGCTAACCGTTCTGCTCCCACATTGTACAATTGTTTTATAATTAACTCCTTTGCTTTTGTCACTGTAAAATTTGAATTTTGAGTCAGCTCTATTGATTGAGGGAGATGGCTGTACAATTTTTTGAGCCAAGATAGATTGTTGTTTTAAGTTATGATAGCGGACAGATTATCATGATTTCTAAACAACAAGCTATGTCAGTTCAAACAAATTGTGCAACCATCTCACTGACTCTAAATTCTATATTTTACAGTGTACTTTTTAGAAATGTTTATGATTTACCCATTAGAACTCGCCTTTTACAGTTGTTTTGTGATTAATTCTTTTTCTCACACTTTCTTAAGTTGTTATGATTGACTCTTCTACTCTGACTTTTTAAAAATGATTTTACGATTATATCAATCGATCATTAAAGTTATCATTTTGCATTTCAGAAATGGCTCCTCAAACAAAAACGACCGAATGCCAACAGCAAGAAGCCCAACCCAACATCTCAGTGGATGAGAATGGTTTACGCACATTGACACTAGAGGTCATCCTTGACGGGGTTTCTAAAGATGACGTTACTGTCCGTCTTCAAGATGGCTGCTTTCTCGTCCTGGATAAAGACAACGCAGTCTTGAAAACATTGAAAGTTGAGGAATCTGTGGATCCTTTCACCGTTGAAGCCGGCATGAACAAGAATATCCTCAAGATCTCTGCTCCGTTGCCTTGTTAAATTGAAATTGACACTAACTTTGTGATATGATTTTCTTCCATCATTTGGTCATCAAATTCACATCATTTTCAAGTATTCATTTTTTCTGCTAAATCATCATATATCAGTATCTACCTATTGGACATGCATATTTATGTTTTGCATGGAAATTTCATGGACAATATGGGACATGCATATATTTTTATATTGAGTGACATTTTCTATTTTGAAGATGGAACTTGCACAAGATCTTGTCCTATGTCAATTTTTAATGTTGTTCCATTATTGACAAAGCCATACTGTTGTGGTTTATTTCCTGTATTCAGTATTATTTCTTGTATCATTTTACAAATTGTATTTTTAGTCTCATCACTATGATCATGTACTTAGTCCATGTATACTAACTCCATTCCTTTTATATTGAAGATTTTTCAAAATAAATTAAATACATTTTCAACAAAATTAGCTGTTCCTGCGTTTCACGATCCTTGAGGTATCAAATGCTCTGATTGGCCGGGGGAAAACGTTGTGATTACCAAGTACCTGATTTGACAGAAAGGCCAAGAACAAATGAATCTGTGCTTTTTTTTAAAATATTGACAGGCAAGTCAATATCACTTTCAATGGGCTGATAAGTTAAGCATTGGCTTGACTGAAGATACTACCTATACGTGTGTCCTGTTGTAGAACTAGCAAGAAAAAAGAAAAAGTTTATATGGTATCTATAATTCTATATCCAATGATTTCATAGCTTCTACAGAGCTCTATGACATCAATATGACGTTTTCATGTTGTGAGCAACTCTGTAGCTCGTTGAGACTTTGAGAGTACATTTAGTTGATTTGCATTTCTTTATAGACGTACTATAAATTTTGCTATGTACAGCTAAATAAACACCTGGCTTCTAACCAGAGCCTTGTGGCATTTATGAGGCCCCACATAGTAGAAAAGCCAAGGCTGTCAGCAGACATTAATGTTGTTTTTGTTCAGAAGACTTGGCCAGTCCTTGGCAGAAAGCAATGTTGATGAGTTTGAACCTAAGCTGATGCTGATGCAGAAAATTGAAAGTAACAGATTTCATTACATTGTAGATCAATCTTAAGATGAAGTTAAACATCAGAACCTCGCCTTCATTTCATTCCATAATCTTTTAATCTTCAGTTTCAAGAATCTTGTAAATAATCAAGATAGATTATATATGCAGCTGTTATATTGGTGATCTTGGCGACACTGTAGTTGCGATGCTATGTGGGTGAAAAGATGATCTAAACAAATAAACTCAAATAAGACCATTAGAAGGTTGATAGCTATGTACATTAAAACATGAAATATATACAAAATATAATCAAATCCTCACAGCCCCTATGGGTCAGTCATTAGAGTGCTCGCCTCACAATCGAGGGACATGGGTTCAATCCCCCAGGCTAGCCATCATGTCATTCCACAACTTTGTTGTTCGCATCAGACATGAATTGGAGGTGCTGTGGACCTGGAAACGAGTCACTGACTCAGCTTGGCTACCCACGTTGAATGAAAATTACCATTACCTTTAGTGCCTTTACATAACTTGATAAGAATAATTTTCAGAAACTCAAATTCTGTTAAAAAAAAATAATGATGTAAATTTGCAATTTTTTTAGACAAAGTATCAAGTGAAGGGACCACTAGGGTGCATCAGTTGCCCCAACTTTTTAGAGGAAACCTCTCCTTTTGCAGGAATGTTCCTTTTATACTAGAAACACATTGTGTGAAGTTTCAATAAATTCGAAGAATGTCTAGGGGTGGCACACTTGCATTGAAGTTTCTAGGAATTTTGCATTTTCTGTCATTTTATCGGTTTCGCGGTTTGTTATATTTCATTGGTTATTAACCCAAGAACATTAAAAATGATACCATGTGGTAGCTCTCATCATGAGCTTCATTTTGAATACCAATATGATGGGTATCTGACTTAGAGAACCATTTCATGGTTACATGAAATTCCACAACTTCGTGTGCTAATTTAAATTAATGAACAAGTTATGCTATTGCTTTGTAGAGTTGTTACCAACTAAAAGATACATATTGTAATTAAGCAAGAGACCATAATTATATGAAACAGTTTATTGCTTGCAATGCAATTACCCATTATCTGTGGTGTGATTGTATATGCATGTTATGTCAGACATATTCTCTTGAAATCAAGACACCTCGTCAACCTCCCGTTTGTCACGAAACAGCAGTTGCTAATGAAGATCTGCATAAATGCCTCAATTAAATCTCCCACTTGTCAGATTGGTTCTTAAAGCACTAAAATGTATAATAAGAGAAGCAATTTCAGTTGGTAATATGTTTCTCTACCAAAGTGCCAAGACCCTTTCATATCTTCTTATTTGTATTCGTTTTTTGCTATTTCGGCGTGTTTGATGATGTTATGCACTTTAAAAAATTTCTGAAATGAATGAAATTGATTTCTGTAGAATAGAATATATATAATTTTGTCTGGTGGTTAAATGTTATGTGAAACTGGACTTGCATAAATTTAGGGCAGCTGGAAAAAAAATAAGACATCGCTAAAATGGTTTCACCTTGATTGGCCTATACCAGGACTGTACATATGGGAGAGGTTTTTTAATTTCAAAAATTGAACTGCTGCAGGTTAGACTCCAACTGAAAGAGATGAAAAGACCAGTCCTATCACCAAAAAATGTCTTTCTGATTTTTTTGAACAAATAGCTTATGATAAGTGAAAAAAATACCACATAAATTTGTCAAAGTTATGAAAATAATGCTATAATATTATATTACAGTTTGAATTCCAGGTAGAGAGTAACTGTGATATGGTATGGAAAATTTGCCATGGTGAGGTTTTGGGATCTTTTTAAATCTATTCAAAACGGAAAATGTAATCCCCCTAAGAGAATTTAGGCATTTTCAAGCCCATGCCACTTTGGATGAGTTTCCTCGATCAGACAACTTTGAAGGAAATTGGCCTGTTGCCTTAAGATGAAGTTTTGACCTTGGTTCTGTATCACAATATATTGTATATTTTTTGACAATTCAAAATCTTAAAATTCCCATGTAATGGCAGTAGGTCACTTTTTGTGCTGAGCAGTCGAAATGCAAGTTTGGCACACCAAGCCTCGGAAACTAGTAACATTCACTAAAATGCAACATATTGTATAAATATAATGTTTATATATATATAAAACAAGGTATCTGAGCTTAAGGTCCCCTTTAACCGATTGTATATCTGAATATCCCACTTGACATAATAATGATTATAACAGTGTTAGAAATAAATCAACTTTCATTTATTCTAAGGGACTCAACAGTTGCTAATATCAGAATTTGTAATTTATGTATTATTGCCAGATAACTTGGATGGTTGCTTTTAGTACTAGATATGGCTTCCTGGTACTCAAATTAAAGCTCTCTTTCTGCTCTACATCATGGTGCCTATTTTTTTGTTCTTGAATAATTATTAAAGAAGTTATCACATACCGCAGATTCCGTAATGAGATATTTTTGGTCAAAATCGGTTAAACTTTGGGGCATGCGTGCCACCCCTAGACATTAGGGTGTGGCTGTTGCCCATCAAAATGGAAAATTTTGGAGGAGCCCCCTGTACCTTTTTTTGGTATTGTGGTTTGATCTGAGAGACATTTCTGTGAAGTTTCAAGAAAATTGAAATACGTTTAACTTGAGCACAATGCAGTTGAAGTTTCGTCTCATTTTATTAAAACCCAAAGTCGCGGTTTCCCGTAACTTTGTCAATATTCATTAAACAACAATATAATATGTGCAGTTGGCCAGGGCTCAATAAGACCTTCATTTTGAATACCAACTTCAATGGTATCAGATGATTTTAAGCAGTGTATCAATTCATAATTTGACTGCAATTTCGTAATTTGTGTGCTTTGTACTGATTACCTTCATTTTAAATGTCAACAGGCCTTTATCACCCAAAATTATCCTATGTAATGAAGCAATGACAATGTCTTGATAGAATTTGATTTTAAAAAAAGTTAGTATCAGTCTAATATTGACAATGCCATACACTTATACATGGGAACACGTGTGTGGTTGATACATAGACACCAGCTAACCATTTTGTCTTTTTTCGAAAGTGAGGTGAGATGCGAAATCAGTACTAACTGAGGTAAGCTAGGTAAAATTGATAAAGGATGATTAAGCAATACTTTTGCGAATACAATTGAGAATTCAGTTATTTGGTCACATCTGAGTAAAGACACAAATGTATGCGGTGTCTTAATCATCTCTTTAAATACCATAATATTGTCACTTGTTGCCATTAATCACAGTTCCTTCAAACATAGCATTAGACTTCAGAAACCTGATTTATGAAGTTTAGAATGCTTTGTGGAGGATAAACATGTTTCAGATGTCACACATTGGCATGATCAATCCATCCTAAAAATGTGACAAGAGAGAAAATAAGAAACCTTTGTTATTTATAAGCATCACATTCAGCATGTGTCATTTAATTCATTATTCAACTCAAATTTTAAAAATGTGGCTAGCTATATAGGCCACTTTTCATGCCAATATAGTCAAAAATTTCGATTTTATTAGACATTTTGTGCTTGAAATATGTCCTAGATCATTATGAGTTGATTGAGAGAGGATTTTCCCTGACTTTATGATAATATACAATGGTCTTGAGAATTGCTAAGACGCATTATGTATGGACTATTAAGATCTCACCCACCTGGTGCCAACTTAATGATTTAATTTTTTTTTTCAGCTTAAATTGGTTTTATTTATCTGTTTTTTCATGTTTAATGCCACTGTGTATGAATAAAGATATTGGGTTGGATAGGCATAGGCCGAATTTAGCCACTCTCAATTTGCTTGCCTTATAGTTTTAGATTTCACAAATAACAGTAAAACTTCTTACAACAGTGCACCAAAATATCCAAATATAATCAAATTCCTTCAAAATGTCAAAATAGTGCTATATTAACCGGATTAACATCAAATCTTCATCTTTATATAATTTTCAAATTATTTCTCAAAGAAACCTTGAATTATAGATTAAATTTTCCGAGACCATTGAAGTTGGTATTCAAAATGAAGCTCTTATTGAGGGCAGTTCAACCATACATTTTATTTTAATGTATGACTCATATTGACAAAGTTATATAATACCGCGGTTTGAGCTTTTAAAGATTAATTAAGAATTTTCAACTGGATTGTGCTCAAGTTAAGCATTTTCTGATTTCCATGAAACTTTCCAGAAATGTTTTCAGGACCAAGACACAGTACCAAAAAAAGGTACAGTGGGATCTGAAAACTTTGGGGCACCAGCCACACCCTACTAGACATTGTCCGATTGTTTTGAAACTTCACAGGATATGTTTTATTAGCAAAAGGAACATAATTGGAGAAGGAGAAGGGAATCAAACAATTTTTTAATTTTTGGGGGGCAACTGATGCACCCTAGGGACCATAGCAGTTATTTTGCGGGGATTTTGACATTTGTTAAAATTTCCATAAATTCCGCTGTATAATTATTTGTACTGCGTAAATACACCCATGCCCTCAAAACCAATTTAATTATAGGACATACGGGTAATTATTCTTTCTGACCTTAAGTCATCTAATCAAGTTATAATCAAATGCTCATGTCAACTGTGCCGGGAATGCACACTTTCAATGTGAAGATTATTCCATTGCCTTTAAATGCTGAGTTGGGTCTGACTTCTCTCTTTAGGAGCTCCCAAGCGCCGGTAGATTCCAGTTTTTTCAGAAATGGTTCAAATTTGTCTTTTAATGCCACAGATCCTGTCAGGCGGATTTCTGTGAGGTTGATCGCAATGATCCCCCCTGTGAAAAGGAAATAACAATTTTAAAACAAAATAAAACAGTGTTACACCATACAGTCATAGAAAGACAATTACTAAATTCAGGATTTGGGTATGCTTTTGGTACGTTTTTCACAATTAGTGCTAGTTTTTTTCACAATTGTTGTACATATTTTCACGAGTACTGCAAATATTGCCTGGTTTTTTTCTTCATCATATTTTATGGCTTAACATTTCAGATTTCAATACAATCAACCTCATATGCCAACAGTATAAAAGATTGATATTATTTTTATAGCAGGCATCATACACATACCTGGCTTGACAATTCGAATCATGTCTGTCAATGCTTCAACTGGAATTAGACCACCACCAAAACATCCATTCGTGACCATTCCATCATAGGTATCTGCAATGAAATCAATGTAGTTATTTGAAATTAAAATTCCTTAATTTTTTGTAAAATTGAAATTCATAGAATTTTTAAAATTAAAATTCCTTTAATTTATTTTAAATTAAGATTTATGAAATAAAAGTGTAACTTGATTCAGTACAATACAATGTTTTCCAACCTAGCCCTGATAAATAACAACATACTATATTATTAAAATTAAGTATAAGAAAGTATAAACTGGTTAACAGAATTAAGAGTGAAAATCTGACCATCTTTGATTTCAACAGGTTTCCCTCCCATCTTGGAGCGGTAGGACTTCTTGTAGATATTTTTCTTGATGACCTGGCTCAGCAACTCTTCCGAGGGTTCCAGGGCATCTATCTCTTCAAATCCAAGTAGCCTCAGCTGCAAAATGATATTTATGTGAGACTGTTGAAATATGGAACAAAAACCAAGTACCAAAGAAATAAATAATTGCAAGATTACATCCTTAAATAAATCTGGTAAAAGTGTCACAGTTTCAGGTAGACCATAGGCGTATCGGAGGGGGGGGGCGCCCCCCAAAAGTTTGGGAAACAGTAAGATTCGGGCAAAAAGGCTGAAAAAATGGGCAGATGATTAAATAAACACTATTGAAAATTAATGATTTCTAGGCAATTCTATTTGAAATGGTACTAAAACTAGATCCTGAAATTCGGGCAAATGTCATTCGCCCCGCCCCCAAAAATCGCGCGTGCTGTACGCCTATGAGGCAGACCGACCTATATTCATAGCCAGTTACAAAGTCTTGTGTATAACCCAATCACAATGGCCTGATAAAGTGCAAATATAAAAACATTACTTTGGTTTTTAAACATTTCAATAAAATTTATTCAAACATTAGGCGGTTGTTTGGTAACATCCTCAATACCACTTAATACTCCTGACTTTTGCAGTAAGAATTGTTACCCACCTGAGTACCCACAAATCCTGTTCCAGCACCAATGTCTATACATTTGAAGGACGGCCTGAGATCAGCTGGAATTTGGTCAGCAAGGGCTTCTGCGACATACTGGGGTCCTTTGCGGTGTTCGGCACAGAAAACCTGCAAGAAGTTGAAATTAGGAACTGACTTTTTTAAACCTGGAATTTCATTAGTCACATCCATCCAGCAGCATAGGGTAAACCTTCAGCAACAGGAAACTGACTGAATGATGCCTTCTTCCAAAAACATAATTTATCTCATGCATATCTTGTGGAGAGCCTAATGTAAATTCCAGGTTTGCCTGTCTTTCTATAAGGAAGGGCTTCTGCAACGTACTGGGGTCCTTTGCGGTGTTCAGCACAGAAAACCTGGAAGAAGTTGAAATTAGGAACTGACTTTTTTAAACCTGGAACTTCATTAACCACTTCCCTCCAGCATCATATGGTAAACCTTCAGCAACAGGAAACTGGCTGAATGATGCCTTCTTCCCAAAAACATATAATTTACTTCATGCATATCTTGTGGATCTAATGTTAATTCCAGGTTTGCCTGTCTTCCTATAAGGAAGGGCTTCTGCAACGTACTGGGGTCCTTTGCGGTGTTCAGCACAGAAAACCTGGAAGAAGTTGAAATTAGGAACTGACTTTTTTAAACCTGGAACTTCATTAACCACTTCCCTCCAGCATCATATGGTAAACCTTCAGCAACAGGAAACTGGCTGAATGATGCCTTCTTCCCAAAAACATATAATTTACTTCATGCATATCTTGTGGATCTAATGTTAATTCCAGGTTTGCCTGTCTTCCTATAAGGAAGGGCTTCTGCAACGTACTGGGGTCCTTTGCGGTGTTCAGCACAGAAAACCTGGAAGAAGTTGAAATTAGGAACTGACTTTTTTAAACCTGGAACTTCATTAACCACTTCCCTCCAGCATCATATGGTAAACCTTCAGCAACAGGAAACTGGCTGAATGATGCCTTCTTCCCAAAAACATATAATTTACTTCATGCATATCTTGTGGATCTAATGTTAATTCCAGGTTTGCCTGTCTTCCTATAAGGAAGGGCTTCTGCAACGTACTGGGGTCCTTTGCGGTGTTCAGCACAGAAAACCTGGAAGAAGTTGAAATTAGGAACTGACTTTTTTAAACCTGGAACTTCATTAACCACTTCCCTCCAGCATCATATGGTAAACCTTCAGCAACAGGAAACTGGCTGAATGATGCCTTCTTCCCAAAAACATATAATTTACTTCATGCATATCTTGTGGATCTAATGTTAATTCCAGGTTTGCCTGTCTTCCTATAAGGAAGGGCTTCTGCAACGTACTGGGGTCCTTTGCGGTGTTCAGCACAGAAAACCTGGAAGAAGTTGAAATTAGGAACTGACTTTTTTAAACCTGGAACTTCATTAACCACTTCCCTCCAGCATCATATGGTAAACCTTCAGCAACAGGAAACTGGCTGAATGATGCCTTCTTCCCAAAAACATATAATTTACTTCATGCATATCTTGTGGATCTAATGTTAATTCCAGGTTTGCCTGTCTTCCTATAAGGAAGGGCTTCTGCAACGTACTGGGGTCCTTTGCGGTGTTCAGCACAGAAAACCTGGAAGAAGTTGAAATTAGGAACTGACTTTTTTAAACCTGGAACTTCATTAACCACTTCCCTCCAGCATCATATGGTAAACCTTCAGCAACAGGAAACTGGCTGAATGATGCCTTCTTCCCAAAAACATATAATTTACTTCATGCATATCTTGTGGATCTAATGTTAATTCCAGGTTTGCCTGTCTTCCTATAAGGAAGGGCTTCTGCAACGTACTGGGGTCCTTTGCGGTGTTCAGCACAGAAAGCCTGGAAGAAGTTGAAATTAGGAACTGACTTTTTTAAACCTGGAACTTCATTAACCACTTCCATCCAGCAGCATAGGGTAAACCTTCAGCAACAGGAAACTGACTGAATGATGCCTTCTTCCAAAAACATAATTTATCTCATGCATATCTTGTGGAGAGCCTAATGTAAATTCCAGGTTTGCCTGTCTTCCTAAAAGCAAAAGCTGACTTGCAAACAACTGCCTTATATCGCAGTGATGCAATTTAGTGTCTGACATAGGGCAATGTTACTTGAGTTGTGCTGTTCCAGGTCATTCAGTCGACTTGGACACTTACATTCTTAGTCCAGAAGCCAAACCCAGAAATGTGACATCCAGTAAACACCCCTGAGTAGATTTAGTTTGACACTTGATGATGTTAGGGTACCCCAGCCTGCATATGGCCAGGGTGGGTTTACTCATCAACTGTGGCGCATAACCCGGTAATGCGGCCATATGTCCGGTTACGGACAAAATTTATTGAAAATTCCCAATATTGAGTTTTGAGGGCCTAGTAGTGACTGGATCAAACTGAAATTGGCTCAGATATGTGCAGAATAATTGGTTGCATGTTACTAAACTGAAAAATGTTACATTGTTTCTTTATTTTGTGATTTATAATGAATTTATAGTCATTTTTCATGGAAAATTCACTTCATTTTCAGCCGGGCCTAATCACAAATCTCTTCAGAACTTCAGTTCTAATTCAGATATCATCATGGTCTAGTATTACCAAAGATAATGCAATGTTAAAATGCATATTTCAAGACTAGAAAATGAAATAGACAAAGTAGATATATCATACATTGTACATGTCTCTTAAATTGAAAACCATATCTCAGGGAGACATATAGGGCTACGGTTTATCATGAAAAATCAGTACATTGTCTAATTATTCTGATGATAACTTGCACAAAACAAACATGACGTTAACATTACATTTGGCCAGATATTAAACCTTACTAGAAAATGACTTCATGATAATAGTGACAACAGATTTTAAATTTTTCAGAAGACAACACAAATAAGCGCAAATGATGAGGTTCAATTGCAATTGGCTCTGGAAAATGCAGAAATGCAAAAATAATTTTTAAAAAACCTAGTCAAGAGTGAACATCATTAATTAATATTTCTCAGAGTAACAGAGGCTGTTACTGTTATCGCTCAGCCACAAAAAATGTATGGGCAGTCATCATTGTTTAAGCAGTTATATGCTTCAATGTAAGTAATGTCATGTTTTCTGCAGTTCAATTCTTCAGTTCAGTTTGTGGAGCAACCACATCCGATCAGAGCAAGCAATTCGCTTGGTGCCACTTCAGCAACTGGACTGGAGTTAAATAAAATCATATTTTTAGAATTAACTTCAGTGGGACAAACATGGAACATCAGCATAATTATGACTATTGAGTTCGCATGCAAAGGTTGCCAAACATTTTTCTGCAAATAGGAATGGAAATGTGCATTCTTTGTAAACTGCACCTTTCAGCATGTCATTTCCTGGTTGCTCTTGACTGAAGAGATAATAAGGAAAAAATAGTATTGATGTCTGCGATAAATCTGCCGTCTTAAAGTGCAGTCATAAATGTTCAATCATGTGTAGGGTTATTTCCGGGCTACAGCAGCCTGCTTTAGTTGCGAGCGTGAGCGAGCAGGCTACAGCATTTCACTAGTGGTGCTGTATTTCACGTCCTCACTCACATGCATTTTTGAAGCAGCCCAGCAAAGTTCTGCTGAGTTCTGCTGAGCACAGACCTGATAGGCAGCAGCACGGACCTTAGGGGCAGCAGTCCCAGTGACCTAGAAGCCAATTCGATACCCAATTCGACTTGAATTTTGTCAGTTTGCAGCCTCGCTCGCTCGCCTGCTTCTAGCAGACTGTGCTCAGTCAGGAGTTTTTTCTGCATTGTCCCATAAGTGAGCTACATCACAATGCCTGTTAGGATAACCAGCTATGTCAATAATGACTCAATGTTACTGGCTCTGCAGCTATTTTAGCTGATATTAACATCTGTAAGAGGCAGACGTTATGATTACTACCATACTCTTTAGATTCATGAGCCGCTTTAAATTCAAACTGCTGTCACTCTTGAATCATTTTAGACAGTGGCGTCAGTTCCTATATGGCACTGGTGGGGCAGATGACCCACCACTTTTTTGCCAAAAAAAGGTGAACAAATTCGGAGCTTCCATAACTCTGCTGTGCCCATGCAAAAAATTTAAAAAAGTTGTCAGTGCCCCACCACTTTATTTTGAAAATGATGCCACTGATTTCAGTGCATTTACTGCATGGTAATATCGGCTTAGCTTCAGTGCAGCCCACATTTTGTACAATGGTGCTGATATTTATGCATCTACCATTGCCAGGACATCAAGTTTAAGAGTCTTTGACCACAGATTTTGCCCAAACAGCAGGAAAAAATCGTGTCAAAGTACAAATCGCATCACAGTGGTATTCATTTAGTGACTACATGGAGCTGTGAGTTCAATAATGCATCAGATCGTAGAATGTCAGGTCACCAAACTGTTGAAGACCTAAAAGATCTTCGGTCGGCCCATCAAGAGGCTGATCCCCTATCAGCGTGCCTCGGCGGTCCAACGTCGGCCCGAAGCTGGTCCGATGGTACTGACATCAGACTGACGCTGGGACGACGTTGGACCGCTGAGGCATGCTGACAGGGCCCTGCTTTTTATTGTATGTTCATTATGCAAGAAGGACAATAGCCAAGTTTATTAGCTGATCAGTGATCACCAGACACCTCAATATCTGCTGCGGCAAAAAATCAGAATTGTGGCTGAAGTAAAGTCATGGGCAGAGGTAGATGCAAAAATATCAGCCCCATAAATATTTCACAAAAACTGGGCAACACTCAAGTTCATAAACTACAGGATGTAACAGTGTCTGCTGTTTAAGTGAATGGGGCAGGAGAAATCAAAGGGTATGATAGCTAATGATCCACACTGACCCAGAGAACCAGCCTACCTTGAAGACAATCAGGAACTAATGCTAAGTACGACTGATGCCATTGAAACTTCTGTGGCAGTACTTCAAGGCAGTAAATCCTCAACAGACATCAACCAATTTTTCTTCAGAGAAAAGCAAGCCAGGAAGGATGACCACTGTAATGGCATGGTTCTGTCTTTTCAGAACTAGTGTCACTTCTTGTTTATTATGGCTGGTCATAAGAATTATATGCTATTTAATATGGTTTCATGAACACTGTAGGCCTGTGGTTCCCTTGGGTTTGAACTAGGGATTTAAGCTGATTATTAAAGGTTATCCATTGATTTCTTAATCAAGATGTTTCTTTTTTCAACTTGAAGAACTATTTGCAAAATTATGTTTGTTCTTGAACTTCTTTATCATGAAAAATGCTTTGACATCGTAAGTCGTTCATTTCTCAGATATAAGAGTTTTGAAGTTTCAAAATTTAAATAGTGACTTGTTGAACTTCATCACATACCATATATATGTAAATGTGGGCATATGTTTTTTTTTACACTTGTGGACCAATCTAATGTTAAAATTGTGGTGATAGCTTACATTTTACTCATTTCTTTGACATAATACTCAAATCTGTTCGTAAAACGAAGGAAATTGGTATAAAAATGGCCATAAAAACATAATATCTAATTAATTAACAGTATAGACATGGTTTCTGTATTCACCTGTAGTCTCCCTAAATGGGGCATTTGCATACCTAAGCAATTCATTTGTTACAAAGAACCTGAGGATCAAATTTCTGCTAATCTATGAATATGTGAAAAATTCGAAAATAAGGGGGGTAGGGTAACTTTTATCACTTTAAAGTCTAATAACAGAAAAAGTATCCATCACAGGGTCATGACTGTGATACCACTGGCAAGCTGAGAATAAGGGGCAGTTTTTGCAGTTTAGACCATGATGATATCTGCATTAGAACTGAAGTTCTGAAGAGATTTATAATTTGGCCTGGCTGAAAATGAAGTGAATTTTCCATGAAAAATGACTATAAATTCATTATAAATCACAAAATAAAGAAACAATGTAACATTTTTCAGTTTAGTAACATGCAACCAATTATTCTGCACATATCTGATCCAATTTCAGTTTGATCCAGTCACTATTAGGCCCTCAAAACTCAATATTTGGAATTTTCAATAAATTTTGTCCGTAACCGGACATATGGCCGCATAACCGGGTTATGCGCCACAGTTGAAGAGTAAACCCACCCTGGCCATATGCAGGCTGGGGTACCCTAACATCATCAAGTGTCAAACTAAATCTACTCAGGGGTGTTTACTGAAACTTTTTCTAAGCCTCTTTCGAGAATTGGCTTCTGGACTATCTGCAATATAAAGTGCGTCCCAATGTGCCCTGTATTCAGTGTCCAAATGAGCCCCAACATGACTTTTACACCAAAATGCTGAATACTCAGCACCAGTGAGTGCGTTTATCAGGATAGCAATTCATAACTGTTTGTTATGACTTATCAAATTCATGCAAGCAAAGAGAAAACGCCACCGTCCCATTGTGCTTTGTGTCCCAATGAGCCCCGGTTCCCCATATACAATAATTATGACATATTTTGGATATATATATCTTCAATATCTGGATCATAAATATTAATAATGAATTATGAAATGCCCGACATATATTTATATGGTGTCTGCTTACATATAAAGATCGAAGGATTCCATGTAATAATTAGAAAATGCTGCAACATTAATGCTGTCGACAACAAACACTCACTCTTACCTGATCAACTATGGGAGCCATTTTTCTGTAGGTCTCCATAACCATCTTCCATTGCCTTGTTGTTTATGCATTGTGCTTCTTCCAAAGACATTCCAGGTGAAGAAACTGTGCTGTTGTTGTTCATGATGACACTTTCTTTGGTAAAAAAGTTGTATCTATCTGTCATGTATGTATATGTATATACATAGGCCAAAATGATGGAATACAGATTAAAACCACAGTTTCTATGTTGCAGTGGTCATTAATCAGACTTATCGTATCAAGATACATTTGATTTATAATAGTTTTATGGAAAAAACAAAAATATGAATTATGATAAAACCTCATTGATATTTGCAAAATCTCTTTTTTCTTAAATGGTAGATTGTTCTCCTTCTCAAATTAAGTTGATTTCCAATAATTACAGTCTAGCTTACTGAAATTTTCAGTAAGTTTAGTTCTGTTAAGTTCAGTAACTTCAGTTCCTGATCCTCCCAGGAGAGAAGCGCCCAATTAGATTTAGAATTTAAAAATTAATAACTAAATGGTCTCGTTCTCCTTCAGTTTTGTTGTGCCCTCTGTTAATATATCCCTATTGTAAAATTTCCTATTTTAATCTTGTTCTAATCTGTGCACTCTAAGAAAGAAGAGCGCTTCAGAGTGCCTAAAAAAGTATTCCAGCTGTCACAAATAGGATACACCGTATGGTTCCTCAAAGTACCCAAATGCAAGTTTTTTTTCCAAATACCCTACAGTAAGTTACCTCAGAGAACCAGAAAGGGGTATTTCAGAGAGCAATTTGTAGATAATATCCAGATCATCAGGGTGCCTTGGAAGGTTCTTCTCTCAATCCATTAATTTCCCGGTGGATGTATGCATTTTTTTTATTAACAATTATGAAAAAATTTGTATTTAAAATGGTCATGGCCAGTAAGACATTCGGCTACTCTGGCCTCCTCTTTGATTGTCTTAAGCTCCTCCCTTCAAGCCTGGCAGTTACAGACAGGGATAGGGCAGAGTTTCAAAATATCCAGAAGATTAGGATACAGTGAAGATGTTTAGAAAGCATAAGGGTACACCTCACTATGTCTTATAATTTTGCTTATATCTTCTAGACTGGACGCTTCCGCGAAGGTTGATCAATTCGCAAATGTCTGCCAGATAAAATTGCTTGGATGATTTTAACTGTAATTTTGGTATGGATGGATGTACCATGTTCGTGACGAAAAAGACTCCATGTGTGCTAGCTATAATTTTGTAGTCTCCACTTCGTATTTTAAATGAAGGCAGTAGGAATTATTTCAAATCTCAGAGGTTGATACTCAAGCCTTGTGAATGAGTGCAGAATACTAAATTTTGAACAATTCTAACAGCTCAATTATGTCTGGAACCAATTCAAATGGGCATGTTTATGGCACCTTCAAATACTGCGGCAAAACTGAAAAAAAGTCTTCTTGAAGTAAAGTTATCTGGAATGACACCAAGGCCAAATTAATCGCTGTATCTTTTCCAGACTTTAAGAACACATGTCAATGGATACAGGTGATCTCTCACAACTTGAATTATTAATTTAATGTCCAACAAGTATTTAAATTTCCATTTTATTTTATTTTTGTGAATTTTGCAACATAAAACAAGTGTTTTTATGGCTGTGAAGTGCTATATTTTCAGTGGAATTGGCCATATCTGTGTATATAATAATAAATTATATGTTTATTTTATATCTGAGTACATTTTTTTTTATTGGCTCCTGGAAGTACCTTTATTCAAATTTTGCAGCTGATGTTGCACACTAGGAATGGCAGTTAGTTTGTACATGTATTGTATATTCCTTCTGCCTTTATCAGATTATCATCTAATGCTCATGTCAACAGTGCCGGGAATGCACAATCTAAATGTGAAGATTACTCCACTGGCATTCAATGCTGAGTTGGGTCTGACGTCTCTCTTGAGTAAATCCCAAGCGCCAGCAGATACCGGTTTTTTCATAAACGGTTCAAATTTGTCTTTTACAGTGAAACACTTTGATATAGAATTAAAGTGGACTGTGGCACTGTGAAAATGGCACTTCGTGACTCATGATAGCCGATGAAGTGCCATCTTTTTTACTTTCAACATGGGCAACATAGAGGCTGTTCGACTAGTCATGATCAAGAGTAAGCCATTTGGCTTCTAATGACAAATTTTAGAGTGAAAATCAGATGCATAATCCTTTCATTTGGCTGTCACCAACAAGTGGGATAAGTCTCCTGCAATCAAATTAACATTGAAAGTATTGGGTTTGATCATGACAAATCATCAGCATGATGACACACGAAGTGCCATTTTCACAGTGCCACAGTCCACTTTAATTCTATATCAAAGTGTTTCGCTGTAATGTCACAGATTCTGTCAGGCGGATTTCTTTGAGATTGATCACAACGATTCCCCCTGAGAATTAGAAACAACAGTTAATAAAAATCATATAACAATGCAATTGGGCAGCATGACTGTCAGAGAATAATAGTCTAAAGGAAAAATTGTATAAGGCAGTAACCTCAGAACGATGTGAAACACCTTATTTACAGTATATAGTGTAACAGGTATCAATGAGTTATTTTATTACATCTTGTCGATCCATTATCTCATACGGATTTAAACCATTTTGAACTAGTGCATATTATCCACATTGATAACACAACAATTGATTTGACTCTAGGCTTATTGGTATTTTCAACATAAAATATGTCTGGTTTATTTGTTTATCTTATTTTATGACTTAATATTTTAAACTTTCAATGCAGATTAGTCTACATTTTTCGGTGAAAATATTAAGTGTACAGCAGGCATTATACACATTCCTGGCTTGACAATTCGAATCATGTCTGTCAATGCTTCAACTGGAATAAGACCACCACCAAAACATCCATTCGTAACCATTCCATCGTAGGTATCTGCAATGAATTCCTTAAATTTTTTAAAGATATAAGTTCCATGAATTTATTAAAACCTTAATTTTGCCGCCTTGGTACACTTGCCACATCATTTATCACTTAGTTGAAATCAAGGCCAACTATTTTTATTTTTTTTTAAAGTACAAAGTAGTCACAAACTCTTTATCGCAATTTTAACTTTTTGGCGCACCAGCTTCAGGGGGCAAAGCTGTTTCGAAACTGAGCTGCACATAGTACACAGAGTTCCTTCCATGGCAAAAAAGAATCACGTAAACACTGTCTTCAAGATACTTTCAAAAAAGTTAGTACAATACCTAAATTTTGTGCTGTAATTTACACAAGTATAATATTTAGAGAATTTTAAACTTCATCGTATAAAAATTGTTTTTCAACTCGCATTCATGAAAACAATGATTATTATAACTCGGATAATATATTTGGTGAAAGCGTCACAGTGAACATTTTGTCATTGACAGTAACTGCACATAGCAATTTAGCAAAACAACCCAAGTAACGATTTGGGAGTTACATTGTAAAATATCCAATAATTGTTTAAAACCCGCTAATCATTCCATCTGGTTCGGTTTCTTGTCCGAAAAACACAAACAGACAGGAATTTGCAGAGCCAAATAGTAGAATTACGAAGTAAGGCTATAATAATCCAACCAAATGTCCTGATATATATATATATATAGTGAAAATGTATCATTCTCACTAGGGTGATGTAGAATGCACACAAAAACATTAACTTTTGAATTTTCAATGGGGCAGGCCCAAATATGTTCCAATATATGAGAAAAAAATTCAGTTAAAATTTGAGCCAAATCGGACAAATTTTAGAGGGTGCTACCACAATTTGAAATATAACATGTATTGCAATGGGCAAAATCCCATTTTTATCGGGGATGGGTGAAGGAAGTTCTCCTTCCACTAGAGTGATGGTAATTTTTTTCTTATTTAAGCTTCCCACTATTCTCATCATATTTTGCCAATATGCATTCATTTTAGGCCACAGGGCACTCCAAAAGCAACAAATTTTGCCCGATATTTATAGCATTAAGGTTAGTCGCGGTTTGGATTTAAATAACAAGGAATATCGGTACACAAATTTAAGTTACGCCATCTTCTTAAGCAGGAAAATAGCTTTAATTTGAATACCAACATCACTATGTTGCTGCATTCTACAGTATCACAGCAGTGCTTTGAATATTGGGAATTTTTGTAAATAATTGTGAATGACAAATAAGCTGATTCAACGGGACCAGAAAGTCAGAGTATAGCAGTGTAGGTATTCCTATTAAAGTTCTTTTCATGCTCCATCTATTAAAGGTATTTTCATTTAGAACTGTGACATTGAAACTGGTAATGTTATTAAATACCACGAATTAGGTAAATTTTGTTAGTCTGGTGGTAGCAGTATGGAGAAGTAAAAAATAATCCAAATTTGCTTTGATCTGCTGTTCTGACAACAAGACCCAAAAATTATGACCACGCCGCATTGGTTTGGTGCACCTAATATGTAGAACTCCCGACATAGCAAATAATTGGACATTTTTGCAATGAATGTTAATTTCATGATGAGGTAGCACCCTCTAATTTTTTTCCGATTGAGCTCAAATTTTTACTGATTTTTTTTTCAACTTCAGGGGGTGCCCATTAACATTTCGAAACTTCACTTTTTTGCATCATCTAAATCCCCAACCACTCAATACTTTTGACTATTGCAGTCAGAAGTATTACCCACCTGAGTACCCACAAATCCTGTTCCAGCACCAATGTCTATGACTTTGAAGGACGATCTGAGATCTGCTGTAATTAGGTCAGCAAAGGGCTTCTACAACTTACTGGGGTCCTTTGCCGTGTTCAGCAAATAAACATGGAAGAAGTTGACGTTGACATCAGAAGTGAGTTTTTTTAATCTGGAACTTCATCAACCACATCCCCAGTTAGATAAACTTCATCAAAGGAAAGTGAAAGAAGTCTTCTCTCCAACAACACAACTTACAATAAAAACACTTTAAAATAAAAAAATCGATCTCTTGGTGTGTTTGTCTCTCTGAATGGAAAAGTTGCAAACAATTATTTCATATCATAATGACAAATTTTGGATCTGCCAGAAAGTGTTAAGTAAAAGTACTAAAAAATCTATAACTCTGATATAATTGAAGTACAGTATGATGTTTAATTTGTGAATTATTAATATTAGCATGGACACCGCGATATCAGCATATTTGTCTGTCAATAGATTTCATGAAATAATTGAAAAATCCTTTAGTTTCACATTATTGCCGTCGACCTCAACACTAATTCTTACCTGATCAACTATGGGAGCCATTTTTCTGTAGGTCTCCATAACTTCCTCATGAGTTAGGCCATCTTCCATTGCCTTGTTGTTTATGCATTGTGCTTCTTCCAAAGACATTCCAGGTGAAGAAACTGTGCTGTTGTTGTTCATTTGTGTAAAAAAAAGCATTCCATCTATCTATGTTGTACACATTTTACATGACTTTTTTTATTTTGCAATGATCAGTAATTAAACTGGATAAGGGTTTTATATATGGAAAGTCATAAAGCTACTTTTTGTTGTTGTGAAAACCAATTTAATATTCTTTCATCCCTTATTGAATTTCAGTAAGAGGGATTGTTCTCTCTTGAGCACCTTCCAGGCACCTGCAGATTCTAGTTTTCTCATGAATGGTTCAAATCTGTTGTTTAGTGTCTTGGATATTGTCGGGCGAAGCTCCGTTAGATTTATCACAATGATTCTCCCTGTGGGCAAAAGAAGTGACAATCAAAATCAGGCAAATACTCAACAGACTCAAATACTGGAGTGATTTTGCAGAAATGATTTTGCTCATTTTCACTTTTTGGCGCGCTAAAATAAAAAGCAGTTGGTAAGAAAAGTGCAACTGAGCAAAATTATTTTTTACCTGGTTCTTTGGAGTGTGAAATCGTTCATCAATAAGTTAATTTGGTGTGACCTGAAGACTCCCACCTCCCTCTCATCTCATCAGCTAATCCTCATGCGCACCCAGGACACATATACATGTATTTGAAGGCAAAGGCCCTGAGACAGAGATCTCTCTGTCTATCTTTCTATCAAAGCCTTTGCGCTGAGTACCAGAGCTTCCAACATTGCAAAACCAAAGCACCCCCTGGTGTTTAGTTGGCTCACATGATTCAGTTCTTGTTCATTCCTGATATTCTTATCGAGTAGTCAATATCACAATAAAACTATTAAAAAATAAATCTGTGTTTATCGTTTTACACAAGGCCATGCCATATTTGCTTTTGATGACCCAACATATTTTCTTCCTGCAGTTCAGCGACATCATTTCAGCCAACCCACAATTTTTATCAAATTGACATTATGAAATATTGACAAATTGAGATAATTTATTTTTGTCTTACTTATCAACCATACAGAAAAAGTGCCTTGAATATATCCGAGAAGCTGACAATCAATTATAATTATTACGTCTGACACCTAGAAACAGTCACTGTGAAAGATGCCCTTCTGAGAAAGAAGTATTATTATATGTGTACATAATTACAACCTGCAATTTTTTAAAAAATTTGATATGAAGGACATCACAGTTAGTTGTAAACACTTTAAAGTCTGTCACCTTGATATAGAAAAAGAGTGGACTGTTGCATTGTGAAAATAGCACTTTGTGTGTCATCATGCTGATGATTTGTCATGATCATGCCCAATACTTTCAATGTTAATTTGATTCAAGGACTAATACTGCATGTTGGTCACAGCCAAGCGAAAGGATTATGCATCTGATTTTTACTCCAAAATCAGTTATGACAAGTCAAATGGCCGTCTTGATAATGACTCATCAAGTAGCCTCTATGTTTCAATTCTGAAAGTGGAGAAGATGACACTTCATTGGCTAACATGAGTTGCAAAGTGCACTTTTAACAGTGAATTGGTCCTCATTTTTTCTATATCAAAGTGACAGACTGTGATTTAATTATTTGACACAAATTCTAATTTTCGCAATATAATTAAATACTCTGTCCGTCTTGCAACATTCTATTGTGAAAATGCATGATATAATTTAAAAACTTTTTGTATACACTTAAATAATCAAATATTTTGAAGTTACAGTGTATGATGAAGACTAAATTTGGACCTTGATAGAAAGATTTGTCAGGCAATGAAACACAGTTACCACATTAGCCGAGTAGCAAGCTTCTGATTCTTTTTCTTTCAAAGGTCTTTGACCCAAAAAGTCCAAAACAGTTTAGATTCCCTCTTTCGACTATCCATCAATTGTCTCTGACATTTTGAAAGTATCTAAAATCCCACTTTAGTGACTTACATATCCTTTAGACACAAAGCATTACACCCGTGGAAACATGGATGTGAACGAAGGGCAGAAATAAAGGGTGTGTTCTAATCGCCTATTGTTAGATTCTGGGGAACATCATATGAATTTGTGTGACTGTAATTTGCACATGAAAGCTGTCTAAGGACATTGTAGAAAATACAGAAAAGCAGGTTGCAAGTTTTCATAACTGGGCAATCAGTAGTTTTGTAGGAGTAGCGTAAGGGGTCCGTGAATTAATAGTACTAGCATAATACCCGTGAAAAGGGGAAATAATATAAGGATTATGAGTAGTGTTAGGGCTTGATACCAATTTGCAATTATGTGTTAGAAATAAGGAGCATGCAATGGCGCCATCTTGTGATAAAAGAGTAAGGAAGGTTTCAACAATATTGGGCAAAGGTGATACTTAGACATGGTGATATAGGGATAACAAATCAGTACTTTAGAGGTCAAAACCCGTCTAAGGACATTGTAGAGAGTTAGGAAAAGTTGCTTGCAAGTTTCTGAGGCTGGCAATGAGTGGTTTGGCTGGAGTAGCGTAAGGGGTCCGTGAATTATTAGTATGATGATGATGATGCAGTAAGTCACGAGGTTCAAGCGACAATGTTGCGACATGGAAAAGGCACCAAGCAAGCTGCGTTAGCGAAACGCAATTTACCCAAAACAACCATATGTAAATAAGACAATGTTGAAATTGGGCCCAAAGACACTTTAAAACATGTGAAACAAGGATAACCCTGCAGTTACCAACATACATGTATAGCTGTTTGCATAGTCCAAATATTTTCAAAATTAACTGTCAACTGATGTCACTGGCTTAAAAATGTTTTGTTTGTGTCAGTTATGGTTAATCAGTTGACCAGTGCTCATAAACAAACTAATTAAATGACTCATCAAATAAGAAGATAAGGAGACCAACTGCCAATGACGAGGCAAAGCCAGTTTGCAAATTGAAAGTAAGAAAATTAATTTTTCCAGGGGGCAGTCAATCTGCAAAGAACTCCAATCAGATAAGCTTTGCACAGTGGCCTGAATATTTATATCTATATGAGGAGCCAAAGTCTTGCCACACTGCCATAAGCCAAGAAAGTGCAAAAGCCAATGAGAAGATTGTTATGCAGATCATCACTAAGTCATCATGGCAAGGTGCTGTCATAATCCTGACTGTCACCATGGCTCCTGGACTGCCTCAAAACATGGAAAGCTCATGGTTGATGGTATGCCCTAAGAATATTTCCACTGGATATTCTTAGGTATGCCATTGATGGAAGAGAATATGGGCCAAACTGCATGAAAACATTATGTATTGTTTCGTCTTTCAGTCCTGTCAATATTTAATATGCATTTGTTGTGAATTAGTTTAGCCTCCAATTTCCACAAAAACTGAAAATCTGTCGAATGTATGGTGCAAATTGTGCGACCCCAGCTTATAACAAATATTGATTTGGTTCATTAAAATGTGTAAACCAAACAAAGATAACTGTTGGAAGCGACATTGCGACTCATTAATCACTATTTATTTAAATTACAATATTATGAATTAAAGCTAAGGGCTAATTGGTAGCACTTTTTCAAACAAAATTCATTGGTATTCTATTGAAGGAAATAACTGGCTGAATCCAGGTCTGTTTTCCAGATTAGTAGCTGATTTGCACTTGAAGAAAAAACCTTTAGAGTGACATGTTTGCAGCATGTTTGAAGCATGTTAATCTGGGGGCGCAATTTCGTCAAGTACTGCTGACCCCATGCAGTGCACCCCTGAAAATATTTGCTGTTTAACCCGAGTGTGTCCTCAGGTTCAGTTTATTGTTTACTTTTGTCAGGTCACAGGTCGGAAATCAAAAAAATAAAACCATTGGCGGATTCTAGAATCTGGACTTTGTGGGGGGGGGGTGGTACTTAATTGGGCCCAAAGCAATACATGTAGATTTGCCATTGTTCGAATTTGATAGATCTACAATTTGTTGAATAATCTGTTGACTGATTGCAATTTATTTGCATTCAGTTACAGAACATAATTATAACTATGTAATATTATACATATCATTCATTCAATTCAGAAATATTACAATTTAGAATAAAAGTACATAATAAAAACAAATATGTCATTGAAGAGGGTGTTTCCTGTGAACAGTGTACACATTTTCTATAATTTAAGATTTCATTAATCATAACTGCAGGAGAAAACAACTTTAAACAAGAGAAAGTTATGATACATATCATTATTAGAGAAAAAGGTAAACCATTGTGACTCCAACTTGATGTTAATGTAACTTCTTAAGATAAATATCCCTAAGTGCCAAAGACAGTACCTCTATTTTTAGGCCTGAGGTATACCCCGGGAAATATGTACCTGAAATCTCTTTAACCCCACCCCAATCTCTCACTGTCCGCCCCTGCACCCTGGGGCGGGGGTGTGCTAGCTGCTGTTGCTGCTGCTGCAGCTGAGTCTAGGGGGTTGGTAGCAGGGGGTGAGGGTTAGCATCTTGCTGCTAAGTTCCAGTAGCTTCCAGGAAAAGTTTGTAGAAAATGCTGAGAGGCTGCAACACACCCTAGCATCGTGGTGTACAGAGGATACCTGTGAAGGTTGAAACTACGACTTTTGTAGTTTCACAACCAGTTATTACATCCAAAGAATCAACCAGAATACTGTACAGACATCATAGCAAAGGCAAGTACACATTTTATCCAATTCTGATCTCAGAAACACCAAGAAAATGCACATTACCAGGGTAAGCGTGCAACAAACATCAGTTCTAGAAGCATCAAGAGCGTGGCAGCCATTACTGGCCTAGTGCTGCATGCAGTCTGTTGAAGGTGTTGCAGACAAGCAGTCAGGCACAATGTGACAATTGAATGAGTAATTGTCAAAACTTCACCATTTTAAAAAGTTTTATTTTTTTAGATGGTCAAATATATCTTGTGATCGTGGTATATTGATAGTGCTCATATCTTGTCTGTCACGCCAGCTATCATGAGACATAAGTTATATTCAAATGTCAGCATGACATTTTATCACTTACGAGAATGTTTTAAAAATGAAAGTGTTCATATATTTATAAAATAGTTCTCATATTAAGCAGCCAGTTCAGTATATGGTAACTTTAGTAAATCAAAGACACTGTGAGATAGTTTTAACTCTATATCATAGCCCTGGTGTGATATAAAGAAGAATGCACATTTTCAATGTGATAAACAATAATTCAGTTCTAAATGATAGGAATAAACAATCCAGATAACAGCATTTTAGTCAACAAGAGAAAGATTGTAATTTTAGAAAATATTCTGTAGTTTTGTTCAACAATATACACTGTATGCTCAATAAATATATGTAGATAATCATGATGATCAGTTAATAAACTAGAAGGACATCAACCCATTTAAGACAGTATAATAATTAATTATCAGTCAGCATTAATTATTTTCACGGATGAATGACTACAATGCAATCCTATGAACTGTGTAGAGCATGTTTTGGTCTGCTTATTTTTAAAAGACCCATTTTTATTTGAAATTGGCCCACTTACATACATGTGTGGGCAGCAAGTGACAGACTGGTTTTCAAGATTCAACAATAGGGAAATGCTGTCTATTTGTTTTGTGAAATGTGATAAGATTGTGAAAGACAGAATAATAGGACTATGTAAAAGGACTATACTTAAGGACTATTTTTGGACCACATAAGTCACTCACAAGACCATGGGAGGTGACAGACATGTCAAAGTTTTCAGGGTTTTTGTTTGTTGAGAAAATAAATCACGTCTCTTCTAAAAGCATGTTTTAACAAGGTGTCAAAGGGGCTGGCAAAAACAACAATTGACTCAATTTTTATTTTATCTAAATATATATGTTATGTTTACTTTGTTCTCCTATCTTTGTTGTTCGAGAGAATTTGTTCTTATGTGGTGTTTGAAAACCTAGGTTTAACATTGTTTAAGCAGTTAAGCTGTTATCTCTACTATTTGTAGTATTATAGAGGCTAATTTTGACTTCCTCAATAATCTGTGAATCACCCATTTATCACAGCCAGTCCTTTGGATTACCACTCATTGATATGTGAGATCACTAGTCATTGGTGAGTCTAAGAAATTTACATGATTGTTTGTTTATTGGTATTTTTTTTCTAAGGTCACGGGACTGTGATATGATATGATAAAGGCTTTATCTTTTTGACAGGAACAATTTAAACATAAGATAATCTGCCATGTTCTCTATTATCAAGTTGCTGTCTGACAGTCATTTAGTCTTGATAAAGTAGTCTGTCAAATAAGGACCAAAAACAATCTACGCTGGGAGTTTGCGGCAGTGTTATATTATTGAAGGATTTACATTATTTTAATAGGACTTTCTCCAGAGGCAATGAATGCTAATTTATTTTACCTTGGAGGTGTGATAAACCAATTTAGTGTGAAAACTGAATACAAAAAATAAGCATGAACGCTGTGATAGTACTGGTATGCAACACCATCTACCACTTCGCATACAGGAGAGGATACGATCGAATGCATAGAAATTGATATGGAGTTAGTTCATTATTCCTGCCAATTGTTCTTTAGTCAAAAAATATTTGTTTCCCTGATCGAATAACATAAATAAATGGGCCACAACTGCATTGCATTAAGCTAAACATGCATCTGACCCAGACAGGTTGTAGCATATGTTAAGTGCATACACTAGTCATTTGCCAGTCGTTTGCAATAGTGGACTAGTCATTTTCAGTCATATACTGCATTTCGAGTTAAGCTTGTTCAGAGCATGCCAATGGGATAGTGTTCACACAGATTTCCAGGACTAAACTATATGATGACAAGATTGTGATATGGTAAGACAGATTACTTCTTTCTTTTTGCTGCTGTTTGTTGTCATTGTCAGGCTACAATTTCAGATGAGGTTAGAAACTTGTATCCAGAAAATCTGATGTTATATTGATCCATGGCCATATATCCCCCGTAGACGTAGCCATCACAAAAAGGTTTTTAAACTGCAATTTTTAGTTACTAGGCCACTCCAAAGTATAAATTTTGGTACAGGCATTGGCCTATGTGTACAGATGAGGAACATGTCTTACTGAAATGCAATGCCATTCATTTATTATGACAGTTTCTAAGCAATTTATCAAAAACTGTAAGATTGGTCCTATAGTCCATTGGCCTGTTTATTGGCCATAATTTTGAGTGAAAGAACACTGTACCCAATACTCTGTGTATTGACAATAATACTAAGCACTTGTGACTAAGCACAGGACACTGGGTGAGTGATTGTTGCATCACAGTTCGATCGCTGAAGCCACAGCAGCCTCAACACATCCAGCATCCAGCATCCCTCAGCATCCTTCAGCATCCACTTCGGTTGCTATTGGTGGATCGGGGTTAGAGCATCCTTGCCCTGCAGCCTTACAACATCCCCAGATCCCTGTACGGTTGGATATTTACTGGATTGATCTGTTGTTGGTGAGTGCAAGCTCCAATTTGATCTGTGGAATTATCTTGTATTGCCAGCTAGAGTCAGTGGTGCAGCTTCTTTACATCTGCATCTGTGCAACTGCAACGTCATCTTGTTTGATGTGCATTGGTGTGACGTCATAGCCTCAAAGGAACAGTGTGGCCAACAGTGTGACATCATCGAAATTGTGTGAGATCATCAAACACTGGAACAGTGAGGAAAGTTATAATGTTACTGATGCATACACATGCATCATCAAATTGACAAAAACACAGCAGAGCAGGAGTTGTGCAACATTGGGATCGCTGGATCAATTTGATAACAATAGCAGTAGCAGCACATCAATGTCAAGTTGTCAACATCATTAAATTGATGACACTCTGAAGTGTGAACTCTGCTGAAAATCAATTCTGAAAAAATAAAAAGGAAAACATCAATTCAGCATCACATGATCAGTTTGGAAAGTGGGTCCATAACCACAGAGCAAAGGACCACAACTTCAACAAGATCTGTCATCACATTCTTTGCATCTAAAAGTGGAACAAGACTCATTAAGAGGCAATAAGAGCCTCTTGTTGCATCACAGCAAGCCACAATATCCTGCGAAGCTTCGAGAATAACTACCTGCTCCGCTACCTGCCACCTTCGCTACGTCCTGCCTATCGATTTGGACGACGTTTAAACAGGAAGTGGAATTGCTGGAAAGGAAGTGAATCCACTACTCCGCGGCAGTCCTCAAGACTAGAGCGGAAGTTAACGCACAGGTAAGCGCCGCAGCAAATGATTCCAAGTGACCGTCACCTTGTTAAGAGATAAAAAACAACGACTCATAATCCATGCAGCTACGACGCACAAAACAAGTAAAAGAAAAAAGTTTCGGTCAATCATTTTTATAATTCTGTTTCTACATTTATCCCTATTATTATCATTTTCGTTTATTTAAAACTGATAACTATATGGCCTGTATCTTAGAAAATGTTGTTCTGAAGAGGTGACATATTGCTGAGAATGACCTCTCAAATATCTTGTCCATAGACTTCTGATCTCAGAGTGCTGGTTTATTGACTGACTGGATATTGTCATATTATTGTGCATAGACTGAATAGATTGTCAGGATGACAGAAATCAGTACCCCATAAGCATTATTGGGCACTGCAGATATGTAAAGACAGAAAGGTCCCAGACTGACAGATGGTTAGAACCTAATGAATGTCAGGTAAAACTGTAAAATTAAAGAGCATTAAAAAGGCTTCCTTGTCTCTCAACACAGCTGAAAAAAGAACAAGCAATAATGCAATTAATTTGCATTGATATTTTTTCTCTCATTGATTTTTTCTTCTTCTTTCTTTTTTCAATCTGAATGTGTGCCCCTCAACGTGGCCACGTGGGTGAGTCAGCAATCTTTCTGAAGATGATCTCACCAGCTGTGATGACATGGTGATTCATCAATGGGAGAGTCATGCTGTTATGCAATGACCTAGGACAGCACTCAGAGAGATTATGGATAGATTGGCAGATAGATAGATAGATTTGGTGATTGATTGATTGATAGCATTGAAAGATAGATTAAGAGACTTAATAATACAGCGAGATCTTGATAAATTCGGAAATTGGTTAATTGGGCTTGCCGTATCACGTGGGAAAATAGAAAGATTAATATAACTTTTAGATATAATCATTAGACAGAAAGCTATACTTCACTGTGGTGATATGTACGAGTTTCCAGAAATTGGCAGTATATCACTATGTCTAACACACTTTTGTGTTGTCTGACACAATATTGAATAGACATAAACATTGAAACAAACACCAGATTAGATGCAAAAACATACAAGTTGATGTATTGACCATGAACATGACGAAGGCAAAAAACCGAATTGGACCATGCAGTGTGCAGGTGAGAAGTATCTAGTATAGAGAAACTAAGTTTGCCTTGCATATTGGGGGAGGAAACTGGAAGTTGCATTGGAGGGCTGCATAACCGACACTTAACCATTGACTACAAATGACCAGTTCTTGTAAATGGTAAGAATCCTGCTTTGGTATCAGCAGTACCCCATAAGCATGATGAGCTTATTTGGTTTTAAGGATAAAACCGCACATAAAACATTTACATTGCTGAAGATTATTGATTTACAGAACTTTATAGAAATCTATGACTGTGGCCAAATGACTGTGAACTTTTACAAAAAGAAATATTTTAAAAAAAGAGAAGAAAATATTGAAAAAAAAGAAGAAGAAAATTTCAATGTCAATTTTAGAATTTACATGAAATGAATTATAAAGACCTAACTCATTGGCACGTTTTACCAAAATGCCACAGTTTGGTGACAGTGTGTACCGTCACAATCATAGTCATCATAATGATAGGAATGAATGAATGTTCAGCTTTTAAAATTGCCCACAAATTCACTTTAAAGCACTTTAAAAGCTGTTGGATTGCAAATTGGATTAGGACATTTTTGAACAACATTTTTCACATATTTTGTGAGATTTATGTGGACAAATGTTGCAAATCCATTGTTACATCAAGTATCAACATAAACATGGTTGTCATTTTGAGTGGAAATTGCTCTTTTTTTTCATGTTTTGTTTAATTCAAATGAGCTGGTTCTTTTCATTTGCCACATGTTTATAGCATGTTCAGTGTTGTGTATGAGATTTTTACACCTACACATGCATACCATATATATCATATTGGATCTATAGCTCTATGATATCATGATTTAGAAGTCAGATATGTTTGGCTCAATGGAAATAAAGCCAATTCCGAGCTGCTGTGATTAAAAGTTATCTATATATATATATATATGATAGAGCAAAAGAAGATTTTACAGCCATAAATCCACTAATTTTGGACCTTTCTTCCCCCACTGCCAGTACTAAACAAGTAAACCATCCTCTATTGATGGTGCTATAGATTCAGAAACCATACAAAGTGAAACATCCACTTTGGTTAGATTTTTAGGCTTTCAACTTGGCTTTGTAAAAGCTGAATTCACAGTGACTTGATAGCCAGAAGTGGACTAACCTGACATGATTAAAAAAAAGGAATCAACACAAACTTGCTTTTCGATGAGTGATAATCAGCTGATAATGTGTTTCGAATTTGGCACAAATTTTGTTTTTGATTTGCCTTTGACAATTTTGATTTATTCATTCCATATTGTACAAATTATCAAAATGTTGGATGTTTGTCACACAAATGCAATATTACTTCCCCTGCAGGCAGCAGTGTAGATTGAGGCCAATCAATAACTCAGCCAACCATGACCTGTTTGTTGCAATGGTTGATGGATGGCTTTAGCTGCTTCTGCCTGGTATGTTTGTTTTCTTAGATTAAAAAATTTCATGTCATGGGGCCCATATTGGATAGACAGAATGACAGATAGATATGGTAAGTGCAGCACTCATACTTCCAATGTTAGATCTGTGCCTTATGGCCATTCGTTTGGATTGATCGACGAGACATGGCTTTTTAGCGAGAGTCATCTTTTCAGAGTACATGTATTTCCATATTTACTGAACAACCTTTGTATTAATGGCAGTGATGCATTTCCGTAGGTTTTATAGTGATGCTTGTTTAGGCAAAAATTGATGTGGCATTTTCATATAGGTAAAGTCACAAACTATAATATCCTGATCAAGCTGATGGGGCTCGTGCCAAAAGTCATCCGTACGGGCCTGGCACTTTGGAATCGAGGATGGCCGGAATACTTTATTTTGCAAGAATAATTATAGTTTTTTCAGAAATTGTCAGCTTGTTCTTGTTTAAAACTTATACTGAAATTGAAAATGTTGGCTAACCAACAAATGCTTAGATATCTGTATTTCGAAATCAACAAAATAGTCCAATATACCTTTCGTAACCATCTCTGCAGAAGTGCCATTATGCAGCATAGACGCTGAAATTCAAATACACTTCTGGCTATCATGTTACTGTGAATTTATTCAGCTTCCCCGTTCCAACAAATTCCGTCTTTTCACAGCATCTTGCTCTTCTGGTATTTCTTGCAGAAACCTCTTCAGCTATCTCCAACCCATCTATCATCCTATCCATTCATCATTCTATAATCAAATCTATCCTTGCTATGATTAGGGTACTGTATCATGTGGATCCGGTACTTACTTTGGGTCCACAAGAACTAGAGAAGTGCATATATTTATGGTTTATACATGTGACTGCAATTTCTGAACTGTAGATTGCATTTACACATTCGTACCTAAAAATTGCCTATTAACTAATTTACAAATAAACAAACAACATACAGGCCTATGCCAATTGTTGGTATAAGAAAAAGATGAACCGTGTGAATTGTACTACTTCTATAAAATGCTATGCAAATGTTGCCCCGTATAAAATAAATCCAAATATTGTAATGAGGGAAGAATTTATTTTAAAAATTGACTATTAGATGCATACATTCATTGAAATAGTAATTGCATTGTATTTGCAGAGTAATTTTTCACATCATCACTTTTTCACTGAAAGTTCATATTCACTGTGACCACTGAGCGAATATTGTTGAAGGCAAAGAATCAGTTGCAAGATATGATACAAAGTCCAAACTGCAATCTGGAGGATGTCAAGATAATAAGTGCAATTGAAATAGCTGACTGTCCTTGACAACTTCTTGACATATTTTGACATTTTCTTGACATCTTCTTGACATCTGTTCAACATATTAGAATCTAAATCTATAATGTGTATTGAGAGATGCTGACTATTCCACAGCATCAATCTGGCATAATAGCACAGACAACAGCAGCCTGTGAGGCAGACTAGACACTAAATAGCAATGGCTTCTATTTATACTCTGGTACTCCAGCATATACTTGCTGTGTAGCACAGGCTTTTGGCATAAGTCAGATATATGTGATGAAGTACTATCTGGTAGTATCTGGTATCTGTAGTACTGAGAAAAGAAAAACAGAGAGAAAAAATATGTAAAGAGAAAAATACTGAGAGAAGTGGAAAATGATAAATTGCAATAATGAGTTCCAGACTTTCTAGAATAATGAGTCATATTATATATATAACACTTTTATTGACATTTCAATATATCACAATTGATACATATGTCAAGTATTGACGTGGACTTGCTTCCCCTAATAGGTTTTATATTAAATACAGTAATCCATTCGAGATGTCCTGGTTTGTATGTAAGAGATATTGAAAGAACAATGTATTGATCATTTAGGTTGGTAAGTTTAGGTTCTCAAAATGATCCTTCTTTTATCATCTCAGCTTTTCAGCCATTCAGCTATTGCTTCAGTGGGAGGTGATTCATAATGATAATTGAATTATTAACCGGCCTAACAGCGGAGGCCGGTTAATACAGGAGCTGTAAATGGATCAGGTGAAACCATAAACAGTAGGCATAAACTGCAACCACAAACCAGATGTAAACCACTGACAAAATTCCCCATTGTGACTTTAATATTTCACTAACAGTTATGAAATTTGGTACAGGTATGGGACTCTGGGTATGGATTGGGAACATGTCGATAATTCAAGATGGCGGCCATTTTGTGGCGGCCATTTTGGCAGCCATCCTTCTTCATTCTTGAACTGCCCATTGTGACCTTAATATTTCACTTACAGTTATGAAATGTGGTACAGGTATGGGACTCTGGGTATGGATTGGGAACATAACGATAAATTTAATATGGCGGCCATTTTGTGGTGGCCATTTTGGCAGCCATCTTTCTTCATTCTTGAACTGCCCATTGTGACCTTAATATTTCACTTGCAGTTATGAAATTTGGTACAGGTATAGTACTCTGGGTATGGATTGGGAACATGTCGATGAATCCAAGATGGCGGCCATTTTGTGGTGGCCATTTTGGCAGCCATCTTTCTTCATTCTTGAACTGCCCGTTGTGACCTTAATTTTTCACCTACAGTTATGAAATTTGTTACAGGTATGGGTCTCTGGGTATGGATTGGGAACATGTCGATAAATCCAAGATGGCGGCCATTTTGTGGTGGCCATGTTGGCAGCCATCTTTTTTCATTTATTGAACTGCTCATAGTGACCTCAATATTTCGCTTAGAGTTATAAAATTTGTTACAGGTATGGGCCTGTGGGTATGGATCAGGGACATGTTGAGAAATCAAAGATGGCGGCGATTTTGGCTGCCATCTTTCCTCATTCTTGATCTTCCCATTGTGATTTCAATATTTCACTAAGAGTCATGAAATATGGTACAGGTATTGGCCTATGGGTATCGATCGGAAACATGTTGAGAAATCCAAGATGGCAGCCACTTTGTGGCAGCCATTTTTCGTCATTCTTGAACTGACCATTGTGACCTTAATATTTCACTTACAGTTATGAAATTTGGTACAGGTATTGGCCTGTGGGTATGGATGAGGAACATGTTGAGAAATCCAAGATGGCAGCCATTTTGGCAGCCATCTTTCCTTTTTTTTAGAAATCTGTTCAAACTGCATTGATTCTATACTAATAGTCTAGCATCTTCCAATCAACTATTTCTCCTATCTTCCAATATCAGTTGCTCAGTGGTTTAAGCAATGGCACCTTCAATTTCATTGTGTTAGGTCGGTTTTGAATCCGCGGATTCTTGTTAATAGAAGTATTGGATGTTCCATGCATGTTGACCTCCCATAACTATATTCATCAACAGTGATCAAGGAGTTCCATATATAATCTCTGAGCACGAGCATGAGCAAGAACCTAGGTCAATTTCAAGCCATGGAGCACAGGGACCCAAGATGCAATCCTAACCGAGACAACCAACATTAGACAGTACTGATTGCCCTTCAGCTATTGCACACTGCCATTCTTGTTGAGCTTGGTAATAAGAAAATTGGAACTGTATGGTTGATTAATACAAATCTAATACAGCATTTCTATAGAAAAAACGTTAAAAAAGTTGCTTTATAAATCCTATGATAGAAATGCCGCTGTGTGCAAAGACAATTGTTCAGCCGGCCATCGTCCATGATTATTGACTCAGTGCCATTTGGGTTGTATTTGTCGCTTGGTATTTGTCTTGCTTTCATTTGCCTATCTCTGATCCTGATATCTGGGCATCTGTCATTTCCTTTTCTCGATGGTTTCGCCATCTTTTGTGGAAATATGGGCATTATTTGTCATTGGTCAACACCGAACCAATATCTGATGGCGAAGAGGCTACTGTGATTGTATTATTCAACCACTATCTATCTATCTATCTGTATCTATCTATCCATCTATCTATCTATCTATCTATCTATCTATCTATCTATCTATCTATCTATCTATCTATCTATCTATCTATCTATCTATCTATCTATCTATCTATCTATCAGCCCATTCTCCACCCCAGAATGAAATACGTACTTTATGGACTTTTTACACCTAGATATAAACACCGGTCTTCATTCTGAAGGAACAAAAAGGACGTCCTTCATTCTTGTGTATAGATCACACTACTGTTGAGAATGAACACCGGCCTTTATTTCTACACATTTCTACAAAATAAATGCTGGTATTCATTTTCTCAACACTGGAATGAAAATGAAGGATGGTCTTCATTATGAAAGCAAATTAAATACTGAATTTTACTTTTTAACCTATAGAAGAAAATGAAGGACAGTCTTCATATCCAGTCCAATTGTTATTACTCCAGATCAATACACTAAATGAATATCACTCTTCATTTAAGTTAGTTTTTTTTTGCATAAATGAAAGACCCACTTTTTGTAAATTAAGATTTGGCCTTATTTTTCAGTAAACATCAATGTTGAATCCCAAAGCCGTCATTTCCGAAATGTGGGTATGTTTGTTAGAATGTAGTCAATCCAGAGGGTTTGATCAGGATTTTTTTCTTGGGTGAATTAATGGCAGTACATTTTTTGCCCAGATTTTAGGGGGGGGGGGGTGCTCCATAAACCCCCCCCCCCCAACTCCTATCCCACTTACTGAACTAATCTAGTCTTAGGTACAGTCAATGTTTTCATTACAGTACCATACTTGGGTGGTGATGTACCCCCTCCCCAACATTTTTTGTAGGTTTGGTAGTCGTGCATGGCTGCTTTATCTGCTGGTGGAGGTGGGGGGGGGGGGTATGAGAGGGGAGCTTCACTTGATCCATAGATTTTGTTGTCTCATATGTTGTAGTTCTTCAAATATAATGCCTTTTGTTTTAATGACTTATAAAAATAACTTTAATATAACTTTTTTAACAGAGTGAATTTAAAAAACTTTTAAAAATAAGTTTACTGTATCAAACAGTGTTTCAATTACCCTTTTATTGATTATCCAATCATAGTGATGTCCATTGAATGCATCATTGCTCAGGTCATTGTCAGAATTATAGGGGTGGTGTCTTATCTCTTTATCATTTCTTGCACCCCTTCCATTGTAATACATGTATAATAGCAATTATTACATAATTATAGCTGACCTATTTACATATTTGTCAGTTATATTCAATATTGATATACTGCATTTTTCTTATAAATATTACAGACTTGTGATCATTAAGTTGATTTTGTCATATTTGAATTATTATCAAAACTCAAGACTTTTTCCAATCAGCAATAATTCCCCAAATTCGATTATACTTCATTTTAAGGTGTTCAAACTAATCATATACCAATGATGTCGATTTTACCATTTTGTAAGCATACTATGCTTAAAGTTACCCTGAAAGATAGGTCAGGATTTTATAAAAAGTGTCTCTAATTTTTACATTATCTAATGTTTATTTTTGATATCATGACACAGTATATGCATTTCATTGCTGCATGGCCTTTCTCTATAGCTCTAATGTCCAAAAACAATGCCCAACCAATATTTAGCAAAGAATTTTATCATTCTGGGTAATCATTACCTCTGTTGTTTGTGCATATATAAATTCTTAATATGTGAAAATAATTAGGCATTTAGACCAATTCCCATTTTGGACTTTAGTGACCTGGGGATATACGTTTCTTCACTTGAACATGTTAGGTCTGCCTATTCAAAAGTCTTGTCTGTTGTTAGCTTTCAGTCATGTCATTACCATTGAATTAACTAAATTATATTCTGTTTTATATGTAATAGATACAGTATCTTCATAAAAATATAAACAAATCGTGTTTAGTGCCATCAAAACCCGTGATTTTGCTTTTTTTTGTTGTTTTTTTTATTTTATTTACAAAACAAGCAATCCACACACTTAGTGGCAATCCACACGGCATTCCTGGGAATAAAACCAATTGAACTCACTTAAGACTGAAAAACATATTAATAGAGACACCCCCCCCCCCCCGCCTCAAATAGGGAAAGGGATAAGGGAGGACCGGAGGAGGGAGAAGGGAGGAAGAAGGGCAGCAGGGAGGAAGGAGAAGACGGGAGGGGAGGAGGGGAGGAAGAGAGAAGGGATAAAGGGAGGAAGGGAGGAGGGAGGAGGAATGGGGGAAAGGAGGGAGGAAGGAAAGGAGGAGGGAGATATGGGAGCGAGGGGAGGGGAGGAGCAGGAAAGTTGGGTGAGGGAGTAAGCTATATTGTGCAATTTGATAATTGAAAGCTTAAATGCTTGCAAATTTCACCAAAATCTGGCTATTGATATATTTCAAGTATATCTAACATTTTCAGACCAAAAGTATTGATTTTTCGTTATTATAGATGTGAATTAAGGCACTGTAGGCTTCCTATATTAGAGCCCTACAATGTAAAAATGTAAATATTTCACCGCATTAAATATTAGAAATCACGTCCCAGTCTCCCAGAAACAATAGAATGCCCATCCAATTACGTGAAGTTCAACACAAATCTGCCGACATTCTCATCATAAATACAATGGTACATGAGTGCAGGACTTATATGCGGAAAAGGATGGTCAAAGACACCAATTCCACAGAAAGCAGGTCCATTTTCGGCAATTAACCTCACCACAGGCATATCTATATCAGAAAATGAATGACATTCCGTATCTTGTACATGTTCCTTAAGAATTAAATACACCCTTCATTTTCAGGTGACAAAAGTCCATAAAGTACGTATTTCATTATATATATAATATTTATTCGTACTCATTTTGGTACAATCTTTGTCATTTGTAATAATTAATAAGTGCAGAGGTAATTAAATATAGTTGACAATTCAGTGTCCAAATTTGCACAGTCCATGAAATCAAGTACAGCACCCGCTCTCTGCAGCATATCTGCATCCACACAATCCGGCAATGTCACTTTACCGAAGGCGACATCCTGTGCACTGAGATTCCAGTTACCTGCCAGATAATTAATATTAACATGCAGGACCCCAGTTTTAGAGCGATTTTTCACAAGCCATTTCATTTTCTGATTCTTAGAAATATGAATTGTTCGTAATAACTTCAGGAAGCGTTCACCCAGCTGCACCATGAATGGCTTGTATGACAACAGCACTGGAATCAGTGCTGATCGTGTGTTTCTTGGAACATCCAAAATCCGTCTTGCAGCTTTCCTCCAGTGCTTGTGTATTTCATCAACAGGCTTGCTATTTAGTATCCATGTTTGAGAGCCATAAAGACTACAGCATTTTGAGGTAAACACAGTACTACGAGCTTTCCGAGGTGCGGACCGATAGTTCACTACTACCGAGTTGCTTCTGGCTAAGAAGTCATTTCTTTTTAACAGGACGTCATCGTTTTCATTGTTGGCAGTGTTGATGAGATTCCCAAGATGCTTGGCACTACTGCACCAAGGAATAACATTCCCATTCAGGTACATCTCAGGATATGATGTTAGGGGGTTACCTCCAACTTGCAGGCTTACAGATTTTCCTGGATTATAGGTGACATCAAATTGGCGCCCAAACTCTTCACATGTCACAAGCATTTCTTGGAGGGCATTAACAGTGGGAGCTAGAATGGTAACATCATCCGCGTAACAAAGGACACCGAAATACTCTTTGCCGATGTAGCAGCCCTTCTTTTTCGTTTCAAGTCGATCGATGAGAGCATCCATATACACGGTGAAAAGGATCGGGCATTATATGTGGAGAATGTGTTGCTATCTATCTATCTATCTATCTATCTATCTATCTATCTATCTATCTATCTATCTATCTATCTATCTATCTTTCTATCTATCTATCTATATATCTATCTATCTATCTATCTATCTATCTATCTATCTATCTATCTATCTATCTATCTATCTATCTATCTATCCATCTATCCATCTAGCTATCTATCTGTCTATCTATGTATTTATCTGGTCTTTTCTGTTATTTGCCTGACATAATTTTCTTGTGAGGGCATTTTCAGCCAAAATACTACGTGAACATGATTTAATGACTTGATGTTACTATCTTTGACTTTTTGTGTGTTTTTCCCATCCATTTTGAAATGGGTGTGCCAAAACCAGTCATATTTTAGGATCACAATTTAACAGAAAGTGTGTTATGTCTATGTAATGTGATATTCTGTAATTGTGCAAAAAACTTGACTTCTGACTCCAGTAAAAGTGAAGCTCAAAAAGTTGTTACCCATTTTCATGACTTTGGTTTCCACATATGCTATTGTCATTCAAAGTTACTATGATTGAGTTTTAACATCATGCCACTTTTCAAATAATATTTAGCATGTTTAGTAGATTTATCCCTGCATGGGTGGTATGTGCATGACTTGACTTAACTTGTGTTGTGCTGGTATACCCCAGATCAGCTGGGGCAGCTCAACCACCATCTTTTTTGAGGGAGCTTCACTTTTATTTTTGGTGACCGACGTATGATGTTGAGATGAGACGACCGGGAGTCTGGGACATACCCTATTTATTCAGGGATGCCCAGGGTCTTTCAGTTGCCCCAGCATAGAATACTGGATACAACCCATCTCCATTCAATGTCCCATGGGCTTGCACTAAAGTTAGTTCCTACATTGTAGAGTAAGATTTGAACCCAGGCCCTCAAAGCCAGTAATTATAATATTATGCAATTTTGTCTGTGGATGTTTTATTGAATAATCAGATGGTTCTGGTTGTTGATCATTCAAGGTTTCCTACCCTGGTAGCTCTACATTCACTGAAGAAATAGAACTTTGGATTATATAGAGTTTTGTATTTATGTATACTTGAGAGGACAGGTAAAGATGGTAATGAGATAGGCACACTGTGCAGCTGTGGGTACTGAAAGAAGCATCTGTCTAATACAAAACAGGTTTTCCGGGCAGCTGGACAGGGAATTGAACCCGTGACCCAGAGGTTAGCAACTCCACACACAACCACCCTGCCAAGACAACCCCTGCCCACACAGGCTGCAAAAGTGACTATTTTGGGTAAAAATTGCATATTCGTGAGCTGCTGGTCATTACTACCATACAATTTCTGTGGTTGTCAAAATGTTGTAAACTACTTTCTAATGGGAGTTTATCTCACAATCTGCTCTCTAATACCAAAAATAGCCCATCTGTTATCCATAAAGGGGTTGCTATTTTTGTGGTTAGCAAGTTTAAGGATTCAAAATGACCTCCCTATAAAGATTCCTTGTCTTTAACTTGGAAGGTCAAGTAAATTATACCCTTAGGGTTTCTTCATTCCGTTAGCTGATTGGCTGCATGAGAAGGCCAACTAGTCGCTGCAACTATTCCGGGCTGTGACTCGGCTGTGTGGGCAGTGAAACTGCCTGGGAGTATGTGCCACGCAGGTCAGGACTTAGCAAGCTAGGCATTGTAAGCAATCCAAGATCATTATAAGATGAAAGACAACACTTATACAAAATTATTGACAATAACTGGTAATCATTGTAAAGGTCTATGGTTATCTTCCCTAAATACACATCGAAATCCTAAACTACTATTCAGGCAAGAATTTTGAATTTTTGGTTAGATGTGCCTCACCTTCGTCCGTGAACCAAGTAATTTTAGCCTTTCACCCCACCGTAATTGCCAAGTAATGATGCAGCAATGCTGCGGTGTTGTTGCAGCAACATTGCTTGAATGTAATGGCTAGTTCTCACGACGGCGATTTGAGAGCGACGCATCAAGAGAAGTCATTTCTTGGAAGGTTGTGGCGTAGAACGTTGGTTTTGGCACATTACGTAATCAATTAGTGTCATGTGCGACGCTTAAAGTTAGTAGCCGCGGTGAGTCTTGAGGTGTCCGCGGCGCTGCTTAAGCTTTCTTCGCCGCGTTCCGCCTCTCTTTCCTCAGCGCAGTTCCAAACAGACGCGTCGCACTTTGTTTTGGAATTCGGCGAGGCTGCTTTTACTTCGCCCAATGTTGTTTCCTCTTACGCCGCTGATGGTTGTGAGGCAGCTACGTCTGAAATTGGCGACCTGCGACGCATCAGGAAACCTTCGGCGTACACCCGAGGTAAGATGCGTCGCTGAAAATGACAGCCTCGCCGAAGACTGTAAGGATGCAACGCCGCATTTAGGGACTTGTTACTGCGTAACTTGATGGTTCATCGTCGCACATGCATTCATAAAGCGCCGAGGACATTACAGGCGCGTCGATGCTGACCTTCTTCGTCGTCCTTGCCTTAAGCAGCGACGAAGGTCTCTTAAGCATCGACGAACGTCTGTTGTTGCAGCGCTGCGGCAAAGTGTGTTTCGCTGCTGCAGGAGTCACTTTTGGTCATTATAAAAAGGGACACAGAGGACCTCCTTGCTTCATTTGCTGATTGCCCTTCAATGAGAACACAACGACTGCCTACTGAACATATGCATGATGAATGAAGAAGAAATTATTGTTGTGGCTGGTGCTGCTGCTGTTGCTATCGGAGCTGTCTATTTGAGACAGAGGAGGAGGAGGGCCAGGAGACAGAAAAGGTGGTGGATTCGCAACTGGTTGCTGCAGAGGGAACAACATGGTCACTTCCATCAACTGCTGCCTGAACTGCAAGTGCGTGACGTGTCCGGCTACTACAACTACACTAGAATGCCCCCTGCCATCTTTGCTGAAATCCTGGAAGCTGTTGGACCACTCATCGCTAAGCAAGACACCAACATGAGGAGGGCTTTGGAACCTGGTCTGAAGTTGGCTATCACCCTGCGGTACATGGCAACAGGAAACAGCTACAAGTCCCTAGCTTATGCTTTCCGTGTGGCACCCAACACCATCTGCAACTTCATCCCTGAGGTCTGCCTTGCCATCGTTCATGCCTTCGAAAGACAGCTGGCACTACCCACACAGCCTGAAAGATGGAAGGAGATAGCCAAGGCTTTTGAGACGAAATGGAACTTGCCCAACTGCATTGGAGCTCTGGATGGCAAGCACGTCGCAATCCGATGTCCCAAGGCTGCAGGCTCCTTGTTCTACAACTACAAGGGATTTCACTCCATTGTCCTGATGGCCCTCGTTGATGCCAACTACAAGTTCATCTATGTGCAGGCTGGCTGTCAAGGAAGTGCATCTGATGGCGGCGTCTTCAGGGACACAGTACTTCGACAACTCCTGGACGAGGAAGATCTAGGCCTACCACCTCCAGAACCTCTACCTGGCACAGAAGACAATCCTTTCCCATATTACATCGTGGGTGACGAGGCATTTCCCCTGAAGACATGGCTGCTCAAACCAGTGCCAAGAAAGAACCTTGACATTCCTTCCAGAGTCTACAATTACAGGATTTCAAGAGCCAGGAGAGTGGTGGAGAATGCCTTCGGTCTGCTGTCAAACAGGTTCAGATGCTTCCTGACCACCATGCCCCAACGACCTACAAGAGTGACATACATCACAATGGCTGCTTGTGTTCTACACAACATTCTGCGAGACAGAGTAGGCGTCCACCATGCCCGTGACAATGAAGTGATGGACAGAGAAGATCCACAGACACATGACGTCACTGAAGGAGTTTGGAGGGGAGACCGTCAATTAGGAGACCTAGGAGAACCACTTCGACACGGAAATGCCTCCAGAGATGCCAAGGCTGCTCGAGACTACCTACGTGACTGGGTCAACAGTCCGGCAGGAAGTGTCCCTTGGCAGTTGGAGAAAATCTGAAGAAGATGCATTCAAAACAACAAACCCCAGGTCCTTTTAAGGGCCACCAAATCCTCCCAATTGAGCTGGCCATGTACACATCCTATGTTGACAAAACAAGCCCAAAAATCAATCAATCAATCAATCCCTCCATCCATCTATCTATCTATCTATCTATCTATCTATCTATCTATCTATCTATCTATCTATCTATCTATCTATCCAAGTCCAATCCCTGCAAAGCGACGACAACTGCTTTTCTTTTGCTGCAGTGTATATATGTAACGAGCATTGTGTTCCATCTATCAAGCTATCTATCTATCTATCTATCAAGCTATCTATCTATCTATCCAAGTCCAATCCCTGCAAAGTGACGACAACTGCTTTTCTTTTGCTGCAGTGTATATATGTAACGAGCATTGTGTTCCATCTATCAAGCTATCTATCTATCTATCTATCAAGCTATCTATCTATCTATCCAAGTCCAATCCCTGCAAAGTGACGACAACTGCTTTTCTTTTGCTGCAGTGTATATATGTAACGAGCATTGTGTTCCATCTATCAAGCTATCTATCTAGCTATCTATCTAGCTATCTATCTAGCTATCTATCAAGCTATCTATCTATCTATCCAAGTCCAATCCCTGCAAAGTGACGACAACTGCTTTTCTTTTGCTGCAGTGTATATATGTAACGAGCATTGTGTTCCATCTATCAAGCTATCTATCTAGCTATCTATCTAGCTATCTATCTAGCTATCTATCAAGCTATCTATCTATCTATCCAAGTCCAATCCCTGCAAAGTGACGACAACTGCTTTTCTTTTGCTGCAGTGTATATATGTAACGAGCATTGTGTTCCATCTATCAAGCTATCTATCTAGCTATCTATCTAGCTATCTATCTAGCTATCTATCAAGCTATCTATCTATCTATCCAAGTCCAATCCCTGCAAAGTGACGACAACTGCTTTTCTTTTGCTGCAGTGTATATATGTAACGAGCATTGTGTTCCATCTATCAAGCTATCTATCTAGCTATCTATCTAGCTATCTATCTAGCTATCTATCAAGCTATCTATCTATCTATCCAAGTCCAATCCCTGCAAAGTGACGACAACTGCTTTTCTTTTGCTGCAGTGTATATATGTAACGAGCATTGTGTTCCATCTATCAAGCTATCTATCTAGCTATCTATCTAGCTATCTATCTTTCTATCTATCTAGCTAGCTATCTAGCTATCTACCTGCCACTTGAGCTAGACAAGTGAAATTACAAAGTGATGCACTTGTACTAGTGCAACCAACCAACACAATTTTTAAAAGCAAAGCACTTGTACTAGTGCATTACATTTTAATTAAGAAATTCATGCACTTGTACTAGTGCAATAAAAATATGTTTATACCAAAGAATGCAGCACTTGTACTAGTGCTGCACTTGGTATGTTTTGGGGCAAAGAAAGGGGGAACTAGCACCTTGCTTTTATGAAGGTGATTACTTTTAATGAAGGCCAGGACCGGACTTTTGTTTTGGGGGACTTTTTTTTTGGGGGACTTTTTTTTTGGGGATTGTCAACGTTTTTTTTGCTCTTTTTTGGCTCTTTTCGGTCAACACAAGCTCTTTTTTTTTTGTCAACATAAGATGTGTACGTGGCCTGCCCTTTTGGGAGGATTTGGTGGCCCTTAAAAGGGCCAAGGTTTTTTGTTGTCTTTGCTGCATGTGGTCTTCTACTTTCGTGGAGAAAGGAGACCTGAAGTCCAACTGGGCGAAGGGGAAGGCTGGTGCTGGTGATGGGCGGCCGGTTGACCAAAGCTGGGTCCAGGGGGGTAGCCGTACTTCTCGGGGCTGTCCTGTGCATCCATCATCAGTGTCATGGTGGAGTGGCTGGGCTGCATCGGGCTGTAGCTGGGAGTCTGCCTGGAGGATCCTCCTTCCCTGGGCTGGTGCTGCTGGTAGTGATGGCTGCTGGAAGCCTGGGGATGGTGCTGGTGGTGTGATGGCACATACGTCGAAGAAGGAGGAGGATGAGGAGGAGGTGGCATCTGCAGGCGCTGAGGAGGATGAGGAGGCTGGAAGGTGTGCTCCTGATGCTGTCTTGACTGGCGGGTGACCTCATCATCCCAGTAGAGGGCGGCCTCTGCAATGGTCCTGACCATCTGCCTCCTGATTTCAGGGCTGGCGTGCACTCCCACGTGGTAGAGGTCCTGGCACTTCATCCTCCAGTACTCCTGGTCGGGTGTCAACTCCTGGTGGTCGGGGCACATCTTGCAGCCAGAGCCTTTCAGGATTTTCTTGGCGGAGGACATGGCTTGCATGCTGCCTGCGATGACGTGCATGGCGGAGTGCATGGCTTCATCTCCTGGGGCCTTCCTCTTGGTTCCCTTGGCAGCGGCTCCAGGCTTTGGTGCTCCAGGGAAGACTTGGGACTGCTGGCTGTCCTGTGCTGGCTGTTCAGGTGGCAGGTCCGGCATGTCATAGGAAGCTGGCAGGGAATCCTCAGGGTTGTAGCTTTCATCATCGGAGTCTGAGGCTGGCCGGTTGGCAGACAGTTGAGAGATGGCGGACAGCTCCTTCCCTGGCTTGTGGACGATGGAGTCCTTCAGGAACCGACAGTTGTTCAGGATGTACTGGTCCCTCTCTGTGAGCGTCTCCTTCCTGCCGGCTCCTGAAGCTTCAGGCCTGACGAGTCTGGAGAAGTGAGTGCGCACTGTCTTCCTCCAGTTGAAGATGTCCTGGGAGGTGTACTTGGGGCCCAGCTCCTTTGCTTTTTCTGAGTCCAGCAGCAGCTTCTCGTTCCCCTTGTAGCCTCTGGTCCCCTTCATGTACAGCACAGGATGCTCCTTGTACCAGTTGATGAGGTCATCTTCTTGTTCAGCTGTGATGCCCAGGTTGTTGCGGATGTTTGGCTTGGGGGCCTTCCCTTTGCCCTTCTTGCCCTTGGACTTGGCTTCAGCAGCTGCAGGGGTGTCATCAGCAGAGTCTTCTTCTTCCTCCTCGAAGGTGTCCTCATGGATGGCCACTCTGTCTAGAGCAAGAACAGGCTGGCTCTCTGCTGTTTTCTTGGGAGTCTGCTTCTTCGGAGTCTGCTTCTTTGGAGTCTGCTTCTTTGGAGTCTGCTTCTTTGGAGTCTGCTTCTTTGGAGTAGACCTGGCAGTAGGCTCTGGAAGACCCGTGGAAGACTTGGCAGCAGGCTTGTCAGCAGGCTTGGCAGCAGGCTTGGCAGCAGGCTTGGCAGCAGGCTTGGCAGCAGGCTTGGCAGCAGGCTTGGCAGCAGGCTTGGCAGGCTTGTCAGCAGGCTTGTCTCCTTCCTCTTCAAAGAGTTCAACTGAAGAATCTTCTTCTGTTGTGTTGTCTTCTGGCCGGCCCTCGAAGATGGTCTCGCTGACGACAGTGGCTTTGGTGGTTGAAGTGGTGGTCTTCGTCTGGCTGCCAGCTGTAGTGGAGGTGTAGAGCCCAGGTAGAGAGAGGTCTGCCATGGCTGTAGTAAAGAAGGCAGTCACTGCAGCATCTGAAGGTTCATGGAGAGGAGTTGCAGCTGGAGTTGTAGCTGGAGTTGTCACTGGAGTGCTCCCAGGAGTGTGGAGTGTTGACCTGGTGCTGAGCTTGGTTGGTGCCCTGGTGACGACGGTGCCCTTTCTCCTCTTTGGTCCCATGTTGTAGCAGCAATTTGAAGTACAATTGTAGCAACAAAAGTAGCAGCAAATGTAGCAGTTGATAATAGTGTCGTGGATTCTAGGTGTGTTCTGGTCGAAGGTCTGAGTGGGTATGGTGCTCTAAACTGGCCTCCTCTATATATATGCAGGGTGCGGACCGCCTCTTTCCCCCTCCTTCGCCCCCCCTGCTTCGCTGCTGCTGCCCCAGCCGCTGCGCAAAAAGAGGGTGACACGCAGACAAAGGGTTGATGCTAAAAATAGAACAACGCATGCACTCAGGCGCCACTCTGTCTGCTGCATTGGGGGTCCAAAAGACGCGGCGCGCACCCTCTCACGTGCGTCGAACATGTGTCTTTCTGCGACGCGTGTCTGAAACATGTGACATGAAGCAAGAGCTTTCTGCTACACTGCTGTTTCTGCGTCGAAGCTCTTCTTTGTGCGTCGCAACTTTAAAAATCTGCGGCGCGCACTGATTTCTTTTTACGCTTCTTCTTGCTTCACCACTTCTTTCCTCGCAAAGATTCAACCGGTTGAATCTTTTTTTCCTGCATCGTCAAATTTCTAGGAATTGCGTAGAAAGACCTCTTAAAGCGACGCATGCTGTTCCTGTTGCGCCGTAAAGCCTAAATTGACGGCGAACATGCTCAAATCTTTGCCCTTTCCTGGAAATATAAGAAACGCCGTCACTTAAACCCTCTGATACGTCTCCGTGAGAACTAGCCATAACATGTTGCAGCAACATTGCCACGACGTCGCAGAATAATGTTGTAGCAACCTTTCAGTTACATTGCAGAAATGCAACAGTTTGCAAAGAAATGTTGCTGCAATATTGAAGCAAAGTTTTAGAACTTAATTAAAGTATATGTACGTTGTAACAAACAATGAACTAATTTTAGACTTGCATATATATATGATTTATTCCTTCATAACTGTATTTATACAGTGTACACCGAAGTAAAACAAATTCTGACAATTTGAAGTCGGTCATCATCTGTGATGGCCTAAGACAGGTCTTAAAAGAGAAATAAATGATTGGCTAAAACTATTGTAAATGTAAAACATTTATATGCCTTCCAATTTAACCTGATTTCCTCAATTTTAAAAACCACCTTGATTCAGTATTTAAATTCGTGCCATTGCATAATTAATGTGAATTGCACATTGTTGAAAACAATTTTGTCATGTTCCATGTAGCAGCTTTTGCCTTTGTTTAAATTTCGTGTCTCACCCTAGATTAGAACATAAATTTATACAATAGCAAAATTTGTTTACTTTATCTTTGTCAAACCAATCAATGGAGGAAGGCACTTTCCAATTTGCCCCCAGGAATTATTTAAAGTCAAGTGTAAGGTGAACTAGCGTCAAATAGTGTCTATACCATTGGGTTGGTGTCCCCAGGTGCATGTCAGTGTTGTTTCTACATGTAATTGTAACATAATTTTTCTAGATTATGTCATCAATTGTATTAAATAAACCTACAAATACATTTGATTCAATATATTCTTATTACATGAATGCATTCATTCATGAATTTGATAACATAAGGAAGGCTGCATGCAGCACTGTAATATCAGCTCGCGTCTAAAAGCTGGCAATCATATAAAATGATGCTCTTCTTATAAAAATAATATGACAAGTTTTTGTTATTTAATCGCAATCGGCGAAACATTGTGATAGCTGATTTTACAGTGATGTGCATGTAATCATGTTAAAAGAAGGATAACAAAATAATCCATGAAGAAGCGTTAGAGCAATTTTTTAAGGATTTTTTTACTAGGAGACTGACGGAACAACATTTAACCTTCGAAGCGCCATGTAACATGGCACTTATAGATCAGCTGACAAAGCAATAGGTATATTCATGCTGATTGTTCCTGATATGTTGCAAAAAAGAGTTGGAGTAGTATTTTTAGTCCATTTTGACAAGAGACAGCACCCGGCCCATGACGAGACCGCTTCATGGCTGTAGAAAGGTTGGTCTTATAACGCAGGGACCACTGTATATGTCTTTGCTTGATATCGTTTTACCACAAAAGCAACCACCTTGTTACCAGAATATACTTAATAATGAGTTGACATTATTAGTTATTACAAGCATGATTATTATCTGAAGAGGTTTCTATCTTATCTGTCATCAGCTATTCAGGTTCACCTAGAAAGTTTTGAGAGCTCAGGAAATCTGGCACCGTGCCAGGTGAAAGTACATGAACTGTAATCATCTTTTTCTCAGCAGTTTTCCTCCCACTTCATTATAAGCTTGCTGCATCTTCAAATTCTGCTCTGATACAAGCTGGTAGATAGACATGCTGAATTGACTGAACTGTGACAGGTATAATAATAATTAGGCAGAATTACCACTGTGTGCCGTTTGCTCTATGCGAAGCGACCTAGTTAATCATAAAATCTTAAATCTTAGACCAGAAACCAATATAATTACAATGTAACATAGCCAGTATGCTGTATTTATGTATCAGAAATCTTGATGTGAAATTTAAAGCTTTAAATATTTAGCAATCAAAATATTTGGTGATTCTATTAAAAAAATGCACTAAAATTTACTAAAACTGCCTAATCTCCCAGAAAACTTGACTGATTGATTCCAAATTTTGTACGTGTATTTTGTATACTATAAGACAGCATACTGGCTATATGGCAACGTTTGTTTCTTGCTCTATATATGAAAACTAGCAAAATGTAAACAAAGAAATTCCTTAATTGGGTCACTTGGTTGGCACACAGTGCTACACACACAACCTGTGGGCTTACATTATCAATTTGCACACTGTAGGTAGGCCCAAAACTAGCTGAGTCTCAGTGACCGCCACTAAAACAAATTAAATTTTGTAATTTTACGGGTGGATATCTTTTTTGGATAAGAAATGTAAAATAACAAATAAAATTTTCTTGCAGCTTTAAATATCAGGGCTGTGAAAGTTAATGTTGGATAAATTAACAGGTATACTAGTTGTCATGATCTCTTGCCGAAGCATTAATCATTTGCAAGCCTATTGTTTAAAGCACTTTTTGGTAAGTTTAATAATTATTGGCATGTAAAATGTATTGGTTGTGTGATAAAAGTGTGCTGACTGAATCAACAAGAGCAGGCACTGTCTCCATATACCCATGGATCTATAACTAACCTATGATATACCCCACACTCCATACATCTTCTGATACATCAAAACTGCCAAAATGCCTATTTTTCGTGCTAATAATTGCCACCAGGGGCACAGTTGTGCACACATGCATGTGGTGACACATGTGAACAGCATTGGCTAGCCAAGATAAACATGGCTGCTAGCCAAAAGCACAGCAACCTTGCAGACAGCTTTTTTGGGAAATAAAACTGGTTAAGATATTCATTGGTTTAAGGTAACTTTTGACTAGTTTACAGGGGTTGTTAAATGTTGGGAAAGGATCAGCATTGTGCATGGTGTGGTGTTTGAGATATTTGATGGACACCATGACATGGAGACTGAAAGTAGATCCCCATCGCATAGCGTGGGGGATAATAAGGTTATAATGAGAACGCTGTTAAATAAATTGTCTCTCTTTAACTGTAATGAATGAAAGAGAAACTGTTGTTTTAACACTAACTACTGTAAAATTGATACAGCTGGTTTTACAGTGTAGTGTAGGTTACGTAATCTTGAGTCCGTATAATGGAATTCCATTCCTGTATCTCAATCGAGACCTGCAGGATGAAGGTCGAAAGTGAAGGTGCAGTGATGGATCCAAGTTCTGCCATGTAACAACCTATTTATCCCGTGCCATTTTCAATTTTCTGTTATTGTAATGTTGGTGTTATTATTATGTAACAACATGCAAGCAGAATGTCTGAACAGTTTGTTTGCTCCTTTACAGGCTTGACTGATTTTGCAATTGTCAAGCAGGGGATGATCTCACACACCTATAACTTGACTGCGCAAAGACAGAGAAGGATATAATATCCATCTTTTTGATTGGTTGAATTCTAGTATCCTTGTCTTGTTCTGTGATAGTAGGGGAAATTTGTTGATATCTGCCTTGCAAAAAATGCAAAAACAGGGTAGAATAACTTCATAGGTGTGGTGTTGCTAAATACACAGTGGCACCTCATGTCAGTGTGTTATTATAATGCCCATATCTGTGTAAGCTCCTAGCTGCATATCTTTTGTGACACTTAGAAATTTTTTTATGCAACCGGGAGAAAATATCTGTTATGCTGCCAGCTGGGTTGCCAGCCAGCCCAAGCATCATTCAGCACCTCCCAGCCAGCTGATATAATGTTTTTCCCCATCCAGCTGCCTCAACTGATTTCTCATTACCTGACTGCAAATGTCATCAGTTGAACGCCAAAAATTGTCTCCCAGCTGACAACTTTGCCAGCTGGGAAAATCCCAGCTGACAGTCTGCCAGCCAGCCAGGCACCTGCTTCATAACAGATATTTTTTATAACAGATCATGGGGTGCCCCTGAATACACTGTCAGGGTATATGCCTACCTGCTCCCAGTCCCAAACTGGGACTGTCTGGTCAGTAACTTTATCAGGCAACAAAAGGTTTATGACTATTTGGGCTACATAATGGCCAACATTTCATATCCATGTCTGTGACATGTGAATCTCAATTATGATATACTTTATTTGCTTACATAATTGTACCAGCATTTTAGCCATTAACCTGGAACATTGTGGTACTGTCAGGAAAAAGACTATTCAACTGATTTAGGACCCATATACAGTCGTTATAGGCTGCAATGCTTGTTATGAGTTAAATTATGAAGTTTATGACTTAGGGTGACCACATTACTCATTATAAATAACATGGTCATCATGTAAATTTGTGAATGCATATATGTCTCAGTATAACCATGTCCCAATTTTACACATATATCTTGTTAAATGCTTGATTAATGCCATTTTGAACATAACATTTTTCACAAAATTGTTTTCGTTTTTCTATCATGTAGTTTGACTGAGTTTATGCTTCTGTTTATTTGACAATCACACGTGTAGTGATTTAGTTTCAGATACAATGTATCGAAATGTCCCAAAATATAGTTTTTATTATATAATTTTGTTATAGATTATGCATGAGTCGTATTTTTCCATGGGTTTGTGTACTTTTTGGTGGGTTTTTTCTCCTGTATAGTTTTTTTCTAGCAGCTGTCACTGAAAAACATATAATCACAACAAATTCAGCGTCCTACATGGTGTATGTCTGCATAATTTAGATAGGTGTGTTATGATGGAGATGTAACCTGTGTGTTCTACAAGCAGTGTCAGGAAAGAAATGATATGATAATTACACATGGCAATTTTTACAGTGGTGATAAGGTGATGCGCTTATATTGCACTGTAAAGTTTGAAGGAAAATTTACACTGACAGAAAATTGGTGTCAGAAAAGTTTTCATATCAGAAACAATAAACATTTATATGTTTTTATTTTGGGTTTTGTTTCATAGTTTTATTTTGGTGTCAGATCTCAGTATTTTTTTTATTTCGTAAAGTGCATCATAGTGCAGAAGTTGTTTATGTATAATGAAAAAGAGCAATAAAGAATTGATTGATTTCTTTAGTTGCATTTTGCTCAATGTTATGCTTGGCACTTGAATGCAACTACTTAATAATATACTTTTTTTTCAATATAGGCCTCCACAAAGAGTCCACATATTAATGATATGATATGAAATTTACAGAAAATATTACCATGCTTATGCTTAACATAAATACAGAAGGGTGTGAACTTTGAAGCAGTTTATGTGTTGTGAAAGAAAATAATGTGGTATAGGCCTATAAGCCATGATACAAGATATACACATAAAAGAAAATGACAATATTTCCAAGTGATACAGACAGATAATATTCAGACTCCACAAGCCTTCGGTTTTCAAATACTCATGCCACACTCTGTGGCAGAGGCAATGTAGAAATTCAAACTCAGTCTGATTGAATAAAAGAAGGTTGACATAAGATACATATATTTTTATGAACACTTGTGTTATAGTTTCGATTTGATGTTTAGCTTTTGTGATGAATAATATAGATTTGACCCAATGTTGATTTCTTAATATGTTTCTCACCTACAGGAATTCAAATGTTTTGTATCAAGACTGTGATTCCATTTGTGGTAAAATCGACAGGTCATTGACTCTTTCTCATTGATTTTTTTCATTCCAGTCACAACTGTAGGTCCAATCAATAGTAAACAAAACTCTAGTATGGCAACTTTGGGTTGGAAAATTTTATGTGATCACAATATTTTATTATTTTTAAGCAGAGAAATTGAGAGACAGCTTATTCCACGCTGCATTATGTAAAAAAATCCTTTTGGCCACAGGGGGGTAGTCACTAGGTCTCCTGAGGGGGGCATTGAGTTTTTTAAATTAATAATTTCTTCTAACTTCTTTCTGAGCAGTCTTAGTAGATACTTTTTGGTAGAGTATTTCTTAATATCTGAACATGGTTTTGTTTGATCTGGAAACGAAATATTTGAGGATGTCAAGAGCTTAGGAAATATAAATGCTACCGTTACAGCGAAGTTAATAATTTCCCATCAAAGAAAACTCCAAGCCACCCCCCCTCCCCCTGAATAACTAATAGTTGCACCCGAGGCATGTAATGTTAATAAATCTGCCAGATTCAATCGCGTTGCTATTTCCATCAGGACTGGAGCTTTACCAGAAATGACCAAGGAAAAACAGATGCCCTTGGACTGCTGTATGCACTGTGGACTCATGTGGACCCTTTTGGTGCCTGGGGATCCAATGGTGCACCAAAGGGCAATTATACAGCTGCCCAGAGGTCAACATGTTGGTCAGAGATATTAGTTTTCACCCTGGGTGCATGTATAATGCCATATGGATATTCTCCACTTCAACAGTCCTGCCTGCTGTGAGCTTCTATTGTTTTCCTACCAGACTGACTGTATTTTTTACCATATTTTGATGATTAACAGCACTGGCACATAAGCCACTTTCAATTGGTTTAGCTGCTGCTCTACACGGACTACTCCAAAGCACTTATTTTGGGAAGGCGTTGTTCGATATGGACATTCTATTCTCTTTTGGTAAGACAGGTAAGATGGTACGCGCATTGACCAAGAGTGTTGAGGCTCACTACCGTCTTGGGTTCTGCTACTCCGCAGTAGACACGACCTTCAGTAGCATCACCGAAATCAGTTGTTCGAATGAAATAAAGTTTGCAGCCAATTGAATAAATGTACATTGTATTCATGTTTGTCTATGGAGTAATGTATGACCTGTTTTGAACTCCTTCTTCAAAAGCAGTATCTAAAGAGAAGAAATGTTGACAGGATCCATGATGGTTTACTGCCGGAGCCGCATGCGCGTTAAATATGTACGTCTAACCACACTTTTGTAGGTTGGTTGACGACATTTTAAGTTGAGTTCCAGTCAAGACAATTTTATTTAGCCTTCCTGATCGGCAAACGTTCGACCATGCATGAATGAAAAGTATTTCCTAACATTGCTGAGTGATCAGTACAACATAAATGTCTGACAGGGCGGTGTATCGATAGATAGATAGATTGAACAGATAAGGAAGTAGACATATCAATAGATGAATAGGAAGGAAGACAATTTAGACAAATAGACGAATGGATACACCAATAACATATAGATAAATGGATAGCCAACTTCATCATACTTGGGTTGATAGCACAAGAATTAGACAGATTTTCTAAGATGGGCACAGAATGATCCGAATTAGCTAGATAGATAGATGGATAAATAGATTGACAGGTAGATGAATAGATAGATAAGAAAACGTGTAGATTGATAAACAGTTTAGAAACCCATAGATTTACAGATAGGTAGATATCCTAGGGTAGATATGTAGACTGATACAAATACAATGTATAGGCCAATGTTTCAATATCATCCACTCAAGTGCACTTTGCCCAATTATTCCCAACTTCATTTTCTGGCAAACAAAACAAACAGAATCCACACCTCTGTGTAGTTTGCTTCATCAACATGACACAGGTTGCCTGCCAGTGACTTTAGCTGACCTCTCATGACCTCCGCCATTTTGTTGACCTAGTTTCACAGAGGGACACCTCTTTCGCGCCAGAAATGGCCTCCCCCCTGAACATAACTGAATTTATCAGAATTTTGATGGGGTTTTTGACATTTTACAGGCTCCCCTGCTGAGTGAGAAAATCACATTGAATTATTTCCATTGTGCCATTGTATTGTACTGGGGATAATGTGGAGTTATGTTGTCAAGTTGAATACATACCCACTTGCAGCTTGTATTACTTTGTAACTTTGTTTTGGACACATAGTTGAAGGTGATGTACATTTCATTTGGAATACATTTAGATAATACTTCATTATTTGGGTCTCCACATTCTTGGATTGTGTAGAAAATGTGAATTATACAAAACAGAACCTTTTTTTTCAAATAAATTTTTTCCATTTTTTTTTCTTATTTGAAATTATTGATAAGAAACTTTCCTAGATAAAAAGACTGTTTATGATTTATTGACTTCAGGGTACTAATGTGACTTGATGTGTTTTATTACATGTGGAAAACAGGAATATGAAGCAATGGATATTTCTAAATTTTCTATATGGAGTGTTGGAATATTGGCATTTTGATTTGGCCATGAAGTGAAGTGATTTTGGAACTGTGTGGTCTTCAGTGTGTACATTGTAGACTTTGTAGACTTTATATACAATATAATGGTTTTATACTATACCACATACATTATATGATACATATTATGACAAATGAGGATTTAATGACTCTGTTTTGATTACTCCAGTCCCTGATCTTATAAAGGGATACATAGTAACATTTATCATAACTATTGTGTACATAATGTCATGGGCAAAGTAACCTTTGTGATTGCCAAATATTATTAGACCTGCCAAGATTAGTGGATGACCCTCTAAATACTTGAGGTTCTCCTCACAAAAGTGTGCAGACTACAAGTGGATATATATATATTTTATGGATTAACAGGTGTAGATATTTATTCCACTCATGGATTGCTGATTACTCATTATTCATTCATAATTGATTCTGGGTGGTCATTACAACTGATCAGAGGTATGTGTGTTATATTTGTTTAGTTTTCAATTGTTTGATTATTTCAACTTGTGATCTTGCTAGATTGTCTTATTTTAGAGAATAATGGTTATATTTCTTTAAAAAACATAATTTCAGAATTATTATTTTTCCTCAAAACAGATTGCATAAATACAAAAACATTCTAAAACACAAGATGAAAACATAATATAACAGACTGAAGGTTAAAAAATGTATTATTATAATACAGTACATAAATTTGCATGAATATAAATGTGAATCAATATATCATAGGAGTCATTTTCAAGAGATTGAGTTGTTGCTTTCCAATATATTTCCTCTCTTGTTCAGAGCCACATTTTGCCTACACACATGCAGTTGATTGCCTTTGACCGATCATGCACATTGTTGCAAATGTCATAATTGACCATGTTTATCCAGTTCAGTGGTCAAACAGGCCAAATACTACTGCTAATGTATGGATGACAAATCAATGAAAGGACAGTAAATATGTTTTCTTACTCTTTCAAACATATAACAATGTGACAGGTTTGTGCAAGTACATATACGTACGTACAAAATAAATGTGATTGTTTTGTTTTCAATGGGAGATGTGGGAAGTTAGCCTTCTGATTATAAACTGTTTAGCTGTTAATGCAAGTATTGATTTACAGCCTTTCACTTTGCTACTGAAGAAGAGAGTAGTGTTGAACTTTGAAAATGGCACTTCATGTGTCATCATACAGATGATTTGTCATGATCATACCCAATACTTTCAATGTTAATTTGATTCAAAGAGACTTAGCCCTCTTGTCGGTGACAGCCAAACAAAAGGATTATGCATCCGATTTTCAATCCAAAATCAGTTATGACAAAACTGATCGTGACTAATCAAACTGCCTCTATGTTTCCCATGTTGAAAGGCTGGAGTGTTAAAGTGCATTTTTCACAGTGAACTGGTCCTCATTTTTTCTTTATCAAAGTGAAAGGCTGCAAAATAGATTATTTATTATAATAAAACAGCTTATTTACTTTTGGAAATTGGAATGTGAGAGCACGCTTATGCATTAATATTTAGGTTTCGGATGGTACAAGTAGCAGTAGAGCTGCAGTGACAGGCAGATGGACAAAATGTTACATCCCTTATTGAAAATATATCTTTGGTAACAGCTTTGTAAATGCATTAAATTTGTTAGCGAGGATAAAATAAATGCCACCCAAGTGCAAAATCAATTTGCTTCACTTCGCACAATCACACCGCAATGATGATGTAAATGACGCAATTTCATGTAAAATGATGATGTGGCATGGCATGTTTTTTTTTTTGCCCGAAGGTTTTCCTACCAGTGCATGTACATATTGACACCAGTTCAGTTGTAACTACCCTTGGACTAAACTTTAGCGGAGCCAAATACTGGCACACGAAGGCACTAACGCACAATTCAATGACATTTTGACTGATTATCGGGTCTCAAAACAATTAGCTGCTGTTGCCAAAAAATTGTGAGTGATGAGAGAAAGGCAAAAAAGTCATGGGTCACAAAAAAGTGAATGTTATGCCATCATGTAAATTATGTAATAGGTAGTGTTTTGCACTTGCCATGGGCACGAGGTGCCATATTCGTCAGACTCATCAATGTGCTTCATTTAGCTCACCAGTTTCAATGCCAGATCTGGGAATTACACTCTAAATACGTGTGTGTAAAACAAGCAACACCAGAATCAGCTGGGGTCCGCACAAATAAAATGAAAAATCAAATAAAGCATAGTTCAATTATTCAATAGTGTTTCTTATCGGCCTAATAGTAAAGAGTGGTTGTTTGTGTAACTCTACTGGCTCTGCAGCCATGGGTTCAAATCCTATCCTGCAGAATCCCATTTAGTCCGAACCCATCGGACATTAAACGGAGGCCTTTTGTACCGCAACTGTAAGAGCTTGGGCTTTCCTGAATGTCTTGGGTATGTGCCAGAATCCCAGTTTTCTCATCAATCATCATCGTACTTTTGCACCAACACTGGCTGGCTGGCAATATGTTACGGGAACCATGGGCAGTGTTCCTATATCCTTATCCCATGGGTGCTGCTACTGAGGCCGCCTTACGCTGTTATCATGAAAGGCTCACCAATAATTTCGTCTCACCATGAGATCAAAAAGTTATACATATAAATTTCGCTTTACATTGGCAGGCAATCTGTAAGCCTACATGTGTGACAAGTTCTTTAGATCTTTTTTGTGATGAGCTTCTGAGTTGAGTGCAGATTTTTTACCCGAAGACTTGCAAATCGATGAATTTACCAGGAGGCTGAGTATATTCGTAGTCAAAATTTTCAACAGCATTTGGCTGTCTTCGCCATTAGCGAGTCATACTACACACCATATCTTTCACATTTAGGCAAATTCATCGATCAATGTATCCAGGGCTCTCCTTACTAAACAGTGAACCAAAGAAAGTCATGTGCTTTAGCTATTGACATGGTGTCCAAACATCCACGCTGCTTATAGTCTAAGAATCTGACAGACTAGAAACCACAGTATTACATGACACATGTAATATAGAAGCTACCCACAACTATTAATATTTACCTTCAGCTGGTTTTTGTTTACTTTAGAGTCATGTGTTGGACATGACTGAGTGGCCCATGTTATGGAGGTGGGAGCCCTGTGTTTTCTGTGTTATTTACTTATTGTGTTGTTCCTCATGCATGATGTATTCTTAATATTACTTCCTGATAGAGCTGTGCACAAAATAAGTGTAACAGTGGGCTATTTTTCAAGCAAGACTTTTAACAAAGATTTTAATGAGTTATAATCAGCTAAGTTTCATTTTGTTTGTTTCATACAAACCTTTTATGAAAATCTTCATGTGGCTCAATACTCAACAGGCCCTTGTTCAGTGTTGTTTATTTCTGTTATACTTCGCAAGAGCTGGTTACAAGTCCATAATCCTATTGGGTACTGGTTTAGGACTAATATTAGAAATACAAAAAATAGCCACCATGTCAATAACACTAATGGCCAGTGATGGAAATGGGGGGGAGCTCGGGGGAGCTGAGCTCCCTTGACCAAAAAACAGGGGGAGCTGTACCCTGGGGGAGCTGTACCCTGCTGTGAAATTAAAATTATCATGTTACTTTTTCAGTCCTCATGGTATTTTTAGCTGTGATTATGCTATGGTGTAAGAATTCTTTCTCTTTTAAAAATTTTGAATGGCGAGACGCTGGCCGCACGAGCCGAGAGCTCCCCCAACAAAAATTTTCCATTTCCATCACTGCTAATGGCATTGAAATGAAGACCACCAGCATAGAATATACCACTGACTGATGCCATATGAGTCTTATAAAAGCCATAAAAACACAAATGATTGTTATCACACTGGATTCGCACAAGTTTTGTAGGGAAAAGCACAGCTGTTGGTTGAAATCTATGCTGTCTGCAATGCAGAAATTCAATGGAGAACCAACAAAAACGTTTCTGCTTTTCTTGAGGTTGGCCATGTGCAATTCAGATCAGCTAAGAAAACAATGGCATGTTCCTGAGGGATGGTTGGTTTTGGTATCAGGGGCAGACTGCCTGTAGTGTTGTTGCTTTTTGGGTCCTTGGAATTCATTCCAAGACCATTGTCGTCAGCTTCATTTCCTGTGAACAGGCAAAGTTGGTGTACTCACTAAAACATTTCACAGACAAAATAACAACCCCAACAGATGTGCCCTTGTGATCAAGATGGTGCTCATGCTTCCCTGGCTGCAATATTGTTCTTATCAGTGCTCAAATTTTCTTCTATTAAACATATTTCTTCTGAGCTGTCAGCACTTCACACAAAAACTGGTTTCTGTATACACACCAAAAGTTGGACTGTGCTGCCCTCTTTTACTTGAGCATGGTCACAATATACTATACCTAACTTGATAGATTGTTGGTAGAATATTGAAGAGCCCCAACTTGTTGAAATAGACCAAGGACCCGATGCATGCATTGCATGCTATTTTTTAATGATGCCTGCACCTTATGGTGTAATGATGATTTATAAAACTAGATTTCATTACACTACAGTAATTTAAGTGGTGTTTTTACCTTTGGAAATGTATATTGCTGTTGCGTATTGTAGGTACTATGTAAAAATTTTTGTCCGTCTGGAAAAAGTTTTTTTGGATGCGTTATGTCTTAAATATTCTTTTGTCGTGAATACGCCAAATATCATTGCGTAAACCAAAGACAATCGTGCATGGTATCTTACTGGTTCTCATCCGCCATCGTTAAGATAGCACAGTCAAAACTGCACTTACGTGTATACTGTAGCTGCTGCTGAAACTGCTGTATATTGATGCTGATGCAGCTTCGGAGTCTAAGAAGACTGGCTTAGCAATACTGAACAGCTGCTGAGACAGGCAAATGTTTGCTGAGGAATCCACAAATCGCCAAGTAAACTGCTTTCTCAGGTCCTAAAATGCATGGATGCAAGGTCTCAGACTAGTGATGCTTCATTAGATGGCTCTTAATATGTGTTTTTTCTTCTTGCAAGTTTAATTCTTTGAAATTTCTGGAAGACCAGACAGTACTTAAAATATATATCAGTTTTGCAGCACCGACAAAGTTGTTACATGTCAATTTTATTTAGTGCACCTCCCATTTCTATGGTAACACCGACAATCATTGCAAAGCCAGGAATTTTTAAAACAACCTCCATTTATCAATAACCAACTTGCTTTTGCCATGTATCTGGCTGGTACTATCTCAACCATTGAACAAGAAACAATGTAAGAGCACGGTAAATGAGCTTGAATGCAGTGTTGTCCAAAGTATAAAAATGATATATTTATCAATATTTTGTCACAAAACAGAACATTTTATCAAAATTCCAATAGATTTGTACAGGTAAAAGACCTTTGGAGCTTCATTCAGAACACTGTGAACTTGAAACAGAAATGATGATAGCTTTTCTTCAGTGCAATGTTATGTCAAGAGTAAAATGCTATCCTGGGCATATTATTCTGTGCAGGAAGGGAGTGGTCTAGTACATCTGGTAAAACCAAGTCAACTAAATACATATGTATAATATGCAAATGTAATTGTTCCATCTATACAGTATAGTAGACCATTTGGCTTGTTGAATTATGCCAGCTAACCAGATTAGGGAAACATTAGTCTGGGCTTATATGGTGGCCACCAGCAATAAAAAGCTAATGGACTAGAGAAGACTAATAGGCCTATCAGACTCCGAAAAAATCGGATTTGTTTCATTATACATCAGGGATTTTTAGTATTATAGTAAGTGAATTGTGGATTTATAGAAAAATATATCAACAATGAATCTACGCTGTACAAGAGTGACACAGACTCATCGTTGGATGTGGTTTTTAGCATCCAAAATTGTTTCACAATTTTACATTTTGATATTATACAGTGTACAGATTGGGCTTGGGAAAATAATGCACTTCGTATTTATGAGGCATATATTGTGGTGGCAGCACTTGCCAGTATGTCTGGCCCATGCTATCACCTTGATATGCTGACAGAAAGCATATGACCCAGTTCTGGACATTGATCAAAAGATGGAGGGAAAGGTGTCAAATGAAGGTGTATTTTAAAGAAGGTAAGAATATTTTAAATACAGGTACTATTGCAAAAGTAAATAAATATCACAGTTTTATGTTTGGATAAAAAATTATACTAATATCATATTCAAAATTATGATATCCAGTAAATATGCAGTGTTGGAGGTCTCGATGCCAGATTTTGATGGCCTCTGTATAGACTCAGTCTCAGATGCCAAATGCTTGGCATTGCCTCGATTCAGACGTCTTCAGGCCAGTGTTGGAGGCCTCGAGGCTACAGTGCGAAGGCCTCAGTGGCTGGGTCCCTGTCTCGGTCTCAGAGGCTCATGCCTCGGTGTTCTGCCTCGGTTATCCAGGCCTCGACTGTACACTGCTGCCAACAGGAATAACTGCTCTTTATTTTCTGAATGAGTTATTATAACCATGCATATTATATGGTACCACTGGTACATTGTAATAAAATTGGCTTGCTATTAGTAAAATTACTGAAGAACTCTATAATGCTGCACAAGAAAAAGGAATATAATTATGAACCACAGTTGTTATTGCATTGATATGACAACCTCAACACACATTTAGTCTTGAATAAGGCAATTACTGTCTGAATGTATCTATTTGTAGCTTTCTAACTATGTAAATTGCTTTATCGCCAATTTGACTTACAAATAAGTTAAGTACATAGGTAATAACTACATAGATAGCATGACATGTAACTCATTCATATCAAATTACATAGAATTTTTGAATAGTTTAATTAGCCATGGATAATTTGGCAACCATGCACTTTGAGTAATAGAGTGCTCATATTTTATATTTTACATTATTTATATTTGAAGTTTGTTGAAGCAAGACAGACGTGTTATTATTTGTAAGTAAGTAATAATCATGATAATATATCGTGGGAATCAGAAGAAATGTTGGGATCTTGTAACCAGGATGTACTAACCAGGTGATAGTCAGCAACCATTGCCCATCAAGTAAGTTGTTACATAATTGATGGTTACCCCAGACTTATTATATAGATAGTGGATGGTGAGAAGAACAATACACGTATGAGTTTTATTGGCCAAAGCAGTAATATGGATAGTGGATGGTAAGGAGACCAATATAAGCTTTATTGACCGAAGCAGTAATATTGGTAAGGCCAATAAAACTCAATGTTGGTCTGAAGATACTTAATTTTTTTATATGAAATATACTTAATTTTTCCCATTATTTACAATGTGCATATTTATAAAATGATAGATTGACATTTCAAGAAGTTAGATTTCCTCCTACCCAGGCCATCCCTAAAGTAATAGGCAATTAAGTGCATGGTTGCTGCTAAGAGCATAGGGGCTCACCCATATCACTCTCCACAGAGCCCACACACTAATAACACTTTTAAGACACCAATATCATTATTTATTGCCGTGTCATGTGGCTGATCTCCTGTTACATGAATGGCCCAACAATATTCCCTGTTATTTTCACTTTCTCTTTGTATTTATTGAGACCCAAGATGTATTGTGTAGGCCTATACTGATAGTCTCCAGAAAGAAGATTAAGCATATCGACAATGAAATTATTGAAAAAAATTTGAGATTATAGCTTGTGTTTCGTCCTATGTTTTACCGACTGACCTCAGAAAAAAGTGCCTAGAAAAGATCCGAGAAGCTAGGTAAAGACCAATTATATCTGGATCAATTTTTTATTTCCTAAATTAACTTACAATGTGTTAGATTTTCTTTGACTGACATTATTAAAGTAAATGAAAAAGCATGAATTATATGTAAATTGTTGCAAATATACTGGTTCTTGTTAAACACTCAGTGATAAGGTTGTTCCTCAGAAAGTATGCGGAGTCAGTTTAAATCAGTATCATCTCCACGGCTTAGGTCGTTCACCATTGTTTCAAACTTCACCTGTATCCTTGCATTATTAGCCATTTTTAACAAACAAGGTCATCATGTCATTGTGCAGTATTGCAGCAGAAAAACTAATGAATGACTTTCTAAATATAGCCTATCATAATTATAGAATAATAAAGCCAAATACAAAAACAACCTGTACAGTAAATAACCTGCATTAAAATCATAGTTGGTGGAAATTTTATTCAGGAACAGCGAACAGTGTGACTATTCAGTATTCATGCAATTTTCATGGCATATAAAGATGATGGTCGGCGATATTTTAAGAATGATTTGATACATTATATGAACGTCATTTACTTATAAAGCCTTTTTTATTTTTTCAGGAAAATGATACCTAACTATTATGCCATGTTGACAAACTTGTCACTTATTTTAGTGTAAGAGATAGAACTCTGATCATAGGCATACGGCGCGTGCAAATTTTGGGGGGGAGGGGGGTCGAGCGACATTTTGTGAATGTAAGTGACTTTCTGAGTCTGTGTTTCCCAGAATAAAAGCTGATGCTCAAAGGAGAGAGCAACTGGCAGAGATCTTGCAGGTGCTGTCCTCTTGTGTATAGTACATGAATTAGCTGAAAACTAATTAAATTAATTATGGCATTTTGATAAGGGCAGTGGCCTTCAAAAGGGGAGAGTTCTGCCCTGATGATCTAAGGAAGCATGAGGGAAAATTAGAAGATGATTAATTCAGTATAACTTGAGATAAATCCCGTACGCTATCATTTTAATAGGTAAGAAGAAGATTGGCTGGAAATCATAAATTTTCAATAGTGTTTATTTAATCATCTGCCCAAATATTTCAGCCTTTTTGCCTGAATCTTACTGTTTCCCAAACTTTTTTGGGAGGGGGGCACCGCCCCCCCCCCTGCCCCCCTCCAATACGCCTATGAATGATATCATTGACATCCTCAAGTGGAAAATATAATCAATTGTGCTTCCCTGACTGTAGACTGATTTTTTTGTTGAAGTGGCCAAGCATTTCTTATAATAGGCCAGACCTTGATTTTAGCTTGCTGACTTGTCTGATCCTAGCTATCTGTCAGCCCAGATAGCTCAGTCAGTAGAGCGCTCGCCTCACAAGTTAGGGACCTGGTTTCAATCCCCAGGCTGGCCATCTTGTCATCCCATGACATTGTCGTTTGCATCAGACGTAAATTGGAGGCGCCATGGGCCCAACTGGAAACAAGTCATTGACTTAAGTTGGCTATCCATGTTAAACAGTTAAATAAAAATAGCCTACCTTTACCTTTATCCAACAGATTATCTGCCTATGAAGACAAATCGAGCTAACCAATAATTTATATTAAATTGATTTTATAAAAAATGTCCGACCCCACAAAAAGCACCTTGAGAATATTGGAGAAGCTAAAAGTCAATTATGTCTGGCCTTATCCGCGATTACACCACATTGCAATGGAACAGCCCAGAAACAGGTAGATTAATATCTATGCAACATGAAACAAGAAAAAACTAACACATGTGTCGATTATAAATGTGTTTTCTTGATTATTTGTTTGCCACATCACAAAACAATCTAGATTTAATGGCTGAGCAGCTGTAACATTCATGTAGTTGATATTTGCATGATATTCATCATGGCTGATGAGACTGCACAATTGTTGGAGCTCTGGATTGGTTAAATTAGACAAACGATAACATGGATAATGGGATCTGGAAGTTGAAGTGTTTAACTTTCATTAGTCGTGTAAATGCATAGCAAATAACGGCACATACCTAACGATGAAGAGACTGGTGATAGATAGATGCATAGAAAGATATATATATATATATATAGATAGATAGATCTATAGATAAATAGATAGATAGACAAATAGATAGATTTGGTAAGTTAACTGCAGCCCTTTAAGCCCAGTTTTTGCCACTCACGAGGCTTTATTGATGAGATGGAAGGGAGAGCAACTTTTACGTACTAGCCCAGTGCAGACACTGATACAAGGAGCCGCCAATTTAATGTCTCATCAGAAGGACACCCAGCTGGGATTTTGCTCATGAAGGTCTAAACCCATGCGAACGCCTTCAGTGGAGCGGGCCTGTATTATGGTCGCTCAGCTTTTGAGTGGTGAATGGTGATAATAGACATAAAAAAAGATAGATAGATAGATAGATAGATATATAAATAGATAGATAGATAGATAGATAGATAGATAGGAAGACAGATCGATAGACAGATAGATAGACAGATAGATAGATAGATAGATAGACCGATGGATAGATAGATAGATAGATAGATAGGTAGATAGACAGGTAGATAGACAGGTAGATAGACAGGTATGTAGACAGGTAGGTAGATGGATAGATAGATAGATAGATAGATCAACAATTTGACCAGGATTCAGTGAATTCCCATCACAATACATCATATACCGGTAAGTTATTTGCAACTTTACAGACTGCCTGATGTGTTAAGAAACGGAAACATTTTCAATCGATCTACTCGTTCTTAATTGACCAAGTTGGTTTCTATGACAACAACGCTTCCTCCTGAGTTTGTCACACCTCATGTCTCATCATCATCGATGACATTGCTCAGCCTCCACATATTTCATATTCAAGGCCAGCTTCAAGTTCAATCATATGTTAATTGTTGCATTTTATTCACATTCTTGACAGCAAGGGTCATCCTGTTTCATTATTTCTTTAACGCAAAACTGTTTCCATGATTGAAATTTTTCGATTGTAATATTTTATTAAATTTAACAAAGGTTGTTTTTTCTTCTTTCCATCTGTTTTCCTAACCATTTAACATTTTTGTTTTGTACCTCATCATATTTATACCTATGGCCATGTCTATACCTAGTGCAAATATTTTGCTTTGATAATGTCATACCTGCCATGTTTATTCAAAGGACACAATTCCATGGCATAAAAAGGGGGAAGTTGTACAAAATGTGCACAAATAAAATCAGTGTCAAAGTCACAGATGAATAAAACAATAGGCTGCTTCAATGTCAAGCTTTTTAGTGACATTGTAAACTTTTTTTCTGATATTTTTCATCACATAAAAATGCTATTTTGCATACCTTTTATAATGTGGACAATACGACAACCTACGCGGCGGTTTTTTTTCCAACCAAAAGTTAATTTACCTGTAAAATATAAAGCATCAGTTAAGTGATACTTCCTTTGGATGATTACACATCTACATAATTTTTTTGTTTTTTCACTTTGATTATACCTGTGAAGATGTGCAATAGATTTTGCATTTGCTATTGTATTGCATTATCTAACTGTTACCAAAAGTAGTAAAGAACTAATTTATTTAATTTCCTTTGTACAGAGCAGGGTTTAGATTTTTTTTAAATAGGATACATTACTCGGATTTACTCCCACACTGAAAACAAATTTCCTCTAAAATTAATTAACAATTTTTAGATCTCAGAGTCTCATATGTTACATAAATTGATAGTTTCAAGATTTAATTGAACAATTAAATATGAAGGCTTATAAATAGATATGGTTCGTTCTGAAACAATTACGTGTCAAGTCAAATCTACCTTTTGCATTTTGCTATATCCAAAGCTCCACTTCACCTTTTGAAAGTGACTGTGACATACCCTTACCTATATATTAGGTATGATTAGACACAGAATTGGAGACTGTCCTTCTCAATACAGCCATATGGGTATTGTGTGCATATAAATCATCCCAAATTGGATATAGTGGTAGCCATGTAAGGTTTAGTATAACATGGGAGTGGGGCTAGTATTTCTTGTGTATTTTATGCAAGAAATACTACAAACCAGGAGTTCATAGTTCTTAACACCTTTAGACTTCAGTGCAGTGTATTGAGCATGTAGAAATTTGTCAATAGTGTTTGTCAATACGTGAGAGTACTGCCATGTCAGTGCTTTGGTTATCTGAGTATTGGTACCATACCTGTTTGATTAGAGCTGGGAATTTGATATGCAAAAAGAGTGGACTGCTGCACTCTGAAGTGGACTGCTGCACTGTGAAAGTGGCACTCTGAGTGGCATCGTGCTGATGATCTGTCATGATCCTACCCGATACTTTCAATGTTAATTTGATTTAAGGAGACTTATCCCGCATGTTGGTGACAGGCAAACAAAAGGATTACGCAATACGCATCTAATTTTCACTCTTAAAATCAGTTATGACAAAGCCTTCTCTTGATCATGACTAATCAAACAGCCTCTATGCTTCCCATGTTGAATGCAGAGAAGATGACACTTCATCAACTATCATGAGTCATAAAGTGCCATTTTCACATTGCAACAGTCCACTCTTTTTGCATATCAAATATCCTGGCTGTAAAAGTCTTTGAAACGGGCATGTGCTATGACAGAACTTTTGATAACCTTACTTTCTCATGTCATTTATTCAACAATTCTAAAGCTTTGTGATTGTCACTGATGTGGACACATGATGTGAGAAAAACAATTCATATGGAAAGAGGATGCCCACCGGTTGACTGGCGATTTATCACGTTTATCCTGATCGATCAAAGCGTTGGTTTCAACAGAACTTTAATTTTAAGGACTTGTGCTGGTGTCAGACAAACCAAAGGATTATAAATCTGATTCTAGCACTGTAATCTGTTATGACATAGCACGGGGATTATGACTAATCGAGTGGCCTCTATGGTTCCCATGCTAGAAGTTTAATCATGACATTTCATCATCTTGAATCACTAAGTGGACTTTTCATAGAAAACAATCAACAGTCTTATAAATGAATGCTTCCCTTTAACCAATTGACCGGCTGTATAGTAAGAGTATAGTGGTCCTCAGTGGATCCTGAAAATGAATAAGCCTTAGGATCTTCATTTGAATAAAAGTGGTACAGGTGACTTTGACGCTTGGACATGACCATACCTGTCCATGCGGCTGAAAGGTTGACTGGCCTAAAGTTGACTCGATGGCAAACAACTTTTGACAAACACGTAGTGTTGATGTTAGGTATACTGTACACAAAATCACTTGCCATGTTGTTCCTTGTCAAATACAGAGTCGTTTGATACTCACCTTTTGATTATATTGTGTGTTTCAGATATAGAAGACATACTAGAGGACCCTGGAAGTTTCTACTACTGATTTGTAGTCAGTGCGCACTCGCCAAATCACAGTAAGGTCGCGACATTTCACACAGCGATGGCGCAAGGGACACAGCCCAAGTTCAAGTCAGAGGTGTACGTGCCAATACGAAAAGATGCCAAGACCTTCGAGGAGAGACAGAAGAGTATTTTCGATGACATATACCAAGATCGCTTCTTCGATGACATGCATCTAAGAATGAAAGAAAGAAGAAGAGAATGGGAGGGAGAAGTAGACCGGTTAAGGAGAGATTTCTTCCGCTTGAAGCCAATGGAAGAGAGAAGAGATAGCTCGGATGACGTACTCTCCAAGATGCAGCTCAAAAGTTTGTTTTACGATAACCCCCATAAAGATTCAACAAACAATGCTATCAGTGGTGATAAAACATTTCGTGTCACCTTTGATGTCAGCCAGTTTCTACCAGAAGAGATCAGCGTCCAGACAGAAGGAAATAAGGTGGTCGTAGGAGCCAAGCATGAAAGCAAGGGAGATGGTAAAAGCGAAAGCAGGCAGTTCTCCAGAAGCATCGACATCCCCTCTCACATTCGCCCCGATAGTTTAACGTGCACCTTGAGTAAAGATGGCATCCTTCAACTAGAGGCTCCTGTTTCTGCCCCCGAATACAAGCAGATTGAGAACTCAAACCAGGTCCAACAACAGAGCCTGCCCGCTCCTCCTCTGTACCAAAGCACTCCTGTCGCTGGCCCTCTGGCTCGCACGGAAGATACCGGCTCAGTTTTCAAAATGTCAGTTGATATCGGGAAAGATTTCAAACCTGAGGACATTAACGTCAAAACGGTTGATAGAAAGTTAGTTGTACAGGCGCGTCACGAAGAGAAGTCAGCTGGTCGCTCGAGTGTGCGAGAATTTAGTCGAGAATTTGAACTCCCCGGAAATGTTGACCCACAGAAAGTCACAGCAGCCATGACGGAAGATGGAAGACTCAGTCTAGAAGCCCCCTATGACAAATAAACTGTTCTTAAGGAACTTATCATCTGTGTAAAACCTGCATATTCATCACTTCATTGTTGCAGGACTTTATGTACATTATTGTACCACATTTTTGCCATCAAACAAGAGGACTTGTTGTGGTTTATTTAGTCAAACCCAGGACGCATAATCGTTAATCAACAAATGCAGTGTAGGTAATGATGGTTGATCTCTATGTCTACATTTAAATATGGTTTGATGACACTCAAAGCGTTTATAACCAACCGGGCCAGTTCAAAGCATGGATTTTTTATTGTTATGCAAAAGAAAATGACAGCTACATCTGAGGGAGTACCATATTCATTATCAAAATTAAAGTTCAGGAGATTGATACATAAACATAGACTGCAAACAACCATAGGATATAAGTATTGAAGAAAATAATTCAGGATCAAGAAAAAGAGGTCATGTCGATCGAGTTACTGCTCACATTATGTCCAACATTTATACTGGTTTAAGTTTGATGGAGCAAATTTCAAACTTACCACATATACAAAGTGTCATTGTGACCAACAGGAAGGAGGAGTAACTAAATGTGTGACTTGAGATACATCGAGGATCACTAGTTAAACCGAAAGTTTACAAAGGATTTGCAACGCTTTACCATGGAGCATGCGCATTGGAGTTCAGTTTAACCAAGCTGAAAGAGCTGTTTTACTACAAGGAGGCCTGGGAAGTAGGTCAGTTCAGATTCACACAAGAAGACTTTAACAATTTTAGTGAAATTCAAGTGTGTTGGGGGTCAGTTGCCTGTAGATGACACCAGTAAGTTTGGAAAGGTTTATAATTATTGTGGAAGTGAGGCATTACTTTTGAGAGATTTATCTCATCAGCTCAGTACCATAGGCCTGTCTACATGCATCAGGATACAGTAGTATGTTAATAAAAAAAAAAGAAGCATTAGAACAAATTCTGATTCTTTTGCATAAACCCCATCCATTACAGCTGAAGGAATCTAAGATTCTGTATGAATCCAAGGATTATACATCCTACACAAAGTTACATGAAACTGTACACATGATGCAACACCATAAATCCGAGTTGAAGCCATTTGAAACCAAGCGCATCAGTATGAATGAGAAACTGCCTTCTGCCGTGTATGTTTGGAAGGGTTAGCAGGTAAAAAAGGGTGATCTAGCTTACTCATTTCACCCTACAGATGCACCTCATACCCTGTTGCTCTTGGTATGTCAATATCTACCCGTTCATACTGGGTGCTATTTGGCAGGTAAATATCAAGCTCTTAACTTATGGCACCTTCTCTATGAGTGTATACCATTCATTCAGCTTGTTGACTGGTATAAAGGTTATTTAGACACTGATGAAAGAACTATTGGAGTTGTATAAGACTATAACCATTGTACTAATTGATTTAGAGCAACCTGTAATAATCAAGACTGGTGATGTCAGAATATCAATGATTTAACCTGTGAAGTGGCTAGAAGTTCTGGAACATCAAGCATACTTGCAACATACAAGATAGGGGTGTCCGAGTGTAAGTTAATGTCAAGGTGTTATAGATGCAAAGTGTCAAAAAACAAGATTTCAAATGTCAGAAAACATCCAATGCAATTACGAGGTGTTGAAATTGCCAATTTTGGCACCTCAGGCCAGATCAGTACAGTTGTGTACCAAATTAACACAACTCTATTGTTGTCCTGTTAATGACATGACTGTGTCGTCGTAGGCCTGGGAGTACATCAAAGAAGGGTTTTGTTATGAAAATTATTTCAATTTGCAAACTCAAAAGTCACAGTATGGTTGGAAACTGAAAACTTAATAATATTATGCTTCTTTTTGTCATTTTAAAGTTTAAAAGAGCTGTATTGAATTAGGTACCACATTTTCTAGTCAAATGTACTCAGCAGTCAAAGTGAAAATTGTATTTTAACACCCATAGAATGTTGTGCTATTATGAAAATTAATTGTGTTGTGTACTAGTCAATGTAAGTATACATTATATGTGAATTATGAATCAAACATAATATATTATATTATAGGATCTTGTGTCCACTATTGGTTAATTAATCAAACTTACCTCTAGTCATGAAAACTTCACTGCTATTGGTGCCTTGGAAAATATTACTAAATAGTGTGGAAAACTCTGATTTAGTCATTGTTCAAAAAGGTGCTCAAATAATTATTAAACTGGAAGATGGATAGTGTACAAAATTTGACTAAATTAATGAAAGGTATAATAACCAAACTTATAAGTATTGATTTTGATCTTGCATCACATGGTCAAGTACTTAAAAATATCAAATGAATTTTGAAAATGTTTTTGAGCTTTAGGAAAATTGTTTTGTGTGCCAGTGTGAGTGAAAAAGGGTCTGTTTCTATGGCAACAAAATTATATATAATTCTTATTTGTTGGCCTTATTTGAAGAAATTTTGAGTGAATTGTTATGTCTGAAGCTAGTTAAAGACCAGAAATGTGTATATTTGCTCTTGTAAGAAATTTAATTGCAATTTTTTTGTGGTTGATGAATTGTTCTTTTTCTTTCTATTTATTTTTCTCTTAGAATGCCAAAATATGGAGCACAGATAAATTTCAAAATCGCTTCAAGATTATAGTAATTCTTCTGTTGATTATATTAGGTGTTGAGGAGGGTTAATAAAGTTTAACATTGAAATGTTGTTGTTTGTTGTTGATGACTTCACAAATTTTACCACCTACAAAATATAATTGCTTGTCAAATTTCTGCAACATCGGTATAATTTCCTATTGAAGACTGAACAATAAAGTCTGTATACTCTCTTGACTTGAATATCCCTAACACACTTCATCACTCTTTCTACTGCACAATTACATGCAAAGTTGCCAACCATACAATTTCTGCCATTTGAGGTAATTTTTTGACTTCAAATTACAGCAGTAGTGATATGCCCTTAGCAGTGTTTATTAGTTTCATTAAGTGCACAGAAAATACATGAAAATATTTCAAACACAATTATAATTCAGATCATCTCTGAAATATCTGCAAATATTGTCCACACAATCATAGCACAAGACATCACAATGCCAGGATGTCGCATGAGCAGAACCATATTTCTACCGAAGAAATACAGATGTACCTACCGATGGTTCTGACTTATCGGATACTTTTTCAAGTCACAAAATGATGTTTGTTGTAACGAAAGCAAAATCTAGGGCTTGAACTGTGTCTAAACCTTTCTTTTCATCATAATTTCAAAAATGCTGACCGACCACCATAGTCAGCCCCTTTGGTTCAGTCAGTACAGTGCGCGGAACCAATGTTCAATCCCCAGACTGGCCATCATGTCATTCCATGACGTAGTTTTCATCAGACGTAAATTGGAGGTGCCGTGGGCCCAACTGGAAAGAAGTCACGACTTAGCTTGGCTAATGGCTACCCATGTTGAATAAAAGTACCTTTACCTTTATGTTAACGCTGGTCCAGTGACAAATTTGGATCAATCATCGTCATAACTTGTTGGAGTGCGTGAAACAAATGATAAAATATGTATCAAGGATAGTTGATTGCACCTCATGGGCTCACAGATTTTGGTGTGCCACAGACTGGTACTGCTAAAGTATGTGATGTGAGATGGACCATGTTTCTGATCTGGAGGTTCACACATTCAGGGAAGATAGACTTAAGCCCCCTCTGGTGTTAATCTTGAAATTAAACTTGGAAGTTTCACAATTTAATTGAAGCACAAATTTCCATAAAAAGCACATATATATATTCGGCTGAGCTATAATGTTCAATGGCTGACCGGTCTGATTAATTTTGTAGTAAAAGTAAAAAAGAACACTGGTAAAGATGTTACAGGTGCACAACTCGACCTGTGGTTTTACTTCGAAATTGATAAAAACTATTCTTCCAAGACTGTCAGTCTGATTCTGATGGTATGGCTCACCCATTTTAAGGCTATCAACTTCTTACTCGTCCTCATCTCCCATCTCTACAAACTGACACATCAGCACTTCTTGCAGATTGTTACTTTATAGGCCTATGTGTAAAATGCAAGTGAAGAAATGTTCTTCAACTTAAATTGGAATCTGGTGATAATTGAAATGTTAGGCCTTCATTTTGTTTTATCATAGCACATGCAAAATATTTATTTAACCATCGTGTCATATGAAAGGTATTATTCTGTCTCTGACAGCAATGGGGAAAACTGCCTTTCCAAAAAAAAAACCAAAACAACCAAACTTCGACATATCCGTATTTTTGGGTCATTTCGCCTTGGTCTCCCCCAGATTGACAGAATAAAAAAAAAGACTCAAACAAAACGTGAAAAAGTAACAAGATTTTCTTTTATTCAATGACGCGATTCAAAATGCGCTATGAACTAAATGTTTTTGTGCAGCAAAAATAGGTTTGCAATATGAGATGTTTTGTCTCTAGGCCTACATGCATGAATGGCGTTATGAAATACAAAATAATTATGATTACCCGCAAAGTAAAATATAGCAAATACAAGTAAAGGACAATGAATATAATAGCTAGACAAATAAGCATTGTTTATAATTCTTTTATAAATAAGCACAAAATATAAAAGTTTTTCAAACAAAAATTACATGAATCAAATTTCATCGTAATGGATTTCACGTCCGTCCAAATAAATGAAAATAGCTTTGGATAAGTACACAGTATTAAAACCAGCTCATATATGAACTAGATTTTTAAATACATGAATAATGATAATAATGAAATGTACAATGATAAAACAGCAGCTGAAGTCCAGAATTAGCTTTTTAATTCTGTCTCAAGACCTTAAAATATAAGGTTTCTATCGTCACCTAAAAAAGTTTAATCTACATTAACAATTAGCCTGCAGTATCAACTAGAGGCCAAGTATTTCCTATGTTAATGGAATTCCTAATTTCCTAGTGGGAGCCAGTGGTCGAGCCACTGCTCAAATTCCATAGCATTTGTACTATAAATAAATGCAGAGTTCAATTTCAATTTCCTCTCATAGAACAAATCGTTTTCTCCCAGAAACACTATATTAAATTTTGTTTCTTAATTGCCAAAATGGGTGTCTTCCTCTGAAAAGTTTTTTTTTGTGTAAAATGAATAAAACCAAGGACAACCAGATCTTGAGGAGTCAAATTCCCAAGCTTATATAATCAAAGTGTCAAATCATTCACACTTTATTTATTCCATTTCAACTGCATTCTTAAAAATCTCTAAATTGCCAAATATTGTCACCGTGGTCTTTCTAACACGTTTAAGATTGCTTGACTTTAAATAATCAAATTGTAACAAATGTCTAACACTAACTACCATAATTATGATTATTCTTGAAAGGACTGTACAACATTTGATCTGCCATCTTTTATCTACCTGAAGCAAATTGTAGTAAAATGTAACAATAAAAATACACTTTCAAGCAATAACAAAAGCTATTTATAATAAATGTACCCTTTTGCAAGTTTAATACTTCGAATTCAAAGAACATGTTGAATATGTACACAAAAACAAGCATAAAATATTTACAATCAAATTGAGTTAATTGGTTGAGGCATTTCATGCATACTGTCAGCCCCATGCTGCTTCCCATGGTCAAGGTCTGGAGTCATATCAGAGCATGGAAGGTATCCATTATTTGGCCATGATCAGAGCTATTAAAACAAGTGCTTGGCCACAAACAGATAAATAAAGAATTTTAGTAATTTTCCTGTTTACAATATTCATTTTAATAGTCAAGATCAAACAGCAGTTATGAATGTCAAACTTGCCTCCCATGTACAACAATTAAGTTGCCATAAAAAGTGTTGGTCACGATGACATAGGCTTTGAATGCAGCAAAAACAATATGACATTGGATCAGGTTTTTACACCTTGTATTTTTGGATTTCAGAACCACAGGAATACAAATTCCATTGCATTATTGAGCTATTTTTACCACTGATACAAAGAAATGGACTTATATGATTTACTGAGGGGTCGCCAAGATGATAATAGAAAGAGGGGGGATGGTTATAGATTTTTAATTGGAGAAACGAAACACATGAAAATAAAAATTAGGATTGTTTTCATCTTAAGCTTGGACACACGGTCCATTATGTTAAAATTGGGATAATAAAAAACATTTGCAGATCGTACGCGGCGCACACGAAAAATTGTTTGTCCCTTTGATAAACACTATAAACCCCCCCCCCCTGCATCCCCAAATTTCTCCGGCCCCAATTTTTATTTGAAAATAAGCATCAGGTCATCAATACAATAACATGGCAATATTTGATACATCTGCGCATGACTTTGCTTAACGTAACAGCCCGCTACAATGGCAACGTACAATAGTCTTTTAAATCAAGCTCTCCGGTCTGAGCAAAGCTTGCAACTTGACTGCGGCGATTAAAATGTATATTACATAAATATAACACAAGGTAAATAAGACTTAGTGATGATAATATATCATGATCACGCAGCCAAAAATAATTTTAGCTACGTGTTTCAAGAGAACTTAGTGGTTACCAGTACCCCATAATCCATTTTCAGTTCTATACAGGCGATATGCCTTAAATCACCAATTCCAGTCATAACTTTTTGTAGCATCATCAGCATGGATTTCAAAAATTGTGTCATAGATAATACATGGACAAAAGTACAGGCATTAAACAAAAGCAATTAGCAGCAATGGTCTGCAGACTATATCAAGTTGCATTGTGGCACTGGTAGTAATTTCATTTTGATTCCATGTACATATTTACCAGAGGATACAACATATAGGCAGCCGGCTGGACACAGGAGTTGAATACCTTAAGATAGCTAAATATCGGCACACAAGAATATTGGTATACAAGAGCTAGATGAAAGCACCAGCAGCATTGGGCCAGTCCAGTGTGGCGAACAACTGTAATGCCTGAATTGTTAGCCTACAGAGTTCAATCGATCTTAATTCGACAATACTGTCCGCCCTCTGGCATGTCACCTTTAATGGCTTCCAGCAAAGCATCATGGTTATTGTTGCTCTTACAACTTGCAGCGAGAATGATTCTTCCAAATGGCGTCAACATCGCCCGTAAGGTTCTTGCTTCGATATCTTCCGGGAGGTCCCACTCACGAGAAAAGTGACGTTTTGACGACCAAGGTTCGGTCTCTTCGTGAGAAGCGTTGATGCCAACCTTGTTGTTCTTGAAAGTGACCTCGATCTCTTCTGGTTTGAACCCTTGACCGATGTCAACCGAGAGCTTCATCTTTCTCTGCCCGTCAACAATGACAACCAGAGGGTTGGTGTATCGTCCGAAAGATGCAATATTCACCTCATTGCTGGGGCGATTGCTGATCATTGAAGAAATATTTGACTGCAGATTATTCTCGAGGCGACCCTCCAACTCGGCCACGTTTGATCTTGAAGAAGCATCACTGTTGTTTTTGACCATGGCCAAGAGTTCTGATGTCATAGTAGGTGGCGCCCCACGGTGGATATTTTTTGGCGGGATTGTGTAAGAAACGGTGTTGTTTGTTTTCATGTTCTGATGAGTCTTCATTCTGTTTTCTGGGGAGTGGTGATGGATCTGGTGACATCTTGACCAAGGGTGGGGGCAAGGTCCTCCGGGTTGGTGGCTACTGGTGTGGGTGACATGATATCCAGGTTGGACTCCGGAGTATTCAACATGGTGAGAATACATCGGATATTCCGCACTGTAACTGTACTCTCCTGCAGGGTAACCATCACCCGATAGGTAATGCTCGTAAGAGTAACTCTCATTAGCCGGGTCATACTCCACCTCCACACCTCCTTTTGTCTTTCCTTCGAAGTATGATATCTTCTTCCCCCCTGCAGTTCCATTTTTCTCTATTGAATCACATATGGCTGCATTCATTGTGCTCGCATCCGCTATAGCGTAAGGTTTGTATGGGCTCTCACTTTCTGGTATATGATCAACAGGAGCTTCAACTGACAGAATACCATCAGAGCTGAGATTGGCCTCTATCTTATCTGGGTCAACCGCTTCGGGTAAATCCATTTGGCGTTTGAACTGTTTCGCGGTGTGTTTCTCCGATCCAACTCCATCTTGATGCTCTGCAGTGATGTACAGAACATGTCCTTCAGCTTTCACATGGATCTCACCAGGCTCAAACTCCCTGACATCAAACCTTAATCTGTAGGCTTTGGAGCCATCAGGCTTCTCTGTGTACAGATTCTTCGTGTTACTGATGTCGATGATCTCCGTGCCATGCCGTCTGATTGGAGATTTGGAAGATGATACAGCAACGTCAACTGATTTGTTATCAGCGGATTTCTCCTTTGGCTTTAAGTTGAAGAAGTCTTGCTGCATCTTCTCAACCTCCTTCTCCCATTCCATCCTCCTTGACTCCATCTCATTCTCCATTTTCTTCTGCATGTCTGTGAAAGTCTTCGGTTCTTGACCTGGGATGGCAACCGTCTGGTCCGTCTTTTCACTTGTCGGCACCACCTGCCGCGTCACTGGTATCGGGGTAGACATAATAGCGTTTGGGTAGTTTTTCTCAGATGCAAATGTCTACCAGTCTGCAAAAAGAAAAGTATATATATGGTTACTCATACAGTGTAAGTGAAAATTGTGTCCAAGGCATGCAATTTACAACAAAGCATTTTTCATTGAAAATTATTTGGACCAATACAATGTCCATCCAATGAAAAAAAACCCACCTATTTAGAATGTTCTACGATTAATCCTTACTCACCCAAGCGCTTCTGAGCAGTTTGCTGGAATAGGCGCAATATAAATGACTATTATTATTATTATTATCATATTGTTATTAATGATTGGCAACAGATTAAAAACATTCAATCCCACTTAAAAACATTGTATCCTAGGATTATGTCAAATCCGCATGCTTCAATAATTTTTCTGCACCTCAATGGCTGTAACATCCAAGTAAACCCTGAATTGACTTTTCAACTCATTTCATCTATTCACTTAAAATGCCTAAAAACTAATCACACTTAGTCAGACCTGATGTCTAATGCAATAGACCAGCCTCTTCTTAAGTGTGTTTACTCCTTTTCTCTCATTTCCATTACCCCTAGTGGCCTCAACATCATCACAACAACAACATTGACAATATACAACAACACAAATGGCCAACAATAATAAACATACCACAGCATACTCTATGCTTCTGCAGAACCACTCTGTGTACCTGCCCAGGTGTGTATACATGCTACTGTATCTGTTTGATTTCTGATTGGGAAACTTTATTATTTAGAGCTGCTTCCCATCGGGGACACATTCAGAGAGTGGGGCATGTATTTACAGTAAGCCAAGACCCAGGTTAAACAATCAGTATTTCATCCTATTTTTATAAGTTATGGATTCACGACTACCATTTTATTTGACCAAGATAACCGAAGAAAGTCTATTTGTACAATTCCGCATGACCAGAAAACCCTCTGTTTCTGATTTTAAATGGTTTGTTCCTTCCACGTTACTTTGATTAATTCATATTTCTCATTTTGGATGAAGTAAATTAAATATTTCAGTCCATTTTTTGCCAGCTTATCACAGACTACGAGAGCGTATAATTTACAAGCAAATCATGTCTGTATGGCACATGTTCATCAAGTACATAAGTACTAGATCTTATACGATACATCAAAATAATCCACATGGACAACTTTAGCATTGTACCTAAGAACACGGAACCTCAGCCATGACCTATACGTTTTTGAATGGTGGAGACAATACGTCAATTTGGGGGGTCACATAGTCTTGACCTGTTCTCACCAAAGCCTGGGGGCAAACCTGTATTCAGGAGGACTTCACAAGGCAGCTTGGAATAAAGCCAATGCTCTCAAAGTCAAACAGGCACTGAAAAATATTGCAGAGTTGTGTGGTCATTTGAGGTATTAATAGAGTTGTAGCATCATTCGACAATGAATTAACTGATGCAGAATTGAAGATTACTCAAATTATTAAATTAAATGAATTTAACTTTTACAACTGAATCCAAGGTCAGAAAATGCTGAAGTAAGCCAATTTGTACCATAATATGTTTCAGACAAGAGAAGTGATGATAGTTAAAGAAGAATGCATGTATTATTGGAAATTTAGACATCTGCGTGCTAATTATAATTTAAAAGTTACATATCGCTTTGAGTATCAGTGAATTATTCTTCATTAGTGTCGCAAAGCAATTAAAAGTTACGCATTGATTTGAGTATTGATGAATAACCCTTCTGTGGTGTTGCAAATATATAATTTAAAAGTTACGCATTGATTTGAGTATTGATGAATAACCCTTCTGTAGTGTTGCAAAGCAATTAAAAGTTACGCATTGATTTGAGTATTGATGAATAACCCTTCTGTAGTGTTGCAAATATAATTAAAAGTTACTTATTGATTTGAGAATTGATGAATAACCTTTCTTATCCACTACAAAATAGAACCAATGCACAAATAACTGAAATAATTTTTGTAACAACAACGCATACTGTCTATTCCTCTGCAAAGTTTTTACAATGCAGAGTCAGCCACCTTTACATAACACAACAGTGGACCTCTTGTTACCTACAAAATGACTTAAAACTTAAAAGAGGCTCAAAAAGCAACAATCCACAGTAGTCTACAGTTCTACACCTGAGGCCAATACCATATTACATTAATTTTAGCAGTCTATAACATGTTAAAATATCTTATAGAGAATCAGCAACACCAATGGCAGGTGTAACTTGGACTTACAACATTGCAACCTGGGCATAGAAGTGATAGCAGGGCCTCCAGGTCTTAGTATATTTTGTTATTTAAAAAAAAAAGTAGTGTCTTAGCTTAAACAACACAAAGGAGTCAATGGTGTAGGATCATAATTGTAAACTCATTGACCATTCAGTTCAACATTTGGTCGTTGGTAATCCAATTACATGTACGACAGATCTAAATAATTTTGAATTCACTTCACTAAAAAAATCATTGTTCTTTGTTCCAATGATTCTATGCATCTTTATTTACTTTTAAAATATACAAACCAAATATGCATCAAATATTCTCAACCAATTATTGTGAACCAGAGGAACATGGTGATATCAATGTTCTATGGCATTGTCTAGTGTCTAACCAATAATATATACATGTGGGGGACAAATGAGGCCACTTGTGAGGGTTGATTGCAACAATCAGACTGTCCTGGGGCATTGGCACAGAATCAAGGCTGACTAACACTTGTTATTAAGTCATATTCATCATAGGTCTGAAGGGGAAATACAAGCAATTTTCAAAGTATTTTGAGATGATTTTCATCTAATGGCTCTGTATATGGGGCAGAGATGTGAGAGTTGCACTCAGATGAAAAGAGTGCTTATTTAACTTGAATTCAAATTTGTTGGAATGGTTGATATATATATATATAAATCCATCATGTAGAACTGACATTGAAAAACTATGATTTATCCATATGTCATATGAGTCATTGAATTGACTATACAGAATTCATCTTCTTCTCATCCATGGTATACAGTTGACTGTCCTTTCCATAAGATGGATGGAAGATGTGTAACTTTACTTTGTTTATACGGTGAACAGATAGATAGATAGATAGATAGATAGATATGGTAAGTGCAGCCCTCTAAGCCCAGTTCTGGGCGCTCATGAGGGTTGATTGATGAGATGAGAGATAGAGCAAGAGTCCTCAACATGTTGCACATTTACCCCATGTGAGGGATCTTTTACTTGCCCAGCGCAGACACTGATACAAGGGGCCGCCAATTTAACGTCTCATCCGAACGACATCCAGCTGGGATTTTGCTTATAAAGGTACACTGAAAATTTTGGTTTCCCCAACAAGGAGTTCGAACCCATGCAGGCAAAGACCTTCAGCGGAGCAGGCGGGAACCTTAACCACTACACCACCCAGCTGTTTAAACACACTTTGGCAGATTAACAAGGACAAGAGGAGCCTCTGAGGCAGACATGGCAACAAGGGAAAGGGTGATGGAAAAATCCTTCAAGAACAGGTCCGGGTGATTCTCTCATAATTGAGATCCATGTAGCATCCAGCAATTGCAAGCCCTATGAGGTATACCAACAAAGTTTATCACACTCCCCATGCTACAGGTGGAATCTTGAAAGCTGTTGAAACCAATGTGTCTATGTGTTGTAGAAGTTTATTGTGTTATAAGCAATACTTCAATAAGCTAAAAATGAAACAGATCTCCTCTATGTCAGAGGTTGAAAGTATTTTCTCATGTACGTAGAATGCCATTATCACTCAGTATCACTATCATTAAATTCAAAAATTTTGGCGTGTCACTTCAATCATTTTATGTTTTCATAATTCGAATCGCTTCTGATTCATAAATTTTCCAAAATGTTGAGACTTAATTGCAAAATTGCCTTTCATTGGCATGAGTTAAACTACTTACTCTGTTGACCTATATTCAGCATAAAATGTATGTAATTATGTATTTTCAATTGACCTTCATGAGCAAAATCCCAGCCAGATGTTGTTTAGTTGAGACGTTAAATTGGCTGGTTCTTGAATCAGCATCTTTGCTCGACTACTAAAAGATCCCTCACATGGAGGAAATTTATGACATCTTGATGACTCTCTCTCATCTCATCAATAAACCCTCATGAGAACCCAGAACTGTGCTCAGAGGGCTGCACTTACCATACCTATCCCTTTCCCTTACATTCCCTGCATAGAGGTTTGGATAATCCACTTTTTCTCAGAGCAGGTTTGGATAATCTGTTTTTTTCTTAGGTCTTGATTTTTTTTTCTTCTTATTTTGTAAATTTAACGAAAGGTTGGAATAAATTTACATTATTGAAATGTAATGTTTCCACAGTACAATGGCAAGAATTTTTAATGATACTTCTTGCGATGGATGTACACACAACCAACTAACATGACCACGTATAATCTGGATAAAAGGCTTTTGCTTGAATCAGCAGATCTCTGATTTGGTAACGTTCTTCCAGTTTGAAACTGAGACTCCGACAATCGGAAGTCTATCTTCTTATTCCTGCAATTAGCCAATAAATTTAAGAGTTCCAACGTCAGCTCTTTTTTGATTTGATCCTGACACTGTAGCAGTTGGAAGTCCAATTTTCTAATTCCTGCTTTCTCATACTACTTCCATAAATCCTTTACCATGAGGTCATTGACCCTGCACCATATTAACCAAGAAATTACCACGAAATAACTATGGAAATAGAAACATTCCCCAGAATCCTTACTAAACCCCTAATCTACATCCTTGTAATTACTCTCATCCCATAATACCATATATCCCATAATAGTTTTAAGTCACGTGGGTTAATGCAATTTTTGTCATACCAGATGCAGAGGTACTTCTTTGGGTTCATGCCAAATAAATACACCTAGTTCATTGACCTTTTGCTGAAATATACTCATTTGGGTTGTCACTGTTCCACATTTTTTGCCACCTCTCATTTCTATGAGATCATGACAATATGATTGCACATCTGGCAGTCTATCTTGAGTAGGTCCCATTTTTGATAGGAATGGGGGTATCCCAACAAGGTCTATGACTGTTAAATTGCCTTTGTCATGGTGATGTCATTATTAAATAGTCTGTCTAAAGTTTTTGAAAAAATTATCAGCCTGCAAATCCACAACTACTTCAAGCTTAATAATCTATATTACAATAGCCAGTACGGATTCCGAGAACAACACTCCACACAGCTTGCTGCATTGGAATTAATTGACAGGATAATATTTGACATGGATAAAGGAAATATACCCCTTAATATCTTCATCGACTTATCCAAAGCATTCGACACCATTGATCATGACACACTTCTTTACAAACTTCACTACTATGGCTTTAGAGATAATTCATATAAGCTATTGAAAAGCTATCTGAGAGACAGAAAACAATTTGTGCATATAAATAACCACAAATCTGACTTGTTACCTATATATACTGGTGTTCCACAGGGCTCAATTCTGGGCCCACTGTTATTCATAATATATATAAATGACTTGCACCTCTGCTCAAATATTCTAAAAACTATTAGCTATGCAGACGACACAACTCTATTTCTATCACTAGCAACAACCAGTCTTCCTACAGCTGCCCCTGAAATTAATGCTGAACTATCAAAATTTAGTAAATGGCTAGACCTGAACAAGCTATCGCTGAATATTTCTAAAAACCAAATTCATGCTTTTTCATCCTCCTCAAAAAAATGTTAATATTCCGCAACTTGACATAAACGGACAAGCTATAGACTGTGTGCAAGAATTTGATTTCCTGGGAATTACACTCGACACAAATTTAAAGTGGCATTTGCATTTGAACAAAATTTCTAAAAAGATTTCTAAGGCCATTGGAATTATCGGAAGAATAAAAAATTACTTGCCTATTGCTACATTAAGAATTTTATAATTTTCCCTCGTCAACTCACATTTAGACTATGGTATATTAATTTGGGGTCATACTGCTTCTCGCCTTCTGGTTTCACAAAAGAAAGCGATAAGGATTATTTCAAAAAGTAGGTATAATGCACACACTGAGCCCCTTTTCAAAAATTTAAAAATTCTTAGGATTCCCGATATCTACAAACTCAAACTCCTGAAATTCTATTATTATAAATTATGCAATAACTCTCTTCCCAAATACTTCACCTCAGACTTTATCATCTATCAACAAACTACCCACCATCATTTCACTAGAAATCAAACTTTCATCGTCCCTCGAACAATTCATGTTTTTGCAGAGAACTGTGTGCGCCATCAACTGCCAGGCCTTCTGAATAATTTGCCTACGCAAGTCATTTCAAAAGTTAACACTCATAGTGAGTTTGGATATGCCTCGTACTTAAAGCAGTATCTCATAAATTTTTATAACTCTGAATGCTGCATTAATAATTGTTATATTTGTCAATCCTGAACACAAGCCCCAACCCAACCCCCCCCCCCGCCTCCCCCCTCAAGCCCCACATATCCTTTCTTTCTTTATTTTTTATTTTTTAAATTTTTTTTTTATTTAGGCCTACTTACTGACAACAGAGTGCTCTGACTTTAAAAAACTTTAAATATTATCAATTTTGTTTGCAGTGTTTTAAATATCTTTGCTTCCTTTAATTAAAACAGGGGGCACTTACGCTAGCGCCTTTAATGGGCAAAGTAAGAGTCGCCTGTGCCTTTATAAAATAATAATGTTGTACACATATATATGTAACTCATGGTATAAATAAAAACTATCTGTCTGTCTGTCTGTCTGTCTGTCTGATGATATATTAGAAAAGAAATATTTTGAAAAGGGTATCTCTGCCATTAGAAACCCAGTCCCAGCAGCATATTTCAGAAGAGGAGAATGCACCATGTACCCAAAAAAAAAATTAACATGGAAAAGATAGGAAATGTCGCTTTCAGGAAATTTCTTCATCCACCCGTGAATACACCCCTTGCATAATATGACCATTTCTACATGTAGCTTCCAAAGGAAAAGCCTAGTAAGTCACATTTTGGGCCAAATTGAGTTCAGGTCAAAGTAGGACTTCTGAGACATGTTTCTACATATTTATTAAGTTTAGATTTTCATGAAGTGGCCCATTACCCCAGAATGACACTGGCAAATCCCAGTAAGTCCATCTCTCACTGCAAGGACTGGAACTTACGTATGTAAAAGTCAATTTTCTCAGAAACTCCAAAATGTGACTTACTAGGTTTTCCCCTTGGACGCTAGATTTTGTGTTTCATGTATATATACTGTAGTTGGGGATTTCCGGGGGGGGGGGGGGGAGCTTTGTTGGTAGAACACCGGACTTCCAATCTTTGAGGTCTGAGTTCTTTACGATAGCGACCGAGGAAAGACTACATACCAACAAAAGAACGCAACAGGTCCATGTACATAACTCAGAAAGTCCATGGTATCTCTTTCTATTTATACCAATGTTATAACTTACTAACATAAAATTACATTAAAGTATGGTCATTGTACAAACATCTGCCACAAAATGACAGATTACAGTAGACTATACACTCCATACTATCTTTCTCAATTGCAGAGATTTTATTCAACTGTCAAAGTCCCTGTTAGAGTCAACACAATAATTCAGACTCCCCTAGGAGTTCAACATTGTGACTTTAGTGGACTATAAAGCTGTCTGAAGGTGTCTGGAACATCAATAAATCCAATATAAAGCTAACAAAGCCATCTAAAGTCCTATTTAGTATAACTTTTCTGAGTCACTGCTTTACAATGCTCCCAAAATCTCATCATTTACACTTTGCAGTTCACTAGAGCATGAAATGTTAGGAATTTGAGGGTGACACTATTTTGTAAAGGGTGTCACATAGCTTTTTTTTTTACCTGATATCAAATTTAGTCATTTTTTATTCTTATTTTTTATATAATGATTGTTACGAAAGAAGAATTTTGTTAAACATGTAAGGGGTTCTTGTCATTATGAATTAAATGTTATACATACTTTTGTGACATTTTCATGATTCGTACTTATTCCACGGTGTATTTTATGGCTTTAGTGTAAAATTCTATTTACCATGCATGTGGTAAATGAAGCTTTGTCTGTTGACTTGTGTACATATTGCTTACAAAGAAACTGTTTAATCATTCCTGAAGGTAATGTAGATGTTTTGAGTAATATTTTCTGAGTGACTTTCTAATACTTATCATACCATAAAGTGCCACACATCCTATTTGCGATGACATTTCCTACTCAACAATGAACTTAAATACCGATATCAGTCGGTTGTTGGACAAGCACCATAAAGTATACGTCAAGCAGATATTGACAATATTTGAAGTATCACATGGATGATAGACTGAGCGACTAAAACTTTTTTGCACTGGTTTGTTGTCTTTAGCTTGGATCTATACATTATACACTCTACAGTTGTGTGCAAAAGATAGGCTTGAAAAAGTGATATTCAAAATACTTGCATAAGGACTATTTTCTGGAACCTGGTCATTAAAAAGACTGCTTTTTCTATTTAGAAACGCATCATGATGAGAAATGTGCTATTTTTTTAAATATGAATCAAATAAAGGGATCATGTCTACAAGTTGACTGCTGTTTGATTGCTAGTGCATTTTCCAGCCAAGGCACAACATATGCTGCCACGTGTTGCCACCTAGTAGTGACTAGTGTGCAATTGCACAAGCTCTAGCGGTCCACAGAAACTGAGTGGGAGGAACTCACTCAACTTTTGTCTGGAAGAAACCAGGGCTGTTTCTGTGTGTTCTGATGGCCATACTTTCTCAGAGAATGTGACTGCCGAGTCTGACTCTGACTTACATCAATGTTGAATAGAAAGTTTGTGAATGTGCAATGGAATTGGAACTATTTCTTGGGAGCAGCAATGCTGCAGCATACAAACTTACTTTGTGCCAGGTGGCAGCAGCATACTGTTCTCATTTTCCGCAGACTGGGGATCATGAACATTGGAAAAACTGCTTAAAATCATTGCAGTTTTCCCTTTATTTTTGCACACGCTTGAGGCCACTGTCCAGTAGAAATACTCATAAGTTAGAAGGTGAAACAACTGTGACGATGGGACCATTTAAAAAAAAAAATTTAAGTAGTATTTTTGCCTTAACTCAAGGTTCGGAAAACATCTGAAATGATGTCTGGAGCCCTTAAACTCAAAAAGAGACATTTTCATTAAGCTGCATTAGAGCATGAGACTGTGTCGATGCCCCCAGGAAAAGATTTTAAGCAAAATAGTTTTGTTTTCTCTTTTCTGTCTCTTCGAAAGTATTGACCGAACAAAGAGAGATGCAAATGTATACCTGTCTATCAACTTATCTACCTTTGCGCTTCATCAGCCTATAAGTATTAACCAGTGGTGGTAGTAAGCAGCTGTCAACACCACTTTGGTTAATAGTAACCTGGCTGTCATATGTGTGTTAAAGCCTGTCTGTCTGGCTTGCAGTATGTATGACCATGATGACTTAACACATTTCGACACTGTACCATACATTGTTTCGGCCTAAATGACATTTACAAGTATTTCCAGGCTGCCAATCGCTGGGTTCAAGGTTAGTTTCCCGCTCTGGAGTCTGGTCGGGTCACATCAACCTGTATTGCAGTTTCATCCATCCTTTCATTGCTGGGTCCTCCTCCCGTCTTGATTAGCCTACTGAGTGCATAAATACAGGACGTAAAACTCCAATCATCCATCCATCATCTGAGGACCAACAATTCTAAAATTATCATAAATTTCCAAAGTAGTGGGGTTTCCCAGTTACAATTTATAAATGGAAGACTCAAATATCCAGGTGAGAGGTGGAGTATCATCAAGTACTGACTGTCTGACCCAAAGGTCATACTATATACCCAGAGAGAGCCTCAGAGAGGTGAGAGGCCATGGAGTGGGTAGATTGCTTGTTGCTATGGAGCAAAATGACTAAGGATACCCCCTAAGAAAATACCTCACACAAGCAGAATAACAAAATGTCATCACAGCATTACTAAACATGCCAGTCTGCTATTATACACCAACAGTACAATGAAAACAGTACATATAATACTTTGCTATTGCAAACCTGCCTATCATGTAGGCCTATAGGACTGGTCTACATTTCTTGTGTTTGACAGTACTTAGGAGGCCTAATTTCAGTAATTTTTCAGGCGCTGAGCAACTTTAGTGTCACTCATCATCCGTTTCCAAATCAGAATGCAGGTAGAATGATTTAGATTTAGATACCAATAAAGATTAAAAGAAAGTTAGAAAATGTAATATTATGTCGAAACCCACAATAATTTGTTGTAAACCCTCTCCCCTGGCGATTTTATTTTTGAATTCCTTTTACAAGTTATTATATGTGGTACTCCTTTTACCCATACCCACTTTCCAGATCACATTTTAAAACACCAGCCACCAACATAATATTATCTTGTTAAAAGGTATTCACTTGTTTATGATTCCACATTATCAGCCTGTTCTCAGTGTTCTGTATGCCCACCTATATAATTATAAGCAGACACTATGAATAGCATGATGGGTTATCTCAGTTGGCATAAAATTGGGATCACACCCACAGGTATTCTTATCCCTGCATCTCCTGGAATTCTGGCTGCCTGGAGTTAGTAGAGTGCAACATTTCTGATGGTACATGATGAATCAAGCAACTAAAAACCCAGGAATGTCTGTGGGGGTGTCTAATTTACTGCTCATGAAATTTGGATGATTGACATATATTGTATAGGGTCCTTGTCTCCAAAATCCGGAATTGAGGTGCAAACAGTTTCAGGCCCTAGAGAATAAAGAGTTTCATTTAAAATGTCCAGGATGCTGTTATAATTCATACCGAATTAATTATTTCAAAAGCTGTATCACGCTATTATTATGTTTCTTTTATGTTGATTTGGAACAGAAATTCTGACTGACTCAAATTAGTCGTAACAATTTTTACAACGAGACAGAAAGCACTCAACTCAAAAAGTTATTACTTTGTATAAATCTTAACTGGATACAGACTATTGATAATTGATAATAATAAGAACTTTATTGTTAAGTTCAGATAAGAAGCCTCTTCTTATATTTTTATTGGAAAAGCTGAGCCAGCAGGGAGCTGTACCTATTGGTGTTCAGTTCAGCAGCCAAAACCACTTCTCAGGTATCACTAGGTTCTAGTAGGTTTTAAACTTGGGTCTCAGTTGTTAGTCTGAAAATAGTCTAGTGTTTCCAGGTGTTCCTGGGTGAACTCATCTTAGAAATTATAGGAAGGTGCCTTCTGTTTTAGACAAGGTCGGAGCTAGCTCATTTCTAGGAAGGGCATGGAGTCCACGAACTCAACCTTACTCAAGAGTTTATTGATATTTCATTGAACTTTTAAAACCATGAAAGATGCATACATGTAGTTAAGAGTCTTGATAATGTTTCGTCAAATCAGCGGTCATTCTAGGAATGACTGATAAAGAGATGTTAGACCTTCAACATGTTCACAGTTCAAAGATAGGATGTAATTTCCTTCACTTTCTTTTGAAAGAATTTCACCAGTTTCCAAAATAGAGCAACCCCTTTGGTGCACCTAAAGTGAACTATTGCCTTATGATACATTTGTATACCAAATTACTACACTACTTTTAAAAACCTGCAGCTATTGATTTAAAAAAATCATCATTATGACATAGTATGCCTTTCAATGGAAAATTTGTATTCATTCCATTGGAAGGAAATTAAATTTAATACAGTTATCAACCAAGTTCTCTGAGTAATTGCGTAGATGTGAGATAATTGGTGAAATAAGTGGATTCTATTCTATTCTATTCAATTCTATTCTATTATATTCGATTTTATCCTATTCTGTTCTATTCTATTCTATTCATCACTATATAATCACTATAATACATTATATTTGTTTCTTGTCTTTTTCTGGCATTAATGTCATAAACCACATTATCCACTGAGTGGTGGGTATAGCCTTGTAATTTTTTAGTCTAATTTTTTCCTTTCTGTCTGTCAGAACTATAACTACGTCAAACGAACAAAATATCTTTCATTTTGTGGAAATATTTTGCCACAGAGGAAATAACCCATTTTCCCATTTTCTTGGTCGGCCTCAGTATTAATGTTAATGACTGCCTTTCTATTTACATCGATATCTATGGTTTTCTCATCAAAAGTTATGATATTGAATATCCCAGTTTGACTTACAACATAACTTTCTCTGTCTATCTCTGTGTATAGCTGTCTTTCTGCGTCACTCTAAAACTCGGTCTGTCTCAGTCTATCTCAGTCTGTCTTAATCTATCTCTGTCTGTCTCAGTCTATCTCAGTTTATCCAGTTTATCTCACAATCATCGCTTCAACCTCTGTCTATTTCAGTCTATATAGTTTATTGTATACCTTGGGCCATCTTGATTAGTAAGGGGGCCAACATTTAATCTGAAGTCGAGGCTTGGACGCTTTTTTAAATAAAAAATTTCTTGCTCAGTTTTGATGAAATAAATAATTTTTTTTTGGGCAGTATTGAAATAAATAATTTGAGGAGGGGTATAGTGATGCAGACCGGACCGCCAAAATACCGGACCACCTACAAAAAACTGGTCCAGTGCTGGACCGGACCAGTAAAGTGCCGGTCCAGACTGGTCCAGTGTTTTTTCATGTCATAAAGAGTATCACTTGAATTTTGTCATATCTAAAAATGAAATTTATGTCATATATATTGTTTAAACCGTGATTTTTATCATAATTTTCGAAATGCCGATGGACCGCCTCTGGACCAGTCCAGTAACAAAATCGGACCACCTCACCCTGGACCAGACCAGGACCGGACCACTTTTGCAAATACCGGACCACCCTCTAAAAGGTGGTCCGGTCTGCATCACTAGAGGGGTATTTCTTGCAGTCCTCTCAAGTTCTTTCTATGCTGTTAAAGTGTGATGTCAGAGATGGCTCTATTCTCTACCATTGCAATATATGTAAAGTAGCTACAAGCCGTGATGTCATTTTAGACAGGGTGAGATTCCCCGGCAATGTGGATCGTAAAAACTGAGTATCACAGTTTCAACACAGCGCCAGAGTAGGCATTGATTTTTTACTGTCAGCCCATCTCAAAATATGTCTAAAGTTGTCTCCATCTTGGTATAGCTGTGTGCATGTCTGTCCTTATTGACAAGAACTTTATTTTCTGAGACCTACAGTAAAATTCTTTAGCGTGGAATTATGTTTAAGCAGAACAATCAAACAGATTGTTTACCCTATGGTGTGTAAAGAGTGCTCTATGCATGCCAAAAAGATCTATTTCAGTTTCACTATTCTGTGACGTCATTTAAACGTCATAGTGTCAAATGTTACTAGTTTTTCCTTCAGTGACATGCAGGACCGCAGAAATTCCATGATGTATTATATGCCCAACAGAGCAGCAGCAAAAAAAACTGACAGTGTCATGTTTTGGTCCGAAACAAAGAAACTTTGTGATGCCACATATTACTGCCATACGTTGCTCATCTTTGTGGTCCAGTTAAATATATCGTATATGGTATTTGATTTATAAGTTATGTCGTGACTGTTTGACGATTATCATATTAAAGGGCACGACAATGATCACTTAATTGATTCGCCGTTGCAGTCGAAAACAATTTTGTTTACTGATTGAATAAAATAAGTCAGTCAAATGAATATGAAATAATGAGATATAATACACTCTTAATCTTAATAATAGAATGGAATAGACCTACAGCTGCATTTTCGTGAAGAATTGTCAACATTGACTTGCACATGATGGTCCGACATGATTGTTGCGAACCAATGGCTGCCGTTTTAAGGACATCCCCTGTTATCGCTTCAAGAAACTCAGATGTGGCAACAACAACAGGATGATCAATGGTTAAGTAGTAGATGGTACTTCAAAGTGAAATTAAGAAGGAAACTTTGGCATCTTGGCCTAAGTTATAATGGACTGTGATCATGCAAACCAAAATGGTAATATTAGGCCAAAATAGTCCTACATACTGCCATAATTATCATTTACAAGATATATGCCCTATTTATGATGCAGGGTCACTGCACAGGAGGGTGGATCAGGAGTGTAATTTCGCAATGCAAACATATATTCTTCTGGTGTAATTACCTTATAATGCAATATATTTAACTGGACCACAAAGATGAGCAACGTATGGCAGTAATATGTGGCATCACAAAGTTTCTTTGTTTCGGACCAAAACATGACACTGTCAGTTTTTTTTGCTGCTGCTCTGTTGGGCATATAATACATCATGGAATTTCTGCGGTCCTGCCACTGAAGGAAAAACTAATAAACATTTGACACTCTGACGTTCAAATGACGTCACAGAATAGTGAAACTGAATTAGATCAACAAGGCCTATGTATACACCCTTCATAACACACACATGCAGTAGTCATGGGATGGTTTAATCTGAACATAAGCACCTAATAAAGAGCTACTAACTGTTCTAACTAATTAGCTGCTATTTATAAGTCTCAATCAAATCACCATTGACCAATTAAAGGAGGCCATTGTTAGTAATGTATGCAACATGACAAGTTATTGATCAACAATGACCTTTTATGGCAAACACATAGGTGTCAATTGTAACTTTCAATTGTGAAATCATTCAGGCACGTGTGATGGTATGAAGACCATACAGTAGCAACAGTTTGAAGGGGGTGATGATTATTGTTGATAATCACGTGTGATCATCAAACATTGAGCTATCTATCCAGCTATGATCTATCTTTTGAACTATCTTAGAAGCTATCTATTGAGCTGTCTATTGAGCTATTTACTGAGCAATCTATCGAGCTATCTATTGAGCTATCGATCGAGCTGTCATCTGTCTATCTATCGGGCTGTAATCTGATCTATATCCATCTATCTATATATCTATCAGATCCAGAAAATGTCGTACGGGGGGGGGGGGTTACGAATGAACATGTAGTGAAAATATCCGGAACTTTTTTTTTACATTAGAGTGTACAGGCCAAAGGGGGGGGGGGGTTGATCTATCCATCTATCTATCTATCTTCCAGCTACATGTATAAGTCTATCTATTTTAAAACATAATGTACAATCCATGCAAACATGAAAGACACTAATACAATTCTAAATTGGAAAATGACAGAAATGCAGATGTAGTTTTGTTTCAATAGTCCACAGCAATTACACACAGTGACACCAAAACATATTCAGGTTTTTGGCAGAATGTATCACTTTTAAAAGTGAAACCCACTCATTAGATAACATCTGTCATTTATGCTTGGGATATTTACAAGTATTTCGGTCAAGTTTGCTCATAGAGTTTCCAAAAGATTTCTGTTAAATTTAGCATTAACAGCAAACTACTGTTCTCTCCCAGTCAACTGAAAACTTACACTTCTGGCAAATTCTCTGAGCATGACTTTTTAGCATATCTCCCAATTGCTATTCCAGCCACGTTTTGCTCTTATATCATATGAGATTTTTTGACCAAAAATGCCTCTGTGTGCTAAACTGTGCAAATATTCATCTATTGAACAGACATATGTAGAATTTCTATTCATAGATATATGTTATTTCTTTAGAATACATCGTAGTATAGTTGGGATTTGGAGATTTAAGTCCTATTGCCAAGTTTTGAAGGCAGAAGTATTGGCAATATAGTGTGAAAAGATGATAAGATTGCAGTCACTTAATCATTCAGTCACCGATCATCTATCTATCTATCTATCTATCTATCTATCTATCTATCTATCTATCTATCTATCTATCTATCTATCTATCTATCTATCTATCTATCTATCTATCTATCTATCTATAGATCTATCTATCTATCTATCTATCTATCTATCTAGCTATCTATCTATCTATCTATCTATCTATTTATCTATCTATCTATCTATCTATCTATCTATCTTTCTATCTTTCTATCTATCTATCAGATCAAGGTTGTGAAGGATGATTGAAACTACAGACCAAAATGTGTCATATATATTGCTTTCTGTTTATTGTCTATCTATCTACCTTCATTGTTATATAGAATCTAACCAAGGTTTGCTGGGAATGCTCATTTCTGGAGTTCTATGAGTTTCTCAATCTATCTACCTGTTCTCAAATGTCTTCCTATGATAGTACTTAACTATACCTTATTTGCTTTATTTGCAGGGTAGATCAACAAACAGGTGAAAAAGCTGTGTAGTTTTGTGACCCTACATTCTAGTGGTTAAGTGAAGGCATGAATAGGTGATTTGTATGAAGAGAGTTAAGGCAGTAACCCCTAGCTTTTACACATAAATATTATGGTGCAGAGCACATGGTGGCAAAATTAATAACTTCTCAAATACTAAACTACATATTGATTTTTTCTAGGTGTCTATATTTTGCTAATCAATAAAATGATAAGATCCTAGTAAGGTTTTTCATGTAGCTTTTGCATTATCAATGATAAGGCATGTTTTCTTAAACACTCAACATCCATATGTTCCACATGATAAATAGGACAAAAAACTATCTGTTTTCTGTCATAAATTGGACTTGAAAAACCTCAAACTATTTGAGAGCAGACAAAAAAAAAAAGGAAATTATGTAGCTCCTCTTGAAAAAAGGCAATTCCATGATATAGACTTTCATATGAAGTGGGTGAGGTTCAGTTTTGGAGTGTTAAATTGAACATGTTTATGGTACTTCACAATTTAATACTGTGACATGCAATCTTTACAAGTGTTTTGTTACAAAAAATAGGGCATAAAATGCTATTATAGAATCAGGTATTATATACAGAGATAATATAATATAGGATAGAATAGAATGTGATAGAATAGTATGGAAAAAATAATAATGTTGGATCAACATAGAATATGATAGACTGAAACAGAATCGAATAGAATAGAATATAATGCCATATAGCATGGATATCACATTGTATATTTTATATTGTATAGTGTTTACAATTAATCAGACGTTTTCATGATAAATATTTAGAAAATATCATAAAATACAATTTTACTCAGACAGTGAAGTTATTTCCAATTTAAAGGACCAAGGTTATAGTTCTGTCTATTCAATATAGGTATACACCAGGGATATTTAATGCAGGGTATTTAGTGTGTTATCCCTTGATTTCACTATGACAGAGGAACTGGCCTAAATCACTCAAACCCAGTCTGTGTCATGGGCTGCCTTGTTTACAGACCTCAACTATTTCCTGGCACATGAGAGCAGGCAGTGTGTGTTGACAAATATATGTCAGGAATGTGCTTATTTTAGACCTTTTAAACAACTATTTTCTCTGTTAAAACTAACATACATCTTCAAGAAGTATATAAATGCCTCTTGTTGTATACACAGCAGTTCGAGGAGTAATAAAAAGAAGATGCTAATAATATTATAATAGTAAAAGGAAAAAAAGAAGTAACTTGACATCTTAACTATTTCATTATTCAGTTAAAAAAATCATCTATTATCATTTTGAAACAACCTTATCTGGGTCTAAATTCGAGATTTTTAGATAAAAAGTTTCATTCAAATACATGACATATTCATTTTCGCATATATATTTATATTGGACACAGTGAGTATATGTCAGCTGCACAACCTAAATTTGCTTGTCACCCTAAATATATGTGGCAATAACTCCAAACTCCACCCATAGAAGATATATCAGCAAACATATGTAAGCACAAACATATATTTATAAGCAACATATATCACTGTATGGCCCATGTGTAAATCACATGGCAGAGATATATCACAGATTCACTGCTTGCCAACATCCAAGTGGCTGACAATCCATCTATCTATCTATCTATCTATCTATCTATCTATCTATCTATCTATCTATCTATCTATCTATCTATCTATCTATCTATCTATCTACCTATCTATCTATCTATCTATCTATCTATCTATTTATCCATCCATCTATCTATCTATCTATCTATCTATCTATCTATCTATCTATCTATCTATCTATCTATCTATCTTAGAATATCTGTCTATGTCTACCTTGTGCCCATTTAGCTATTTTCAATAAAATTTCTCTACAACATGCACCAACCCTGAGCAGTGATACTATATTTCATGACAATAATATCAACGTTTACTGCCTTTTCTTTCCAAATTCATAAAATTACTCACCAATCAACAGTGTGGTAATCCTGTATGCCAAATGTAAACTTTTATGAGTTGTTTTGCTTTGGGACTCCACACCAGTTCTGAGTTGAATGGACTGGTAACCGGTTCTGGCTGAGTGACCAGTGAACTGCTCAGCAGGAAATTCGGATCTGGGACAACAGCTCATATGAAGTATAGAGCAGAGTTCCCAAAACCATGGCCCAAAAACAGTTAGCCAGCTCTCTCAACTTCAGTTCTGCAGTCAGCAGTAGAGAGTAGTAGAGGGGGGGGGGGCAGTGAGGTTCAGCTATGCTGCTGGGATGGGTGTCCTGTGGCGGACTTTTGAGCTGAGTGAAAATTAGGGAAGGGGATGGGCTATTCAACTGTATAGAATCTATATCTAACTTAAGATGACCGCCAGGTTTACTTTACTCACATCAAAAACAAAGAGTGAAGAAAAAAAAATATATAAGAGTCTAAGATATTCAACCCTGATTCATTGTGATATTAAATTAATGATCCCCACAAAATATCAGTTTTTAGATTATTTGACACAATAGCAGTATAGTGGGAATCAACTCGAAAAGGCTATAAATCCCCCAATAAAAAAAATTACCGACGACCTAAGCAGCATCAAATATTCAATCACATTTCATCATTTGGGTGCACGATACATTTAAAGGTACTCTAAGATACGTTTTCGTAACCTTTCTTTTTTCCAAGCTGCTAATCGCTGGATCTGGGTTTAATACGGACAATATCCCGTCTGGCTGGTTCTGACTGAGCAGTGAGTCAACTGGATTTGATATGTTGGACAGCAGTTTCAATCATCTTTTCCCTCATTGACGTGACCTCCTGCTGTCCTATTTAGCCCACCAAGTGCACAAATAAAGGTAGTACAGCCCCAATCATCCATCTCTCAATCCTTGTGCTAAGTGAGCAAAGCACATAATAACTCATTTACACGTAAAACAGTTAGATTACTTTAGAATGTGTTATGGAGGTTCTAACTGCAAATTAATTGTGCCCCTAGGCATAGAAAGAATAATAATTCCTGCACTTTGATACAGGTCCTAATAGAAACGTTCTATCATGTGAATAACATTCTAATCCAAACTTATCGCATGTATACACACCTGGTCCTTTTCCATCATGCTTGTGAATTTCTTTAAATTTGAAAGTTGGTCCTTTTATAAGAAAATTGAAGCGGCCCGAATAACCATCAAGCATTTACCATATAATATTGACCTAATAAATATATTATATATATATTTTTTTTCTTCAAATTTTATAGACTACCAGACTTTTATGACTACAGATCACAGAAGGTGTTTCTTTTTTATCTAATAGCTTAAATTATCTATGCCTTATAATGGTATAGTCAAAATAGTACAAGCACATCTTGGGTGGATTCAATGGCTTGACAGTTTATGCCAAGTATTCACCAGATGGCACTTGATAACAGGAGAGCTGCATAGAGCTACATCTTGTGGAAAACTGGAGAGAGAAGATGAGAAATCCTGCAATGACCTCATTGACTGAAGGTAAGATGTGTATAAAATGTTACTGCATGGTGGATAAGGTGTTCGGCTGCTATGCGCATGGTCGCGTGTTCAAACGACAGTCATGGCATAAAGTGAGCTCTAAACCATTGCTTCACTTGAGCCAGATGCAAATAGGTGGACTAATTGACTAGTGGCTAATTGGCTAAAGGCAGTGATGGCAGTTTTGGAATGCTTGACTATAACGGAATGCGTGTAATTCGCTGCACACTGGTGTATGCTCCCAAGGGAGCTGAGAAGATTCAAGCTTGATCTGACCTGTACTTCAAATGTCAGCCGAACTCATAGGAGGATGGCAGACAATAAACCAATACATTTACATTAATATATTATACTAGAATTTACCCATTAGTAAACAATTTTAAAGGCAGGTTACAAAGGAAAAAAAGCAAGTGAAAAAGGAAATGAGACAAAGCAACAAAGAAGAAGGGTTAGCATTGTTGTGATGCAGGTGAAAGAAATGTAATTTTTGAGTGCACCACCAGGTGTGCTGCAGTGCAACTTCATGAATATATGGCAGTATTAGTTTAGTATGAAATGGGTTAAAGGTGAACTTGCATTGAAAATGGCAAAGATAGTGAAATAATTAGCCTTTGATAGCGGTTTAGAGGTTCACAAAGTATTACTCCTGTAATTGCAGTATTAAAAGCAGGAGGAGACATTTGAGAGTGGATTTCATGTGTGGTTTGAGAGATCCATGCACTCCTGGTGGCGATTTTGAGATGGAGTAGAAATGGGAAATAAAAGAGGAGTGAGAAGGTTATATGCTCCTCACAGATAGACAGGCCAGAAAGAGAAGGATAGGTGGAAAGTCGTGGGTGAGTGGGATGCTCAGAGAACGCGTTTTTAGGTAAGGAAGCACTGATCATGTCAGCCAAGATTTAACTGCAATATTAGCCGGAGGGATAGCCCTGAAGTTATAGGAGGAAATAATTTATTGTCAACTACCCCTTTTCACTTTTACTGGATTATAAACAATGGCCTGAAACATTCTGCCTCTATGACAGCTTATGACGCATTTACAGGATGCAGCCTTCATGTTTAGAGAGCCAGGGTTTTGGAGTCGCTTAGTATATGAGCCAACTCCATACTCCTTTGGCTTTCTGAAAAGCGATTCTAACTCCAACTCCTAAGGTCTCCTGAATTACAACTCCGAATCTGGACTCCGGTATTCGGCATCATTGCACACAAATATTACATGGTTAGTCGGGGGGAAAACATAATTCTACAAATTCTACAAAGTTATCATAGGATCCTGTACATGAACACTTATTTAAATAGTAAGTCTTGTGCGAAAATTGGAATACATTTTACAATTTTGGTAGCTGCTTTTGCAAATTATGTTAATTTTTTTAGGGGTCAGGAATCACCAATTTAATTTTCAACTCCAACTCCGACTCCTCCTGAAAATCAAAGCTAGACTCTGACACCGACTCGACTCCACCCAAAAACCAGCGTTTCCAAGCCTCCGATCCTGACTCAAGCACTTTTCTCAGGGTGACGTAGATCCGACCATACCTACACCGAAATACAAGAGAACTCAACCATCTGATTTGACTGACAGACCGGACACCGATGCATATTTTAGCTTCTATATCTGTAAGGGAGAGACCATTTTATGTCCAGGGGCGGGGGGGGGGGGTTGGAGTTCTTTTAAGATAAATAATAATTTACTCAGTTTTGGTGAAATAAATAGATTATTTCGGAGCTGTCTTGAAACAAATAATTTCTGCCTTGGGTATTTCTTGCAGTCCTCGTTATATTATTTCTCAAGCTGGGGAACCTGACCCAGTTTAAAATGACATCACAGCTTGTAGTTGATTTACATATATATTTCATTGCTAGAGAATAGAGTCATCTCTGACATCACACTTCAACAGCATAGAAGAGAGTTGAGATTCCACGTAAATATGATGAAGACTGTAATATAATTTAAGACATTGCATAATTTGGAATTTAATATTCAGGGACTGCACTTGAAATATATTACAGTGCTCGTCATACTTACAAGGAATCTCAAGATCTTTTCTATGCTGCTGAACTGTGATGTGAGAGATGACTCTATTCTAGCATTGCAATGTATGTAAATTAACTACAAGTTGTGATGTCATTTCAAACTGGGTCAGATTCCCCAGCTTCTAGCCAATGTTGATCTTAGTGAACTGAGCGTCAAAGTTTCAACACAGTGTCAGAGTAAGAATCTTATCAGAGATAGCCCCTACAACGACGTCATCACAGTTTGATAGCCGATTCGCTGACAGTAAACTATGCATCACAGTTCAAACATTGATATATTGAAGGAAGCATAACATTTGTGATCCGCATGATTTATCACAGCAATCACCAGCTTTGTGAGAATTCATAGTAGACAACTGTTGTAATCCCAACGGAGTTGTTTGATTAATCTATAAACTTGCTAACTGACAACTTTAAACTTTGATGGAAGTTGGTATAAACAGAAGGCTTTGACAATTTGTTTGTCAACATGTGGCTCATGTTATGCATATTTGTTCTGGCAGCTCATTGGCTGAGAGGCTGTGATGTCAAACTTGCATGGGTTTTCCCAGACCCAATTTTCACTCTGACACCTGTCTCTGTTCGGGACTGTCAAGTGGCAGCAGAATGCTGACAGTCCCTGGAAAATCGAATTGGGTCAACAATAATTTCATCTGTTTTGGACAGATCACCAGATCAGGTCGCACAACAGCTGTCCATATTACTACGCCAAACTACTTTCACAAAGCATGGTTGCTGGCAAATATCCAGTCCACTGCTTTGAATGAAAATGTTCGGAAATCATGAGACAAAAAGAAAGTTTTGAAACTTTAGCATACACTTTGCCTGTGAAAGGGATGATTTTACTCATTAGAAGTTTGATGGTATTCAATCTACTTATGCCATTTAGTGCATGTTAAATTGTGGTCAGAAAAGTGTCCAAAAAGAATGCATTCTCACTTATTCACGTGTCCATACAAAGCCAATGTTTTTGCTTTGTGATATCAAAAATGCTCAATTGTATTTATTCTGTTACTTTATGAAGATTTATTAACTAGGACAACAATATAATTCACAATTTCATAAAAGCTGTGTTACACTCAGCAAAATGTCTTGTCCATGCCACAAGTGGCCCCCTCTATACTGGCAATACATGTGAGCTACAATGTATACATCCTCCATGATAAAAAATAGTTCCAACTTATTTTGGTATTTACAAGCTGTCTGCTTAAAATTGAAGCCAAACAAAGTCAGATTAGACAAATGCAGAGTTTTTTTAAATAAACTAGAACATCACTAAATGATGGAACTGTCCTGGTTTCTTCCACACTGTCCTGGTTTCTTCTACTGATCGAAATTCTGTTGACCGCTCACAGGAGCTCGCGAATTTTGCACCCTAGGTGGCAGTAAATAGCGATCAACTTGTAGACAGCTCTGACACTGAGTTGAAACTGTGACGCTCAGTTTGGTGGATTCACATTGACCAGAAGCCGGGGAACCTGACCCAGTTTAAAATGACATCACAGCTTGTAGCTAATTTTCATATATTACAATGCTAGAGAATAGAGTGATCTCTGACATCACAGTTCAACTGCATAGAAGAGAGTTGACATTCCACGTAAACATGACGAGGACTGTAAACACTACCCCAGTCACCATGACATAAATAATTTCCCGGCAAGGAAAACTCCAAGCACAGACAATAGTCAATAGAAGAACAAGAATACTGAAGATTTTCAACACAATTTATTAGTACAAAATATTCAGTAGTAAGAATAACATTGAATGAACAATTGAACATGATAAATGCACATGTATGGAAATGAAAGAAATACACATAAAATCTTTACATAGTGGCTTGTGTGCATATTTTATGCTGTGGAGATAAAGTTGGCTCCTTCAACGCAGCCCGAATGCATTTACATCATAAACAGTAAAATTATACGATTTATTAAAAATTGCAAAAATCTCTACCCGCTACTAAGTATTCTTGAGGTACATTTCATGTACACTCTAAAAAATGTCGGGACAAAATTGGTTTTAAAAAAAAAACCAATTTTGTCTGAAATTTTTTAGAGTGTAATTATCAAATTACAATTGAATGCTAAAATGTACAATTAATCTACATTCAAGTGAAGTATTTAGTGAGTAACACATATAACAAATGAATGTGTGATACACGCGTTAAAGTCAAAGTTTGATCACGTCGATAATACGGAAAACTAAAAAACCAATTATGCAATATCAGGAATTTACGCTCAATGTTTCGAAGCCAAAAATTCATAAGTTATAAATGAATACATGTATGTAAGCTTGAATTTCACTTAGGAATTACACAAATGTTATCATATTATCTAGAAATGATCAATGAACTAACTGATAAATCCTCGTCTCCCGATGATGCTGTTAACCAAATGAACTTTGAAAATTCAATTTGAATGAAGTCTAAGAAAAAGAAAATTAGGATTGACCAAAAATCTGAAGTGACCATACTTTTAACCGACGTTGTACATGAATGTGCAGTGACAATAAAATGTTGAACACAATTTTTTTGCAGCAATTTATAATTCATTTATACATAACTGCTTCGTTGCGATTGACATTTTGTGTAAATGTGTAATGAGGTCCATCACAATTAACGAATATCATTAAAAAATTTTAATGTTTCACATGCAAACAATAAATTAATTGTATTTATGTTATATGGAAGCATTGTGTTGTGCAGCAAAATAGTGGAACTACATCAATTATTTACATTTCACGAATGAATGAAGAAAAATTAAAGTGAAAACCTCCATGTTTCCAAGCCCATAATATTGCAATTTCTTGATACTGGCAACGTATGAATGGTATATGATTAGGCAAAGCGTATTCGATTTTCAGAGCTCTTCTTGGATTGATCGACCAAACAGATTTTCAGCCCGTAGAAAAGAAACTGAGCTTGCTGAAAATTTTGAGTTTGGCCTAATTGACATTATAAAGATTTGAGATTATAGCTTTTGTTTCATTCTACTGACCGAAAGTCCCTCGAGAAGCTTTTGCTTCCTTCTACAGACTGATGGTCCCTCGAGAAAATCTGAAAAGCTAAAGATCGATATGCCTGGCCTTAAGAAAACATTTATCTCTCATATTCTGCATGATAATTTGTTATAGGCCTAAACTGAAATACATTTTGAAGTGGGTTTTACATAATATATTTTGGCACCTTCATGATTTGCTGCTTATTACGACCGTCACGGATGAACTTGATATTTTTTGTCAAGTTGATGTCTGAAGACCAAAATGTCGAAACGCGCATATACAAACTCAACAAAATAGTTACTTCCCTCAAGATCAGGTGCAACCAAATCATTGGTTCACTGCATAAATGTAGTTATTTCAATGGTTTATGACACCATGCAACATCATGACATCAGGTGGCTAACACTTGGCTGACTAGTTACACATAATAGTAATGTGGTGATGCTTAATTACCCGGAATATTAGCATATTTTGCCAAAACATATGTCATTATCAGAGTCATTCATCTTTTTATTTTTCGGGACGTTGAAATATTATCAGGTTCAGTGCCTTTACATTACGAAGTAAGTGTTTGAGTGCAAACCCGATTGCCCATGTGCCATAACTTTTAATCAAAATCGTTAAACACTCCAGACAGACAGAAAAGCTCCCTGCTCAATCCATCACCTAGAGATCCATCATGAAATCAATATAAATCACAAGTCACATACCGTCCTGAAATAATGAAGTTGAAGCAATTTAAAATTCAATGCTATTTACAATTTGAGGGCTTTCTGCTATTTTGTATTCTAATTTTATCCAGAGTTTTATCTGTCGTATTCCTCTTTCAATTTGGTTGCTATAACACCAATCAAAATTGCGAGATTTCCTATCCATGATAAATGAAGTCGCGTAATCACACAAAGAGTCTGATAAAGTGATATTCGTGTATCCAACCCTCTGAATGCTTGATTTGCAAATCTTGACGAGAAAATCAAAACTCTGATTGACTCGACAAAAATCAGCCGATCAGGCAGTCGTAGCGTTAAAACCACATAACCACATTTTGTTTCTTGTGTATTTCACCAATTCAGGAAGAAAATCAGGCAGTGAGTCGATGCTAAATAGTAATTTAATATATACGGTTAAATTGAGACATCGCAGAGATCATTTAGGAGCATCTAGATTTAGGGGCATTTCTGCGGCGCAAACAGTCTGCTGGAAACCTGCTTCGAAAACCTTTTGATAATGTCCTTACACGTTGAACCGTTGAACCGCACCAAGGGCCTTTATGACCAGAAATGCTCAGTCAACAAGTTTAGTGAAAATGACAAATTGGTGCTAAAAATAGACAGGGTAATCCTTGTTAAGACGTGCAAATGACGTCAGAGTTAGCGAATAGCGAGGTCGTCCGTTGAGCTAATAATAGCCTAATTGCCCCAAATAGAACGTCATTTGCATGATTCTGTCATACATCTGTAACCTTGCTTGTGACTGCTGTGATCATTCCGGTGCACACTTTTAGACAAGGCCAAAGACTTTTGCAGGACTTGCAGCAGCAAATAAGGTTAGCAGATGATGAATGTAGTCATTTGTGAGTCATTTAGTGACAGGCGCATGGCTAAACTCAAGGCCAAGGAAACCGCAATCGAATTAGTGCATGGTAATACCCTGTACTGGGTGTAAATAGGAGTAAAATTGTTGCAATCTTGAACTGCAAGAGTAGTCCTTTGCATAACTCCGAATAAAGAATTTCCAGCTTTTAAAACTTGCGACATCGCCTTTACACGATAGTGAAGATACAACTTCCCGGACCAGATACACTTTTTTTGATAACCGGAATTTTTTGATATCAATATTTCATGCCGATCCAAATGGCATAGCTTTGAAATCACCAATATTAAATTCAATAATAAATTCATCAATCATCTGCTTCCCCTACCGCCTTTGTGGCAAGCGTATTATTGCGTATAAGTCTCCGATGTATTATACGCAGACCTAAGTTCAGTTGCCTCATACAAGAAAATTTGGTACTCTTAGATTTTAAGATCTATCTGCAGGCAATGGAGGCCCTTATTACAAATGGTAGAGGTTTTCTCACAGACCATCACAATCATGAAATAGTCCAGACTGACGAATCACAAAACTGTCCAGACTGACGGATGATCTCCATACCAGATTGATTGTCTCCTATAGATCACAAATCAGCCGGGATGATATTCTAGGAAATTGCTATTCTCTGTAAAATAGTTCTCTGTCTGCTTCTACATCTATTGATAAATCATTTCTCATGAAGCTACAACAGAAGATATTCAATTACTATACAAATCATTCTTAAGACTTTCTAAAAGTCCTAAAAGTGATTATTTTGGAAATAGGGAGAGATTCTCAAATGAGGCTCATAACCATAGCAATTCTTTGATAGCTAGTTGGCATTGACTTTTTCTCAAGATCCTTTTTCAGGCTCTTTTGACAAGAAAAGGTTGTGGCAGAAATTGGCTCAATTATCTCATAAGGACTTCTGAGCTAGGCTGACCTTGGTGTTGTTAGCTTAGTCATTTTTGGGAAAAAGAAGTAGGAAGAGAAACTAAGATTGAGATTTGTCCAGTAGATTGAAAAACGTAGATAGATAGATGGACAGCTAGATAGGTAGATAGACAGATAGATAGATGGATAGATAGATAGATAGATAGCTAGATAGGTAGATAGACAGATAGATAGATGGATGGATGGATAGATAGATCTAAATTAACTACAAGTTTTACCCAAGTACCCTTTTGTCAGAGAGCACTGTGAAACAATTGGCTAAATTAATGGCGCGCACGAATCAATTCCATTATTTTTACTTTTCTTACGTTATTATTACTGACGTCCTGGGACAATGTATGCAGAGTCAAAATAGAGGCTTTAGTGTGTTAGTTTAAACATTCAGGGCAGTTGTTCTACTGGGGGGGAGGGCACACTGTAAATTCTGAAATTCTGAGTTAGCTCAAATGATTGAGTGAGACGGTTGCACAATTTGTTTGAGCCATGATAGCTTGCTGTTTTGATTTATGATAATCTTTATGTTGTTATAACTTGCAAACAACAAGCTATCTTGGCTCAAAGGAATTGTGCAACCATCTCACTCAATCAATTAAGCTAACTCAAAATTCAAAATTTACAGTGCAGTTTTAATCAGTGGATATAGGCCAGGCAGTTACAGTTGCTGCGTGTGAATTCTTGCAGAGTTCACCGCCTGTGGAATCTCTCAAGCGCAGCCTTTTGCGCATGTTAAGTAGGACCTCTGTTTAAGGAGTAACTAATTACCTGCTATCGTTTAGGCTATTGCATCTAGGTTTGGATAAATGGGATTCAGAACGCCTTTTTATTGGAAGAATAGTTAAGAGTAACAATGAGCAGTCTATTATTCAAAACCAACCAGTATTTTTTAGCAGATTGACTTTGTAATATTAGTATGCATACACTGTCAGCCGAAAATTAGTAAAATAGCATGCAATGCATGCATAGGGTCCTTGGTTTATTCCAAAATTAGAACCTAGTTAATTTTCTGCTGAGTTATTTATAAAAAATGGAAGAATAAATTACATGTTAAAACTGCATTTTCTTCTCTTCTATTGTTTATTTATTGAACACGAATCCCCACTGAACTTCAAACACTTTGAAGTAAAATGGATATTTATCGAAATAAATAAGCCACAATTAGATATAAAAAGAAAGTTAGTTTGTTTTGACTTTATTTGTGACATGAACCATGCAACTGTAGTGATGTGGTATGCTGTCACAATGCACAAGAGGGCAGCACAGTTAAATATTCAGAACCAGTTTTTGTGTGAAGAGTTGACAGCTATCTGAAGAAATATGTTGAATGAAAGTCAATTAAAGCACTGAGAATCATAATATTGTAGCCAGGGATGCCTAAGTACCATTCTAATCACAAGGGCACTTCAGCTAGGGTTGTCATTTTGTCTGTGAAGTGTTTTTGTGTATACACCAACTTTGCCTGTTGACAGGAAATGAATCTGACAACTATGGTCTTGGAATGAGTTCGAAGGACCCAAAAAGTTCTCTTTTAATGATATGGAAGTAGGAGTACGCCCCTCTGAAGTAAACTCTTACCCAATAGTGTAATGACCACTCCCCAGGATGACCGTGTGTTAGCCAAATGATGTATTATATTGTACTTGGGGTGTGTCAATGACCCTACTCTCTTAACACTTTACACCCAAGTATGAATTTGTATGCCTGTCTGGATGTGCATTTACTCTGTGGGTTATAATTTTAGGACCTGATCCTGGTGCCAAGATACCATTTTATAAAACCCACACAACAAAATGTAGTTACATGTAATAAGTTAATATGGCAAAAATCAACTCGTTTCAATGCCAAAACAGTGCCTTTAAAGTTTGCCATAAAATTATTAAGAATATTGGAATTTATAATTAATCATATAAGCAACCACAAAAACATTATACACATTACACAACTTATTGATATTTTGTCTTAATGGCACTGACAACAGAAAAAGTTCGATAAAAATTTGCATGTGTATGGAAGCAATACATTTTTGCAACAACTCACAAATTATATTCATAAATATCTTATCTACAATGATGAAAAATGTTTTGGGATAAACCATGGAGATGGAATTTACACTCTGACGATAAACAATCATGTTACCAAGAGAATGAGTAAATAAATTGCATCAGTTAAAGTAAATAATATTATGCACAAATCCTATTTCATTGTTCTTAGAAGTTATATATTGGTGATATAGTGAAATTTTGGAATGCTGTAAGAAATATATCGATGCAGACTTCTAAAAAAAAACTGACATATTCAGTCAAAAAAAAACAACATTTTAAGCTCTTGTAGACTTCTCAAGAAAGCTGACATCTTCAGACCAAAAATAACTAAATTTTATGCTCGATCTTGCAGACTTCTCAAGAAAGCTGACACATTCAAACAAAAGATAACCACATTTTATGCTCTTGCCTACTTCTTACAGTGAAACACTTTAATATAGAATTAAAGTGGACTGTGGCACTGTGAAAATGGCACTTCATGTGTCATCATGCTGATGATTTGTCATGATCAAACCCAATACTATGAATGTTAATTTGATTGAAGGAGACTTATCCCACATGTTGGTGACAGCTAAACGAAAGGATTATGCATCTGATTTTCCCTCTAAAATTTGTTATTAGAAGTCAAATGGCCTACTCTTGATCATGACTAATCAAGCTGCCTCTATGTTTCCCATGTTGAAAATAGAGAAGATGACACTTCATCGGCTATCGTGAGTCACGAAGTGCCATTTTCACGGTGCCACAGTCCACTTTAATTCTATATCAAAGTGTTTCGCTGTAAGAAAGCTGACATCTTCAGACCCAAAATAAACAAATTGAATGCTCTTGCAGACTTCTCAAAATAACCAAATGTTAAGTCATCTTCCTCGGTCAATAAGAATTTTCAACAAACTCATCTTGTTGTCATGTAATGATATCGTCTATAAACCAAAAGTACAATTTAGTATAAATTTATTATAATTGTACTCATGGCCATGCAGTATACAAATTTTAATCAGTCAACCACTCAAATTAGATGCCAGTTATAAGTGGTTGATGACGACCGGATGAGACAATAATGAAATGAAATAGCTGTGTGCTTATTCTAGGAATATGACTAAATATCTTTGACTGAGTGAATTTTGAATATACCTCGACAAGAATCATTAAATAAATATTATAATAATTAAGAGGAATGGAATAATTAAATAGTTTTATATTTCCATAAATGGATTATCATCAATACGTTAAAGAAGTGTCCATTTAAATTTGAAAACCTACAACATTGTAATATAGCTGGCATCCAATCGAGTATAATTTAATTGTCAATCTATTTACCAATAATATCAATATTATCAATTATAAAATTCCAGCAATTACTGACATAGTATTGTAAATGCTGAAATGGGCACAACGTTGACATCACATCGGTGCATGCTTATTACAGTGTTCATAATGCTCATGTGTTCAAATACATTATATTCCCAGCAGTTGAGACAATAGATATAAAAATGTAAATGATTTGTCATTTACAATAGCAAACAGTTCATAAGTTCAATCCAGGAATGTATTAGGGGAATTTTACCAGTATTTAAAGCAGCACCTTCAATACTATAATCCTCAGTGACAAAATTATATACATCACTGTGTCAGGCTATTTGATATTACTCTAAAATTCCACAAGTACATTCCCTGCCAAAATACCAATGAGAAAATACATCAAATCTGAACGATTGTTAAACATGCATGAGATTACATCATTTGAGTCATGGTGGTTATAGTATGAAAGAAAAAAAAATATATTTTCAATTAACATTCTGAGTTTCGTTGAAATAACATCGATGATAAATGAATAGCAATAAAAAATGAAAAAAGTTTCGATAGGAGTTGTAATTATGAACTGTACAAACACTGACACAGGTACAACATCAAAAATATGAATAGATGCTAAAAAGAGATGATTTGATGATGAAGTAGGTGAAATTCAATGTGAGATTCAATGATTCATATTCGAAATGATAGTCGTGGATAAGATGAGATTCTGAAGTTGAGAAAATGGTTTATATATGTGAGATTCACATGATGAACATGTATATGATTTAGATGCGGGATAAATATGATTTAGATAGAAACGCTTGAGATTGAAGGAGATTTCTGACTTGTGGATGTGCATGAGATGGGGAATTGAAAATGTTGTGGCTGTCAGAATTGATTTGTATGACATGAGATGATTTGTGTACTGCAAAAATAGAAATTTGAGTCAGGTGGATGCACAATTTGATGGGGCTAACATAGCTTGTTGCTTTGAGAGTTTGAGTTATTATAATCTTTCCGTTGTCATAACTTAAAACAACGAGCTCAAAGGCTCGAAGGAATAGTGCAACCATCTCACTCAACAATGTCAGCTGACTCAAAATTCAAATTTTACAGTGCCTGGAAGAAAGTGTGATTCTTTCAAGATAGGAAGAGTGATAATGAATAAAAAAGGAAATGAAATACATGATATAAATGAGAATTAGATGCACTAGATGAGATTAATATGCAGTTTAGATGTGGATTACATGATATTTTGGAGATTGAAGGAGTGGTCACGATTTCTTGTGCATATTCTTCATTTCACAGGCGTACGCTTGGTTGGCCAATGCCTGCGTTGACGTCTCTTCTTGTCTCTCCTCATTATCACTCAAATCGTCTTCTGATGCTCCCCTGGTGAGCATCTTACAAGAATTGCTGCCTTCTGGGCTGTTTGCTTCGGCATCGACAGTCACAGGGTTAGAGTTTTTCTTCCGCCAAAAAATGGCGTAGATTATACCCCCGGAGACCGAAGTCGCGAAGCCTACAATGATGATTACTATTCCCGCGTAAAGTTTTAATTGGCTGCTACCTTTCCGGTTGCCGATGACACTGATGAAAATCCCAATGAGAATGAAGAGCAGTCCCGCAGCGAGGATGAGGACGCCGTTGGAAATCTTCCGCGTGATAGGGTCCTCCTCCACCTCTGGCCCCTTTCGCATCGCCCTCTGTTTGATGGGCAAGAACAGCGGCATCCTGGGATACTCTCATCGGCTACACACCAACAACTAAGTCGTTTATCACTTGTTTATTAATCCTCTTAACGATGCCAAATCGAGGCTCCCATAAAAGATCACATGAATGCTCAAATGGAGGCTTAAATGAAACCTACATCAGCCTCTTAAATGGCTTTTAAGGATCCATGTCACTCAATCATGAAACAGATATGCTATTAGTATTTAAGCTCTGTCAAGCATCAAATGAATAATCCATATTATTATTTATATCAACAGACAACACTTTAGGTAATGGTAGAATGAATGTCTATTAGACTTTCACACCCAGCTAGCAGAAAGGAATCAATATGCATATTTCCTTGTGTAGCTTCTTGTTCACAAATATTTCAGTGTGGAGGTCTGAATAATTAAGTAACAACTGCCCTTCAGACCTTAGCCTCATTGACACCTTGGCCGGAAACAAATTAATATTCCATGGTAAGTATTCCTTATTTATACGAAAGCACACTGTTTTGCACTCCTCAGCGCCTAGTACTGAATGAAGTCAAACACAGTTGTAATCCTGTGTGTGACACCAGTGAATGTTTAACACCTTCCACATTTACATATTTATAACTTTAACTATCCATTGACTATCCTAGAAGAACTGTTGGCGTCATCCTTTTCTTCTGCGATAACCGGTGTAGTCACAGTCGATGCTTTGCGTACTTCGTGACCAGGTAAACAACTCATAAAAATATGTCACTGAAGCTGTAAAAAACCTATAAATCATCAGCTGTAGAAGTGTGGCAGGCGTCTGACACTCAGCAACAGCCGTGCTGCCACAGGAATCATATAACCAATCACATAACTGATAAATATGGTTCGTTTCGTTGTGTCGGTCTTCGTTGATTAATCCAATTGATAAAATAGTGCTGACTCTGCGATTTGCTGCTGCAACAGGGTGCTGTACTGTAATAACAGTCACTTTTATTTGCTCCCACCCAATAACACAGGCTGAACTGCACTTCTCCTATTGATTATGCCACTCACTTATACTAGTAGCATCAGGTGGGCTATCGGCCCATGTATTATGCATGACATCTCCAGTGTTCATTTATAGTCAAATATCCATCCCGCTTGACATTTATAATCACCGATATTAGCAATAGATCAAAATATTACACTAATTTATTATTCAAATGGGCCAGCTTCATCTATATTTCCAAATTACGGTTCAGACAGATGCTGGTAAACCCTTTTACACAGTAATCGAAGATGTAAATGTGTTGAATTCCAAATGAGTTATTCCTTCTGAAGTCAGCATTCATTGATATAATTATAGTCTGGGAGCCAGCTTTAAATGGTAATCCATTATTCAAAAATGTCACCGTCATCAGTAATACTATGTTCGCCTTGAAACCTATGCTTATTTAAACAGAGATTATGACAATGCTGTACCAGGAGTAATCTGTGAAGAAGAGTAGTTTAATCCATGTACTTGATTGCTAGGCACAGAATATCTACAATTCTGTCAAGTGGAATTCATCATGTGACATCTTTAGTTATTTCGTTGTGCAACGATATCTGTCGGACACTGCAAAACATCCGTAGCTGTATAATATGTAAAGACTAATGCCATTCCAAATTAGTGACTGCATTAAATTTTGATGAATAATTTCTCACTTCATCAGATACTGATAATTTCAAATCTGTGATTAGTTGTTGATATGATGGCAGCGAAGGCAATGACAATAGAAGTCTTTGTGTTTGACGAAACTTTCGTTGTAATAGCCGCAGGATCCTCTTAATATTTAACCAGTTGCAAATGCGTCATGCCATTATCACAATCTTCTCAAGGCCGGCGAGATTCAAATGCTTGCAAATTCACAACCACCTGGAAGAAACAAAACAAGGTTATTAATTTTCATTGATTTTTGTATTAAATTTTCATTTATAAGTTAATCAGGGTTGCATATTCATACTGGAAATTAATTCAAATATTCATGAATTATTTATCATGCACAAGCAATTGCACATGGGATGAAATGCATTTCATCCGCATTGTTTTCTGCTGAGAAATTTGCAATTTTGATTTTGTTATTCCGCATTTTATGCATTTTAACAGAATAAATTGGCAGGAAAACCATTTGTGTGTGCGTTGTCAGGCTGGGATCATCACCGTTCAAAAAACCGCCATGGTTTTTATGTTGCCAAATGTTAACCTTGAACTCTTGTTCCGTACGTCATTTTTCAGAAGAAAAAAAGTTGGTAATTCGTCATGTGCCCTCATATTTAAGGTTGTGTGGCTGTCAGGCTATGTTGTCACCTTTTGGTCAAATGCAGTAGATTAAAACATCCTATGATGCAACTTGTTAGTAAGCGGGTAGCACGATTTTTTACCATTGAGTCAAGGCATAATACCATGGCAGAAGTTATTTATTTATTTTCCAAATTATCAACACAGGGTGAACACTAAGTAACACTATTTTTTTAGGTAGACCCTTTTAAAAAACATAAATTTACATTATTATCATTTTCATAGCTACGTGTTTTTTGAAAACTTCGTTTTGCAGTTAAACTGTGACATCATAAGGGTATCTGTGAATGTGATAGGTCTAATCTTCAATCTGTGACATACCACTTCAGAGTTTGACATCACGGTTTATGACAAAGGAAACTAAAACTCCCAGGCAATGTTTTGCTTGTATTCAACCACAACAGACAACTTCTGTCTTAGCCGTTTGTTACACCTTGCCAGAAGAGTCTCTGTTTCAATGTTTCAAAAAAGCCTGTTTTATTGTTTATTACAAGACACTCGTCTTCACAATTTGAAATCAATCTGAGACAATTGTTGTTAGTCATTGTACACTGCAGGCCATACATGTATGTTTGGAAACAGAATTTTGCTTGCCATCGGATCAGTGTTAAAAAATTTGCCTGTGGATGCATGGATTCTTATCTGATCATAAAAATATCTCAGAATTTGATGAGGGATTGTATGAGTAGTTACCACAGTGTACATGAATGGCATTCATTTTCCTTTATTGCTTTCAAAATACTAATTGCCCCAAACAAGTGGCCAGGCAAATCAATGAAATGACAATGGCCAATGCTTACTCACTTTGACACATCCCCATTTTTGCAAGCAACCTTTGAAATTTAATGTTATTTTCACAAATTTACCTTTAGTAATCAATTTTGAATTTATTAAGGTGTATTTTGATATGATAAAGAAACAATCCGAACAATCAGATACCATTTTGTGAAACAAAAAGGCAGTAGAGAACAGCTTATCATTTCCAAACTTTTGGCCAGCAGTGTAACACTCCTTTGAGATTTGTTTGCTTCAGTTACACTCCATTAAAGCATCTATCAACCAGTGCAGGTACTAAGGCTAAACAAGCTAAACATACTTAATCCATGTGTCAATGCTTTTTGTCAGTTTCTTGAAATGTGTGTTTGTAATATACAAAGTTATGCAACTACATCTGTGATGTCACAGTTTTGAGATAAATCGAAGTACAAACTGGATTACTGGAAAAACACATGTCAATGAAAGCGATAATAAAATGAAATATTTACAAATGTACGAACATGCAAAATTAAACTGTTCAAATATGGGTCTTCAAAGATCTTTTAAAGTAAAAGCACTAAAATAATATATTTAATTTTTAATTTGATTCAGTAAAGAGTTCCAGAAAACAGCAGCACAATACGCGAAAGTCTTTCTCAACATATCATAGTTAGGCCTTGGCACATAAACATTCATAATGATGAACTGCCAGAAAATTTTCCCTTATGTGCTAAATGACAAACTAAAGTTTTGGAACGTTGGTTTAATTTTGAAGAAAGGTTGAGAACAGAATGGCAAATGAGGAATTTGCAAGGGCAGGCATACAAAGCCATATATGTACATGAAATTTTAATGAGTCTTCTAAAATGCAAGAATTTCAATTAATTTCATTATCTTTAGTTTCAGCCATAGACAAACTCATAAAGTTCTTATCAGTTGATGAAGTCAATAAGTAATAAAATGAAATCATAGAACAATAGTCAAAACAACATGGTCAATATTTTCTGTAATATTGATTAAACTATTATATATTTCAGTTTCAGCATAAAATTGCTGGTTATCATCCCATGCATTGCCTTCGTGAAATGCAATAATGACATTATCCAACCTTGTCCTCTGATGAAGTATGTTGTATTTGGCCCTGTAAGCTAAACCTAATAATCACTTTTATAATACGTTATTGATCACAAGCCATGTAATACATGTTTGCATGGCACTTGCATATAAATTGCGGTCGATAATGTCAACATTCTCAATGTTGGTTTCTCGAGTATCTAATAATAATAATGCATAATTTTCATTTGTTATACATCAGTCGATGATCTACATTATCAGCATGAAGAACGACATGTTTACTATTTGATTCTGTGTAAAGGCCGCAACCATCTTTTGTTTAAAGTAAACAGCGATGTTTTACAGATACTCTTAAGTGTATTAGTCTGCATTAGCCTTTCTAACTCGACTATTAGCATGCGTTGACATTGCTGAGTCTCCGAAAGAGAGTCTCTAGCCTTGATAGGTCTTTGGGGTGTCTTAAGGCAAATGCTAAAGGTCTTCCTTGAGCTTTAAATTGCCTCAGCTAAATTTCATCATCATCAGTCACCCTTCTGTAAATGCATTGGGCCTATGGGAGGAACCATGTAATAAATTCTAGCAATTTATTTTCTGTGACTCCACCTAAGGCCCCTCTCAAGTGTTGAAGCAGGTGACTTGTTGTAATTACAAAGGAGTAGAGCATACTTGCTGGGGGTGTTAAAACCTTCGAAAATATAGGACGGACCACTAATAGTGTATCTGTCTTTGCTTAGAAAGACCCACAAATCAGGCAAATGTATAAGCCGTATATATACTATACACAGATCTGTAAGACAGATACTCATGAATGAATAACACATCAGCATTAGGAGATGAAAAGACTGGAAGGCGGCTATGAAGATTGATTCAGCAGCATCATGAGAAGACGAAGGAGGCAAAATATGCCTTCGCATGGATTTATGTAATACATTCATGAATTGAAATAGCATAAGTACATCAAAGTGACACTTAAAAGTGATGAAAGAGCCCATTTGAGGAAAAAGCTTATTTTGAAAAACAAGGAAACTTGCTATCCAAAAATTGCACCAGAAAAGAAATTATTAAAAATGAGAGAAAAATATCAAGTCAAATCAAAATTAAGCCGAAGCAGAGGATGCTAACAATACGCGGAGGACTAAAAAGAGAAGGTGTGAGGAAAAAAGAAGGGGGAAGAAAAAATAGAAGGGAAGGGGAAGAGTGATGATGGATGGATGATTGAGGCTTGTCGTCCTGTATTTATGCACTTGGTAAGCTAATTAGGACAGGAGAAGGAAACAGCAATGAGACAAAAGGATGATTGAAACTGAGGTCCAACACAGGTTCAAGAGACCCCGCAAGAGCTAGATGCCAACCCCGGACCAAGCGATTGGTAGCCCAGTACACTACCATTGAGCATAACCTCCCACATAGGGGAAGAAGGAAAGAAGGAAAGAACAAAGGAACGGAAGGTGGAAAGAGGGGAGTGAAAAAAATCAGACAGAGACAAGGAAGAAGAAATTGAGGAAACTGCAAAGGTGGCATGAAAAAAGACCAGCAGCAAGCTTAACAAGAAAGAAGAAAGAAAGAACCAGTAAAAAAGGAATCTTTCCAACGAGTTACAAAAAAAGGAAAGTCACAATTTACTTCAATGAGCCCTGATGATGGATGGAGTAAAAAAGAGAAGGAAAAAAACTGCAAACAACAAACCAACAGACAAAAAGGAAAAGAAGGCAATACTTCCAAGGCCTTATCTCAAGGGTGCAAGTCTTGCTTCCTTCCATTAGCTCACTTATCCAGTTGCCTCGGCCTCATCAGAGTGGATCAAGAATTTTAGTTTTTATATTTTTGAAGTTCTGCATGCAGTGGGACACCAGATAAAGATATGGCATTTGTGAAAATAGTAATGAGAGTAAATTTTTTGTAAAGTGAGGTAAACGTGATTTCAATCCCGTGCAGTGCACATAGGAAGTTTAATCTTTGATTTTGTCTCACGAAAGACATGTGTTTATTGCCACTTTTAATGTAGTTATCAGTATAGGTGACAGAAATCGGCAGTTTAGCTCTTTATGGAATGCTTTTGCTTATATGCACGGAAGCATTCTCTTAGCCTGGTAGTTTTCCACGGAAATCTGATAGAATCTCGGCTCCGTCAACTCCATGGCATCTTGAGCACTAGTGGATGACATAGCGCTACACTAAGGCTTCGGAGTAGTTTTCCCATAGGATATGGATAGCCATTATGACCTAGTGCTACCCATCCAAAGGTACTGCTGTTGAAAGCCTCTACACTAACTGAACAAGCAATTAGGTAACCTAAGTAAGAAACATGGAGGGGCTTTTTTGTCGCCTACTTGTGGATGGTTTCACAAAGTCAGATCCAGAGATGACTCCTATTTGGTTGACATTTTGACATACAATGTATGATAAGCCTTTTGAGTAAACATGACAGCCGTGGCATGTTTTCTTACCCCATCTTTTGTCTGTCCACAATATATCATTCCTAAACCAGAAATTTCTCCAATAATACCTCCAGAATCAAACGAAGATTGTAATAGTGAATGCCTTGCTACTAATTTGAAAATTTACTCTCTGCACGGTAGAGCAAGGCAAGGTAGTGTAGCGTTGCCCATGCACTGACACAGATTTGATTGCTGCAGCTGCAAAATTACTTTGTTCACGTATGCAGTTCCCAAATGAGATAAACCAGGCTACAAAACTATTGCCATTGTCAATGGATTCAATAAATTCTCTCTCATTGCATTTTGCTTGGAAGATTTAATTACTTAAGAAAAAGGCCAAAACATAACGATTTCAAATCAGTAAGTGAAATGAATACACCAGCAGATTGGAAACTACATCCTAACTACATCCTTTTCCTTATATCTTAAATTGTTTTATCGTATTTATGCCAGATTCACTGTTATATGTATAAACACTTTTGGGAGATACTCCTTTGCCTGTATGCACTGAATGTTTGGGCGAATGCTTCGCGCGCATTCAGCTTGTTGCATCGCATATACCAAAGGAGGCCTCTGGAGGTTTTTCCTTATTGATCACGTTCTAGATTTCATCCCTATGCACCATACTAGATTACTCTGGAGCATTTGGTTTGCACACCCCATGCATACTGAGATAATGAGAGGTATGTGAGCAGAAATGTAAGAGATAGGGGGTAGTAATGGGTAAACATAAGAGTGGGACATATTTTACATTGTGGGGGGCGGGGGGAGGTTGCCAGGGATGTTAGAATAGACGAGGCTGAGCCTGTGAGAAAGACCTAGACATTGCAATAGAAGAGCAGGCTGCAATAAAGTTTGGAAATAAGGTGACGTGTTTTGAGATAGAGCGTTGTTGGGTTACTGTGTTTATTATTTAAGTTTATCACCTATTTACTGTGTTTATTATTTAAGTTTATCACCTATTTATCTGCATCAGTTGTAGAAATCTGTACCGTTAAACAGCTTATGTTGACTGTCAGGGAATACATTAATTGGATTTGATATAGAGTGTTATGGAATAATGCAGGTTACTAATGAAAGAAAATTTGCTCAAGTAAGTTGCAGTGAGGTGATCACATTATGAATTGAGGGTAAAATAATTGAATTTAATCAGAAATTAGGTACATAGGGGAGGGAAGATTATAGGAGAGGTCTGATGAGGAGAATTAAGGTCAACAACATGTTGTGAACCAAACTGAGAGCAGGATTTACTTGTGATGCATAGAAGAACCACGAGGAGATGAAGACCAAGTACTTACAGAGATATCACTGTGCAGATTCATCTATGTCTGCTTGTAAACCCATTTGAATATTAAACTTTTCATCAGACATAAAAAAATGCTCACCTTGAGCTTTCCGACTTCCACATATCTGGGACAGTCTGTTAAGAACTGAAGCTGTGAACAACTCCAACACAGCCAGTCACCATTAACTTGTGAACAAGGCTATGTGAAGTAGCTGAAAGCTCAAGGTGAGCAATATTTTATGTCTGATGAAAAGTTTAATATTCAAATGTGCTTACAGAGATCTCATAAATGATATGATGTTTTAATGTTATTATTCGGTTATTATCCTGTAATGGTCAACTCCTCCCTCCTCTGAACATGGAGAGATTGTTTGAGCAGCATTAAAAAAAAAACTTCACGGAGAAAGAAGAGCTTTTCTTATTGCACAGAGGCACTGTATATGAGTAAGTCAATCATAACTTCTCTTATAATCCAGTACCATCCTGAATCTGCAGAGAAGAGAGGAAAGGTACATGGTACATATGTATTCAGGAACATACCATAGGGACATAAAGACTGCAATATATACGCATAATATGCTCCATTCAATCCTTTACTCAATAGTTTAATCTGATGTCATGGATGAATGCACTGTTGCGCAAATAGATTGGATGGAATTAGCAATAGGGTGGTCCCACCTGTCAGTATTGTCACTCAGCTTCCGACAGATTTCCTTACTGAAAGTTGGTACCATTTTCCTTCTCTTTATTCCTATCTATTTGGTCTAGGTTTTCATCCTTGCATTGCATAGTTGTTTCTAGATAATCACTACATTAAATCAAATGGATCTGGGAAGTGAAAGAAACAGACTCAGTTGCCTTGTTTTAAAAAAATAATCATCACAAACAAAAGTAAAATGAACAAATTACCTGAAAGAAATATCAATAACTATCTTTGAAAAGTCTGATAAGTTTGGATACAAGTGAACCGTAACTGTAGTAAGCATGACTGAAAACTGCACTTTCCAACTGACCGCACCAAGCTGTTGAGGCCTTGCTGAAACTTAAAAGGAGCCTATTATCGCTATTCATCTAGATATTAAACCATATATATATGTTTCTGTAAATAAGGACACCATTCATCAAATAACAAATATAAGACACTGGGCAGCGAGACATCAACAAAGAGAACAACTCACATCTCTAGCTGATCATTGCAAATAAAACATAAACACCATATCTAACTACAGTCTGTATTGGCAAACACAGACAGTATGTCTGAACAATGTGTGGCATCGATCTGTCTCACAGTTTCCAGCCATGCAAATATCCCATCTTTATGACTTTTCATACAAGGAATGATGACAGGATGTGTGACGGAATTGCAACCATGAAAATAATCAATGTCCAGACCTAGTGTTACCATGCAACAGCCATTTTGGACTGAATGCAAATTTCGATTTCTGGAATTCACTGCCAAAACATTCCAAATGCTGTTTGGCATATGTCTTGTATGCACAAATTGATTGGTAGTTGAAGGGACGGAATTGACAAATGAAGTATAGGTGAAAATTTGATCCATTTCACATTAGTTAAGAACATCTTCCTTGATACAGCTTATCATATTTATTTCATTAATTTCCCACATTAATTCTTTTTCATAGTTTATATTGCTATGAGGCATTCAAAATAAAGTTAAGAGGTCAATATGTTAGCAGAGAGTGAGTGAGTGTTTTATGTCTCATCACTGCCGTCAGAGGATGATGCGACTTTAGCATGAAAAAGCGCATGCATCGAATAAGTCGTAAAGTTGTCGAAAAACTATGAAGATAATAATATTATGACAATACATGAACATAAATGTTTCCTATTCCTCTTAAAATAGAATTGGATTGATAAGAAAAGGCTTCAACCACCATGTAACTTTTATCTTCCGTTCCTCATACACAATGATCGCATTGCCCATACAGAAATATTCTGAAAATCATACGATACCATTATTCAGAGTGAAATGTTTCCTTACCATCTGTAAATAATAGGGTATTATCTCAATACAGACCCAGGCTGTTAAAAGGATTATCAGAAACTCAATTCCTCAGTATGACAACTGCCGCAATTGTTTCAACCCAAATGTAACTCGGAGGAGAGTTTCCAACCTTGATGTGTCTGCACGTGAGGGAAGTGGGACCAATCAAAATGGGCCAGTGCTTGTCTTATGCTAATAATATGCTATGCTCCCAATATATCAATAACAGATTGGTTGAGCAAATACTTATTATATCAATAATGTCCATTATTTCTGTTAGCATAGAGAGGCCTGGACACTGTTATCATTCTAGAATTCTATTGAAAGATATTGAGAATACAGCCCAATATGTTCGCATACAGTATACAGTGATTGCTAGGGTGGGACTGGCGCCCCACATTTTGGAAATATGTCAGCAGAGAGTGAGTGAGTGTTAAATTGCTAGAATTTATCACAAGGTTCCCCCATAGGCTCTACATTTTGCAGAAGGGTGACTGATTATGATGAAATTTGGGCAATATAAAGCTCAAAGGAAGACCTGTAACATTTGCCTTAAGATACCTCAAAGACCTATCAAGACAAGAGACTATCTGTTGGAGACTCAAGTTCAGCAACGTCAATGAATGCCAATGGTCGAATTAGGAAGCTTAATGTACATTATCACTCAATAAAATCCATGAAATACAGTTTTACTGTCAATGAAGGTTAATCTTGTGAAGTTATCCTTCCCATTGTCCCTTTTCCACAGACTCCTGTGGTAGACAAAAGATTTCTTAGTGATGACATCAGATTCAACTGTATCAATGTCCGTGCAGTTTCATTATTCATCATATTAAGACCATTGAATCTCAAACAAGGATACCTAAATACAACACTTACAGTGGTGACAAACAACGATATCACGAGAATATTCAAGGAAAGGCACCATTGGATGAATTTACTGTAGTTAGATATTGGATAAGGTGTTTATTCACAATGAAAGCCTCAGTGAATATCACCGGTCAGGTCCGTAAAACCTGATATTGGCCTCAACCGAAGTCCATAATTGTATAATATAGTATACACATGAGGGGGATCAAAGTAAATAAAATAAATTAAAATTAGATTTGAAAAAGATGGACAATGAGAGGAAAAGTTAAGCAAGACGAAGATAAAGCAGAAGTAGAAGATGCTGAGACATCCTGTATTTATGCACTTGGAAGCTAATTAGGACAGGAGGAGGACACAGCAATCAGACAAAGGATGATTGAAACTGCTGTCCAACATAGGCCCAAGTGACCGGGTAAGAGCTGGATTCCAACCCCGGACCAAGAGATTGGTAGCGCAACACTACGGCTAAGCTGAACCTCCCACCTAAAGGAAACAGGAAAGAAGGAAGGAAGAGAGCAGAATGAAGAAAGACAGGAAAGAGAAAACTGAAAGGAGACAAGGAAGAAGTAAATTAGGAATATATCCAAATTTAGCAAGAAAAAAGAGTAGCAGGGAACAAATATACAGAACAAGACACAGGAAAATAAGGGAGTAGTAGAATAGAAATCTGTCTTACAAGGTATGAAAAAGAAAAGTTACAATTTAGCGCAGTGAGCCATGATGATTGATGCAGATAAAAACAGAGGCAAAAAAAAACTGCAAACAATTAGTTAACAAACCGATAGACAAAAAGAAAAAGAAGGCAATACTTCCAAGGCCTCTTCTCAAGGGTGTGAGTCTTGCTTATTTTGATTAGCCTCACCATGGCAGTATTTGGTAACTGTCATGGCCTCACTTATGCCGTTGTCTTAGCCTCATCAGGGCTGATCAAGAATAGACTTCATTTTTGTTTTTTAACTTGATCATAATATGTATGGGATACAAAATAAAGGTCTCACAAGAGTGAGAGTGAAATTTATTTCGAAGGGAGGCAAACACATTATTCAATCACAGTGAATGTATGAATATTTTCTTTTTAGTCTCTTATGATTTTACTGGAAGAAAACATGTGTGTTTGCTATTTCTCATATACTTTGACCCAAACCTGTTGTATTGTGCTTTATGGTATGCTTTTCCTTGTGTGCACAAAAGCATCCCCTTAGCCTAAGTAGTCTTATACCGGAATCTGATAAAATCTCAGCTCAGCTACCCTATGGTATCTAGAGCGTATGCAGATAGAATATCGCTACACTAAGGCTTCGTAGTAGTTTTCCCATGGGATATAGATAGCTGGCCATTATGACCTAGTGCTACCCCTCGAAAAATGCTGCCTTCGAAAGCTTCTACACTAACTGCATGACCAATTTGGTAACCTAAGTAAGAAACATGGTGGCACTTTTAGTTTTGCCTTTCAGTTGGGTCTAGCGATGACTCTTATTTGGTTTAAATCTCAACACAATATCTCATTTTGGTGGAGCAGGTGACACGTAATTATACATTGTATATTTCGAGTATAACATATCTGGCATGACAAGTTTTGTTAACCACTATACTGCCTGTCTAAATGAGGTGTGGTACTTGCCCCATCCAAAGCAATATGTCAATATCTGCTCTATCACTTGATAGTGTGTGTTGAAGGGAGGCAGTTATACTTCAAATTGGATAGCAATTTTTACTGAGAAGTTTGTTATTAACATAAATATCATATGGATCTTTGGTCTGAAATAAAGTTGACTTGACTTGCTACCATTCCTAGACTACAAATTTCCTATAATGCTTCAAAAACCAAAGATTGTAAGTGTGAAAGCCAAGCTACTTATTTAGAAATTTAGTTAAGTGCCTCTGCAAGCTCGAGCAAACCAGAAGTGTTGCCTTGTGCACTGACACAGATTTAATTGCCGCAGAGTAAATTGTTTTGCACCTGCAGATTCCAAATAAGATATATCAGTCTACATAACTATTGAAATAGTCAGTGGAAACAATTCATTGCTTTCTATGTTAGGATTGGTTGGGAAATTCAATTTGTTTAATATAAGGCCCACGCATAACGATTTCAAATTAGAAAAGTGAAAGCTGAAACCTGGAGTTAAGAAATTATGTCTCCTCTTCCAGTATATTTTATTAGTTTTATTGCATTTAGGCCATATTCACTGTTATATGCATTGAATGTTTGGGCAAATGCATCGTGCGCATTCAGCTTGTTTCATCGCATATACCAAAGAGGGCCTCTGGAAGTTTTTCCTTATTGATCAGGTTCCAAATTTCCTACCTGTACACCTTCCTAGATTACTCTGGAGCATTTGGTTTGCACACCCCATGTATACTGAGATAATGAGAGGTATGTGAGCAGAAATGTAAGAGATAGGGGGAATCATGGGTAAACATGGGAGTGGGAGATATTATACATGGGATATAGGTTGTTGCCAGGCAATGCAGGTGGCATGTTTGAGTATATGGGTAAAAGACTTAGACGAGCCTACGATAAAGATAAAGATTATTAGTCATACTTATAGTTCTACCATTTGCCATCACTCAGGCATTCAGGTGCACTTTACAATGTAAATGTATTTACAATTGAAGCAGATATGACTGTCCATGTAGATTTCTGTCCAGATGTCCTCATTTCATGTTTTTCTTAATGCTCATCATGGGCCAGTGCTCGTCATTCAGGTGGAGCCTGGTTTGGACATTGCTGCATACATACACCACACACGAGGATGGACCTCTGCCTACACAGTGGCCATCCTCCCCCGGCCACAACTGTCTCCAACTCACTACAATTTAGTTCCAGGACCGGGATTCGGACCCGTGTCCTCTCAGGCCAGTGGATTCAAAATCAACTGCTGTAACAATTAGGCCATGGAGGAACATGATATTGAAGCACTGGACTGTCAGGAGACAATTTTGTAATTAAGGTAATTTATAATGGAAAAGTGGGATGGTGGTGTTATTGTTTCTAGTGTCGAAGTTTATCACCTATTTATCAAAAGTAATGCATGAGAAAATAGGGGTGAGGTGACAACATATGCGTTGAAGGAAAAGTAGTTGGGAGGCCACTGAGTGTAAATTTAATTGGAAATTTTGGAGACAGGAGAGGGAAAACTATTTTATTGACCTGATATGGAGAATAAAGTTCAACAAGAAGGATTTATTCGGGATGCATAGCAAAATCAAAAGAAGAAGATGAAGAACAGTAAGATTATCAATGCACTCTCATACAAAAAAATTATGATAGAATATGCAGTCATCCTTCAATGGCCAACTACCCCATTCTGCAGTCAGGAATTGATGGCTGGGCAGCATAAAAAGAACTTCATATAAACAGTTCAACAAAAATAGGTCCCCCTTTACGAAAACGCGAATATCTCAAAGACCTCTTCTCTGATTTTGGTGAAAGTTGGCCAGTTTGTAGGCCTGCATATTGACAGTCTGCGTGTGTATTTGTAGCTTTATTGCTAAATTTTTGTCTGCGCCAGCAGACCCCGAGTGCACATACCCCTCTTTTCAAAAATCCTAAGTTTTGGTTTTTCCAAACAAAAATTTACCAAAAGGTGTTCAAACTCCACTCAAATTACTTGTTATTGCATGCATCCTAGGAACCTAAACAGTAAAACTGTTTCAAAAGAAGTCTTTAGTTATCTTCTTAACACGATTGAGAAACAAATTTTATCCAGAAACATGATGAGGTTTATCAAGCTGGTGGCTCCCTCGCATAGTGAAATTGTTCATATCCATTGGAAAAGCCATGGACTTTTGAAAACAGGGGTAGGCTCACCCGAAGGCTGCTGGCTCAGTGAGGAATAATGCGACTGAGCTATAAATACACACTTGTAAAGTCGATATATGGGGCTATAACTTAGCCAACTGTCATAAATATCAGCAAAGGAATCTTTGTGATATTCAAGTTTTTCCAAAGGGGGACTTATTTTTGTCGAACTGTTTAGAAGGGAGAAGTTTTAGCATTGTAGAGAGACACAACAGAAGAGTAAATCATAACTTCTTTTATAATCCAGCACCACCATGAGTCTCTAGACAAAGGGGCAGGCTGCATGGTATCAGGAACATATCACAAGGACATGAAGACTGCAATATATGGGTCATTTCACGCTAACTGGGACATTTCATGTGACCAACACCAAGTTCAATTTATTGAGGGTTACATTTGTGCAAAAATGCAATAAACCAATGTGCAGCAATCTATGAGTGTGTTGGATTATGATAGTGTATACAGAAGTGCTGAAAAATATCATTTACTACTTATTATATATCTGCCAACAATGACACTTCCAGTTTTTTCCCTTGTGACAACTTGAGGTTGATTAATTCAATGGCTGTAAGTAGTAAGTAATTATAACGAAATGAACAAACTTCAAGATAAAATGTTCTCTTCAATACTCATAAAACCAGAAATGGCTAATCACTTTGTACCTGCAACAGCACAATTTGCAGGAATTATCATTTTAGTTGTGTTACACGTTTAAAATGTCTGTGGTGTAACAACCACTAAAAATGGCTTGAGAACAATGATGGCTCCCTGGCCTTCAAGTCACATGACCTTGCATCACAATAAAATGGTCTGCTTTGCTATCTGAACGAAAAGTAAGTCAGAATTTTGTAAATTTCTGAAGTGAGGTACCCTAAAACTCAGCAAAACGTGTGTTACAAACTCTTTACAGTCCATGGTGTTCGCAATATAAAACCAATAATTTTAGCTTTTTATTAAAAATTTGCATGTTTGGGTGAATTCTACTGAAGTGCAGTTTTGAGGCAAACTAGTTCTGTTGCACTGGACATTTTTTTCAGGGAGCAGTTATTATTTCAAGGAAAAATTGTCCGTGGTGTTATTGTCCATGGTGTAACATACACCACAGGCCATGTGTTACACCACAGACAGTTTGCCATGTACATGTTTCAAAGACTTTAATTCACTGAACAATCAATACATCTGGACAATTGTAATACCATGCACTCTTGTCATTGTTATTTATCCTTCAACTTAACTGGTGCTTTCTCATACAGGCCATTATGCCTAGAATGACTGCCAAAGAAAGGCGTGATATCAATCAGAAACTCATTTGGATTTGTCTGTGGTGTTATTTTCTGTCTGTGGTGTAATAACACATATTTTCTTTTTGAGTTTTAAGACGCAATAATTTACACTCAGGAAGTAAAATATACAAGCACAATCTTATATATAAAATAAGGATTACCAAGTGAAAGGAAGCTTTATTTTAATTAACATTGTAACTCTGAGATGGCAATTTCTTGAATTTGTCTGTGGTGTTACATGTTGTCTGTGGTGTAACCATTTGACCATATTCCGTGGTGTAACATGGTCGTTTTCTCTTTGTCATTCCAAATTGGTACATTCCTGGGCCATAAGACATGAAAGGACTTTCAGACACAGACAGCATATGGGAATGGTGAAGGAAAATTTTAGAAATTAATGTCAGTGTTCACTTCAGAAAAACTGAAAGACAATCTCACAATTTAAAAAACTGAATATTTGCACATTTGTGGAATAATTAAAAAACTAAAAAGAGGAATACATCTTTATAACAGTACTGGGGTTGACAAGAACACAGAATCTCCCTGTTGCAACACTTGGATACTTCATTTTCATTCCCCAGTCTGTGTCATCCTAGCAAATATGTGACGTAACACCACGGACATGTTAAGAGTGACTTGTCAATTTCAGCTGCGGATAGAAAAATAACTATCAATGTTTAAGTGCAGCACTAATTACTCTGTATACTCCACATCCCACACTACAGGACAAAACAAAAATTTGTCAAATTAAAAGTAGTTTATATTTTGAAATTCTGCATCATGAAAATGCCCAGTTAGCGTGAAATGACCCATATATGCATAATATGCTCCATCCAATCCCGATCTCATTAAGTCAAGTCTGATGCCATGATTGAATGCACTGTTGCACAAATTGATTGGATGGAATTAGCAAAAGGGAGGTTCCAGAATGTGGAGACATCCTGGTCTATATAATTCTCCTGTGTCTCACCTGTCACTATTTTTACTCAGCTTCTGACTGATTCCCTAGCTAGAATTTGTACTATTGTTCCATTTCTTCGATCCAATCTATTTGTTGACTTAGTGCATCATCAATGCCTTCAACGGTTGTTTTAGCTAATTAGCATTCAATTTTTGGAATTCAATGCTAAAATATTCAAAATGCTGTTTGGGATATATCTGATACAGTGGCACACACAATGATTAACGGCTGAAGGATTGGAATTGACAGATTAAGTATAGTTGAAAATATAAAATTCACATTCATTATGAATATCTTCCTAGATTTAGGTTTACCTATTAATTCATGTTGGACAATCTACACAAATGTCTTATTACATACTACTTCTTCGAAAATAAATTAGGTTAACAAGAAAAGCCTGAAATCTTCTTCAACCCAATTGTGCTCATACACGCTCTTCCATTTCTCATATGCATTGATCTTATTGCTAAATGCAGAATTATTCTGAACATCATATGGTACTAGTATTTGTAGCAGCATGTTTGTTTTACCATCTATGAATTATAAGGTATTGTCTCAATATAGAACAGGGCTGTTAAGGATTATCAGAAACTCTATTCCGCAGGAGAGCACTCTTGTCTTGATCATGAAAATGGAATAAAAAAAATGTGCACATTTCTTACCAATTGCATCTTCATGCAGGTTGCGAAATTAGTTGTGCCTGCATGTGACAGAAATGGGACAAATTAAAAAGGACTGTGTTATTCTATGCTCCCAATACACAACTGAAAGTGATCGGTCTAGCAATTGGTTATTACAGCAACACTGTCCTGTATTCCTGTTAGCTGAGCGATGCTTGATCATTCTTATTATTCCATTAATTTCTTCAATTTTTTTGACAGATACTGAGAATACAAATCAAGTTTTTGACAATTCCAGTAGCGGAAGACAACTCTTTCCTGCTCCAGCAGCGGAAGAAATTTAATATTTTCATTTGGACCATTTGATTTTTAAGTAAATGATGTTGGTGATTGTAAGGGGAATTTGTTGAGAAACCAAGTATGATGAATTATCATGGCAATTTCTTCACACAAAGGAATTTCTGAATGTCAAAGATAGAACAATGCTCAACATCTGCATGGAAAGGCAGTGCAGGGAGGTAACAGAATAATAAAGTGTCAATGGCTGGTGTGATATAATTTTTCAGAAGCTCAAAACGGTTCAATATTCTTTTTATTCATTTTCAATAACCAAAATAACACATTGATGACAGAACTCTAAAAAATATTTACTAAAGTAAATAAAAGATAATTTGGAGCCACATTACTCAAACCATTCTAATATTTTGATACATTCGGTCCTTGTGTCTCAATAATTCATTCTGTACACAGACCTCAGATCTTTCCGAACCCATTGCATTTAAGACATTAAATATAAAAAAAGCTGTCAAATTATCTTTTACCTGTATTTAGAACATGGAGAGCTTAACTTGTGTAAGTGTGGTAGAGGAACACCATTCAAGGAGAGCTATTCATCTGAAATTCCAGTTAAATGTTAGTCATTGCATCTTGCTTATCATAACACCAGCAAGTAATCATATAGACAATGAAAACAACAGTGATGTTTGGAGCACCATGTAAATATAGACCCCATGCCGTATCTAACCATTGTGTGTATTGGCAAGCAAAGATGTATTTCTAAATGTAAATGCCAGCCAAATTATGTTAGTCATTGCATCTTGCTTATCATAACACCAGCAAGTAATCATATAGACAATGAAAACAACAGTGATGTTTGGAGCACCATGTAAATATAGACCCCATGCCGTATCTAACCATTGTGTGTATTGGCAAGCAAAGATGTATTTCTAAATGTGTGGCATCGATTGGTCTTGAAATTTCCAGCAATGCAAATACCCCGTCAAGATGACATATCATACAAGGAGTAATGACAGGATATGTGACAGAATTGCAACCATGAAAATAATCAATGTCCTATCTTGGTGTTGCCAAGCGATTTCTAGTTGGGACTGAATGCAACCTTCGATATCTGCATTTCAGTGCTGAAATGGGGGTTTTGGATATGTGTTATCATAAGAATGATGATAAAAAAATTGTAAGCCTATCTGCCGAATTGTACGTACATTAGGGTGATGCAGATTGCGCACAAAAAAATAAACTTTTGTAATTTAAATGGGGCACCCCCAAATATGTTCCAATATATGAAAAAAAATTCTGTAAAAATTTTAGCCAAATCGGACAAATTTTAGAGGGTGCTTCCGCAATTTGAAAATAATATTGTATTGCAATGGGCGAAATCCCAGTTTTATGGGTGATGGGTAAAGGAAGTTGTCCAAGCACTAGAGTGACGGTAATTTTTTTCATGTTTAAGCTTTCCACTATTCTCATCACAAATCTATTCATATTTTGCCAATATCCGGTCATTTCAGGCTGCAGGGCACTCCCAAAGCAACAAATTTTGCCCGATTTTTACAGTATTAATGTTAGACGCGGTATTGAATAACATAACCAGGAATAAAGGTACACAAATATAAGTTACACCATCTTATTAAGCAGGAAAAGAGCTTTCATTTAAATACCAACATTACTATGCTGCTATATTCTACAGTATTACGGTGGTGCTTTGAATATTGGGAATTTTCGCAAATAATTGTTAATGACAAATAAGCTTGTTCAACGGGGTCAGATGGTCAGAATATAGCAATGTTGGTATTCAAATTAAAGCTCTTTTCATGCTCCATCTAATGAAGTAACATTCATTTCTGTGACATTGAAACTCGTAATGTTATTAAATACCGCGAATTTGGTGTATTTTGACTATTTTATCTTCGTTAGTCTGGTGGTAGCAGCATGGAGAAGTAAAAAATAATCCAAATTTGCATTGATCCGCTGTTCTGACCACCAGACCCAAAAATTATGACCATGCCGCATTGGTTTGGTGCACCAGGTATAGTTGAACTCGCTACATGCCAAATAATTGGATATTTTTGTATTGAATACTAACGTTAATTTTGATGATGCGGTAGCACCCTCTAATTTTTGTCCGATTGAGCTCAAATTTTTACTGAATTTTTTTTTCATATATTGGAACAACTTCAGCGGGTGCCCCATTAACATTTCAAAACTTCACTTTTTTGCATCACCCTAATGTACATAGTTGGATATGCACCAACAGCAAAGTATCATTTCAATTTTACTCTTATGCATTTCAATTTCAAGCTAGATTGTTTTCCATTAAAACATATTCAATTTTAAAAAATATAAAGTGGGTGGGTAAGCTGAGAAAAAGGTACAGGAAAAGTTTGTACCTTCCATCAGTGATTTTCAAACATTAGCAAGCATGTCAAATAGATAGCTATTTGCATTGAAACCAAGCTGTCAAAGTGTCAAAAACCATGAACATATAATGATCAATACATATGCAGATAAATTAACAAAATGAAAAGAAAACAAAATTTTCATGAGCAGTTGTCAAGAAAAGTTGTCAAATCCAAGCGCTATCAATTATTCACTGCAAAGAAATGAACAACGCGAAGGCTTCACAGAAAATGTGAATTTAAGTGGAAAATGTCCCTGTTGACACCTTGCTATTGATAAATTGACATTCCCATTTCTATTGCGTTATTAGTCTAATTGATTGTGCTGTGTCAAATTGTCATTTATGGCAAATTTATTGAAATGATCCTGCTAAACTTCTGATATAGAATACAATGCCGCAATGAGCAAAAATGGATCTTTTTTTGACATAACTTCGGTCTTGTTATTATGAAGCTGAGTATGAACAGCTACTGGGACAAAAATCGCGGCGGAGCAAACTTGAATTCTAACAGTACATGTACAGAGGCCTGAAACAGTGGGGAATAGGTCACTTAATTGGCACACTTTTTTAAAACTTCAAAACCATTCTTCCTAATCTAAAAAAACTAATTATCACCTTTCCTCTTGTCCAAAATTGACTTAAATACAAACCAAAACAAGGTCAACCATGGCATTCAGAAAGTTAGACATGCTCCTTGTCATCATGTTATTCTGCCACACAAATACAAATGGATTTTGCATAGAAAATCATCCGAAGGTGTCAGCTTTTCCTTGAATATTTTGATGACTTTGTCATATGCAAGCATCATCCCAGAATGTAAAATCTTGAATTTAGGTGTGCTTGGCAAGGCGCAAGGGACTTCTTAGATTACCGGCGAATGATGGAATAGCAGGGGCATTGATATAGCTGAATATGGTCATTATGATGTCATCACAAGGAATTTCTCTACAATAAGAATCTGTGAGGAATAGATTCACAAACCATTGCAATGACTTCTTTTTAAAGTTATATTGTATCGATTTTATTGCAAGGACCTCTCCGCATTACCCTTCCTAAATCAACTATCAGCATTCATTAACACTGCTGAAAGGAAGGATCTCAGAGAGACAGTCTCTTGCCTTGATAGGTCTTTGGGGTGTCTTAAGGCAAATACTAAAGGTCTTCCTTGAGCGTTGAACTGCCTCAGCTTAATTTCATCATCGTCAGTCACCCTTTTGTAAATACATAGGGCCTAAGGGAGGAACCTCATGATGAATTCTTGCCATTTGTTTTCTGAGACTCAGCCTTAGGCGGCTCTTCAATGTTGAAGCAGGTAATTTGTTGTAATTATAAAGGAGTATTCAACTTGCTCTTGGTGTTAAAACCTTTGAAAATAGAAAGACCTACTTATCTTAAGTCTATCTGTCTTTGGTTTCAGAAATATCACACACATCAGGCAAATGCGGATGATGACAATACGCTGAGAAGTGAAAAAAGAGGGTAAGTAAAAAAAGAAAGGATGACAGAAAAAAGGAACAGAAAGGACAAAAAGGGAGAAGGGGAAGAAGGAAAGAAGAAAAGCAGAAGCAGGAGGAAAGATACATGCAGAAAAGGGAAAAGAAAAATGGAGACAAGGAAGAAGGAAATTGGGAAATAAAATTGCAAATGTGGCAAGAAAACAGACTAGCAGAAACAGAACAAGACACAGGAAAGAAAGAACCATTACAAAAGAAAACTTCAAACAACAAACCAACAGAAAAAAAGAAAATTGAGGCAATACTCCCAAGGTCTTATATCCAGAGTAAAAATCTTGATTCCTTGCAATAGACTGTCTATAAAGGTGTCATATATATGAGAGCATGATTTATTTCAAAGTGAGGTAAACACATTATTCAAGCACCGTGAATACAAGAATATGCATTTTTTATAGTTCCTTATGATTTTACTGACAGAAAAGACAGTAGTCTTATGCAGAAATCTGGTTGAATCTTGAGTCAACTAACCCCATGGCCTCTGCAGCACATGCCGATAGTAAATTGCAGCACTAAGGTTTCCGAGCAGTTTTCCCATAGGATATAAGTAGCTGGCCATTATGACCTAGTGCTACCCATCGAAAGATATGGTTGTTGAAAGCCTCTACGCTAACTGCATAACCAATTTGGTAACCTAAGTAAGAAACATGGCGGTACATTTTTTGTGATGCTTACTTTTAGGTGGTTCCATGCAGTTAGATCCAGTGATGCCTCCTATTTAGTTAACATTTCAACATATAATCATGTATTTTGAGTATAACATATCGGGCATGACAAATTTTTACCCACTGTATCACATGTGCACCAATGCCACCAAATATTACTCACAAACAAAGGATTTATCCTATAATACATGTACTTCAAAACAAAAGAGTGTAAAGGTGAATGATAAGCTACTGATTTTGACATTCACTTCAGTGGGTTTTACAAGCTGGAACAAACAACAAGGGGTGTAGTGTGGCCTTGAATACTGACACAGATTGAAAAGGCCCATACATATGATAGTGATTTCAAATCAGTCAAGTGAAATGCAAAAGCTAGCCGTTTGGAAACTGCATCTCCTCTTCCCTTATATTTTCATTTGTTTTATTGCATATATGTCAGATTCAGTGTTATATACACGCCTTTGGGAGAAACTCGTTTGCCTGTGCGCACTGAATGTTTGGGCAATGCTTCGGGCGCATTCAGCTTGTTGCATCGCATATACCAAAGGAGGCCTCTGGAGGTTTTTCCTTATTGATCACGCTCTAGATTTCCTCCCTGTACACCTTACTAGATTACTCTGGAGCATTTGGTTTGCACACCCCATGCATACTGAGATAATGAGAGGTATGTGAGCAGAAATGTAAGAGATAGGGGAGTGATGGATAAACTTAAAAGTGGGAGTTGTTTTATAGGGGGGGGGTTGGGTTTACCAGGAATGTTTGAATACTTTGGGAGAGGACTAAGAGTACCTGCATTAAAAATCTAGCTATTGAAGCACAGGACTGTCATGATACTTCAAATTTTGTTATTGAGGTAATTTATAATGTAAGATGGGATGGTGGGGTTATTTAATCATTTTAAACAAGGTGCAAGAGCAATTTTTTGGGCAATTTGACGGATAATCATCAGCGAATTGCGAGAGCCACTGTAAATGAGTAAGTCATAGGTTTCTTTTATAATCCAGTACCACCCTTAATCTATTGACAAAAGAGGCAAGCTATATTGTATTCTGGAACATATTACAGGGACATGAAGACTACAATATATATGTGCATAATACGCTCCATCCAACCCTGATCTCATTAGTTCAGTCTGATGCGATGAATGAATGCACTGTTGCACAAATTGATTGGAATTAGCAATTGGCTGGTCCCAGCATATGGAGACATCCTGGTCTATATAATTCTCCTGTGTCCCACCTGTCACTACGTGCATTATTATTCAGTTTCAGACAGATTTCCTATCTGAAATTTGCATTATCTTTCCTTTCCTTTATTCCAATCTATTTGGCTTATGTTATCATTATAGCATTGCATGAGCAAATTATTGATTGAGAGACATTTCAATAATTATTTTTGAAAAAATCTAAAATATTGGGATACTACTGAACCATAAAATTGTATAAGCTCACACAGAACAGCATTTGCAAGCTGAACCTCCAAAGAAGTTTTTTTGAGGTGTTGATGAAACTCAAAAGGAGAACATACTATTATCCACATAGGTTTTGAAGAATACAATTATGTCTCAGCCTTTTAATATATCTGCAAATCAGCGTACCATCCATCAAATAACAAAATTTAATATAGACAAGCGGCATTGATGATGAGAACAATACACATTTCCAGTTAATCTATGTACACAGAACATATCAACCACATGTAACTACAGTGTGTATTGGCAAACATAGATAGTATGTCTGAACAATGTGTGGCATTGATCTGTCTCACAGTTTCCAGCCATGCAAATATCCAATCTTGACAACATCTCATACGAGGAGTGATGACAGTATGTTTGACAGAATTGCAACCATGAAAATAATAAATGTGCTGTCCTTGTGTTGTCATGCAACAGCCATTTGGGACTGAACTCAATCTTCGATTTTTGCAATTCAATTCTAAAACATTGACAATTCTGTTTAGTATGAACACAATCATTGGAAGTTGAAGGGTTGGAATTGACAGATGAAGTACAGCTGACAATTTTATCAATTTCGCATTAATTTTAAATATATTTTTTCTAAAGCTTATCATATATATTTTGTTGATTTTCAATAATGAAGTTGTACTGGAACTATGACAGTCATATGCCAAATCCATGGTCTGTTGCTGGAGCAGTAAAATGAAAGGGAAACCCCCATTGTTTTTGTAAATTGAGAAGGTAGGACTTTTTGTGATCTCTTTCTCAATATAATAAAAATATATTATACATCAAATTAGTCATAGAATTGTCTGAAAACCACAAGAAAATACATGAACATACATTATGTTCTGTTCCTCTAGAAATAGAAGTGGGTTGTTAAGAAAAATGTCAAATATTCTGCTGAAGTTCAATCTCCTTGTGCATATACATGTACTCTGTATTATCAATGTCTCATATACACTAACTCTGTATATGGATCTCATTGCTCTATGCAGAAATATTCTAGACTTCATGTGATACCGGTAGTTGAATGTTTGTTAGATTACCATCTATGAATAATAGGATATTACCCGTCAATAAAGAACAGGGCTGCTAAGGATTATCCGAAACTGAATTCCCAAGACGAGTGTGGTATCAAATAAGGAGGACACTCTTGATCGCAAAGATGGAATAAAACATGTTTGCCTGAAACATGCAGTGAGAAATTTTAGAACTCTTATTGCTGGTTCAATCTAAACGTAATTGTGATTTAACATCTTGTTGTGAACCAATTAAAGTGGGGGCAGTGCCTGTGTTTTGCCATGCTTCCATGTATCAATAACAGAGTAAATGGATATCATATCAATAATGTCCTTTACTTCTGTTAGCTAAGAGGGGCCTGGACATTGTTGATTCTATCAATTGACACATATTGAGAATACAAGGGATTGCCTACAGCCCTACACAGTACACATATGCAAATGCAAGAATTATTTACCACCATAGAATCATCAAATTTTTCAAATGAGTTTTTGAAAATTCCAACAGCAATGTCATAATAAGGGAACCTCTTCTTCTGTCGTTGGAAGAAATCTAATATTTTCATTTCGACCATTAGTGTTGCTGCAAATGATGTTTGTGATTGCTTCGGGGAAATTGTCACAAGACGACAACAATAAATTATCCAGGCAGTATCACCAGACAAATGAATTTTTAAATATGACAGAAAGAACAATGTTCAACATCTGTTTGGAAAGGCAGTGTAGAGAGACAACTTAAAACGAACTGGGAATGGCTGGTATGATATTATTATCCAAAAGCCTCTACGAAAATTACCAAAATAGTAATGTCAACTCTTGACACCCTTTCCAGAGACACCTTTACCAGAGACATATTAAATTTTAACCTTTTCCTGGAAGTATGTTTTCTTTGGGTGAGTTTTCAAGACCACCTGTAGTATGCAAGGGTGCTCTTAAAAGTAAGCGAAACCCCCAGTTATCTGCATTGAAGTCTGTTGATCATTGACACATTGCTTCAAGTCAAAGTCAAAGTCAAAGTCAAAGTCAAAATACTTTTATTTATGCAGGGTAACTTGATTCAGTACAAAACTGTTTTCCAACAAGGCCCTGACAGATAACAATATAAATTAAAAATGAAAGACTAGAACATACTACAGATAAAAAGGTGAGTATAAAAAGTATAAAAGCACAAACATAGATTAAGAAGTAAAATACATTAAAATGAGATAAAATATTGTAAAGATCTAATAGACAATATATGCTGTAATAATTTACTTTTAATAACATTTTGACTAGATGATGATCTAAATAATGTCCTGAGGTAATGTATTCCAGTCTTTAGCACCCATGAAAGTCAGAGCTCTCTGGCCCACACTTGTAATGCACTTAGGCAGCTTCAGACCGGAGGACTGTCGTGTGTTGTAGCCATGGCTAGGATGGACAAATTTACGATTTAGATATTCAGGTTGTTGTCCATCAAGTGACTTGTAGACCATGTTGCATCTGTGAAAGAAGATTCTTTCAGAAAGAGTTGCATCACAGCATTGAGGCTCCCTACTAAATCAATTAGCATGGGCATTTTTAAAAACCGAATTCCATCCTGTGTTCGTGGTAGAAATGGTCACCAACATAGAAGCGAAAATATGTCACAATACTGACAGTTACACAATGACATCATCCATTGTTCTGGGTACTTTGGGAACTTGAGTAGCATAGAAGTGTTGGCAAACAAGACATGACATACATTATTCTTTATGTTCATCGCAAATTTCCTAAATAAAACATTGATGACATGCAGAAGTCCAGAAAAGATACACTAAAGTCAATCAAAAGGTAATTTGAAACAACATTAAAAAACCGTGCTCAAATCTGGATAATTATGTGATGTTCAAGTGTCTCATCATTTCATTCGGTGCAAAGACCTCCTAAAATTTTTTCAACAGGATTGCATTAAAGACTGAAAATATGACCAAAGCAGTTATTTATTTTTAATCCTTATATAGAAGAGGGAGGGCTGACATTTAGAAAAATAATAATAATAATAATAAATACTTTATTAATCATAATCATGAAACTTGTTGCGTACAATCCTTTCATAGATACATTCATTCAAGACAACTGGCATACATCAATCATTCATAACACAAAAAACATTCACACAAAGAATTAATGAAATGAATGGTAATGAAAATAAGATTACTGCTCATTTAGCAAGTGTACACTGGATGGCACAAATGATTTAGAATATCTGGCAGTCCTTGTTTTTATAGATGGTAATCTTCTACCCGATGGTAAAGTTTGATAATATACATTGAGAGGATGGGTATCGTCGCTTGTAATTATTTTACATCTTTGGATTACACACTTTTTGTAAATATTTTCAGTACTTGTTACATTGATTCCAAATTTGCTGCAAATCTTTACAATTCGTTGGAGTTTATTTTTTGATGTAGCACTGCAGTTTCCGTACCAACAAATGATGGAGAAAGCTAGGACAGATTGTACAATAGAGGTGTAGAAGAGTTCTAGGATTTTGTAATCTATTTTTAACTTATTCAATTGTCTCACAAAGTATAACCTCGAATTAGCCTTTTTATATAAAGCATCAACATTTTCATTGAAATTTAGACGATGGTCAATTACTGTTCCAAGATATTTATAATTGGATACACATTCAACAAGTTCACCGTTAATATACAAAGGTGGATGTTCATATGCGGATGTTCTGAAGTCGACTATCATCTCCTTTGTCTTTTTAACATTAAGTTCAAGGAAGTTATTTACGCACCTTTCTGTAAAAAGCAATTAGAATAATTATAGAATGATTCTATGAATAAGAGTGTGATGGAGAAACACCATTCAAGGGGAGCTATTCATATACGAAATGCCAAATTAATGTTAGTCATTGCATCTCACCAATCATAACATCAGGAAATAAGCATATTGACAATGAAAACAACTGTGATGTATGTTGCCCAATGCAAACAACAAACAAACCTTATACAATATCTAACCACAATGTATATACGATTCAAAGCTGAATACAACCACTGCATGTGCAGTGGTTTGACATACTGCTGGATAGTATAGACATATATTTTTACTTTTTTTCTTAATCTAAAAACACAGACCACCTTTGCCCTTGTCGAACACTGGCAACCAGAACTGCACTAACTAACCCATGTAAACTGTGACATCTACAATGATAGTCATATCCTTTATCAAGATTCCACAAAGAAAATGATCTGATGATGTCCGCTTTTCCTTGAATATTTTGATGACATCACTTGCAATCATCATCCCTTTGCACAAGGGTGTATTGAGGTACATGTATCCTTCTCAATACTGAAAGCACCCAATATGATCAATAGACTCTCTTGTAAATTATGGAATAGCTGTGATATTTATACAGCTGAATCTCGTGTCATCGCAAAGAATTACTTTTTGTCTACAGCAGCAGTCTGGAATAGGGACAATGGGGGGGGGGGGAATAACTGACTTTTATTGACAGTACAACCGTTTTTCAAAGTGTCAATCTACACCAGGCTTCCAAATTCGACCATCAGCATTCATTGACATCGCTTAACTTGAGAGTCTTCGTAAGACAGTCTCTTGCCTTGATAGGTCTTTAGGGCATCTTAAAACAAATGCAGATGGTCTTCCTTGAGCTTTAAATTGCCTCAGCTAAATTTAATCATCATCAATCTCCCTTCTGTAAGTACATAGGGCCTATGGGGGAACCTTGTGATAAATTCAAGCAATTTATTCTCTTTGACTCTGCATCATGCCCCTCTTAAGCGTTAAAGCAGGTAATTTGTTGTAATTATAAATCATGCAGTAAAATATACAACTTCCACTGGGTGTTAAAACCTTCGTACACAGGATACACTAATAGTCTCTCTGACCTTACTTTGAGAAAGATCTGACGCATCGGGCAAATGTATGACATGCTGAGGATAATATTTAGTAAGATTTTTATTTTAACTGTAATTGTAATTGCAACTGTAGTTGTAATTGTAACCATTTCTGGTCATTTTCCAGCTCAGGGTAACTGCAGAGCAGCAGAGTGAAAGAAGAAGAGTAGCAACCAGAGGATAGATAGGAAAGAGAAAACTGAAAGAAGACAAGTGAGAACGAAATTAGGACATGGCAAAGGTAGCAAGAAAAAATAGGACTGGGAAACATATCAAGACACAAGAAAGAACGGGAGTATTTATAAATAAGAAATCTGTCTAATACGAGGTTGGAAAAGAAAAGTCACAATTTAGCTCATAGAGCCATGATGATGGATGTACACGAAAAGTGAAAGGAAAAACTGCAAAAACCAACCAACAAACAAGAAGGAAAAGGAGGCAATACTTCCAAGGCCTAATCTCTTGTTTCCTTCGAACAGCCACACTCATCCAGTTGCCGCAGCATCAGTAGGGTTGGTCAAGAAGTGATGACTATATGTTTTTGAAATTCAGCATGCAATGGGATACTAGATAATGATCTAACATGTATGAAAATGGTTATGAGAGTAATGTTAAAGGGGGTGAACACGTTAAATTTACATTCCATTGAACACAAGAAGATGAATCTTTAATCATTTCTCACGAAAAATACTTGTCGCAATTTTTCATATAATTACAGTATAACTACCCAAAACCTGTTGTATTGCTCTTTATGGTATGCTTCTACTCGTATGCACAAAAGCATCCCCTGGTGTTATACTGGAATCTGATAGAATCTCGGCTCAGCTACGCCATGGCATCTGGAGACCATGTGGATAACATAGAGCTACACTAAAGGCTTCAGACCAGTTTTCCCATGAGATATAGATAGCTGGCCATTATGGCCTAGTGCTACCCATCGAAAGATACTGCCGTTGAAAGCTTCTACGCTAACTGCATAAGCAATTTGGTAACCTAAGTAAGAAACATGGTGGCGTTTTTATGTTGCCTACATCCTGTGGGTGGGCTCATGCAATTTAATCCAGTAATGGGTTTACATTTTGGCATATAATAGATTATTTAAAGTATGACCTATCAGGCATGACAAGTTTCTTACCCACTATGACACCTATCCACCAAATATCGTTCCTAAACTAGAAATTACTCTCACTATACCTATATAATAGGTCGAGCAATCCGGCAACCCGGAAACGCACACGAGAGAGAAAAATATACTTCAAAAACCAATGATTGATATTATATTGAATGCTTAACCATAGTACTACAGTACTACCTAGTGCACTGACACAGATTAGATCCCTACAGCAGCTCAATTCATTTCAAGAATCAATAGATTATTTACCACCACAGAAGCAGAATATCTCAAAGTTTTTGAAAATTCCAGCAGCAACACCAAAATTAACAAACCTCTTTCCTGCTCCACCGGTGGAAGAAATTTAACATTTTCATTTGGACCATTAATACTGCTGCAATGATGTTGGTGATTGTTTTGGGGGGAGGGATTTGTCAAGAGACAAACGAGGAATCGGCATTTTCACAAGATAAATGAATTTCTAAATGCCTTAGAAAAACCATGCTCAACATCCGCATGGAAAGGCAGTGCAGAGAGGTAACGGAAAAACAATGATGGAAATGGTTGGTGTGAAACTGTTATTCAAAAGCTTAATGTCAACTCTCGAAACCCTTACCAGATATATTTATTATTTCCAACCCGATCTCGGAGAGCTATTCATCTGAAATTCCAGTTAAATGTTAGTCATTGCATCTTGCCAATCATAAATTCAACAAACAATCACACAGACAAATAAAACAGCATTGGAGTCTCTACCCTAATGTAAATAAAAACCTTATACTTGTTATTTCTAATCACATTATGTATTGGCAAATAAAGATACGTCCATATTTCTGAATGTAGATGTCTTAACAATGGTGGTATCGATCTGTCTCACAGTTTCCAGCAATGCAAATATCCCATCTTGATGACATCTCATATGAGGAGTGATGACAGGGTGTGTGACAGAATTGCAACCATGAAAATAATCAATGTCCCATCTTAGTGTTGCCATGCGACAGCCATTTCGGAATGAATGTGACATTCGCTTGGTGTAATTCAATGCTCATTGCTCTAACTGGTGTTTGGGATATGTATTACCATAAGACAGAAAATCAAATGGAATCTTGGGAGTTATACACTTTGCAGGATATGCAGCAACAGTAAAGTATAATAAATTTTCATTTCTTTCACTTTGAAGCTGGAGATTTCGCAATTAAATTGTATTCAATTCATTTTAATGAGACACAGAATTCTTTCCAAACGGACAGTTCTCACCATCATGGAATATTGATGGTTTTGTGGTGAAAAAGGAACAGAAAAGTTTGTATTGCTTCATCAGCATTTTGAAAGCATGTCGAATAGATAAATATATGCATTGAAACCAAGCTGTCAAAGTGACGTTAACCATTCACATATGATGATCAATACATGGGCAGATGTATTAACAAAATGCAAAAGAAGACCCAACATTCACAACAAGTGGTCTAGAAAAGTTGTCAAATCCTAGGGCCTTAAATTATTCATTACATAAAATGAACATCTGAATGCTACACAGAAAATGTGAAATTAAGTGGAAAATGTCCATGTTGACACCTTGCTATTGACAAATCGACATTCCCATTTCAATTGCTCTAGTCTAATTGATAGTGTAGCATCAAATTGATAGTTGCAGCACATTGATCCTACTATATGCTTCTCCGCTGTTGAATGCCAGACCACAACATAGAAATAGTGGATGTCTGTATATATAGATATTGTTGAAAGGCACAAACTGAAAGATTGTGTTCTAACCTGAAGCTTTAAAACCAATACCCAAGATGATGTAACATATAGCTATATAGAGCAATTATGTCATTGTGCCAATAAATAAATTGATTAATTTACAAAAATGCGATCTCCATTTGGCTTTTCAGTGATTGGAAAACCATTTAATATATATCTAACAAATTGCACCCACCACAAAGTATGAATCCGACCATCGGTCCAATTACCAGCGTTGTCCATTAAGTTCAATGAAATGAAATGTAACTGTTCATGAATTTGGTTTTTTATACTAAGAGTCTGGTTTGCTATGATTACCATGTTAAAAAAGATGTATGAGAGAAGCGAATGCATGGAAACCTGCTCACCTTCGAGCAGCAACAAAATATTTTAGTGTTAATTAAGATATAAATTGCAGTATTTCTCTAACAAAAAATGGATTTCTGTAGGTTTAGAGAACCGGTTGATCCAACTAAGTTGGCACCGCGACCCTTCCACCACAGGACCAATGGTGGAACCTAAATTTTTGACCCAGGACCAATTCAGAAACTGGTTGAGATGATTGAAATGATGGTGGAAATACCGACCAAAAGTCATTTTGTGCCTTGCCCGGGGTGTATAGGGTCCCACAGCATTGGGAACCCTACATTCCACCACAGGACCAATGGTGGAACCTTTTATCCACCACAGGACCAATCGGATAGTTTGAGTCAGCTTTTGCTTAAACGGTTGTTATATGTCTCTTAAAAGTCATTTTGAGTAATTAGGTCAGTGTTGGGTTACACGGATGATGGAACCCTGCAATCCACCACAGGACCAATGGTTGAACCTTCTTTTTTCAACCCAGGACCAATTCAGAAACTGGTTGAGATTATTGAGATGATGGTGGAAATACCTACCAAAAGTCATTTAATGCATTACCCGGGGCGTATAGGGTCACACAGCATGGGGAACCCTCCATTCCACCACAGGACCAATGGTGGAACCTTCTTTTTCAACAAAAGACCAATTCAGAATCTGGTTGAGATGATGGTGGAAATACCGACCAAAAGTCATTTTGTGCCTGACCCGTGGTGTATAGGGTCGCACAGCATTGGGAACCCTCCATTCCACCACAGGACCAATGGTGGAACCTTTTATCCACCACAGGACCAATCGAATAGTTTGAGACAGCTTTTAATATAATGTTTGTTATATGTCTCTTAAAAGTCATTTTGAGTAATTAGGTCAGTGTGGGGTTACACGGATGATGGAACCCTGCAATCCACCACAGGACCAATGGTGGAACCTTCTTTTTTCAACCCTGGACCAATTCAGAAACTGGTTGAGATGATTGAGATGATGGTGGAAATACCTACCAAAAGTCATTTTATGCATTACCCGGGGCGTATAGGGTCACACAGCATGGGGAACCCTCCATTCCACCACAGGACCAATGGTGGAACCTTCTTTTTTCAACCAAGGACCAATTCAGTAACTGGTTGAGATGATTGAGATGATTGTGGAAATACCTACCAAAAGTCATTTTGTGCCTTACCCGGGGTGTATAGGGTCGCACAGCATTGGGAACCCTCCATTCCACCACAGGACCAATGGCGGAACCTTTTATCCACCACAGGACCAATCGTATAGTTTGAGTCAGCTTTTGCTTAAATGGTTGTTATATGTCTCTTAAAGTCATTTTGAGTAATTAGGTCAGTGTGGGGTTACACGGATGATGGAACCCTGCAATCCACCACAGGACCAATGGTGGAACCTTCTTTTTTCAACCCAGGACCAATTCAGAAACTGGTTGAGATGATTGAGATGATGGTGGAAATACCTACCAAAAGTCATTTTATGCATTACCCGGGGCGTATAGGGTCACACAGCATGGGGAACCCTCAATTCCACCACCGGACCAATGGTGGAACCTTCTTTTTTCAACCCAGGACCAATTCAGTAACTGGTTGAGATGATTGAGATGATGGTGGAAATACCTACCAAAAGTCATTTTGTGCCTTACCCGGGGCGTATAGGGTCACACAGCATTGGGAACCCTCCATTCCACCACAGGACCAATGGCGGAACCTTTTATCCACCACAGGACCAATCGAATAGTTTGAGACAGCTTTAAATATAATGTTTGTTATTTCTCTCTTAAAAGTCATTTTGAGTAATTAGGTCAGTGTGGGGTTACATGGATGATGGAACCCTGCAATCCACCACAGGACCAATGGTGGAACCTTCTTTTTTCAACCCAGGACCAATTCAGAAACTGGTTGAGATGATGGTGGAAATACCTACCAAAAATCATTTTATGCATTACCCGGGGCGTATAGGGTCACACAGCATGGGGAACCCTCAATTCCACCACAGGACCAATGGTGGAACCTTCTTTTTCAACAAAGGACCAATTCAGAATCTGGTTGAGATGATGGTGGAAATACCGACCAAAAGTCATTTTGTGCCTTACCCGTGGTGTATAGGGTCGCACAGCATTGGGAACCCTCCATTCCACCACAGGACCAATGGTGGAACCTTTTATCCACCACAGGACCAATCGGATAGTTTGAGTCTGCTTTTGCTTAAATGGTTGTTATATGTCTCTTAAAAGTCATTTTGAGTAATTAGGTCAGTGTGGGGTTACACGGATGAAGGAACCCTGCAATCCACCACAGGACCAATGGTGGAACCTTCTTTTTTCAACCCAGGACCAATTCAGAAACTGGTTGAGATGATTGAGATGATGGTGGAAATACCGACCAAAAGTCATTTTGTGCCTTACCCGGGGTGTATAGGGTCGCACAGCATTGGGAACCCTCCATTCCACCACAGGACCAATGGTGGAACCCTTTATCCACCACAGGACCAATCGAATAGTTTGAGACAGCTTTTAATATAATGTTTGTTATATGTCTCTTAAAAGTCATTTTGAGTAATTAGGTCAGTGTGGGGTTACACGGATGATGGAACCCTGCAATCCACCACAGGACCAATGGTGGAACCTTCTTTTTTCAACCCTGGACCAATTCAGAAACTGGTTGAGATGATTGAGATGATGGTGGAAATACCTACCAAAAGTCATTTTATGCATTACCCGGGGCGTATAGGGTCACACAGCATGGGGAACCCTCCATTCCACCACAGGACCAATGGTGGAACCTTCTTTTTTCAACCAAGGACCAATTCAGTAACTGGTTGAGATGATTGAGATGATTGTGGAAATACCTACCAAAAGTCATTTTGTGCCTTACCCGGGGTGTATAGGGTCGCACAGCATTGGGAACCCTCCATTCCACCACAGGACCAATGGCGGAACCTTTTATCCACCACAGGACCAATCGTATAGTTTGAGTCAGCTTTTGCTTAAATGGTTGTTATATGTCTCTTAAAGTCATTTTGAGTAATTAGGTCAGTGTGGGGTTACACGGATGATGGAACCCTGCAATCCACCACAGGACCAATGGTGGAACCTTCTTTTTTCAACCCAGGACCAATTCAGAAACTGGTTGAGATGATTGAGATGATGGTGGAAATACCTACCAAAAGTCATTTTATGCATTACCCGGGGCGTATAGGGTCACACAGCATGGGGAACCCTCAATTCCACCACAGGACCAATGGTGGAACCTTCTTTTTTCAACCCAGGACCAATTCAGAACTGGTTGAGATGATTGAGATGATGGTGGAAATACCTACCAAAAGTCATTTTGTGCCTTACCCGGGGCGTATAGGGTCACACAGCATTGGGAACCCTCCATTCCACCACAGGACCAATGGCGGAACCTTTTATCCACCACAGGACCAATCGAATAGTTTGAGACAGCTTTAAATATAATGTTTGTTATTTCTCTCTTAAAAGTCATTTTGAGTAATTAGGTCAGTGTGGGGTTATACGGATGATGGAACCCTGCAATCCACCACAGGACCAATGGTGGAACCTTCTTTTTTCAACCCAGGACCAATTCAGAAACTGGTTGAGATGATGGTGGAAATACCTACCAAAAATCATTTTATGCATTACCCGGGGCGTATAGGGTCACACAGCATGGGGAACCCTCAATTCCACCACAGGACCAATGGTGGAACCTTCTTTTTCAACAAAGGACCAATTCAGAATCTGGTTGAGATGATGGTGGAAATACCGACCAAAAGTCATTTTGTGCCTTACCCGTGGTGTATAGGGTCGCACAGCATTGGGAACCCTCCATTCCACCACAGGACCAATGGTGGAACCTTTTATCCACCACAGGACCAATCGGATAGTTTGAGTCTGCTTTTGCTTAAATGGTTGTTATATGTCTCTTAAAAGTCATTTTGAGTAATTAGGTCAGTGTGGGGTTACACGGATGAAGGAACCCTGCAATCCACCACAGGACCAATGGTGGAACCTTCTTTTTTCAACCCAGGACCAATTCAGAAACTGGTTGAGATGATTGAGATGATGGTGGAAATACCGACCAAAAGTCATTTTGTGCCTTACCCGGGGTGTATAGGGTCGCACAGCATTGGGAACCCTCCATTCCACCACAGGACCAATGGTGGAACCTTTTATCCACCACAGGACCAATGGGATAGTTTGAGTCAGCTTTGCTTAAATGGTTGTTATATGTCTCTTAAAAGTCATTTTGAGTAATTAGGTCAGTGTGGGGTTACACGGATGATGGAACCCTGCAATCCACCACAGGACCAATGGTGGAACCTTCTTTTTTCAACCCAGGACCAATTCAGAAACTGGTTGAGATGATTGAGATGATGGTGGAAATACCTACCAAAAGTCATTTTATGCATTACCCGGGGCGTATAGGGTCACACAGCATGGGGAACCCTCCATTCCACCACAGGACCAATGGTGGAACCTTCTTTTTTCAACCCAGGACCAATTCAGTAACTGGTTGAGATGATTGAGATGATGGTGGAAATACCGACCAAAAGTCATTTTGTGCCTTACCCGGGCGTATAGGGTCACACAGCTTGGGGAACCCTCCATTCCACCACAGGACCAATGGCGGAACCTTTTATCCACCACAGGACCAATCGAATAGTTTGAGACAGCTTTTAATATAATGTTTGTTATATGTCTCTTAAAAGTCATTTTGAGTAATTAGGTCAGTGTGGGGTTACACGGATGATGGAACCCTGCAATCCACCACAGGACCAATGGTGGAACCTTCTTTTTTCAACCCAGGACCAATTCAGAAACTGGTTGAGATGATTGAAATGATGGTGGAAATACCGACCAAAAGTCATTTTGTGCCTTACCGGGGCGTATAGGGTCGCACAGCATTGGGGTTACACGGATGAAGGAACCCTGCAATCCACCACAGGACAGATGCTGGTACCTTCTTTTTTCAACCCAGGACTAAATCAGAAATTGGTTGAAATGATTGACATAATGGTTTAAATATCTACTCAGAGTCATTAGCTAGCCACATATAGGGTCACATGTCCTGGGGAACCATCCGTTCCATGCCAGGCGCATAACCAGTGGTTCAACCTTTTTTATTTTATAGAAGAAATTTTATTGTTTGTTCCGACTATTGATAAAATTCATCGGTAATATCACTTATAATACATCATAATAAGTAATTCGACCAGTATGGGCTTACATTGATGAAGGAACCTTTCAATCCACCACAGGACCAATGGTGGAACCTAACCCCCTGCCCCTGACTACACTTAATATTTTATAATTATAATTTCCAATAAACATCTCATAGTCAATGCCCCAGATGACAGGGAACCTCAACTTCCACAACTGGACCATTGATGGAACCTGACCTCCTGCAAAGGACAAACTTAATATTTGGGAGGAACAATATTTGATTATTAAGAAATGCCTGATAATTAATGCTCTATAGACCTGGCCCCATCAGCGCACAACATCTAAGATTCAAATTCTGTTAGTTGAATGATGAATTTGAGTTAGGTATTTGGTTATTGGGTCAAAATGGTATTTTGAATGCTAAGGTGACAGAACCTGCCTGGCCAGGTTTACAATAACAAGGCCATTGTATGGTGATGGCACTTAAAATATGGGGAAATACTGAAACTCAGGGCTTTGGAGTCGGGAGATAAGGGAACCGACTCCGACTCCCGACTCCTTCAGCTTTCTGATAAGCGACTCCGACTCCGACTCCTTAGGTCTCCTGCTTTACGACTCCGACTCCAACTCCGACTCCGCTTATCAGCATTATTGCACATAAATATTACATGGTTAACAGAGAAGAAAAAGTCATTCTACAAAGTTTTCATAGGATTTTGTGCATGAATACTTGCTTAAGAAGTTTAATATAAAATTTGGAATTCATTTCAGATTTTTGAAATTGTGTTTTTGTAAATTATATTAATTATTTTAAGGAGTCAGGAGTCACCACTTTAATTTACGACTCCGACTCCACCTGAAAATCAAAGTGCGACTCCGACTCTGACTCCGACTCCACCCAAAAACCTCAGACTCTACGACTCCGACTCCCGACTCCGACTCCAAAGCCCTGCTTATACTAATTATATTAATTCGCCAAAAGTTTTGCAAAAACAGGCGGTTCATAGAATTAAAGGTGTTAGTCGAAGAACACCTTCGAACAGTAAAATTAACTTAAAAATTGTACAACCGCCTAAATTGTATAAAGTTTCAATTATAATGATTATGTATAAGTTTGTAAGAGGTGAAATCAAAGTCAAAGTCAAAGTTAAAATTACTTTTATTTTAGCAGGGTAACATGTTCAGCCTTCGCTGTTTTTCAACACGGCCCTGACTAGAATAACAAGTACATAAAAGCAACAAGGGTAAAAGCAATACAAAAGGTAAAAACAAAAGAACAATATATCATAAAAAAGTATACATAAAATCTATGAACGTTGGTTTAAAATGTGTTTTAGCATATTGCTTTTAAAAACATCAATACTGCAGGATGACTTCACATGACTAGGTAGAGTGTTCCAAGCACTAGCACCACTATGTACCAACGAACGTTGACCCATGTTTGTAGTACACCTTAGCACCTTCAAATTTTCTTGTAGTCTTGTACCATAGTTGTGGTCTACTTTTTCAAACAGAGATGTAAGATAGTTTGGACACATATCATGCAAGCATTTGTACATTAAAATCGATTTGTGATAAAGAGACCTTTCACTAAAAGTAAGCCATTTCAGCTTGTTCAAAACAAAAGAAGTAGGAGTGTCAAAAGGAACACTTAAAACAATTTTGCCTCCTTTTACCATAAGTTTCTCAACCTTTTTCATGGATTTCATGCAGCAGGAGGAATATGTAATATCACAGTAGTCTATAAGCGGCATAACTAAAGCATTATACAATTTCAATGCAGTATCTTGGTCCAGGAATGATCTTACTCTTTGTAGCACACCGAGTCAAGTTTCTTGCACATTGTTTCGACATGATCTTCCCAGTTGAGAGTTTTATCAAGCTGAAGTCCAAGATATTTGTAGCAGGACACATGTTCTAATTGTTCATTGTTGATAGAAACACTTGGAATTTTTTCAGATATGTTCAATTATCCAGCTGATTTTTATCATTACGGAACAAGAAATATGAATAACCTTCGATTACCATTTTGAAGATCACAAATTGTTAAAATGCATGTCAGATTTAAAGGTGCGGAAATTTGGAATTCTGTTGTGAATGTCATTGATTTAAATTGTAGTAAATTTACATTTAAAAAGAAAGTAACTAATATTTTAAGGAATTTGTGGTCTCTACCTAGAATATCTTTTGTTATTCTGTAATACAAAACTATTATTAAGATTATTGTCATTACCACTTTTGTAGATATGATAGTGCCTATTAATGTTTTTAATTTATCAGTATTATTATTAATTTTTATTTCCTATAATATATATTCATTCACTGTTCCATAAAGATTAAGAAATTATATTGTGAAATTGCTAGGGAACATACACTCATTCAGTGTGTCAGTTCCTTTTTTTTATTGGTATTATAATTCTGCTATTTGTTATGTTGATTCGTTGAAGTGTAATTGTATTTTGTTTACCAATAAATTTTAATTCTAATTATAATTCTAGTCTAGATCAACTTACCAATTAAGTAGTGGGATAAAAATCAAGGATTGTTAAATGACTATGAACTAATACCACTTAAATAGGCCAGCAGGGTGTATTTTTTTCCCGTTTCTATCCATTTGTTTGATTCTTTTAAAATAGCTTGGAATAGATATATATGATAATATTATGAAGGCTGCACAAGGTATGGAACTTCATCATACAGCGGACCAATGCTGGAATATCTTGCCCTCAAGAGGACATTGTTAAATTTATTAACTTGAGCTAAATATAAAATTATGGAGATTACACAAATCATTGATCTTTTCCTCCACCAAAGGACCAATGCTGGGACCTTCTCCCCTCGAGAGGACCACTTTTAGAATTTACCACTTGGTACTAAATATGGAATGATGGAGGCTATACATTCAAGTAACCTCCTTGTCCACCACAGCACCAATGCTGGAACCTCTTCCCCTAAGTATTTTAAGAAGAAGAATTTGATATATATATAATAGTTACTCAAATCAATTTATCTGCTACACATCATCATGTGGTCAGCAGAAGATAAATTCAATTACTAAAATGTTTCAAGAAGGTTTTATGCATTAATATTATTTAGTTTCATTGAGTTTCAAACAGGATAATAACTTAATTACTTAACTTACTACAATAGGGATTACTGCATCTTTAGCAACATGGCTCTAGCTGAAGAGACATTTATTTCTTTTACAAGTAAGGATAGATTTAGCAGTCACTTTAATTTCTGATATCAATATTCAAATTTTTCTAGATGCTCCAGTTTTCAAAAAATAAACATGTGGTTTTGCCCGTTTTGAGCTTTTTAAAATACTTTAATTTCGTTCTTCCTCAAAAAAATTACATTGTAAAAGAAAATGAACTTCGAGTTCAACATCACCTTTTTTATAATTTACGCAAATATTCCTCTACACTTTTGCAATACCATCTATCAATTTTCGATCTCCAGTGGAAGTATGCCTGTCCTAAACAGTGCAAGAAAAGAGCGTTCTTTGTACGACTCATGAATCTTGTGACATATATGGTTCAAGGCAATATATATTCATGGTTAAATTGTAAGTACACAATTTTGATTTTGTATTAATATCGTCTGCCTATTGGATGCAGCGGAGTTCATGTAAAATTTACCAGGCATTATTTAAATGTTGTAGGGGAGACTGGGGTAAGTTGTGCCGCGGGGTAAGGTGTCCCGCCCACTGTTGAGGTGAAATGAAGAACTGGGCAAAGAGGCAATGCCTACCATATATACCCACTTGGTCAACATCATTTGGCACCAAGAAAAAAACTACCAAATATAATGGTATGAAAAGCTACACTCATAAATTCAATTTTGTTACTGAAAACTTGAAGTGGCAAGGACTGACATTCTTGTTTCTCTGTCATTTGGTATTTATAATGAGATGATGTCCCTCTGGTAGGATGGAGTTAGGAGGTATATCTCGACATTTGTGTTGTTAGATTTCTTCTTGCATTGTTTATTTATTTTTGACAACCAGTTTCATCCAGAAAATCAATTTGGGGTAAGTTGTGCCATTTGATAATTGGGGTGAGTTGTGCCGATGGTATGACATAGGAATGAATTTTTTATTCATCTTTACTTGTCTTCATTTTTGCATAAAATGTTTGATAAGTTTCAATGTCATGTAACATGTCAGCCAAAAGTTAAAAACATGATACAAATGATCTATCTTAAGAAACGGGTGAAATACAAGGTTTTTTTGGAATAAATTAAGCGGATCAACTTACCCCGTCATGCGTCACAACTTACCCCGGCACCTACTTTTTTAAAATGCCTACCATGACCTTCCCTATGGTCAGATTGCTCTGAAACTTTGGTCGATTCTGGCCAGCGTATTGTATTTTGATGTCTGACTTTCAGATTACTTGATTAGGCTTCGGTTTTTCGGAAAATCAGCCTGACGCCAAAGATGGCACAACTTACCCCGGTCTCCCCTACTCTTGGGCATTTAATATTAGATGCTTATTGCAGCAAATGAAAAAAATTGAGGGTAGTCTTGTGCTGCATAATTATATTTTTAATCGAGTATAAATAAAATTATTTGATTTTGAATTTGAATTTATTTGAATTTGCAAGTTAGGTTCCATCATTGGTTCTGTAGTGAAAGAGGAGTTTCATGGTCCTTTGGGGTATTTATAAACAGGCGTTTATTGGAAATAATGAAATGTTGAGGGTAGTCCTACAGTAGAAGATGAGGTTCCTGGTCTGTTTGGGCCTTTATGGTGAGGTGTTTATTGGAAATAATGAAATACTGGGGGTTGCCCTGTACAGGAGGTCAGGAGCCACCATTGGTCCTGTGGTGGAAGATGATGTTCCTGGTCATTTTGGGCATTTATGGGGAGATGTTTATTGGAAATAATGAAATATTTGGGGTTGTCCTGCACAGGAGGTCAGGAACCACCACAGGTTCTGAGGTGGATTGCAAGGTTCCATCAATCATTTATCCCCATACTGAACTAATTACTCATAATGACATTTAAGAGATATATTACAGGCATTTTATCAACGCTCACTCTAACTATTCAATTGGTCCTGTGGTGGATTAAAGGTTCCACCATTGGTCCTGTGGTGGAATGGAGGGTTCCACAGGCTGTGAACCTGTTCGCCCCAGGCAAGGCACAAAATGACTTTTTGTAGGTATTTCCACCATCATCAGTATCATTTCAACCCATTTCTGAATTGGCTCTGGGTTGTAAAAAAGAAGGTTCCACCATTGGTCCTGTGGTGGAATGGAGGGTTCCACAGGCTGTGTGACCCTATACGCCCCAGGTAAGGCACAATATGACTTTTGGTAGGTATCTCCACCGTCATCTGCATCATTTAAATCCATTTCTGATTTGGTTCTGGGTTAAAAAAAATTAGGTTCCACCATTGGTCCTGTGGTGGAATCGAGGGTTCCACAGGCTGTGTGACCCTATACGCCCCAGGTAAGGCACAAAATGACTTTTGTTAGGTATTTACACCATCATCTGCATCATTTCAACCCGATTCTGAATTGGCTCTGTGTTGAAAAAAAGAAGGTTCCACCATTGGTCCTGTGGTGGAATGGAGGGTTCCACAGGCTGTGTGACCCTGTTCGCCCCAGGTAAGGCACAAAATGACTTTTTGTTGGTATTTCCACCATCATCTGTATCATTTCAACCCACTTCTGAATTGGCTGAGGGTTGAAAAAAAGAAGGTTCCACCATTGGTCCTGTGGTGGAATGGAGAGTTCCACAGGCTGTGTGACCCTGTACGCCGCAGGTAAGGCACAAAATGACTTTTGGTAGGTGTTTCCACCATCATCTGCATCATTTCAACCCATTTATGAATTGGTTCTGGGTTGTAAAAAAGAAGGTTCTAACTTTGGTCCAGTGGTGGAATGGAGGGTTCCACAGGCTGTGTGACCCTATATGCCCCAGGTAAGGCACAATATGACTTTTGGTAGGTATTTCCACCATCATCTGCATCATTTCAACGAATTTATTAATTGGTTCCGGGTTGAAAAAAAGAAGGTTCCACCATTGGTCCTGTGGTGGAATGGAGGGTTCCACACGCTGTGTGACCCTATACGCCCCAGGTAAGGCACAAAATGACTTTTGTTAGGTATTTCCACCATCATCTGCATCATTTCAACCCATTTCTGAATTGGTTCCGGTTGAAAAAAAGAAGGTTCCACCATTTGTCCTGTGGTGGAATGGAGGGTTCCTCACGCTGTGTGGCCCTAAACGCCCCAGGTAAGGCATAAAATGACTTTTGTTAGGTGTTTCCACCATCATCTGTATCATTTCAACCCATTTCTGAATTGGCCCTGGGTTGTAAAAAACAAGGTTCCACCATTGGTCCTGTGGTGGAATGGAGGGTTCCACACGCTGTGTGACCCTATACGCCCCAGGTAAGGCACAAAATGATTTTTGTTAGGTGTTTCCATCATCATCTGTATCATTTCAACCCATTTCTGAATTGGTCCTGGGTTGTAAAAAACAAGGTACAACCATTGGTACTGTGGTGGATTTGAGGGTTCCACAGGCTGTGCGACCCTATACGCCCCAGGTAAGGCACAATATGACTTTTGTTAGGTATTTCCACCATCATCTGCACATCTCAACCCATTTCTGAATTGGCTCTGGGTTGAAAAAAAGAAGGTTCCACCATTGGTCCTGTGGTGGAATGGAGGGTTCCACAGGCTGTGTGACCCTGTACGCTGCAGGTAAGGCACAAAATGACTTTTGGTAGGTGTTTCCACCATCATCTGCATCATTTCAACCCATTTATGAATTGGTTCTGGGTTGTAAAAAAGAAGGTTCTACCTTTGGTCCAGTGGTGGAATGGAGGGTTCCACAGGCTGTGTGACCCTATATGCCCCAGGTAAGGCACAATATGACTTTTGGTAGGTATTTCCACCATCATCTGCATCATTTCAACCCATTTATTAATTGGTTGAGGGTTGAAAAAAAGAAGGTTCCACCATTGGTCCTGTGGTGGAATGGAGGGTTCCACACGCTGTGTGACCCTATACGCCCAGGTAAGGCACACAATGACTTTTGTTAGGTATTTCCACCATCATCTGCATCATTTCAACCCATTTCTGAATTGGTTCCGGTTGAAAAAAAGAAGGTTCCACCATTGGTCCTGTGGTGGAATGGAGGGTTCCTCACGCTGTGTGACCCTAAACGCCCCAGGTAAGGCATAAAATGACTTTTGTTAGGTGTTTCCACCATCATCTGTATCATTTCAACCCATTTCTGAATTGGCCCTGGGTTGTTAAAAACAAGGTTCCACCATTGGTCCTGTGGTGGAATGGAGGGTTCCACACGCTGTGTGACCCTATACGCCCCAGGTAAGGCACAAAATGATTTTTGTTAGGTGTTTCCACCATCATCTGTATCATTTCAACCCATTTCTGAATTGGTCCTGGGCTGTAAAAAACAAGGTTCCACCATTGGTACTGTGGTGGATTTGAGGGTTCCACAGGCTGTGTGACCCTATACGCCCCAGGTAAGGCACAATATGACTTTTGTTAGGTATTTCCACCATCATCTGCACATCTCAACCCATTTCTGAATTGGCTCTGGGTTGAAAAAAAGAAGGTTCCACCATTGGTCCTGTGGTGGAATGGAGGGTTCCACAGGCTGTGTGACCCTGTACGCCGCAGGTAAGGCACAAAATGACTTTTGGTAGGTGTTTCCACCATCATCTGCATCATTTCAACCCATTTATGAATTGGTTCTGGGTTGTAAAAAAGAAGGTTCTACCTTTGGTCCAGTGGTGGAATGGAGGGTTCCACAGGCTGTGTGACCCTATATGCCCCAGGTAAGGCACAATATGACTTTTGGTAGGTATTTCCACCATCATCTGCATCATTTCAACCCATTTATTAATTGGTTCCGGGTTGAAAAAAAGAAGGTTCCGCCATTGGTCCTGTGGTGGAATGGAGGGTTCCACACGCTGTGTGACCCTATACGCCCCAGGTAAGGCACAAAATGACTTTTGTTAGGTATTTCCACCATCATCTGCATCATTTCAACCCATTTCTGAATTGGTTCCGGTTGAAAAAAAGAAGGTTCCACCATTGGTCCTGTGGTGGAATGGAGGGTTCCTCACGCTGTGTGACCCTAAACGCCCCAGGTAAGGCATAAAATGACTTTTGTTAGGTGTTTCCACCATCATCTGTATCATTTCAACCCATTTCTGAATTGGCCCTGGGTTGTAAAAAACAAGGTTCCACCATTGGTCCTGTGGTGGAATGGAGGGTTTCACAGGCTGTGTGACCCTATATGCCCCAGGTAAGGCACAATATGACTTTTGGTAGGTATTTCCACCATCATCTGCATCATTTCAACGAATTTATTAATTGGTTCCGGGTTGAAAAAAAGAAGGTTCCACCATTGGTCCTGTGGTGGAATGGAGGGTTCCACACGCTGTGTGACCCTATACGCCCCAGGTAAGGCACAAAATGACTTTTGTTAGGTATTTCCACCATCATCTGCATCATTTCAACCCATTTCTGAATTGGTTCCGGTTGAAAAAAAGAAGGTTCCACCGTTTGTCCTGTGGTGGAATGGAGGGTTCCTCACGCTGTGTGACCCTAAACGCCCCAGGTAAGGCATAAAATGACTTTTGTTAGGTGTTTCCACCATCATCTGTATCATTTCAACCCATTTCTGAATTGGCCCTGGGTTGTAAAAAACAAGGTTCCACCATTGGTCCTGTGGTGGAATGGAGGGTTCCACACGCTGTGTGACCCTATACGCCCCAGGTAAGGCACAAAATGATTTTTGTTAGGTGTTTCCATCATCATCTGTATCATTTCAACCCATTTCTGAATTGGTCCTGGGTTGTAAAAAACAAGGTACAACCATTGGTACTGTGGTGGATTTGAGGGTTCCACAGGCTGTGCGACCCTATACGCCCCAGGTAAGGCACAATATGACTTTTGTTAGGTATTTCCACCATCATCTGCACATCTCAACCCATTTCTGAATTGGCTCTGGGTTGAAAAAAAGAAGGTTCCACCATTGGTCCTGTGGTGGAATGGAGGGTTCCACAGGCTGTGTGACCCTGTACGCTGCAGGTAAGGCACAAAATGACTTTTGGTAGGTGTTTCCACCATCATCTGCATCATTTCAACCCATTTATGAATTGGTTCTGGGTTGTAAAAAAGAAGGTTCTACCTTTGGTCCAGTGGTGGAATGGAGGGTTCCACAGGCTGTGTGACCCTATATGCCCCAGGTAAGGCACAATATGACTTTTGGTAGGTATTTCCACCATCATCTGCATCATTTCAACCCATTTATTAATTGGTTCCGGGTTGAAAAAAAGAAGGTTCCACCATTGGTCCTGTGGTGGAATGGAGGGTTCCTCACGCTGTGTGACCCTAAACGCCCCAGGTAAGGCATAAAATGACTTTTGTTAGGTGTTTCCACCATCATCTGTATCATTTCAACCCATTTCTGAATTGGCCCTGGGTTGTTAAAAACAAGGTTCCACCATTGGTCCTGTGGTGGAATGGAGGGTTCCACACGCTGTGTGACCCTATACGCCCCAGGTAAGGCACAAAATGATTTTTGTTAGGTGTTTCCACCATCATCTGTATCATTTCAACCCATTTCTGAATTGGTCCTGGGTTGTAAAAAACAAGGTTCCACCATTGGTACTGTGGTGGATTTGAGGGTTCCACAGGCTGTGTGACCCTATACGCCCCAGGTAAGGCACAATATGACTTTTGTTAGGTATTTCCACCATCATCTGCACATCTCAACCCATTTCTGAATTGGCTCTGGGTTGAAAAAAAGAAGGTTCCACCATTGGTCCTGTGGTGGAATGGAGGGTTCCACAGGCTGTGTGACCCTGTACGCCGCAGGTAAGGCACAAAATGACTTTTGGTAGGTGTTTCCACCATCATCTGCATCATTTCAACCCATTTATGAATTGGTTCTGGGTTGTAAAAAAGAAGGTTCTACCTTTGGTCCAGTGGTGGAATGGAGGGTTCCACAGGCTGTGTGACCCTATATGCCCCAGGTAAGGCACAATATGACTTTTGGTAGGTATTTCCACCATCATCTGCATCATTTCAACCCATTTATTAATTGGTTCCGGGTTGAAAAAAAGAAGGTTCCGCCATTGGTCCTGTGGTGGAATGGAGGGTTCCACACGCTGTGTGACCCTATACGCCCCAGGTAAGGCACAAAATGACTTTTGTTAGGTATTTCCACCATCATCTGCATCATTTCAACCCATTTCTGAATTGGTTCCGGTTGAAAAAAAGAAGGTTCCACCATTGGTCCTGTGGTGGAATGGAGGGTTCCTCACGCTGTGTGACCCTAAACGCCCAGGTAAGGCATAAAATGACTTTTGTTAGGTGTTTCCACCATCATCTGTATCATTTCAACCCATTTCTGAATTGGCCCTGGGTTGTAAAAAACAAGGTTCAACCATTGGTCCTGTGGTGGAATGGAGGGTTCCACACGCTGTGTGACCCTATACGCCCCAGGTAAGGCACAAAATGATTTTTGTTAGGTGTTTCCACCATCATCTGTATCATTTCAACCCATTTCTGAATTGGTCCTGGGCTGTAAAAAACAAGGTTCCACCATTGGTACTGTGGTGGATTTGAGGGTTCCACAGGCTGTGTGACCCTATACGCCCCAGGTAAGGCACAATATGACTTTTGTTAGGTATTTCCACCATCATCTGCACATCTCAACCCATTTCTGAATTGGCTCTGGGTTGAAAAAAAGAAGGTTCCACCATTGGTCCTGTGGTGGAATGGAGGGTTCCACAGGCTGTGTGACCCTGTACGCCGCAGGTAAGGCACAAAATGACTTTTGGTAGGTGTTTCCACCATCATCTGCATCATTTCAACCCATTTATGAATTGGTTCGGGGTTGTAAAAAAGAAGGTTCTACCTTTGGTCCAGTGTTGGAATGGAGGGTTCCACAGGCTGTGTGACCCTATATGCCCCAGGTAAGGCACAATATGACTTTTGGTAGGTATTTCCACCATCATCTGCATCATTTCAACCCATTTATTAATTGGTTCCGGGTTGAAAAAAAGAAGGTTCCGCCATTGGTCCTGTGGTGGAATGGAGGGTTCCACACGCTGTGTGACCCTATACGCCCCAGGTAAGGCACAAAATGACTTTTGTTAGGTATTTTCACCATCATCTGCATCATTTCAACCCATTTCTGAATTGATTCTGGATCGAAAAATTAGGTTCCACCATTGGTCCTGTGGTGGATAGGTCGCGGCGCCGACCTCTATCGGTTGATCAGTGATTCAAGTGCAAGAATGCAACTCGAGATATTGGAACAAAAAATGATCTGGTTTCTCATGTTGGCCATCAGTGTCACTGAAAATTAAAATGCTGATTGTTTGTCGAAAGACCCTGTATGATAGATTTCCAGGCTAATTTAAACTGACAGGTCTAATGTCAAATTAAATATTAATGCCAAAAGTGTATATGGTAAGCCAATGTAAAGAGAGAAGTTGTAATGTACAGAATGTATTACTCAAAAAGCTCTGACAGCTACATTCTATTTTCTTTGGTACATTTCCTGTCACTGCTTTTCTGTTTTAAAGAGCATGCCAATAAAGAACGCTGTAAAAAAGTAGAAACATAGGTTTTTGAGATTTTTTGACATTATGACGATGAAAACAACATCAGTTACAGTATGGATGATGTTTCGATATTGAAACAATGCTGTTACATTTTCCAACCAATACACTGAGTGTGATAAACTGTTGTGGATATTTTGACCAGGATATTGCCAAGATCAGTTGCCAACAAGGAAAACACTGGGAAAGCTGCACACAAAATGTGAAGTTAAGTGGAAAATTGCTCAGATGATGCCTATTGATGAATTGATGCTCTCATTCAAATCGCTCTGATCTAATTGATAACGTTGTGTCAAATGGAGTGTTGAGGCCAATTCATTGATACAAACCTGTTGAACCCCAACCAATAATGTGAAGACTGTCTGCATATATGAGTACCACTGCATGATGGCACAACCTTAATTCTTTTGTTCAGCGTTGGCTGATATATTAAGTCTAATAGCGATGATTTGACAAATAGGTCTACATGCAGGGTAATCGCTGTAACAGCGATAATGTTGCCTATACATTCTCTGTTCCATTGTACTTAAGCTCGCAAGATTATGACCCCTATCAAGCTTAAAGACCCCAGATACAAATTCAATGGCCATTCAGAAGGAAACATAAACGGTATGGTCCACTCTTTACATCAATGATGCATACATGTAATGTTTATACCATCCATTACAGTGAGAAACTTACAAAATGAAATTCGGTTGCAAACCATCGAGAGCCGTACTTTCTTCCATTTGTCGCATGTTGATGTCGACCATCAACATTTCATAAAGTAATAATGCCTCAGACGCAGATGTTAGGGAAGTTGTTTGTTTTCTAATTGGAAGAGGAATAACATCACGAAATGTCAATGTGTGTCTCCCTACAGTGGCAGAATCCACATTTTTAATGAAATAAGGAGCTATGCCAGCATGCGAATGCCAAACAAGGCCTAGCGGGCCTGCAAATTCCAAAATGACGTTCTGGCCTCCTAAGAATATCCTGCCTGGATCCGCCACTGCCCTACATTACGTCATATTTGCAAATATTGATTGATAGGAATACTCACATTTGGGCCCTAAGGTCTAACCTAAAGGTTTCATAACTTTGATTGTATTCCTGAGTCATAAACTTGGTCACAAAGATATTATATTCGCCTTTTTCCTTTATTTTTTGGTAGCTTGCCTGGCCCGTCAAAGTGGTTGGGCCAATGACAAGTGCCACCCTGCCACATAGGCCAGTCCTCCCCTGCCACATTGAGCAAAGAACTTTTCCGCTCCAGCGGTGGAAGAAATTTAATATTTTAATTTGGACTATTGATGTTGCTGCAAATGATGCTGCTGATTGTTCTGGAATTGGTCGAACGACCCAAAACGATAGATTATCTTGGCGATTTGGCGTGCATGATGAATTTCCGACATCGAAGAAAAACACCGCCAAATAGGAAGCTGCTGTAAAGAATTAAATAAAAAGGAAAAAACAGAATCTGATGCCTTACTATCCAACATTCTACATTCCCAGTTATTGGTACATTCAAAATTAAATTTGATAATTCAAGCTGTTTATAGACTACTACGTTTATATATAATATGTATGCTGGGAAATTAATAATTCCTCTGTTTCGAAGCCTTTCAAGTTTTCATGCCATGTTGAGAATACAATGGTACCTGCGCTGTAAGACCCCCGTTGTAAGACCAACTTGCGTCGTGGGACTGCCATCCGCGTGCTCTAAGTGGTATTTTCAGTGCATTTTGCATCCCTCCGCAACCCATTGAGAGACTCCTTCATGACTACAGACAGGACGGTCTTTTGACGCAAGTACTACTGTGTTAGAAAATTTACATTAACGTTTTCAAATGTGAAGTCCTGAAGGAAGGTGTTATCTATGTAAAATTTCAACTATCAACTTTTTGCCAGAATGCCAGATCTCCACATATATTGTGCAATTGTCTTCTGCTGCCAAATTTGTGGTTCTGTTGTATGCAAGAAATGTGTCACCTCATGGCACTTTGAGCAGAAATGATTCGTCCCAGGAATGCAATAACTGAAGAAAGAACAAAAGGAAAGGAAAAAACCATTCAGCCCTTCTTGTGTTGGTCTTATATTTGCCAGCACATGGCCAAATCAAAGTGTGTAGGGGTGATGTGATGAGGTATCAATCAGGCATGAACCACCAGGGAATTGCATTGTGTAGAACAACAGATAAAACAGGGAAAAGTAGTCACCAGAATTGGGAGTGCACAATGATGTTTTGAATCACTATGTCATGTGAAAGATGTTTGACATTCTCTAGAAAGTCTGTGTTTAATAGCAATTGTTTTCTGCCTCTCATTTTTGTCATTGCTGAATGAACAATAAATACCAAAGAAACTGTGTAGATATATGAAATTACCTGCGAGAAATAACATTTCTCGCTGAGAACTTTAATTTAGGCATTGCTGGAAATTTCGCTCATTGTGTGGGCAAACTCACACTGATAACTCATTGAGGCAATTTCACCAACAAATTTACTTCTAAAAACTAATGACAAAAGCAATTCCCAGAGATCGGAAGAGGTGAAAAACTAATTAAAAAGGCTTTATATTTTCCAAAAGTGCTGATAGCTGCACAAACTACATTTTTCAACTGTTCTTACTGTGTTAAAGCAACATGTGGGATTTAATTGTTTATCTGCATCCTTCTGAAAAGTGTGAAAAGGCTTCACCATAAGAATAAGTCAATTTTAAGCTCAATTGTAAAAGTCCATCTCCTCTGAGTGTACATGTACAATTATTATTACACCCTTGGTAAGCCTGTTTAAGCATGAGCCTTCTTCAACTCTTCATGGAGAATACAGCCAGGGAGCGATATCCAACGTCTGCCGGTGTGAAAGGAATAATTGTCCTCCAGTAACCAGTGTCCTGGGACACTTTAAACTAAGGAATGAGTGTCCAGTGGACACACATTCCTTGGTTTATAATGTCCTCTCTGGGTTCAAATGTCTAGGACATCTTTTTGCTTGGACCAGTAATAATTGTCCAGGACATTTGAACCTGGATTCAAATGTCCAGGACATTTTTACCTGGTGTCAGATGTCCAGGTGGACATTATTAACTAGTATTCATTGCCCAGGTCATCTGATCCTAGATGCAGCTGTCCTGGTCATCTGATCCTGGATCGATTTGTCCAGGACATTTTATCCTGGTTACATTTGTCCTGGACAGATCATCCTAGGTCCTTTTGTCCGGGACATCTTATCCTGGGTCTGTTTGTCTGGGACATATTATACTAGTATAAATAGTCCAGGACATTTCTACCTGGGACATTCATTACTGTCCACCCTGCATTTATGACCGTAGCTATTAATAGAACTGAGGTACTCATTGTACTGTAATCCAAAGACCAAGCTTGGGATCACCAACTTGGGCAGCCTTCCCCCATAGCATAGTGGTCTGGTGATCAGACTTCAGTTCAGAACATTGCAGGTTCAAGTCCCTCCTCTGACTATTTTATGTAATTGATATAGCAATGATTATGGTCATGCTACAATGAATATTTGGGTTGCTAAACTTGGATTTAAGTCTGAGTCTTAGTTCCAGTCATTATTTACTTGGCTTACCAAGGATCTTCCCCATGTCAGACAATAACCTGAAGGGTTGTCACTGAATGTGAAAATAATCATTAGGAGAGAATGTTTTAACAATCACAAGGTATTAACAGATAGGTCACACATAAGCCCGTGTGGGCTGGGAGATCTGTTATTTCATCTAATCCATGTTTTGCTCCATTTATGTATTTATGTATCTCGTGTGACTATAAAAATAAAGTTTAACTAACTAACTATTAATATGTTGTATTTATTTGTGAGATATTCATAAAGTTGAAATGTGGTGATGAATGGAAAAATACTTATCACTCCGAATTACTTGCTTTTCAAGCATTATACAATAATGTTTTTTGGAGGGCCTGTTAATACCGGTGACTAATGACTGGCAACCGAGGGACATTAATCCCTAAAGTGGACAACCATAACTAGGGAACCAATGTCCACTGGTTGGTGTCAAAGCCTATCAGTTATAGGAAAAAATGGTTCTGTAAATGACTTACTTTAATAGGATAGTCCGTTCAGGACTTGTAAAAGTGGAAAGTAATGTCCAGGACATGTAAAACCAGGATATAGTGTCCCGGACATCCATAGCTGGGATGTTGTGACCAGGACCAGCAAAACCAGGAAGATTTGTCCAGCAAAGGACATTTTGTTACTTCCAGAACCAGGATATAGTGTCCAGGACTACAAACACCAGGAATATTTGTCCTTTATTGGACAATTACAACTGGTATATTGTGTCCAGGACTGCCTAACCTAGGATATAATGTCCAGGACTTCCATACCTAGGATATATTATCCTGGACATTTTGGTGGGACATTTGAAACCAGGACATAGAATTTATTTTCCTTTTTCCGTGGGACATTAATCCCTAAAGTGGACAACCATAACTAAGGAACAAATGTCCACTGGACAGAATTTCCTAGGAAAAACTGTCCAGGGACACTCTGTTCTGGGAAAAAGTGTCCAGAGGACAGTCTTTCCCAGGAAAATGTGTTCAAAGGACTCTCTGTACTGGGACACTGTCAACTACCACACCGGGAAGAATCTTTTTGGATGATAAAAAGGTCTACGACTCAAGAAGGTCATTTTCTCTATGAAATGAAATACATGATGTATTGATTTTTAATCCACAGCATGCATTTGGAAGTTCAGTTGGGGAGTGAAAAAGAATTAAATCTATTAAAAAAATATTTGATGAATATGCAATATGTGACCTGCTCCACCAAAATGGGTTCAAAGTCGGCCTGCCATCATATTCAACTGTGAAAATGGCTTTGTTCTAATGGAATTTGGCTTTAAAATGATGTTTAGTTTGTTTTGATATCTCCACCCAATCCAAAGATATGGCACCTCAAACATCGATGATACGAAACATCGAACTTTGAGAAAATGGCGTTTGAATTTCCCGCCATTACAATAAAAGAACTAAGAAAATCAAGAATGATGCCCAATTTAGATAATTTAAAAGCAGTTTTTGGTAAAATGGTCTTAAATAATCAAAGCAAATTACTTTTGCTAAAACATGGCACCAACAGTCCATGATCCATTCCTTGTATACATTTTTTGCAGACTGAATATTTTGTGTGCCATAAGAGAGACATCTGCCGGCCTCACAAATGGTCATGATCGTATGTGCAAAATGAACTAAATGATTTATATTTTGTTTTATAAGGGGAAACTTTCAGGTGTATTCCCTATAGAATAAATGGCTCAACAAAAAGTGCCATGGATAGTTGCCACATCTTTCGCAAAAATTTCCACAACTTACGCAGAATTTCCACAGCTTTAGCAGAAATTCCCAGTAGAGCTGAGAGTAATTTTTATAAGTACATAGGTCAGTGTTTAGGTCACCATAGAGAATAGTCCTGGGCAACATTGTACAGGACAGACAAGAAGATATAAATGGAGACCATTTTGGCTCTATCACATAAAAAGTAATTCAATCAAGCTCGTACTGAAAGCCCCCTAATATTTGGCTCTTTTATGATCTGGTTTGTTGATTTTCCTGAGTGGTACATGAAAAATGTAATAATTTTAGCATCAAATTTTAGAGCCAGATGAAGTTTCAGTGCACTAAGAGCAGAATAAAAAATTTGGGCAAATAATTGACCAATCAAACCATCAAGCAGCATGGGTTATCAAACACTCAACTCGAGGAGTCACAAAACGTTGTAGATTGCTATAGCTAAGCCACAGAACTGAATTCATCTCATATCGTCATATCTAGGTTCTAAAGCCAGAGTTACCACATTTAATCACAAAACCCACAATAGTTGTAGATGTGCTCCCTGGCACAAGATATAGACTTCAAAAAGGACCAAGTTCACAGTTAGGTTATATCCCAAACCCAGTCAGGGTTGGTGCAGATGTTCTGAACTGTGTTAACTGTGTCCCGTGAGTGAGATGTTAAATAAATAGTCACCCAGGGCCTCTGATGAAACACATGGTCCTTTCTGTTGACTTCAAATTTACCTATGTTTAACTTCAAGGTCCCAGGATTATATTTAATTTCATCATTCGAATTGTGACCCTTGGCTGTTCATAAAAGATGTAATGCTACATTCGAATAACCATTTCTGATTATTGTAGTACACAGAATACGAGAAAAGCAAGCATCAATTTCAAGTTTCAAAATTTTTTTTTGCAATTTGCATCAATGACATGATTGATCGGACAAGCAAATGGCTATCATTTGAATAATGTCCTTCTCTTGCTGTTCAGATGCCATGAGAATGCAATAATATTGAGGTTCCTGGTGATATTGATCTTTTGGAGAAATGCATAGAACCGCCTACTCATTACCAAGTGTCAACAAAATGGTTTTAGGAGAAGAAAAATATACTTGACGAGGCCTTGGAGAGCAATTCAGCTGCAGTATGAGAGCATTTTAACATCAATTCTTGCTTTCGCTTAATATTGCGTAGCCTTTTCACACAGCCCTTGGGAGTTGGCATTATCTTGATATGTGTCCCTTAGGCTTGTTTTATCAGGTAGATAATTCATGGTAATGGACTAATGGTCCTTTGAAAAACAAAAGTTCAACCATGACAACGTAAAGTTTTGGTTAACAGAAAAGCCACGGATGCTTGCTCAGGTTTTTTGATGGATGTCTGCTGCCAAGACTTAAATATTTTCTCATGCAAATGCTTCACACCAGTTTCATTGCAGAACTAAACATCATATGGTAATACAAAGATAAGAAAATCACTGAAAAAAACTATAATGTGGTTACTTACACAAAACTTGGCCATTGGTAGGTTTCTCTACAATCAGGTAAGAGTTCAGGGCACCATACTGCTGAAACATAAGCAAATAATTGATCAATCAAACCATCAAGCTGCATGGGGTTATCAAACACTTAACTTGAGTAGTCACAAAACATTATCGATCGCTATCGCTCGGCTACTGAACCCATAAAATCCAACCTAGATAAATTTTTTTGGCGAAAGGAAAATAACAGTGTGAAGTAATGTCATGACATCAGTAATATTATGGCTGATGGCTGGATTGAAATATTTACATGAGACTGTTCTTTTTAAATTGAGGAGAATAGTATACATAACTAGCAAATACACAAACCAACTTCTGCCCACCTATCTGTCTATCTATCTTTCTATCTATCCATCTATCTGTTTATCTATCTATTTATCTATCTATCTATCTATCTATCTATCTATCTATCTATCTATCTATCTATCTATCTATCTATCTATTTATCTATCTACCTAATAACCTATCTATCTATCTATCTTTCTCTCTTTCTTTCTATCAGCCTGTCTATCTATCGATCTTTCATTTTGTGTCAATGTATTTAAAACTTTCGATCTATCTACCTTTCTATCTCATGTATTTTATATATCCATTAAATCGAATCTGTCTAATATACTTGAATTGCTATCATTGCACCTGCTGCCTTGTCTTCCTTCCTCACCAAGTTGAGTCATCTCTCATTCAACATCATTGTGTACTTGCCACAAACATGATCCTTTCAACCTTACACCTACTTGCTTTTACAAAACCTGTACAGAACATGTAACAAGTCTGAACATCTTTCAACTTTACAAGACATTACAAGGGCATTGTAAAACTTCTCTGGAAATGCTTCAGCCAGTTTTGTATATTGAAATATCTATTATCTGTACAGTGCAAGTTCGATAAGCAAATGTGCTTTTCTGGCTTCTAAAACTTTATAGTTGAAATAAATTATTCAATCAAAATCAGTCAACTGACAATGAAAACTATTAATCACGGCTGCCAATTTGTTTCGTCTACTCCTTATAACCTACTCATAATGAGAATTGTTTCAAAAAGCATAAAGTGAGTTTCACATGGATTATAAAGTTATAATACTAGTTTTATCACGAAAAAGCTATTTTATACAGCATGCTATTAAAACACACTAAAGTATACTGTATCAGACTATTCAGGATGGGTATTTGAGAGATTTACACTGGTGTCAATGCACAACCCTGTTTTACTCCATTCACAGAATTAAATAAACAAATGAGTGATATTGTGCAGTGAGATCCAGATTGACATCATGGCAATAAATTGATGCAGGGGCTAGCCAGCCGAGCTACCAAAAGCTGGAGGATTTGTTCGAATCAGAATAAATGGTCTGGGATCAGCATGGCTTGTATCTTTCAGTGGGATCATAAGCAAACCATATTGTACTCATTCAATTATTTCATTATCATAGAGTTCACAAAATACACCTATCTGGTGTCGCCAACCACGTCATATCAATTTTTGTATATTATGTGATCGTGAATTGTTTTTATGTGGACAATAAACAATTTATTTAATAAAATATATTACAAAGTGTAGAATCCCTTTGCCCTGTCTATTTCATTGATGTTAGTGATTCTTCAAAACATAGGCTTACCTGGACAAGGTCAAGAGAGATGGTTGAACCTGTGGAACAAGTGCACTAAGTCTGATGCATGTCACATCAAAGGTAAATAATTACAGAATACAGGACATAAAATCCTTTCACCTACCCAAGCCACCGTCAGAGCACCAACAAGCTACTGGCCAATTGAGGGAATCAGAGGGATGTCTGCCGTACATTTTACTGTGGAATAAACTGTGAGGAATGTCAAAATGTTGAATTGAAGATGTGGGCGTAGACACTGGTAAAATAAACTAAAAGACGACAAGCAAGAGCAAGCACACACAAGTACATTTTTCTGATCAATAGCAATTTTTCTACACAGCTCAAGTCAGGTGTATTCCATTGATCCAGCCTACTGAAGTTCAGAGCATCAGAAGAATGTGGTTGAAAAATATCACCTAATTTCCTCTGTCAGTTTGACATGCTTTTAGGCACATATGTAGCATAGAGACATAGATATTTCTGTATGTTGAAACATGATTTACGCTTTCAGTATATTTGCATACATGTTTCAAGTTACATGTAAAGTTTTGGTGTTTTGCAATGAGCCGTGCAACACACTTTTAAAGCTAACCTGGACATGGATACTGGAATTTTCACGCATTGTATTTGTCTCAGAATGACAGTGAAAGAGACAGTTCACTTTAATTCCATCTTTACAGCAGGCTTCAAATTTATTTGAGACAATTTTTGCAGAACTGCAGGCTTTTTTGACTGGCTCATTATTGACTATGTTGTTGTCCCAAATGGGATTCTGCCTGGTTCATATCGGCAGATCAGTGGAATTCATTTGCTCTGGATATTACCAGCTTTAGAAATTTAAAATTGAAATTACTTTCACCATGAAGCGATGTCAGATTTATGTAAATATGATATCTGACCAAGTATTGATTTCTTTCGGCCATTATTTGGGAGTCTACAATTCTCAGCCTAAATATTTCCTTACAATTTTGGCTTTTTCCTCAGAGTTTTTGATAAGAAATGATGCAAATTGATATGATAGAAATGTGGTTACTTGGTAATAACACAACTGGAATGAATCTGGTTTGAAGTTGCTAAGATAATTCCTCCCACATCCTTGATGTTTCCAACCGCAGTGTCGCAGATTAGATATCTAATGCAACTTAATTGGTTGGTGTTTAATTGATCTTAAAGTAACCTCCTCTGTACTACCGAGTTTGAACTTCGAACCTTGATCAGGCACTCATGATACTGAATGACTTCTCTCTGAATGATGTTTGTCCATTCACTTCATTTTTGGTAAGATCTACAAGATGAAAAACGGTGATGAGCAGTAAAACAACAATTTTTCGTGCAAGTAGTATTGTCTGAAACTACATTAAAATAGTTTAATTGTATTTATAATCAACTAGAAAATACATCAGTCTTTTCATTCCTTCAAATCAAATATTTTATTTCAGGTTGAATGACTTTTTAAAGAATAAATGCTTGTATCAATTTGATAAAATTTGATTGGAACGAGAGTGTCGTTTCGTGATGCAAAATTTCAAATGAAGTTATGTTTCTACAGCAATTATAAAGTATTTCTGACTTGAACTAAATGTTTTAGTATCACACAAAAACACAAAACCATTCCTGCTCGGTTTAATCATATCCGTTTTACAGAACAAGGGACTGATCCACATTATTGTACAGCTCATGCTGCTTAGCTTATCATCCTGTAGGCCTATGCTCTGAATGCAGATTAATTAGTATCAGATCAATGGAATTAGGCCAGCCATTAGTGGATGCAATGAGATATACAGAGCCTTTGGCTATTTTGTCAGGGATTATTGTATTGTTCTGGGCCAGAACTTCTGGCATCATACCAGGAGAGTCAAGCTGATGAGCTTGAAGCACACTACTGTTATCATATTGTAGCCATCAGTATACCTGACATATCAATGAATCGCCATTGATCTCATTACAAGCTTTGGCATATCATTGTTTGAGATAATGACTCATTGTCTTTTCATTAAGTCAAGCACTTTTGGGTAGGCTCAGCAATTTGATTACCCAGTACTGTAATATTTTGAAAGATTAGGTTGCCAAAAAATGAATCTGTAACTACTCAGCATGAAAAAAAAAACTGGATGTAAGAATGGATTAAAGGTTGATAAAATTAATGAATAAATGGAGTCGCTTTCAGAGAATTTGAAAGAGTCTTTGGGCTTCAGATTCAGCAGCCTTGCAAACATGTGGCAGCCGATAGCCACACTTCCCTTCACATCTAAATTAAGAGCCTAAGGTTAAAAAGGCTTGACAAGCACCTCCTATTCAGGGGCTTGAGTAGCTGGCTGGTAAAGTCAAAAGTCACATGACCTTCTGAAAGGGAAGTGTGACTTTTGGTGGCCCTTGTGGGCTTTCAGTACTCACTTCCGTATTGGCTCTTAATTGACTGCTTTCGCACAGTTGGCTAGGTTCCTCTAAAACTACAGTTCGATAAACATACATCAGCAAACCTGTAAAGAAATGAGAATATACCACTATTGATTGCTCTGCCTACTGATTTTAAAATCATATTTATTCTCTGAGAGAAAAATATTCCTGTAAGATTCTTGTAATTTCTGCGAGTACACTGAGTAGAGTCACACTTGATTAGATCCCACTAATTACAATACAAAAACGAATTACTTTACAAAGAAGAAGCCTTGCTCTATATGTGCTTCATCATCCACTCTTTCCCGAATGTGGATTAATCTGACTAGTCTATGGAATTAGGCTGGCACTTAGTGCTTGTAATGAGATCTATATGGCGCCTTTGCCCATTTTTGTTCTAGAGAGATTATGGTATTTTGCATCAACTTGTATCATACAATGAAGTTCCTGTTGATAATTTGCAAGCACAAACTATCGTTATTATTGTCATGGCTGCATGTTGATGGATTGGTTCTCATCACATCATCACATGCATTTACATATTATTTCAATCTTCATGGATAGTGACACTATCGACCAGTCCCAGTTCCATTTTGTTATGACAAGAGTAATCGAGATTACCACAATAAATCTTAACGAAAGGCAAGAAAAACCTGTATTATGTTATCATATTATTTTGTGTTTTGCTTTTGGTGAAACAAGCATCTGATTTGCAATCTCAACGTTAAATATGAGATTCATGTCTTGGAATCTATTTGAATTAATATATATTCTATTCATCCACCTAAAATATTTCATCAGTCACTTCAAACCCCCTTGAATACAACTAAATCTACATCCAAATAAATATACCAACTGTTTCTGATCACAATCATTCCATGAGCTAAAATTTTGAATTCTTCATTAGTTCTTTCATGACTATGCATTTCGCAATAACAGCACCAATGTATTTAATATAATCGAAAGTATGCACCTAAATGTTATCATGTTTTTATTAAGGTACATCATAAACTCAAGCTCTTCAACTTTTATTGTTTACAAGCAGAACAACAACATAGATGATTAAGTGATGAAAATGTAAACCAATTGTAGATAATTGTATAGTCACAGTTCTTTTTATTTGCTGGATTCTATTCCATCACAAGAACTTTATCAGTTACGTGATGTCTAGACCAAAAAAAAAGATACAATTCCCAGTCCAAATGTGAACTTTTAGTTGTTAAACCAATGTTTTTTGTTACATCTATCTTTGAGCTTCAAAATATAATAATTTTTTTAGGAACAAAACAGTTTTGAAACAATCCGGTACCAACCTATAGATGTGACATTTTTGTAGGATAAGAAACTTGCAAATTCTGACATGAATGTATGGTAACATATGTTCTATGCTGTATGAACAATTTGATAATTTTGGTTGAGAAACCAACTGTCCAATTGAAACAGCAGAGCAAACCAAATAGTCGGTTCAACTTACAATCAAGTAATTAAATTTCTTCTGAAACTAAAAAGCAAAGAAGAACCTGAATCAATTCACAAAGAAGAACTACAGGCAATATCAACAACAAAGTGGATCTAAGCTAGAGAAGGAAGTCATTTCAGATAATGAAATATTGATTTCAACTTCACTTAACTAGTCTCCAATCTAATGTAATTCTAGAGACACTCAAGTATTTGCATTTCTATATGGATTGACTGAAAAAGGAAGATTTGATCATGTTGGCTCTAATCTTACTCTGAAGCATAATGCATGGATGAAATGTTCATAAATGTTCAAACTGGTTTATAATATTTGGAATGCCTGAAAAAAGATGTCAATAAACATGGTTAACCGACTGACTCATACTGTTCCCTTGTACACTTTAGAAACACACCTTGTAAGATATCTAAATTACACAATTCAAAATCATTTAGGAGTAATGGAATGTACTAAAATAAAACGCAGAGCGCTGCAGTTTTCAAAGTTTTTTTCCAACCAGTACGACTGCATGTTAAGAGACTTCAAGATTTCTGACCTGCAGGACAAAAACGGTAAGTTGAGCTATATTGCTTTTTGAATGCTCTCAGCAACTTTAAGCAGTTTAAAGCTTGTTCATCAAATACTTTAAATTGGCTGCAGGTAATAGGCTAAGAGTTGACACCTTATGCATTGAATTTTACCGGGACACACTCAATCACTGTCTATGGAAGGTTCATTCATCTTTTCTCTTTGTCAATGAGGCCAGGAACTGTCAGCCATCTGTCTTAGGTGTCAAAATTCGGCATGATTAGTGTCAGTCTCTAAATTGCCCTTTAAATGCAAGGACAAAAGTGGTAAAATGTCACTCAAAAGTGAATTTCACTATCTTCAGAAACTCCTCACGCAGATTGAATGTATATAATCATAGCAGGTATGTGTATAATGTCTTCCATGGCATGATACAGTCTTTTTCACAGAAAAAGGTGTCTTGTGACACAAGGCAAAGTGACTGATGCAGAGATAGATGCAGGGGAGGCATATATCTCAATATCAGTTAATCAATAGATGTCATTTTCAATATGATGTTTTCTGCAATTGCAGTCTTACTCTCTTAAACATGAATATAATGCATCTATTATGCAAACACTTCAGAGATGCTCATCCGCAGAGCATGTAGATTCTCGCCTTTTAAATAAAATTGTATCGAATATGTTGAAATTGACAAATTGCATACTACCGGGACTTCTACCCTCAACTGCATCCACTCTGCATAAATGGCTTGATGAGCAACCAGATTAAATACAAGGCAGACAAATCCTGCTGATTCCTCTGTCATTTATTTTGAGTCAAACAAATCCCCAGTTTCAACCAGTCCATTGTAATATATTTTGAATCAGGTGGACTCATTACGAAATGTCACATAAACCAGTCTCATTTGTCGTAATTCTGCAAATGAAGTGTTGAAGGGATCGGCCCTGCACCAGCGTTCATCACTTACTCCTAAAAATGATCTCTTAACCCTCGTATTGCTACTGCAAGCACCAAATGAAATTCCGCAACCATTATAGAAGTCGACTGGAATTGAACATACACTCATGCCAAGATGTTATGCCTGTTCTTTATAGTATTTTCAATGCTTATAGACAAACCTCTTATTCGCTTCATAAAATTAAGGGGTTTGGGTCAGTACATCTTTAGTTTTGTCATACATTTCTGCCTACATGGTATATTTTTTGTCATTGCTAAATGAACAATAAATACAGGAGAAACTGTACAGATATATGAAACAAATAGATAGAAATAATGTTTATTCACTAATTGACTTAGAAAGGCCCACTTTTAGTCTTTCTATCCTTGCTCTTAGAAATATCTGAAAAATGGAAAATGTATAACAAGCTGAGGACAATTTTTTGTAATGCTATTATTGCAACTGTAATTGTATTTTGCGACATCAGTTGCAATTGTAACAGTTTCTGGTCATTTTCCAGAATGCGGTTTATGAAATTTCTGCTTAGCCTTCCAAATGATATAGCTCAGGGTAACTGAAGAGCAGCAGAATGAAAGACGATAAGCATGCAGCAACAGAAAGATAGATAGGAAAGAGGAAACTGAAAAGGAGACAAGGAAGAAGGAAGTTAGGAAACAGCAAACATAGCACGAAAAAAGAGGACTGGGAGACAAACCAAGACACAGGAAAGAAAGGGAGTATTTATAAATAAGAAATCTGTCTTATACGAGTTTGGAAAAGAAAAGCAACACTTTAGCTCAATGAGCCATGATGATGGATAGACACGAAAAGTGAAAGAAAAAACTGCAAAAAACAAACAAACAAACAAAATGGAAAAGGAGGCAATACTTCCAAGGCCTAATCTCTTGTTTCCTTCGAACAGCCGCACTTATCCAGTTGCTTCAGCATTAGTAGGGTTGATCAAGAATGATGACTTCTTGTCTTTGAAATTCAGCATGTAAATGGGATACCAGATAAAGATCTAACATGTATGAAAAATAGTTATGAGAGCAATGTTAAAGGGAGGTGAACATGCTTGAATTCAAATGAACATATAAGAAGATTAATTTTTTGTCATGTCTCACAAAAATATGTGTGTTTGTTGCCATTTTTCATATAATTACAGTATAACTACCCAAAACCTGTTGTATTGCTCTTTATGGTATGCTTCTACTCGTATGCACAAAAGCATCCCCTGGTGTTATACTGGAATCTGATAGAATCTCGGCTCAGCTACGCCATGGCATCTGGAGCAAATGTGGATAACATAGAGCTACACTAAAGGCTTCAGACCAGTTTTCCCATGAGATATAGATAGCTGGCCATTATGGCCTAGTGCTACCCATCGAAAGATACTGCCGTTGAAAGCTTCTACGCTAACTGCATAAGCAATTTGGTAACCTAAGTAAGAAACATGGTGGCGCTTTTTATGTTGCCTACATCCTGTGGGTGGGCTCATGCAATTTAGTCCGGTGATGACTCCTATTGGGTTTACATTTTGGCATATAATAGATTATTTAAAGTATGACCTATCAGGCATGACAAGTTTCTTACCCACTATGACACCTATCCACCAAATATCGTTCCTAAACTAGAAATTACTCCCGCTTTACTTCAAAAACCAATGATTGATATATATTGAATGCTTAACCATAGCACTGCCTAGTGCACTGACACAGATTAGTTCGGTACAGCAGCTAAATTCATTTCAAGAATCAATAGATTATTTACCACCACAGAAGCAGAATATCTCAAAGTTTTTGAAAATTCCAGCAGCAACACCAAAATTAACAAACCTCTTTCCTGCTCCACCGGTGGAAGAAATTTAACATTTTCATTTGGACCATTAATACTGCTGTAAATGATGTTGGTCATTGTTTTGGTGGGGGGGGGGGATTTGTCAAGAGACAAACGAGGAATCGGCATTTTCACAAGATAAATGAATTTCTAAATGCCATAGAAAAACCATGCTCAACATCGGCATGGAAGGGCAGTGCAGCGAGGTAACAGAAAAACAATGATGGAAATGGCTGGTGTGAAACTATTATTCAAAAGCTTAATGTCAACTCTCGAAACCCTTACCAGAGATACTTATTATTTCCAACCCGATCTCGGAGAGCTATTCATATGAAATGCCAGCTAAATGTTAGTCATTGCATCTAGCCAATCATAAATTCAAAAACAATCACACAGACAAATAAAACAGCATTGGAGTCTCTAGCCCAATGTAAATAAAAACCTTATACTTGTTATTTCTAATCACATTATGTATTGGCAAATAAAGATACGTCCATATTTCTGAATGTAGATGTCTTAACAATGGTGATATCGATCTGTCTCTCAGTTTCCAGCAATGCAAATATCCAATCTTGATGACATCTCATACGAGGAGTGATGACAGGGTGTGTGACAGAATTGCAACCATGAAAATAATCAATGTCCCATCTTAGTGTTGCCATGCGATTGGTGTAATTCAATGCTGATTGCTCTAACTGGTGTTTGGGATATGTATTACCATAAGACAGAAAATCAAATGGAATCTGTGGAGTTATACACTTTGCTGGATATGCAGCAACAGTAAAGTATAATAAATTTTCATTTCTTTCACTTTGAAGCTGGAGATTTCGCAATTAAATTGTATTCAATTCATTTTAATGAGACACAGAAATCTTTCCAAACAGACAGTTCTCACCATCATGGAATATTGATGGTTTTGTGGTGAAAAAGGAACAGAAAAGTTTGTATTGTTTCATCAGCATTTTGAAAGCATGTCGAATAGATAAATATATGCATTGAAACCAAGCTGTCAAAGTGATGTTAACCATTCACATATGACGATCAATACACGGGCAGATTTATTAACAAAATGCAAAAGAAGATCCAGTATTCACAACAAGTTGTCTAGAAAAGTTGTCAAATCCAAGGGCTATAAATTATTCATTACATAAAATGAACATCTGAATGCTACACAGAAAATGTGAAATTAAGTGGAAAATGTCCATGTTGACACCTTGCTATTGACAAATCGACATTCCCATTTCAATTGCTCTAGTCTAATTGATAGTGTAGCATCAAATTGATAGTTGCAGCACATCGATCCTACTGTATGCTTCTCCCCTGTTTAATGCCAGACCACAATATAGAAATAGTGGATGTCTGTTAGATATTGTTGCAAGGCACAAACTGAAAGATTGTGTTCTAATCTGAAACTTTAAAACCAATACCCAAGATGATGTGACATATTGCTATATAGAGCAATTATGTCATAATGCCAATAAATACATTGATTAATTGACAAAAATGCGATCTCCATTTGGCTTTTCAGTGATTGGAAAACTCACCATTTAATATATATCTAACAAATTGAACCCACCACAAAGTATGAATCCGACCATCGGTCCAATTACTAGCATTGTCCATTAAGTTCAATGAAATGAAATGTAACTGTTCATGAATTTGGTTTTTTATACTAAGAGTCTGGTTTGCCATGATTACCATGTTAAAAAAGATGTATGAGAGAAGTGAATGCATGGAAACCTGCTCACCTTCGAGCAGCAACAAAATATTTTAGTATTAATTAAGATATTAATTTGCAGTATTTCTCTAACAAAAAACGGATTTCTGCAGGTTTAGAGAACTGCACTGTAAGAAATGACCGTGTTTTTCAGGCTAAAAGAACCGTAAATTTATTGTTATTTTATCAGTATTTTTTAAAAACAGACTTTGTCTGTGAATTTACAGTTCTTTGTCAGTTACAAAATGGCTCCAAGATAAATTTACTGCAACATGTCATTTAACATTCAGTTCACGTTAATGAACAATTACTTCGACCGTTAATTTACTGGCAACTTGTAATATGCAGACAAAACATTTGAATTGGCCAATCATCAATGCACCTGGTCAGATTAGGAACTATAAACAAGAGATTGCATGGACTTCAACCACGGAACATGTGGTGCCATCTATAACATATGCTTTACACAGCTGTTAATCAAACTTAATTTATAACTTATCTGAAGGTAAGGGAACATCCTCATTCATATGATCTTAAAGATGCTGTCATTATGCAAAAGTTGCTATATTTATATATGACATTGACATTTGTGTGAGTCTTATGATGTGATCTAAAGAATGACACTATTAAAACCAAAATAACCCAGGCGCAGTCTGCATCAATACGACACACTTCGATAAACCTGACACCTGGTTCTCTTGGAAAATATCCATCAATTTTATGGTTTGTGAGCAAACGTGTGCGATTTAATTGCTGGGTATAATTGATGGACTTACTTCCCTGCTGTCAAGCAAGAGATGAGCAAGGCCGAGCCTGGAGTCAGTGGCTCTCTCAGCTGATTCCAGCTTCGGTATATCCCTACAGCTATGCGACAGTTAAATCACATGCTTAGTCTGTTGTTTCACACTTGTGCAATAAGTAAGAATAACACATACTATCCGTATTTTTACAGTAAATTATACAGCTCCTTGCATTCTTTACATTCTATGATTGACAGTTGATATAACTGTAAAATATACTTTAAATAAACTGTTTTATATGTGTACATTATACCGTAATATCACTTTGTTGAATCTGCAAAATTACAGTTCAATGTACCAATCTGCATTTTACGGTTCATTGTCCTGTTCAGGTTTATTAGTACTTTTACAGTTCTTAGACCTGGAACAAAGTTGCCAGTTAATTTAACTGTAAAATTTAACGGGAATTTTTTGCAGTGTGTTTGATCAGGGATTCAAGTGCAAGACTGCAACGCAAAATATAGGAACAAAAAGTGATCTGGATTCTCAAGTTGGCCATCAGTGTCACTGAAAATAAAATGTTGATTGTTTGTCAAAAGACCCTGTATGATCTATTTCCAGGCTAATTTCAACTGACAGGTCTAATGTCAAATGAAATATTAATGCCCAAAGTATATGGTAAGCCAATGTAAAGAGAGAAGTTGGAATGCACAGAATGTATTACTCAAAAAGCTCTGACAGCTACATTCTATTTTCTTTGGTACATTTCCTGTAACTGCTTTTCTGTTTTAGAGAGCATGCCAATAAAGAACGCTGTAAAAAAGTAGAAGCACAGGTTTTTGAAATTTTTTGACATTATGACCATGAAAACAACATCAGTTACAGTATCGATGATGTTTCGATATTGAAACAATGCTGTTAGATTTTCCAACCAATACAGTGTGATAGACAGTTGTGGATATTTGCACCAGGATTTTGCCAAGATCAGTTGCCAACAAGGAAAACACTGGGAAAGCTGCACACAAAATGTGAACTTAAGTGGAAAATTGCTCAGATGATGCCTACTGATGAATTGATGCCCTCATTCAAATCGCTCTGATCTAATTGATAGCGTTGTGTCAAATTGAGTGTTGCGGCCAATTCATTGATACAATCCTTCTACTTCAAACCAGTTGAATGCCAACCAATAATGTGAAGACTGTCTGCATATAAGAGTACCACTACATGATGGCACAACCTTAATTCTTTTGTTCAGCGTTGGCTGATATATTAAGTCTAATAGCGATGATGTGACAAATAGGTCTACAGGGTAATCGCTGTAACAGCGATAATGTTGCCTATACATTCTCTGTTCCATTGTACTTAAGCTTGCAAGATTATGACCCCTATCAAGCTTAAAGACCCCAGATACAAATTCAATGGCCATTCAGAAGGCAACATAAACGGTATGGTCCACTCTTTACATCAATGATGCATACATGTAATGTTTATACCATCCATTACAGTGAGACACTTACAAAATAAAATTTGGTTGCAAACCATCGAAAGCCGTACTTTCTTCCATTTGTCGCATGTTGATGTTGACCATCAACATTTCATGAAGTAAAAATGTCTTAGACGCAGATGTTCAGGAAGTTGTTTGTTTTCTAATTGGAAGAGGGATAACATCACGAAATGTCAAAGGACGTTCTCCTATAGTGGCGGATCCAACATTTTAAATAAAATAGGGAGCTATGCCAGCCCGCGAATGCCAAAACGAGGCCCAACGGGCCTGCAAATTCCAAAATGACGTTCTGGCCTCCTAAGAATATCCTGTCTGGATCCGCCACTGCCTTACATTACGTCGTATTTGCAAATATTGATTCAAAGGAATACTCACATTGGGGCCCTAAGGCCTAACCTAATGGTTTGATAACTTTGATTGTATTACTGAGTTCAAAACTTGGTCACAAAGATATATATTTTATCTTATTTTATTTTTTCAAATTTTTGGTAGCTTGCATGGCCCCTCTAAGTGGTTGGGCCCGTGGCAAGTGCCACCCTGCCACATAGGCCAGTCCGCCCCTGCCATATTGAGCAAAGATCTTTTCTGCTCCACCGGAAGAAGAAATTTAATATTTTCATTTGGACCATTGATGTTGCTGCAAATGATGCCGCTGATTGTTCTGTGGAATTTGTCAAAAGACCCAGAACGATAAATTATCTTGGCGATTTGGCCAGCATGATGAATTTCCAACATCGAAGAAAAACACTGCCAAATAGGAAGCTGCTGTAAAGAATTAAATAAAAAAGAAAAACAGAATCTGATGCCTTACTATGCAACACTCTATGTTCCCTGTTATTGGTACATTCACAATTTGATAATTCAAGCTGTTGATAGACTACTACGTTTATATATAAATACTGGGAAATTAACTCCTCTCTTTCAAAGCCTTTCAAGTTTTCATGCCATGTTGAGAATACAATGGTACCTGCACTGTAAATCCCCCATTGCGTTGTGTGACTGCCATCCTCGCGCTCTAAGTGGTATTTTTAGTGCATTTTGCAGCCCGCCGAGAGACCGCATCCCAATAAGAAACCACTTCATGACCACAGAAAGGGCAGTCTTATGATGCAACTACCACTGTGTTGGAAAGTTTACATTAACATTTTCGAATGTGTAGTCCTGAAGGAAGGTGTTATCTACGAAAAATCTCAACTATCAATTTTTTGCCAGAATGCCAGATCTCCACATATATTGTGCAATTGTCTCCTGCCAAATTTGTGGTTCTGTTGTATGCATGGAAATGTGTCAGCTCATGGCACTTTGAGCAGAAATGATTCGTCCCAGGAATGCAGTAACCGAAGAAAGAACAAAAGGAAAGAAAAAACCATTCAGCCTATCTTGTGTTGGGGTGATGTGATGAGGTATCAATCAGGCATGAACCACCAGGGAATTGCATTGTGTAGAACAACAGATAAAACAGGGAAATGTAGTCACCAGAATTGGGAGTGTAGTGCTGAACACAGTGGTGTTTTTAATCACTATGTCATCTGAAAGATGTTTGACATTCTCTAGAAAGTCTGTGTTTAATAGCAATTTTTTTCCGCCTCATAATTTTTGTCATTGGTAAATGAACAATAAATACAAAAGAAACTCTGTAGATACATGAAATTACCTGCGAGAAATAATATTTCTTCGCTAAGAATTTTAATTTAGGCATTGCTGGAAATGTTGCTCATTGTGTGGGCAAACTCACACTGATAACTCATTGAGGCAATTTCACCAAACAAATTTACTTCTAAAAACCAATGACAAAAGCAATTCCCAGAGATGGAAAGAGGTGAAAAACTAATTAAAAAGGCTTTATATTTTCCAATTTTAAGTGCTGATAGCTGCACAAACTACATTTTTTCAACTGTTACTGTGTTAAAGCAACATGTGGGATTTAATTGTTTATCTGCATCCTTCTGAAAAGTGTGAAAAGGCTTCACCATAAGAATAAGTCAATTTTAAGCTCAATTGTAAAAGTCCATCTCCTCTGAGTGTACATGTACAATTATTATTACACCCTTGGTAAGTCTGTTTAAGCATGAGCTTTCTTCAACTCCTCATGGAGTATACAGCCAGGGAGCGATATCCATCGTCTGCCGGGGAAGAATCTTTTTGGATGACAAAAAAGTCAAGACTCAAGAATCAAGAAGGTCATTTTCTCTATGAAATGAAATACATGATGTATTGATTTTTAATCCACAGCATGCATTTGGAAGTTCAGTTGGGGAGTGAAAAATAATTAAATCAATTAACCAATATTTGATGAATATGCAATATGAATAATGCTTCTACAGTGTTACAGATTTCGTTTTGAAACCAGAGTCCATGATCCAGTCCTTGTATACACTTTTCACAGAATATTTTGTATGCTATGAGAGAGTCATCTACCCACCTCACAAATGGTCATGATCATATTATGTGCACTATGAACTGAATGATTTATATATTTTTTTTTATAAGGGGAAACTTTCAGGTGTATTCCCTATAGAATAAATGGCTCAACAAAAAGTGCCATGGATAGTTGCCACATCTTTCGCAAAAATTTCCACAACTTCTGCATAAATTCCCCATAGAGCAGAGAGACAGCGAGAGTCATTTTTATAAGCCCATAGTTCAGTTTTTATAGAACACTGTAGAGAATATTCCTGGGCTCTGTTGTACAGGACAGTCAAGAAGATATAAGTGGGAACCATTTAGGCTCTATCACATCAAAATTTATTCCACCAAGCTGGTACAGAAGGCCCCCTATATTTGGCTGTTTTATGATCTGGTTTCTTGATTTTTCCGAGTGGTACATGAGAAAAGTAATAATTTTGGCATCAAATTTTAGAGCCAGATGAAGTTTCAGTGCACAAAGAGCAGAATAAAAAATTTGGGCAAATAATTGACCAATCAAACCATCAAGCAGCATGGGTTATCAAACACTCAACTTGAGGAGTCACAAAACGTTGCAGATTGCTATAGCTCAGCCACAGAACTCTATTAATCTCATATTGTCATATCTAGGTTCTAAAGTCATAGTTACCACATCTAATCACAAAACCCACAATAGTTGTAGATGTGCTCCCTGGCACAAGATATAGACTTCGAAAGGACCATTAAGTTCACAGTTAGGTTATATCCCAAACCCGGGCAGAGTTGGTGCAGACGTTCTGCAACATATTATGTCCCGTGAGTGAGATGTTAAATAAATAGTCACCCAGGGCCTCTGATGAAACGCATGGTCCTTTCTGTTGACTTCAAATTTACCTATGTTTAACTTCAAGGTCCCAGGATTATATTTAATTTCATCATTCGAATTGTGACCCTAGGCTGTTCATAGAAGATGTAATGCTACATTAAAATAACCATCTCTAATAATTGTAGCACACAGAATATGAGAAAATGATGTATCCATTTCAAGTTTCATATGGTATTTTGCAATTTGCATCAATGACATGATTGATCGGACAAGCAAATGGCTATCATTTGAATAATGTCCTTCTCTTGCTGTTAAGATGCCATGAGAATGCAATAATATTAGGATTGCAGGCGATATTGATCTTTGGAGAAATGCATAGAAACGCCTACTCATTACCAAGTGTCAACAAAATGGTTTTAGTAGAAGAAAAATATACTTGACGAGGCCTTGGAGAGCAATTCAGCTGCAGTATGAGAGCATTTTAACATCAATTCTTGCTTTCGCTTAATATTGCGTAGCCTTTTCACACAGCCCTTGGGAGTTGGCATTATCTTGGCTAATATGTGTCCCTTAGGCTTGTTTTATCAGATAGATAATTCATGGTAATGGACTAATGGTCCTTTGAAAAACACAAGTTCAACCATGACAACATTAAGTTTTGGTTACCAGTATAGCCACAGATGCTTGTTCAGGCTTTTGGATGCATGTCTGCTGCCAGGACTTAAATAGTTTTCTCATGCAAATGCTTCGAACCAGTTTCATTGGAGAATTGAACATTGTATGGTTATACAAAGGTAAGGAAATCGTTGAAAAGTCCTATGATTATTTTGTGGTTACTTACACAAAACTTGGCCGTTGGCAGGTTCTTCTAGAGTCAGGTAAGAGTTCAGGGCACCATGCTGCTGAAACATAAGCAAATAATTGATCAATCAAACCATCAAGCTGCATGGGGTTATCAAACACTTTAAGGAGTCTAAAAACATTATCGATTGCCATGGCTTAGCTACTGAACCCATAAAATCCCAACCTAGATTAATTTTTTTGGCGAAAGGAAAAAAGCAGAGTGAAGGTATGTCATCACATCAGTGATATTATGAACACATCAGTGATATTATGGTTGAAGGCTTGATTGAAATATTTCCAAGAGAGTTTTTTTTATTTGAGGAGAAAGTAAACATAACTAACAAATACACCAACCAACTACCGCCCACCTATCTATCTATCTATCTATCTCTCTATCTATCTATCTATCTATCTATCTATCTATCTATCTATCTATCTATCTATCTATCTATCTATCTATCTGTCTATCTGTCTATCTATATTTCTATCTTTCTATCTATCTCTCTATCTATCTCTCTATCTATCAATCTATCTCTCTATCTATCTATCTGCCTGTCTGTCTAGCTGTCTGTCCATCTGTAAATCTATCTGTTTTCCTGTCTATCTATCGATCTTTCCTTTTGTCAATATATTTAACTTTCGATCTATCTACCTTTCCATCTCATCTATTTTGTGTATCCATCTGATTGAATCTGTCTAATATACTTAAATTGCCATCATTCCACCTGCTGCCTTGTCTTCCTTTCTCCCCCAAGTTGAGTTATCTCTCATCCAACATCATTGTGTACTAGCCATAAACATGATCCTTTCAACCTTACACCTACTTGCTTTTACAAAACTTGTGTACAGAACAAGTAACAAGTCTGAACATCTTTCAACTTTACAAGACATTACAAGGGCATTGTAAAACTTCTCTGGAAATGCTTCAGCCAGTTTTGTATATTGAAATATCTATTATCTGTACAGTGCAAGTTCGATAAGCAAATGTGCTTTTCTGGCTTCTAAAACTTTATAGTTGAAATAAATTATTCAATCAAAATCAGTCAACTGACAATGAAAACTATTAATCACGGCTGCCAATTTGTTTCGTCTACTCCTTATAACCTACTCATAATGAGAATTGTTTCAAAAAGCATAAAGTGAGTTTCACATGGATTATAAAGTTATAATACTAGTTTTATCACGAAAAAGCTATTTTATACAGCATGCTATTAAAACACACAAAAGTATACTGTATCAGACTATTCAGGATGGGTATTTGAGAGATTTACACTGGTGTCAATGCACAACCCTGTTTTACTCCATTCACAGAATTAAATAAACAAATGAGTGATATTGTGCAGTGAGATCCAGATTGACATCATGGCAATAAATTGATGCAGGGGCTAGCCAGCCGAGCTACCAAAAGCTGGAGGATTTGTTCGAATCAGAATAAATGGTCTGGGATCAGCATGGCTTGTATCTTTCAGTGGGATCATAAGCAAACCATATTGTACTCATTCAATTATTTCATTATCATAGAGTTCACAAAATACACCTATCTGGTGTCGCCAACCACGTCATATCAATTTTTGTATATTATGTGATCGTGAATTGTTTTTATGTGGACAATAAACAATTTATTTAATAAAATATATTACAAAGTGTAAAATCCCTTAGCCCTGTCTCTTTTCGTTGATGATAGCGATTCTTCAAAACTCAGGCTTACCTTGGCACTGTCAAGAGAGGTAGTTGAACCTTTGGAACAAGTGCACTAAGTCTGATGCATGTCACATCAAAGTTAAATAATTACAGAATACAGGACATAAAATCCTTTCACCTACCCAAGCCACCGTCAGAGCACCAACAAGCTACTGGCCAATTGAGGGAATCAGAGGGATGTCTGCCGTACATTTTACTGTGGAATAAACTGTGAGGAATGTCAAAATGTTGAATTGAAGATGTGGGCGTAGACACTGGTAAAATAAACTAAAAGACGACAAGCAAGAGCAAGCACACACAAGTACATTTTTCTGATCAATAGCAATTTTTCTACACAGCTCAAGTCAGGTGTATTCCATTGATCCAGCCTACTGAAGTTCAGAGCATCAGAAGAATGTGGTTGAAAAATATCACCTAATTTCCTCTGTCAGTTTGACATGCTTTTAGGCACATATGTAGCATAGAGACATAGATATTTCTGTATGTTGAAACATGATTTACGCTTTCAGTATATTTGCATACATGTTTCAAGTTACATGTAAAGTTTTGGTGTTTTGCAATGAGCCGTGCAACACACTTTTAAAGCTAACCTGGACATGGATACTGATTTGCCTGAGTGGTACATGAAAAATGTAATAATTTTGGCATCAAATTTTTATGCCAGATGAAGTTTAAGTGCGCTAAGAGCAGAATAAAAATTTGGGCGAATAATTGACCAATCAAACCATCAAGCAGTACGGGTTATCAAACACTCAACTTGGGGAGTCACAAAACGTTGTAGATTGCTACAGCTCAGAAAACAGAACTGAATTCATCTCATATCGTCATATCTAGGTTCTAAAGCCAGAGTTACCACATTTAATCACAAAACCCACAATAGTTGTAGATGTGCTCCCTGGCACAAGATATAGACTTCGAAAGGACCATTAAGTTCACAGTTAGGTTATATCCCAAACCCGGGCAGAGTTGGTGCAGACGTTCTGCAACATATTATGTCCCGCGAGTGAGATGTTAAATAAATAGTCACCCAGGGCCTCTGATGAAACACATGGTCCTTTCTGTTGACTTCAAATTTACCTGTGTAGGGGGAACGGGGGCACATTGGGACGCGGGGCACTGTGGGACGGTGGGGTTTTCTTGGATCCTGGCAAGGTATATGATATGGTAGTGCCATCATATCTTGTAATTTCACATCCTGATGTTTCCATGGTTTTATAGACAAATTACAGCCACATGCAGTAGTATGGCGAGCAAAAGTTTGTTTTCCTACTAAAAAAGTAAATATGGACGGGTTCAATTCGAACCATTCTGTGGCCAAACCATGAACAATGAGGCTTTCTCAGTGCTTGTATGAATTTTATATATCGTAACGAACAGTTATGAATTGCTATCTTGATAAACACACTCACTGGTGTCCGAGAAATTAGCATTTTGGTGTAAAAGTCATATCGGGGCTCATTTGGACAGTGAATTTGGGGCACTTTGGGACGCACTTAATATGGCAGAATTTAAGTGTCCAAGGCAACTGAATGACCTGGGACAGCACACAACAGGTATTCAGGCCACAGGGAATAGAGGAATAGTGGATTACCATGCTCTGTGAACAAATTTGTCGCAAAGCACTGTGTGTTACTTACATGGATGTCCGAACCCAGGACAGTTTATGTTAAATATCTAAAACTGTTTAAAGTTATGAACTATTGGCACTACAAAGTGTTAATGCACTGCATATTATCTTACACACTACTTATATGTCATATCTATTGCACGTGGAGTGTTAAAATTATTTTTTAATTGATGTCCCAATGTGCCCCGGCTGTTTTAGCCGGAGCAGATTGGGACTGTCATTTTTACGATTCTCTGGCTGCAAAAGGGAAGGTGCATTCTAGTTTATTATGCCTTGCATTTAAGCTCTATAGTATTGGTGATATTCATGCAAAGTTCTTCAGTGCTTTCAGCATTGAGCAAAATTAGTAGACGCTAAAAGCGTCCCAATGTGCCCCCGTTCCCCCTATAACTTCAAGGTCCCAGAATTATATTTAATTTCATCATTCGAATTGTGATCCTTGGCTGTTCCTAAAAAATGTAATGCTACATTCGAATAACCATCTCTAAGTATTGTAGCACACAGAACATGAGAAAATGGCACATCCATTTCAAGTTTCACATGGTATTTTGCAATTTGCATCAATGACATGATTGATTGGACAAACAAATGGTTATCATTTGAATAATGTCCTTCTCCTGTTGTTCAGATGCCATGAGAATGCGATAATGTTAGGATTCCAGGCAATATTGATCTTTTGGAGAAATGCATAGAAATGCCTATTCATTGCCAAGTGTCAACAAAATGGTTTTAGTAGAAGAAAAATATACTTGACGAGGCCTTGGAGAGCAATTCAGCTGCAGTATGAGAGCATTTTAACATCAATTCTTGCTTTCTCTCTTAAGATTGCGTAGCCTTTCACACAGCCCTTGGGAGTTGGCATTATCTTGGCTAATATGTGTCCCTTAGGCTTGTTTTATCAGGTAGATAATTCATGGTAATGGACTAATGGTCCTTTGAAAAACAAAAGTTCAACCATGACAACATTAAGTTCTGGTTGCCAGTAAAGCCACGAATGCTTGCTCAGGTTTTTGGATGGATGTCTGCTGCCAGTACTTTAAAATATTTTCTCATTAAAATGCTTCACACCGCAGTTTCATTGCAGAATTGAACATGGTATAGTTATAGAAAGGTAAGGAAATCATTGGAAAGTCCTATAATTATTTTGTGGGTACTCACACAAAACTTGGCAGGTTCTTCTAGAGTCAGGTAAGAGTTCAGGGCACCATGCTGCTGAAACATGAGCAAATAATTGATCAATCAAACCATCAAGCAGCATGGGGTTGTCAAACACTTAACTGGAGTAGTCACAAAACATTATCGATTGCTATGGCTTAGCTACTGAACCCATAAAATCCCAACCTGGATTAATTTTTTTGGCGAAAGGAAAAAAGCAGAGTGAAGGTATGTCATCACATCAGTGATATCATGGACATGTCAGTGATATTATGGTTGAAGGCTTGATTGAAATATTTCCAAGATAGTTTTTTTTATTTGAGGAGAAAGTATACACAACTAGCAAATACACCAACCAACTACCGCCCATCTATCTATCTATCTATCTACCCATCTACCCATCTACCCATCTATCTATCTATCTATCTATCTATCTATCTATCTATCTATCTATCTATCTATCTATCTACCTATCTACCTATCTGTCTATCTATCTATCTATCTATCTATCTATATGCCTCTCTGTCCAGCTGTCTGTCCATCTGTATATCTATCTGTCTTCCTATCTATCTATCGATCTTTCATTTTGTCAATGTATTTAAAACTTTCGATCTATCTACCTTTCTATCTCATGTATTTTATATATCCATTAAATCGAATCTGTCTAATATACTTGAATTGCTATCATTCCACCTGCTGCCTTGTCTTCCTTCCTCACCAAGTTGAGTTATCTCTCATCCAACATCATTGTGTACTAGCCATAAACATGATCCTTTCAACCTTACACCTACTTGCTTTTACAAAACCTGTGTACAGAACATGTAACAAGTCTGAACATCTTTCAACTTTACAAGACATTACAAGGGCATTGTAAAAATTCTCTGGAATTTCTTCAGCCAGTTTTGTATATTGAAATATCTATTATCTGTACAGTGCAAGTTCGATAAGCAAATGTGCTTTTCTGGCTTCTAAAACTTTATAGTTGAAATAAATTATTCAATCAAAATCAGTCAACTGACAATTAAAACTATTAATCACGGCTGCCAATTTGTTTCGTCTACTCCTTATAACCTACTCGTAATGAGAATTGTTTCAAAAAGCATAAAGTGAGTTTCACATGGATTATAAAGTTATAATACTAGTTTTATCACGAAAAAGCTATTTTATACAGCATGCTATTAAAACACACTAAAGTATACTGTATCAGACTATTCAGGCTGAGTATTTGAGAGATTTACACTGGTGTCAATGCACAACCCTGTTTTACTCCATTCACAGAATTAAATAAACAAATGAGTGATATTGTGCAGTGAGATCCAGATTGACATCATGGCAATAAATTGATGCAGGGGCTAGCCAGCCGAGCTACCAAAAGCTGGAGGATTTGTTCGAATCAGAATAAATGGTCTGGGATCAGCATGGCTTGTATCTTTCAGTGGGATCATAAGCAAACCATATTGTACTCATTCAATTATTTCATTATCATAGAGTTCACAAAATACACCTATCTGGTGTCGCCAACCACGTCATATCAATTTTTGTATATTATGTGATCGTGAATTGTTTTTATGTGGACAATAAACAATTTATTTAATAAAATATATTACAAAGTGTAAAATCCCTTAGCCCTGTCTCTTTTCGTTGATGATAGCGATTCTTCAAAACATAGGCTTACCTGGACAAGGTCAAGAGAGATGGTTGAACCTGTGGAACAAGTGCACTAAGTCTGATGCATGTCACATCAAAGGTAAATAATTACAGAATACAGGACATAAAATCCTTTCACCTACCCAAGCCACCGTCAGAGCACCAACAAGCTACTGGCCAATTGAGGGAATCAGAGGGATGTCTGCCGTACATTTTACTGTGGAATAAACTGTGAGGAATGTCAAAATGTTGAATTGAAGATGTGGGCGTAGACACTGGTAAAATAAACTAAAAGACGACAAGCAAGAGCAAGCACACACAAGTACATTTTTCTGATCAATAGCAATTTTTCTACACAGCTCAAGTCAGGTGTATTCCATTGATCCAGCCTACTGAAGTTCAGAGCATCAGAAGAATGTGGTTGAAAAATATCACCTAATTTCCTCTGTCAGTTTGACATGCTTTTAGGCACATATGTAGCATAGAGACATAGATATTTCTGTATGTTGAAACATGATTTACGCTTTCAGTATATTTGCATACATGTTTCAAGTTACATGTAAAGTTTTGGTGTTTTGCAATGAGCCGTGCAACACACTTTTAAAGCTAACCTGGACATGGATACTGGAATTTTCACGCATTGTATTTGTCTCAGAATAACAGTGAAAGAGACAGTTCACTTTAATTCCATCTTTATAGCAGGCAAAATTTATTTGAGACAATTTTTGCAGAACTGCAGGCTTTTTTGACTGGCTCATTATTGACTATGTTGTTGTCCCAAATGGGATTCTGTTGGTTCATATCGGCAGATCAGTGGAATTCATTTGCTCTGGATATTACCAGCTTTAGAAATTTAAAATTGAAATTACTTTCACCATGAAGCATTGTCAGATTTATGTAAATTATGATATCTGACCAAGTATTGATTTCTTTCGGCCATTATTTGGGAGTCTACAATTCTCAGCCTAAATATTTCCTAACCATTTTGACTTTTTCCTCAGAGTTTTTGATAAGAAATGATGCAAATTGATATGATAGAAATGTGGTTACTTGGTAATAACACAACTGGAATGAATCTGGTTTGAAGTTGCTAAGATAATTCCTCCCACATCCTTGATGTTTCCAACCGCAGTGTCGCAGATTAGATATCTAATGCAACTTAATTGGTTGGTGTTTAATTGATCTTAAAGTAACCTCCTCTGTACTACCGAGTTTGAACTTTGAACCTTGATCAGGCACTCATGATACTGAATGACTTCTCTCTGAATGATGTTTGTCCATTCACTTCATTTTTGGTAAGATCTACAAGATGAAAAACGGTGATGAGCAGTAAAACAACAATTTTTCGTGCAAGTAGAATTGTCTGAAACTACATTAAAATAGTTTAATTGTATTTATAATCAACTAGAAAATACATCAGTCTTTTCATTCCTTCAAATCAAATATTTTATTTCAGGTTGAATGACTTTTTAAAGAATAAATGCTTGTATCAATTTGATAAAATTTGATTGGAACGAGAGTGTCGTTTCGTGATGCAAAATTTCAAATGAAGTTATGTTTCTACAGCAATTATAAAGTATTTCTGACTTGAACTAAATGTTTTAGTATCACACAAAAACACAAAACCATTCCTGCTCGGTTTAATCATATCCGTTTTACAGAACAAGGGACTGATCCACATTATTGTACAGCTCATGCTGCTTAGCTTATCATCCTGTAGGCCTATGCTCTGAATGCAGATTAATTAGTATCAGATCAATGGAATTAGGCCAGCCATTAGTGGATGCAATGAGATATACAGAGCCTTTGGCTATTTTGTCAGGGATTATTGTATTGTTCTGGTATCATACCAGGAGAGTCAATCTGATGAGCTTGAACCACACTATTGTTTTATTGTTGCCAGCAGTATACCTGACATGTCAATGAATCGCCATTGATCTCATTACAAGCTTTGGCATATCATTGTTTGAGATAATGACTCATTGTCTTTTCATTAAGTCAAGCACTTTTGGGTAGGCTCAGCAATTTGATTACCCAGTACTGTAATATTTTGAAAGATTAGGTTGCCAAAAAATGAATCTGTAACTACTCAGCATGAAAAAAAAAACTGGATGTAAGAATGGATTAAAGGTTGATAAAATTAATGGATAAATGGAGTCGCTTTCAGAGAATTTGAAAGAGTCTTTGGGCTTCAGATTCAGCAGCCTTGCAAACATGTGGCAGCCGATAGCCACACTTCCCTTCACATCTAAATTAAGAGCCTAAGGTTAAAAAGGCTTGACAAGCACCTCCTATTCAGGGGCTTGAGTAGCTGGCTGGTAAAGTCAAAAGTCACATGACCTTCTGAAAGGGAAGTGTGACTTTTGGTGGCCCTTGTGGGCTTTCAGTACTCACTTCCGTATTGGCTCTTAATTGACTGCTTTCGCACAGTTGGCTAGGTTCCTCTAAAGCTACAGTTCGATAAACATACATCAGCAAACCTGTAAAGAAATGAGAATATACCACTATTGATTGCTCTGCCTACTGACTTTAAAATCATATTTATTCTCTGAGAGAAAAATATTCCTGTAAGATTCTTGTAATTTCTGCGAGTACACTGAGTAGAGTCACACTTGATTAGATCCCACTAATTACAATACAAAAAGGAATTACTTTACAAGGAAGAAGCCTTGCTCTATATGTGCTTCATCATCCACTCTTTCCCGAATGTGGATTAATCTGACTAGTCTATGGAATTAGGCTGGCACTTAGTGCTTGTAATGAGATCTATATGGCGCCTTTGCCCATTTTTGTTCTAGAGAGATTATGGTATTTTGCATCAACTTGTATCATACAATGAAGTTCCTGTTGATAATTTGCAAGCACAAACTATCGTTATTATTGTCATGGCTGCATGTTGATGGATTGGTTCTCATCACATCATCACATGCATTTACATATTATTTCAATCTTCATGGATAGTGACACTATCGACCAGTCCCAGTTCCATTTTGTTATGACAAGAGTAATCGAGATTACCACAATAAATCTTAACGAAAGGCAAGAAAAACCTGTATTATGTTATCATATTATTTTGTGTTTTGCTTTTGGTGAAACAAGCATCTGATTTGCAATCTCAACGTTAAATATGAGATTCATGTCTTGGAATCTATTTGAATTAATATATATTCTATTCATCCACCTAAAATATTTCATCAGTCACTTCAAACCCCCTTGAATACAACTAAATCTACATCCAAATAAATATACCAACTGTTTCTGATCACAATCATTCCATGAGCTAAAATTTTGAATTCTTCATTAGTTCTTTCATGACTATGCATTTCGCAATAATAGCACCAATGTATTTAATATAATCGAAAGTATGCACCTAAATGTTATCATGTTTTTATTAAGGTACATCATAAACTCAAGCTCTTCAACTTTTATTGTTTACAAGCAGAACAACAACATAGATGATTAAGTGATGAAAATGTAAACCAATTGTAGATAATTGTATAGTCACAGTTCTTTTTATTTGCTGGATTCTATTCCATCACAAGAACTTTATCAGTTACGTGATGTCTAGACCAAAAAAAAAGATACAATTCCCAGTCCAAATGTGAACTTTTAGTTGTTAAACCAATGTTTGTGGTTACTTCTATTTTGAGCTTAAAAATATAATAATTTTTTTAGGAACAAAACAGTTTTGAAACAATCCGGTACCAACCTATAGATGTGACATTTTTGTAGGATAAGAAACTTGCAAATTCTGACATGAATGTATGGTAACATATGTTCTATGCTGTATGAACAATTTGATAATTTTGGTTGAGAAACCAACTGTCCAATTGAAACAGCAGAGCAAACCAAATAGTCGGTTCAACTTACAATCAAGTAATTAAATTTCTTCTGAAACTAAAAAGCAAAGAAGAACCTGAATCAATTCACAAAGAAGAACTACAGGCAATATCAACAACAAAGTGGATCTAAGCTAGAGAAGGAAGTCATTTCAGATAATGAAATATTGATTTCAACTTCACTTAACTAGTCTCCAATCTAATGTAATTCTAGAGACACTCAAGTATTTGCATTTCTATATGGATTGACTGAAAAAGGAAGATTTGATCATGTTGGCTCTAATCTTACTCTGAAGCATAATGCATGGATGAAATGTTCATAAATGTTCAAACTGGTTTATAATATTTGGAATGCCTGAAAAAAGATGTCAATAAACATGGTTAACCGACTGACTCATACTGTTCCCTTGTACACTTTAGAAACACACCTTGTAAGATATCTAAATTACACAATTCAAAATCATTTAGGAGTAATGGAATGTACTAAAATAAAACGCAGAGCGCTGCAGTTTTCAAAGTTTTTTTCCAGCCAGTGCAACTGCATGTTAAGACACTTCGAGATTTCTGACAGGACAAAACGGGAAAGTAGAGCCATATTGCTTTTTGAATGCTCTCAGCAACTTTAAGCTGTTTAAAGCTTGTTCATCAAATACTTTAAATTGGCTGCAGGTAATAGGCTAAGAGTTGACACCTTATGCATTGAATTTTACTGGGACACACTCAATCACTGTCTATGGAAGGTTCATTCATCTTTTCTCTTTGTCAATGAGGCCAGGAACTGTCAGCCATCTGTCTTAGGTGTCAAAATTCGGCATGATTAGTGTCAGTCTCTAAATTGCCCTTTAAATGCAAGGACAAAAGTGGTAAAATGTCACTCAAAAGTGAATTTCACTATCTTCAGAAACTCCTCACGCAGATTGAATGTATATAATCATAGCAGGTATGTGTATAATGTCTTCCATGGCATGATAGAGTCTTTTTCACAGAAAAAGGTGTCTTGTGACACAAGGCAAAGTGACTGATGCAGAGATAGATGCAGGGGAGGCATATATCTCAATATCAGTTAATCAATAGATGTCATTTTCAATATGATGTTTTCTGCAATTGCAGTCTTACTCTCTTAAACATGAATATAATGCATCTATTATGCAAACACTTCAGAGATGCTCATCCGCAGAGCATGTAGATTCTCGCCTTTTAAATAAAATTGTATCGAATATGTTGAAATTGACAAATTGCATACTACCGGGACTTCTACCCTCAACTGCATCCACTCTGCATAAATGGCTTGATGAGCAACCAGATTAAATACAAGGCAGACAAATCCTGCTGATTCCTCTGTCATTTATTTTGAGTCAAACAAATCCCCAGTTTCAACCAGTCCATTGTAATATATTTTGAATCAGGTGGACTCATAACGAAATGTCACATAAACCAGTCTCATTTGTCGTAATTCTGCAAATGAAGTGTTGAAGGGATCGGCCCTGCACCAGCGTTCATCACTTACTCCTAAAAATGATCTCTTAACCCTCGTATTGCTACTGCAAGCACCAAATGAAATTCCGCAACCATTATAGAAGTCGACTGGAATTATGCATACACTCTTGCCAAGATATTATGCCTGTGCTTTATAGTGTTTTCAATGCTTATAGACAACCTCTTATTCGCTTCATAAAATTAAGGGGTTAGGGTCAGTACATCTTTAGTTTTGTCATACATTTCTACCTACATGGTATATTTTTTGTCATTGCTAAATGAACAATAAATACAGGAGAAACTGTACAGATATATGAAACAAATTGATAGAAATAATGTTTATTCACTAATTGACTTAGAAAGGCCCACTTTTAGTCTTTCTATCCTTGCTCTTAGAAATATCTGAAAAATGGAAAATGTATAACAAGCTGAGGACAATTTTTTGTAATGCTATTATTGCAACTGTAATTGTATTTTGCGACATCAGTTGCAATTGTAACAGTTTCTGGTCATTTTCCAGAATGCGGTTTATGAAATTTCTGCTTAGCCTTCCAAATGATATAGCTCAGGGTAACTGCAGAGCAGCAGAATGAAAGACGATAAGCATGCAGCAACAGAAAGATAGATAGGAAAGAGGAAACTGAAAAGGAGACAAGGAAGAAGGAAGTTAGGAAACAGCAAACATAGCACGAAAAAAGAGGACTGGGAGACAAACCAAGACACAGGAAAGAAAGGGAGTATTTATAAATAAGAAATCTGTCTTATAAGAGTTTGGAAAAGAAAAGCAACACTTTAGCTCAATGAGCCATGATGATGGATAGACACGAAAAGTGAAAGAAAAAACTGCAAAAAACAAACAAACAAACAAAATGGAAAAGGAGGCAATACTTCCAAGGCCTAATCTCTTGTTTCCTTCGAACAGCCGCACTTATCCAGTTGCTTCAGCATTAGTAGGGTTGATCAAGAATGATGACTTCTTGTCTTTGAAATTCAGCATGTAAATGGGATACCAGATAAAGATCTAACATGTATGAAAAATAGTTATGAGAGCAATGTTAAAGGGAGGTGAACATGCTTGAATTCAAATGAACATATAAGAAGATTAATTTTTTGTCATGTCTCACAAAAATATGTGTGTTTGTTGCCATTTTTCATATAATTACAGTATAACTACCCAAAACCTGTTGTATTGCTCTTTATGGTATGCTTCTACTCGTATGCACAAAAGCATCCCCTGGTGTTATACTGGAATCTGATAGAATCTCGGCTCAGCTACGCCATGGCATCTGGAGCAAATGTGGATAACATAGAGCTACACTAAAGGCTTCAGACCAGTTTTCCCATGAGATATAGATAGCTGGCCATTATGGCCTAGTGCTACCCATCGAAAGATACTGCCGTTGAAAGCTTCTACGCTAACTGCATAAGCAATTTGGTAACCTAAGTAAGAAACATGGTGGCGTTTTTATGTTGCCTACATCCTGTGGGTGGGCTCATGCAATTTAGTCCGGTGATGACTCCTATTGGGTTTACATTTTGGCATATAATAGATTATTTAAAGTATGACCTATCAGGCATGACAAGTTTCTTACCCACTATGACACCTATCCACCAAATATCGTTCCTAAACTAGAAATTACTCCCGCTTTACTTCAAAAACCAATGATTGATATATATTGAATGCTTAACCATAGTACTGCCTAGTGCACTGACACAGATTAGTTCGGTACAGCAGCTAAATTCATTTCAAGAATCAATAGATTATTTACCACCACAGAAGCAGAATATCTCAAAGTTTTTTAAAATTCCATCAGCAACACCATAATTAACAAACCTCTTTCCTGCTCCACTGGTGGAAGAAATTTAACTTTTTCATGTGGACCTTTAATACTGCTGCAATGATGTTGGTGATTGTTTGTGGGGGGGGGGAATTTGTCAAGAGACAAACGAGGAATGGCATTTTCACAAGATAAATGAATTTCTAAATGCCTTTGAAAAACCATGCTCAACATCCGAATGGAAAGGCAGTGCAGCGAGGTAATGGAAAAACAATGATGGAAATGGCTGGTGTGAAACTGTTATTCAAAGGCTTAATGTCAACTCTCAAAACCCTTAGCAGAGATATTTATTATTTCCAACCCGGCCTCGGAGAGCTATTCATATGAAATGCCAGCTAAATGTTAGTCATTGAATCTAGCCAATCATAATTCAACAAACAATCACACAGACAAATAAAACAGCATTGGAGTCTCTGGCCTAATGTAAATAAAAACCTTATACTTGTTATATCTAATCACATTATGTATTGGTAAATAAAGATATGTCTATATTTCTGAATGTAGATGTCTTAACAATGGTGGTATCGACCTGTCTCTCAGTTTCCAGCAATGGAATTATCCCATCTTGATGACATATCATACAAGGAGTAATGACAGGATATGTGACAGAATTGCAACCATGAAAATAATCAATGTCCTATCTTGGTGTTGCCATGCGACAGCCATTTCGGAATGAATGCGACATTCGATTGGTGTAATTCAATGCTGATTGCTCTAACTGGTGTTTGGGATATGTATTACTATAACACAGAAAATCAAATGGAATCTGTGGAGTTATACAGTTTGCTGGATATGCAGCAGCAGTAAAGTATAATAAATTTTCATTTCTTTCACTTTGAAGCTGGAGATTTCGCAATTTTAATTGTATTCAATTCATTTTAATGAGACACAGAAATCTTTCCAAACAGACAGTTCTCACCATCATGGAATATAGATGGTTTTGTGGTGAAAAAGGAACAGAAAAATTTGTATTGTTTCATCAGCATTTTGAAAGCATGTCGAATAGATAAATATATGCATTGAAACCAAGCTGTCAAAGTGACGTTAACTATTCACATACGATGATCAATACATAGGCAGATGAATTAACAAAATGCAAAAGAAGACCCAATATTCACAACAAGTTGTCTAGAAAAGTTGTCAAATCCAAGGGCTATAAATTATTCATTACATAAAATGAACATCTGAATGCTTCACAGAAAATGTGAACTTAAGTGGAAAATGTCCATGATGACACCTTGCTAGTGACAAATTGACATTCCCATTTCAATTGCTCTAGTCTAATTGATAGTGTAGCATCAAATTGATAGTTGCAGCACATCGATCCTACTATATGCTTCTCCCCTGTTGAATGCCAGACCACAACATAGAAATAGTGGATGTCTGTTAGATATCGTTGCAAGGCACAACCTGAATGATTGTGTTCTATTCTGAAGCTTTAAAACCAATACCCAAGATGATGTAACATATAGCAACATAGAGCAATTATGTCATAATGCCAATAAATACATTGATTAATTGACAAAAATGCGATCTCCATTTGGCTTTTCAGTGATTGGAAAACTCACCATTTAATATATATCTAACAAATTGCACCCACCACAAAGTATGAATCCGACCATCGGTCCAATTACTAGCATTGTCCATTAAGTTCAATGAAATGAAATGTAACTGTTCATGAATTTGGTTTTTTATACTAAGAGTCTGGTTTGCCATGATTACCATGTTAAAAAAGATGTATGAGAGAAGTGAATGCATGGAAACCTGCTCACCTTCGAGCAGCAACAAAATATTTTAGTATTAATTAAGATATTAATTTGCAGTATTTCTCTAACAAAAAACGGATTTCTGCAGGTTTAGAGAACTGTTTGATCAGGGATTCAAGTGCAAGACTGCAACGCAAAATATAGGAACAAAAAGTGATCTGGATTCTCAAGTCACTGAAAAGGAAAATGCTGATTGTTTGTCGAAAGACCCTGTATGATAGATTTCCAGGCTAATTTCAACTGACAGGTCTAATGTCAAATTAAATATTAATGCCCAAAGTGTATTATGGTAAGCCAATGTAAAGAGGGAAGTTGGAAAGTATAGAATGTATTACTCAAAAGGCTCCGACAGCTACTTTTTTTTTCTTTGGTGACCACAAAGAATGCTGTAAAAAAGAAGAAAAATGGATTTTTGAGATTTTATGACATTATGACAATGAAAACACCATGCAGTCACAGTATCAATGATGTTTCTATATTGCAACAATGCTGTCAGATATTTCCAACCAATACAGTGTGATAGACTGTTGTGGATATTTGCACCAGGAGTTTGCAAAGATCAGTTGCCAACAAGGAAAAAACTGGGAAAGCTGCACACAAAATGTGAACTTAAGTGGAAAATCGCTCTGATGATGCCTATTGATGAATTGATACATTCATTTAAATCGCTCTGATCTAATTGATAGCGTTGTGTCTAATGGAGTGTTGCGACCAATTCATTGATACAATCCTTCTGCTTCACACCAGTTGAATGCCAACCAATTTTGTGAAGATTGTCTGCATACAAGAGTACTAGTGGCACAACCTTAATTCTTTTGTTCAGTGTTGGCTGATATATTAAGTTTAATAGCAATTATGTGACAAATAGGTCTACAGGATAACCGTTGTAAGAGTGCTAATGTTGCTTATATTCTCTGCTCCATTGGAGTTGCATTTGGCTGGGGTGTACCTACGTTTGTAGGATTATGACCCTCTGTCAAGCTTAAAGACCCCCGATACAAATTCAATGGACATAAAGAAGGCAACCTCAACAGTATGGTGCACTCTTTACATCAGTGATGCAAGCAATATTAATACTAGTATTAATACCAGCCATTACAATGAGACACTTTTAAAATAAAATTCAGTGGCAAATCATAGAGAGCCGTGCTTTCTTCCAAAAGCAACTCTACCTTTGTCGCATGTTGATGTCGACCATCAACATTTCATAAAGTAATAATGCCTCAGACGCAGATGTTAGGGAAGTTGTTTGTTTTCTAATTGGAAGAGGAATAACATCACGAAATGTCAATGTGTGTCTCCCTACAGTGGCAGAATCAGGGGGCTCTTGTGGGCCATGGGCTGCTCGTAGACGACTGACATGGAATTAGCATTTGGAATAAAAATAAGGAGCTACGCAAGCCTGTAAATGCCGAAACAATGCCCATACGGGCATGAGAATGCCAAATTGACACTGGCCCCCTTAAGTGGTTGGGCCAATGACAAGTGCCACCCTGCCACATAGGCCAGTCCTCCCCTGCCACATTGAGCAAAGAACTTTTCCGCTCCAGCGGTGGAAGAAATTTAATATTTTAATTTGGACTATTAATGTTGCTGCAAATGATGCTGCTGATTGTTCTGGAATTGGTCGAACGACCCAAAACGATAGATTATCTTGGCGATTTGGCCCAGCATGATGAATTTCCGACATCGAAGAAAAACGCTGCCAATTAGGAAGCTGCTGTTGAGAATTAGATAAAAATTCAAAACAGAATCTGATGCCTTACTATCCAACATTTGATCTATGTTCCCAGTTATTGGTACATTCACAATTTGAAAATTCAAGCTGTTGGTAAACTAGTACTTTTAGGTATAATATGTATCCTTTGATTTTTTAGTAATTCCTCTCTTTCAAAGCCTTGAAATCAAGTTTTCATGCAATGTTGAGAATATTAGAAAATTTAAATTAACGTTTTCGAATGTGTAGTCCTGAAGAAATGTGTTATCTATGTAAAATTTCAACTATCAACTTTTTGCCAGAATGCCAGATCTCCACATATATTGTGCAATTGTCTTCTGCTGCCAAATTTGTGGTTCTGTTGTATGCAAGAAATGTGTCACCTCATGGCACTTTGAGCAGAAATGATTCGTCCCAGGAATGCAATAACTGAAGAAAGAACAAAAGGAAAGGAAAAAACCATTCAGCCCATCTTGTGTTGGTCTTATATTTGCCAGCACATGGCCAAATCAAAGTGTGTTGGGGTGATGTGATGAGGTATCAATCAGGCATGAACCACCAGGGAATTGCATTTTGTAGAACAATAGATAAAACAGGGAAATGCAGTCACCAGAATTGGGAACGTAGCGCTGAACACTGTGTGACAGTGGTGTTTTGAATCACTATGTCATGTGAAAGATGTTTGACATTCTCTAGAAAGTCTGTGTTTAATGGCAATTTTTTTTCTGCCTCATAATTTTTGTCATTGCTGAATGAATAATAAATACCTAAAAAATTGTGTAGATATATGAAATTACCTGCGAGAAGTAACATTTCTTCACTAAGAATTTTAATTTAGGCATTGCCGGAAATGTTGCTCATTGTGTGGGCAAACTCACACCGATAACTCATTGAGGCAATTTCACCAAACAAATTTACCTCTAAAAACCAATGACAAAAGCAATTCCCAGAGATGGAAAGAGGTGAAAAACTAATTAAAAAGGCTTTATATTTTCCAAAAGTGCTGATAGCTGCACAAACAACATTATTTCAACTGTTCTTACTGTGTTAAAGCAACATGTGGGATTTAATTGTTTATCTGCATCCTTCTGAAAAGTGTGAAAAGGCTTCACCATAAGAATAAGTCAATTTTAAGCTCAATTGTAAAAGTCCATTCCCTCTGAATGTACATGTACAGTTATTATTTCACCCTTGGTAAGTATGTTTAAGCATGAATTTTCTTCAACTCCTCATGGAGTATACAGCCAGGGAGCGATATCCATCGTCTGCCGGGGAAGAATCTTTTTGGATGACAAAAAAGTCAAGACTCAAGAATCAAGAAGGTCATTTTCTCTATGAAATGAAATACATGATGTATTGATTTTTAATCCACAGCATGCATTTGGAAGTTCAGTTGGGAGTGAAGAAGAATTAAATCAATTAAAACAATATTTGATGAATATGCAATAAGAATAATGCTTCTACAGTGTTACAGATTTCGTTTTCAAAACAGAGTCCATGATCCAGTCCTTGTATACATTTTTCGCAGACTGAATATTTCGTGGGCCTTGAGAGAGTCATCTACCCACCTCACAAATGGTCATGATCATATTATGTGCACTATGAACTGAATGATTTATATATTTTTTTTTATAAGGGGAAACTTTCAGGTGTATTCCCTATAGAATAAATGGCTCAACAAAAAGTGCCATGGATAGTTGCCACATCTTTCGCAGAAATTTCCACAACTTCTGCAGAAATTCCCAATAGAGCAGAGAGACGGCGAGAGTCATTTTTATAAGCCCATAGTTCAGTTTTTATAGAACACTGTAGAGAATATTCCTGGGCTCTGTTGTACAGGACAGTCAAGAAGATATAAGTGGAGACCATTTAGGCTCTATCACATAAAAAGTAATTCAATCAAGCTCGTACTGAAAGCCCCCTAATATTTGGCTCTTTTATGATCTGGTTTGTTGATTTTCCTGAGTGGTACATGAAAAATGTAATAATTTTAGCATCAAATTTTAGAGCCGGATGAAGTTTCAGTGCACTAATAGCAGAATAAAAAATTTGGGCAAATAATTGACCAATCAAACCATCAAGCAGCATGGGTTATCAAACACTCAACTCGAGGAGTCACAAAACGTTGTAGATTGCTATAGCTAAGCCACAGAACTGAATTCATCTCATATCGTCATATCTAGGTTCTAAAGCCAGAGTTACCACATTTAATCACAAAACCCACAATAGTTGTAGATGTGCTCCCTGGCACAAGATATTTCACAGTTAGGTTATATCCCAAACCCGGGCAAAGTTGGTGCAGACGTTCTACAACATATTATGTCCCGTGAGTGAGATTTTAAATAAATAGTCACACAAGGCCTCTGATGAAATACATGGTCCTTTCTGTTGACTTCAAATTTACCTATGTATAACTTCAAGGTCCCAGGATTATATTTAATTTCATCATTCGAATTGTGACCCTTGGCTGTTCATAAAAGATGTAATGCTACATTCGAATAACCATTTCTAATTATTGTAGCACACAGAATATGAGAAAATGACGCATCCATTTCAAGTTTCACATGGTATTTTGCAATTTGCATCAATGACATGATTGATCGGACAAACAAATGGTTATCATTTGAATAATGTCCTTCTCTTGCTGTTCAGATGCCATGAGAATGCAATAATATTAGGATTCCTGGCGATATTGATCTTTTGGGGAAATGCAAAGAACCGCCTGCTCATTATCAAGTGTCAACAAAATGGTTTTAGGAGAAGAAAAATATACTTGACGAGGCCTTGGAGAGCAATTCAGCTGCAGTATGAGAGCATTTTAACATCAATTCTTGCTTTCGCTTAATATTGCGTAGCCTTTTCACACAGCCCTTGGGAGTTGGCATTATCTTGGCTAATATGTGTCCCTTAGGCTTGTTTTATCAGATAGATAATTCATGGTAATGGACTAATGGTCCTTTGAAAAACACAAGTTCAACCATGACAACATTAAGTTTTGGTTACAAGTAAAGCCCCGGATGCTTGCTCTGGTTTTTGGATCCATGTCTACTGCCAGGACTTAAATATTTTCTCATGCAAATGCTTCACACCAGTTTCATTTCAGAATTGAACATCGTATGGTTATACAAAGGTAACTTAGGTTCTAAGGAAATCATTGGAAAGTCGTATAATTATGCTTTGGGTACTCACACAAAACTTGGCCGTTGGCAGGTTCTTCTAGAGTCAGGTAAGAGTTCAGGGCACCATGCTGCTGAAACGTAAGCAAATAATTGATCAATCAAACCATCAAGCTGCATGGGGTTATCAAACACTTAACTTGAGGAGTCACAAAACATTATCGATTGCTATGGCTCAGCTACTGAACCCGTAAAACCCCAACCTAGATTAATTTTTTCGGTGAAAGGAAAGTAACAGTGTGAGGTTATGTTATCACATCAGTGATATTATGGTTGAAGGCTTGATTGAAAAATTTCCAGGAGAGTTTTTTTTTTATTTGAGGAGAAAGTGAACATAACTAGTAAATACACCAACCAACTTCTGCCCACCCACCCATCTATCTATCTATATATCTATCTATCTATCTATCTATCTATCTATCTATCTATCTATCTATCTATCTATCTATCTATCTATCTATCTGTCTATCTATCTATCTATCTATCTATCTATCTATCTGTCTATCTATCTATCTATCTATCTATCTATCTATCTATCTATCTATCTATCTGTCTGTCTGTCTGTCTGTCTAGTTGTCTGTCTAGCTGTCTGTCTGTCCGTCTTCCTATCTATCTATCGATCTTTCATTTTGTGTCAATGTATTTAAAACTTTCGATCTATCTACCTTTCTATCTCATGTATTTTATATATCCATTAAATCGAATCTGTCTAATATACTTGAATTGCTGTCATTCCACCTGCTGCCTTGTCTTCCTTTCTCCCCCAAGTTGAGTCATCTTTTTGCCAACATCATTGTGTACTTGCCACAAACATGATCCTTTCAACCTTACACCTACTTGCTTTTACAAAACCTGTGTACAGAACATGTAACAAGTCTGAACATCTTTCAACTTTACAAGACATTACAAGGGCATTGTAAAAATTCTCTGGAATTTCTTCAGCCAGTTTTGTATATTGAAATATCTATTATCTGTATAGTGCCCGTTCGATAAGCAAATATGCTTTTCTGACTTCCAAAACTTTTTAGTTGAAATAAATTATTCATTCAAAATCAGTCAACTGACAATGAAAACAATTAATCACGGCTGCCAATTTGTTTCGTCTACTCCTTATAACCTACTCGTAATGAGAATTGCTTGAGAAAGCATAGATTGAGTTTCACATGAAGTTATAGTATTATTTTTATCATGAAAAAGCAATTTTATACTGCATGCATTTAAAACGCACAAAGTTACACTGCATTAGACAATTCAGGATGGGTATTTGAGAGATTTACACTGGTGTCAATGCACAACCCTGTTTCACTCCATTCACAGAATTAAATAAACAAATGAGTGATATTGTGCAGTGAGATCCAGATTGACATCATGGCAATAAATTGATGCAAGCGCTAGCCAGCCGATCTACCATAAGCTGGGAGATTTGTTCGACTCAGAATAAATGGTTTGGGATCAGCCTGACTTGTACCTTTCAGTGGAATCATTAGCAAACCATAATTCACTCATTCAATAATTTCATTATCATAGAGTTCACAAAATACACCTATCTGGTGTCGCCAACCACGTCATATCAATTTTTGTATATTATGTGATTGTGAATTGTTTCTATGTGGTCAATAAACTATTTATTTATTAAAATATATAACAAAGTGTAGAATCCCTTTGCCCTGTCTATTTCATTGATGTTAGTGATTCTTCAAAACATAGGCTTACCTGGACAAGGTCAAGAGAGATGGTTGAACCTGTGGAACAAGTGCACTAAGTCTGATGCATGTCACATCAAAGGTAAATAATTACAGAATACAGGACATAAAATCCTTTCACCTACCCAAGCCACCGTCAGAGCACCAACAAGCTACTGGCCAATTGAGGGAATCAGAGGGATGTCTGCCGTACATTTTACTGTGGAATAAACTGTGAGGAACGTCAAAATGTTGAAATGAAGAGGTGGGCGGAGATTGATAAAGAAACTAAAAGACGACAAGCAAGAACAAGCATATACAAGCACATTTTCGATCGATAAATAGCAATTTTTCTACTAAGCTCAAGTAAGGTGTATTCCATTGATCCAGCCTACTCAAGTTAAGAGCATCAGAAGAATGTGGTTGAAAAATATCACCTAATTTCCTCTGTCAGTTTGACATGCTTTTAGGATGTAGCATAGAGACATAGATATTTCTGTATGTTGAAACATGATTTACGCTTTCAGTATATTTGCATACATGTTTCAAGTTACAAATAAATCTTTGGTGTTATGTAATGAGCACTGCAATGCATTTTTAAAAGCTACCCTGGACGTGGGTACTGGAATTTTCACACATTGTATTTGTCTCAAAATTAAAGTGAAAGAGACTGCTCAATTCAATTCCATCTTTACAGCAGGCAAAATTTATTTGAGACAATTTTTGCAGAACTGCAGGCTTTTTTGACTGGCTCATTATTGACTATGTTGTTGTCCCAAATGGGATTCTGCTTGGTTCATATCAGCAGATCAATGGAATTCATTTACTCTGGATATTACCAGCATTAGAAATTTAAAATTGAAATTACTTTCACCATGAAGCGATGTCAGATTTATGTAAATTATGATATCTGACCAAGTATTGATTTCTTTCGGCCATTATTTGGGAGTCTACAATTCTCAGCCTAAATATTTCCTAACCATTTTGACTTTTTCCGCAAGATTTTTTGATAAGAAATGATGCAAATTGATATGATAGAAATGTGGTTACTTGGTAATAACACAACTGGAATGAATCTGGTTTGAAGTTGCTAAGATAATTCCTCCCACATCCTTGATGTTTCCAACAGCGATATCTAATGCAATTAATTGGCGACCTTGTTGGTGTTGAATTCATCTTAAGGAACCTCCTGGGTACTACTGAATTTGAACTTTGAACCTTGATCAGGCACTCATGATACTGAATGACTTCTGTCTGAATGATGCTTGTCCATTCACTTTACACTTTACTTCATTTTTGGTAAGATCTACAAGATGAAAAAGGGTGATGATCAGTAAAACAACAATTCTTCTTGAAAGTAGTATTGTCTGACACTGAATTAAAATTTTTTAATTGTATTCATAATCAACTGGAAAATACACCAGTCTTTTTCATTCCTTCAAAGCTGAATGTTGTATTCAGGTTAAATCACTTTTTAAGAATGAATACTTGTATTCATTTGATAAAATTTGATTGTACTGTTTCCTGATGCAAAATGACAACATTAAGTTTTGTTCTGACTAGAACTAAATGTTTTAGTATCATGCAAAAACACAAAACCACTCCTGCTCGGTTCAATCAAATCCGTTTTACAGAACAAGGGACTGATCCACATTATTGTACAGCTCATGCTGCTTAGCTTATCATCCTGTAGGCCTATGCTCTGAATGCAGATTAATTAGTATCAGATCAATGGAATTAGGCCAGCCATTAGTGGATGCAATGAGATATACAGAGCCTTTGGCCATTTTGTCGCAGGATTATGGTATTGTTCTGGTATCATATAAGGAGAGTCAATCTGATGAGCTTGAAGCACACTATTGTTATCATATTGTAGCCATCAGTATACCTGACATATCAAAGAATTGTCATTGATCTCATTACAAGCTTTGACAAATCGTTTTGTGAGATAATGACTCATTGTCTTTCATTAAGCCTAGCACTTTCGGGTAGCAATGTAATTACCAAGTACTGTAATATTTTGAAAGATTAGGTTGCCAAAAAATGAATCTGTAACTACTCAGCATAAACATTTTTTTCAAAAAAAATAGAGGCGATTTTTGTTGCAAATTCAGCTTGTTCAGCAAATTAGTGCACATCTGCATGTTTTTTACGCCGATCCCGCAAAAAGCGTCCTGTCCCACACCTGCGCATCCGCATTTTATTACGAAATCCCCCGGTCCGCCGTTCCGCAAATTTGCCCATCTGCATTTTACTACGACGCTGGCCACCCGTTCTGATGACGAAGTTTCACAGGCTGATTCTTGAATCTTAGAAAAAGCCTCCTGTCGGGAGGCCTGTGGCCATCTATACAGAGGCGAGTGGCTATATATAGAGTCACTAAGACTATATCAGCGAGGGGCTGATGCATCGCCTCAAAAAAAAAGACTGCATGTAAGGATTGATTACAGGTTGATAAAATCAATCGAGACTCTTTTCAGAGATTTTGAAAGTTTCCTGGCTTTTCAGCTTTAGTAGTTTTGCAAACGCGTGGCAGCCGATAGCCTCTATTCCCTTCACATCTAAATTAAGAGTCAAAGGTTAAAAAGGCTTGACAAGCACCTCCTATTCAGGCACTTGAGTAGCTGGCTGGTAAAGTCAAAAGTCACATGACCTTCTGAAAGGGAAGTGTGACTTTTGGTGGACCTTGTGGGCTTTCAGTACTCACTTCCGTATCTCAGCTGACTGATTTCCTCAGCTGGCCAGGTTCATCTAAAAGTACAGTTCGATAAACATACGCCAGCAAACCTGTAAAGAAATGAGAATGTACCACTATTGATTTGCTCTGCCTACTGATTTTAAAATCATAAACATTCTCTGAGAAAAAATCTATTCATGTACCATTCTTGTAATTTCTGCGAGTACACTGAGTAGAGTCACACTTGATTAGATCCCACTAATTACAATACAAAAAGGAATTACTTTACAAAGAAGAAGCCTTGCTCCATATGTGCTTCATTATCCATTCTTTCCTGAATGCAGATTAATCTGACTAGTCTATGGAATTAGGCTGGCACTGAGTGCTTGTAATGAGATATACGGCGCCTATGTCCATTTTTGTTACAGAGGGATTGTGGTATTTTGCATCAAATTGTTTCATACAATGAAGGTCCTGCTGATAAATTCGAAGCACAGACTATTGTTATCATTGTCATGCCTGCATGTTGATGGATTGGTTCTCATCATCAGATGGTACTCATCATCAGATGCATCTACATATTATTTCAATTTTCATATATGGTGACCCTATCGACCAGTCCCTGTTCCAATTTGTTATGACAAGAGTGGTCGAGACTACCACAATAAATCTGAATGAACTCAGGGCAAGAAAAACCTGTATTATGTTATCATATTAGTTTGTGTTTTGCTTTTGGTGAAACAGGCACTTGATTTGGAATCTCACAGTTGAATACGAAATTCATGTCTTGGAATCTACTTGAATTGATCTATATTTCATTAATCCACCTATAATATTTTATCAGTCGATATAAACTCTTTTGAATACAACTAAATCTACATCCAAATAAATATACCAACTGTTTCTGATCACAATCATTCCATGAGCTAAAATTTTGAATTCTTCATTAGTTCTTTCATATCATGACTATGCATTTCGCAATAATAGCACCAATGTATTTAATATAATCGAAAGCATGCACCAAAATGTTATCATGTTTTTATTAATGTACATGATAAACTCATGCTGTTCAACTTTTATTGTTTACGAGCAGAAAAACAACATTGATGATTAAGTGATGAAATTGTAAACCAACTGTAGATAATTGTATAGTCACATTTGTTTTTATTTGCTGGATTTTATTCCATCACACGAACTTTATCAATTATGTGATATCTAGACCAAAAAAAGATAAAATTCCAAGTCTGAATGTGAACTTTTAGTTGTTAAACCAATGTTTTTTGTTACATCTATCTTTGAGCTTCAAAATATAATAATTTTTTTAGGAACAAAACAGTTTTGAAACAATCCGGTACCAACCTATAGATGTGACATTTTTGTAGGATAAGAAACTTGCAAATTCTGACATGAATGTATGGTAACATATGTTCTACGCTGAATGAACAATTCAATGACTTTGGTTGTGAAGCAACCTATCCAATCGAAACAGCAGAGCAAACCAAACAGTCGGTTCAACTAACAGTCAAGTAATTAAGTTACTTCTGAAACAAAAAAGTAGAGAAATTCCCAGATCAATTCACAAAAAGCTGCAGGACAAAGGCAACAACAAAGTGGATCTAAGCTAGAGAAGGAAGTCATTTCAGATAATGAAATATTGATTTCAACTTCACTTAACTAGTCTCCAATCTAATGTAATTCTAGAGACACTCAAGTATTTGCCTTTCTATATGGATTGACTGAAAAAGGAAGATGTGATCTAGTTGTCTCTAACCTTACTCTGAAGCATAATGCATGGATGAAACGTTCATAAATTTTCAAACTGGTTTGTAATATTTGGAATGCCTGAAAAAAGATGCCAATAAATGGTTAACCAACTGACCCATACTATATATATTTCCTTGTACACTTTAGAAAGACACCTTGTAGGACATTAAAATTACACAATTCAAAATCATTTAGTAGTAACGGAATTTACTCAAATAAAAGGCAGAACGATGGAGTTTTAAATTTTTTTCCCCACCAGTGCAACTGCATGCTAAGAGACTTTAAATTTTTTGACAGTAAAAAAAATTCAAAATGACCCATATTGCTTTTTGAATGCTCTCGGTAACTTTAAGCTGTTAAAGCTTGTTCATCAAATACTTTAAATTGGCTGCAGGGTAATAGGCTAATAGTTGACACCTCATGCATTGCATTTTACTGGGAAACACTCAATCACTGTCTATGGAAGGTTCATTCATCTTTTCTCTTTGTCAATGAGGCCAGGAACTGTCAGCCATCTGTCTTAGGTGTCAAAATTCGGCATGATTAGTGTCAGTCTCTAAATTGCCCTTTAAATGCAAGGACAAAAGGGGGAAAATACCACTCTATAGTGAACTCGACCATCTGCAGAATCTCCTCACGCAGATTGAATGTATATAATCATAGCAGGTATGTGTATAATGTCTTCCATGACATGATAGAGTCTTTTTCACAGAAAAAGGTGTCTTGTGACACAAGGCAAAGTGACTGATGCAGAGATAGATGCAGGGGAGGCATATATCTCAATATCTGTTTCTCAATAGATGCCATTTTCAATATGATGTTTTCTGCAATTGCAGACTTACTCTCTTAAACATAAATATAATGCATCTGTTATGCAAACATTTCAGAGATGGTCATCCACAGAGAATGTAGATTCTCGCCTTTTAAAGCAAAATTGTATCTAATATGTTGAAATTGACAAATTGCATACTACCGAGACTTCTGCCCTCCACTGCATCTACTGTGCAAAATGGCTTTATGAGCATCCAGATTATGCAAGGCAGACAAATCCTGCTGATTCCTCTGTCATTTATTTTGAGTCAAACAAATCCCCAGTTTCTACCTGATCAGAGGTGACTTAGTCCTCAGTCAGTCCATTGCAGTATATTGTATATCAGGTGGACTCATTACGGTTGTCACATAAACCAGTCTCATTTGTCGTAATTCTGCAAATGAAGTGTTGAAGGGATCGGCCCTGCACCAACATTTGTCACTACTCACTCCTAAATACTATCTCTTAACCCTCGTATTGCTACTGCAAGTACCTAATGAAATTCCGCAACCATTATAGAAGTCGACTGGAATTATGCATACACTCTTGCCAAGATATTATGCCTGTGCTTTATAGTGTTTTCAATGCTTATAGACAACCTCTTATTCGCTTCATAAAATTAAGGGGTTAGGGTCAGTACATCTTGCTTTTTAGTTTTGTCAGGTCGTATGCACAGAAGCTTGAGACACAATGTCATGTAAAATAGGGTTGACATTCTCCAGAAAACTCTGTATTTAATTGAACATTTTTTCTGCCTACATTGCATATTTTTTGTCATTGCTAAATGAACAATAAATACAGAAGAAACTGTACAGATATATGAAACAAATTGTTAGAAATAGTATTTCTTCACTAATTGACTTAGATTTTTAATTTAGCCATTGCTGGAAGTGCCTCTTACTGTATGGGCCACCTCATAATAAATACTTATGGAGGCAATTTCACCAAACAAATTTATTTCCAAAGACCAATGACAAAAGCGATTCCCAGAGGCAATGCAGACAGAAAGAGGTGAAAAACTAATTAAAAATGCTTATATTTTCCAAAAGTCAAAGTCAAAGTCAAAATTACTTTTATTTTGGCAGGGTAACATGTTCAGCCTTCGCTGTTTTTCAACACGGCCATAAAGGCGCTGACAGATGAACAAACAACTTTTATTCAACTTTTCTAACCATGTTTATCAACACATGGGATTAAATTGCATTTCTCTGCATCCTTCTGAAAAGTGAGAAAGGGCATCACTACAAGATGAGCAAATGGTAAATTCAATTGTAAACTCAGGGAGTATGTCACTCTACAATAGCTATTACTACCTATGGCCAAATACTCTTTTACAACTTGGTGGAGCAAAGAATAATGGAGGATCTGCTCAGTTCTCCTATGCAAGAGCTTGGACTCATAAGACATGCAGAAGAGCACCTTATCCGCTAGATAATGCCACCTCTGTAAATATTGATCAAATGATGATACCCTTGCTAATTAATGAGAGGGGCGGTTAAATCTTCATATACGGTGGACCCCAAGATTAAAAAAGCCATCAATTTGCAGTTTGTTAATGCAATTGATGCCCACTCACTTTGATGTGTCAGGAATCTATGTGACTGCTAACTGAATCACTTGACCTTCGGCGAATAGTGCACAAATATTCAGCTTGAAACAGCAGAGAGAATACATGCATTATTTAGTACATGATCTGCCCATGATACACACATGGTACTACTCAAATCTACGGTAACACAATGTTTCAATGCATTGCTGATTCTGACAGGCAGCTTACAGAGGTTAAAGGGCATCCAAAATCAGTTTTTGGGACAGCCTGACACACTCATGATATGCTGAATTATCTTTGGTATAGAAGGAAAATGGCTTAAAAGTTGCGAAGGTGAAACATGGACATTTCTTGTTTTTTTATTGTTTACCATGCACTGAATGTTTATCCTGTTTTGTAAGAGAAAACTGCTATTCCCTGTAGGACATATGGCCCATGAACACAAAATGCCACAGATGACTGCCGAAATTTTTGCAGAAATTCTCAAAGGAATCCAATCATTTTTATATGCTCAGAGATCATTGTAGAACCTTGTCCTAGGCTATGTTGAACAAGGCAGACAGGATGATAGAAGTAGAGTCAAGTGGTTGTTATATCACATAAAAAGTTAAGATACTCTTATACCTGGCTCTTCTATGGACTGACATGTTGATTTTCTTGATAAGTTCAAGTAAAATGCCCTAACTTGGGCTTCAACTGTAGTCAGGTGAAGTTTCAGTGTAGCAAGATACTAAAAAAAACTTGGGCAAATAATAATTGATCAATCAAACCGTCAAGCAGCATGGGTTATCAAACAATCAACTTGAGGAGTCACAAAACATTATTGATTGCTATAGCTCAGCCACTGAACCCAATTCAACCCATAAAATCATATCTAGGATTTAGTCCTTCAAAGAAATGTCCGAAAGCCATTCTACATCATGAAATCGGCTATAGCCACAGATGTGCTTTATTGCCTCAGATATTATATGTTCAATTTTCATTCAGTTCACCATTTGGTTTGTATCCCTAACCAGGCAAAGGTAGAGCAGACAGTATCTATATACATGTAATATACTCATATGAGTGAGATGCTAAAGAAACCAATTGCTGGTATTGAGCAGCGAGCGCCTATGATAAAACACAAAACTCCTGCTGTGGACTTCAGTCTTGCAGTCATATTATTTTTAGGTTCCTGTATTGGAACTATAGAGCAGGCCTAATCACTTCATTAGTTCAATGGTGACCATTTATATAACAGCTGTTTGCAAAATATAAATGTACATGGCTATGCTTCGGACAACCATCTCTACATATAGCCCACAGAATCGTAGAATACGAAGTGTCAATTTCAAGTTGCACTTGGAATTTTCTAATGGACATCAAATGATATGATTGATCGGACAAACAAATGGTTATCATTTGAATAATGTCCTTCTCCTGTTGTTCAGATGCCATGAGAATGCAATAATGTTGGTGGTATTGATCTTTTAGAGAAATGCATAGAACCGCCTACTCATTACCAAGTGTCAACAAAATGGATTTAGGAGAAGAAAAATATACTTGACGAGGCCTTGGAGAGCAATTCAGCCCCAGTATGAGAGCATTTTAATATGAATTCTTGCTTTTGCTTAATATTGCTTAGCCTTTTAACAGAGCCCTTGGGAGTTGGCATTATCCCGGCTGAAATTTATCCATTAGACTTTGTTTTATAAGTCAGTTAATTATTCATGATAAAGGAACTTTTAAAATGGACAAGTACAAGTGGGAAATAATATAAAGTTTTGCTAGAAAGTGAAGCAATGGGAGTTTCATCTGGTTTGCGAATGCATGTCTACAACAAGGATTTAAATGAAAATTTAACTGCAAATGATTTGGACCCATTTTGATTAAGACATGAACTTTTGATCCTGTTAAAGTGCAACTTAGTTGCATTTACTCTTCTTAGTTCAGGCTGTGTAGTAGTGTGTACACCATATTGTGTCACAAAGTCATAAGGACTGAAATATACAAATAAGTTCAAGCCATTCGAAGCTCTTTTAATTTGTGCAGCAACATGCGATGCTAAACAAGGATACACTGAGTAAAATCAGCTCCCGTTACCTCATGGCAGTTATCAAACAATAGCGCCAGCTAAAAATAAGTTTTCTGATTTAAAACGCTTTTTCTAAAAATTCATTATGGCTGCTGCCATTAAAGATATGCAGCACGGCTTTACAGTGAATGCCTTCTCTGCATTTCATGGTTATCCAAACACAAGGAAGTCATTGATACATTTGAAATCAACTGGTAATATCATATATGTGGTTACTTACACAAAACTTGGCCATTGGCAGATTCTTCTACTGTCAGGTAAGAGTTCAGGGCACCATGCTGCTGAAACATAAGCAAATAATTGATCAATCAAACCATCAAGCTGCATGGGGTTATCAAACACTTAACTGGAGGAGTCACAAAACATTATCGATTGCTATGGCTCAGCTACTGAACCCGTAAAACTGCAACCTAGATAACAGGCTTTTTCTTTAAGCAGAAACATTAACAGCAATCCATATCATCAAATCAGTCATATTGCTGCTGTGGAATTTCTGGAAAAAACACAGTGGCATCGCATTTGACCATAACGGCAAAAGGTCAGTTGCGCCCTGTTTTTCAGTCTTCTTGTTCTTTTTCATTTGTCTTAAGTTTATTTACAATTTTACAGTATGAATCCACCTATGTTAAAATATGAAGGGGAACAGGAGTGTTAAAATCATCTCAAGATACATCGTAAGACGAAATTAACATTACAAATAATTTATCAGAGCTACAGTCACTTCCAAGTTCCCTGTATCATTTTAATTTATACTTGGGTGAGTTAGTCACTTTGATTGAAATAAATCACTATCCAACCGATTGGGTTTCAACATTGCAGAAATTGTATTTGTTATTATACATTCTCTACCAGCACCAAACGACAGTTTTGGAAAGCTGAACTGGCAAGCTTCGATATAAATGAATCACTCCAAAGAAATTAAAGAAAGTTTACCAGAATTCAAGAAAGACACATAACCCATGGGCATAAGACATTTCGTGCTATTAAGAATTTAGAAAAGTATAAGTTTGGCAATATGAAACTACCGATATTAAAATTTTTTTTAAATACGAAACTTAACATCATCTCAAGGTACATCATAAATAAAAATCAACATAATAACTAATCTATCAGAACTACAGTTGCTTTCCACTTCTCTGTATCGATCATTAAGAATAATAATGTTTGGATGACTTGGTCAATTTGATTGAAATAAATCACTGTCCAACTTATAGGCTTTCAACAATGGTAGAAATTGTATTAATTGTTTTGCATGCTCTAACAGCACAGAATGACAGCTTTGGAAAACTGAACTGGCTAAATGTGATTTGAATAAATCACTCCAAAGAAATTTAAGAGAGTACACCAGGATTCAATAACTATGGCATTTGTCACAATAACAAATCATTATTCAGGGGCATACACCTAGAAGTTGCCTTGGAAGATGGCCAATGTCAGACATGGGTAGAACATGTAGTACAGTGGATTTAACTTCGGAGTCTGAGGCCGGAGGTTTTTGGGTGCAGTTGAACTTTAATTTTAAGGTATAGTTGGGAGTCGAAAATTCATTTGGTGACTCCTGACTCATAAAAAATAATTAACAGACTTTACAAAATCACACTTACCACAATGTGAAAAGTATCCCAAATCGTACACAGGACATCCCAGTATTCATGTACAAAATCCTATGGAAACAACATTTACCTTGACCTACACTGTATGCACTGCATAAGATACTTGACTTTTGTTTTAGGCACAAGAGCATTTGTAATAATGGCGTAATCTATTGGGTTAAATCAAGCCAAAAGTTGAAATATGAACTGCTACATGTAACATGTACCAACCTAACATATGAAAATACCTCGGGTTTGAAAGCTAATAATTATATATATGCAAGTTAGAATTATTTTCATTTACAAAAGACAAAAATTGTTGGTGGAAGTGAATGATTACCTTCCGAGAAAAGAACAAAGGTTTCCATCACTGCCCTATCTTGCAGCACGTTCCCTTACAAGGCAAGTAAACATTCAATGACATTTCAAGTTATCCAACCATACAATATCCAGTAAATACATGTAATTACAATTGTGTACTGCACAGGTGATTAATTGCCAGTCATCTTATCAGTCATGCTTGTTTGTATTTCACAGACTTACAGGCCCAATTTCACTAGCAGTCAGAAATTTGAGACTAGTCTCAAGTGTTGAATTCACACTTTTGGACCAGTCCAAAGGTAAAGCCTATGTATGCAATGTTATTATATTTCAAGACACATGTCTAAATTCCACTGGTGTGACAGACATGATTAACAGTTTGAGATCTCTCAATTCAACTAAATGGATGGTTGAGTGTTTAATTGTTGCCTGCTTGTTGTTTCAATTACTTTCTTTGTAGAAAACAATAAACAATCAATGAAATAATGTTGGAAAAAAGCTGTTAAAGGATTTGAAAACTTCAGAATTTTATAGCACTTGTTGGCAGGGTAAATGAAAATGAGCCCTGCAATGGGAGGATGGCCAAAACTAGGCAAAATTGAGACTTGCTCTGAGTGGGTCTCTGCAGGTGTCGGATGGGAGGGTTGGTCAGATGACTGGTGGTGGCATGCTAGGCTGCCAATCGCTGGGTCCAGGGTTTGAATCAAACTCTTACCGAGTCACATGGGCCAAAATTAGATAGATAGATGATTGGGGCTTTACGTCCTGTATTTATGCACTTGCTAGGCTAATTAGGACAGGAGGAGGACACGGCAATGAGGTGAAGGATGATTGAAACAGCCGTCCAACATGGGCCCAGGTGACCCGGCAAGAGCAGGATTCGAACCCTGGACCAAGCAATTGGCAGATGGATAGATATGGTAAGTTCAGCCCTGAGAGCCCAGTTCTGGGTGCTCACGAGGGTTGATTGATAAGATGAGAGAGAGAGAGCGGGAATCCTCAGAATGTTACACATTTACACCATGTGTGGGATCTTTTACTTGCCCAACACTGACACTGATACCGGGGGCTACCAATTTTACATCTCATCTGAATGACATCCAGCTGGGATTTTGCTCATGAAGGTACACTGAAAATTTTTGGTTCCCTACCCGGGGTTCGAACCCATGCAGTCAAAGACCTTCAGCGGAGCAGGCGGGAACCCTAACCACTACACCCCCCAGGATGTAAAGCCCCAATCATCCATCCATGCATTACAAGCTGCAGCAGGCAGTCTTATTGACCTTTGTTCTAATTTTAAACTGTTTAGAACACAGACTAAACAAACATTGACTTAGTACTTTTGAACTTAAGAAGAATCAAAGGTGTGGGATTAACAAACATTCTCATCGGACAGTTTGATAAGAATGCCAAACAACAGCTTAGGAGCAGTCCAATCCTAAGGAAATTGGGACTTATCTAATAATTTGTTGGTGAAATAGCTTAAAATGTCAATGAAACACTTGACTTGCCACCAGTCTCAAATAGATGAACGTTTAAAAAATATTTTCATAATTTTTGCAAGATTTCGTCAAATTAAATATTTTTCTCATCTTTAGGAAGAACCATAGCTTTTACGGCAACATTAAAATTCAACCTTTTTTGCAAATTCATCAAAACCGAAAAACAATTTTTAATCAAACATCACCAAAAAAATTAATTGAAAATTGGTATACACAGCATGAAAAATATAGAGGGATTGAGCCTTTATGTCCTGTGTTTTTGTGGTTGGTATGCTTATTAGGACAGGAAGATGACACGGCAATGAGGTGAAGGATGATTGCAAACAGCCGTCCTACATAGGCCCAGGTGATCGACAGGGCAAGAGCTGGATTCTGAGCCTGGACCCAGCTATTGGCAGCCCAGAATACTACCACAAGACCAACCCTTCCCCTATGACAAATATGGAACCTACCTATATAAAATATCTATTTAAATTGTATACATGTACATGTACATGAAATTCTATCATCCTGTCCTATTTGTCTAAAGAGTGAAAACAAACAATACAGGACCTAAAACATGTAGCATCCCTCAAACCATTGTAAAATTAATGCTTCCTTTATTTGTAACATGGTTGAACTGAAAAAGGACATTATGAATTTAAATATTTATCAGACTCAAGCTAATATTGCAGGTTAATCAGTATATGTTTTTACTAGTTTTTTTTTCTAACAATTGTTGTATCATATGTATTACCAAATTGATTTGAATTTGCCTGTGTCAATGCTAAAAATGTTTGATAAATTTAATTCGTACCTTAGATCAATTCCACTGAGACAGCCCTTGGTAATATCACTTCCAAGTGTTGAAAATCTCATGTGTGCTCATTTTGCAGGCAATATGCATTTTGCAGACAATATGCAGTCTAAGCCTTCATATTGACAGTTTTCAATCAATTGCTTGTCACAGGTATGAGGAGTCTTTGAGGACATTACGTCATGCTTGTGACTTTAACCCAAGAAAACTGAGACAACATAATTTAATCCAGTATAATATTATTTGAGCCAACAATGAAAAGTAAAATACTCATTATTGCATCTTCAGTTAATGGTCAAAAATAATCATGATGGAACTTACCTAGCTGTAGAACCATATTTACAACAGAAAAATGTCAGGTAAGGATTTCTGATTAATTCTAAAGCATGTGAAAAAAGCCAGTTATAAAAATCAAGTAAATAATCAAGGAAAACTGTATATCGCTCTTATTTCCATGGCAGTGGCCAACCAAGAATATTGATTACTAATTCTTGAAGAAATATGTACCATTACAATGAAAAGGGTGTTTGCTAAACTACTACTAGTGATAGGTCAGGTCAGCAATTTTTTCTTCATTTTGTAAGACCACAAGTCATCATTAATTTTTCTTCTCAGGCTTTACTATAAGTTGGTTTGGGGTGTTGTTGATTTTTGGAGGCATCGTCTCATTATATCATCAACGCAGTTTTGTGTGTAGTGTGGTGAATAAGAGAATTAATAGTACAGAGAAATTCAGGTGGGCTGATTTCCTGGGAGGGGGGTCACCTGGGGAGATACCTGCAAACATTTTACTTTTTGCTACTTGTATCACCAGGTTGAGGCCTGAGGGTCTCCACGAATGGGGGGTGCTCTTGAAACATTTTTCTTTTTACTTGGCTTGAGGAGGTACCCGGGTCACCTCGGGGGTACTCGTGATTTTTTTATTTGGAAAGCCACAGTGCTAGCTGTCCCAGGGGTCACCATGCGGTACTTTTTGAACATTTTTTATTTTTTGCAAGTTATATGACTAGGCTGGGGGTCACCTTTAGTGGTACTCCTAAAATTATAAATTAAACTGGGCTTTGGGGGTCACCGGGCGGGGGGGGGGGTCTCAGGGTGAAATCAATGTAAACTTGTTAAAAATTTGATTTTGCTTGTTATATCACTAGGCTTGGGGTCACCTTCAGGGTATTCGTAAATATTTTTTGCCAGGGTGGGGGGTCATGTCGGGGGTCCTCATTAAAAACATTTATTTTGCCAGCTTAATAACAAGGGTTGAGGCCACCTCGGGTTGTACTCGTGAAATTGTTTTTCTTTTGGCCATATTGCCAGCTGTAGGGGTCACTTGGGGTAGCGTGCATCATCTGCCCCCTAAAAATGACAAATTTGTCATAATCTTTCTGCACTTTGCCCATATTGTCCCTTTCCAGTAGAAACACATTCTGCAAAATTTCATTAAGACCGGCTGTGGCCCTAGGATGGTACTTTTGTGTTAATGTTGAGTCTAAAATTGACAAAACTTATGCTTTGAAAAGTTGTGATAAAAAATATCTAGCTTATTTAAGAAAGTAGGACAAATGTCTGGAATAGTCAACTTTAAAAAAAGGTCAACTTCTGCCAAACTTCGCACAATCATTAGAATAAAACGTAAAGGACTTAGGAACACATTGCTGAAGAAAGTAGAACGTTATTCATCAAAATTCAAATTTTCATATGTGCATCAATTACATGTAGATGACTACAGCAGTTCATTGAGAAACTGCTCTGCCATGTCTTTTTTTCTGACTACATCATAATTAAATCAAGGTTTTATCACATGATGTAACAGGCAACTTCCTCACTATGTGGTCTTCTCTGAGTTTCAAAAAGTCAAATTAACATTTTTTTTTCACTTATAACATATTTCCCACTTCGGCAGATTCTCTGGGTGATATTTCTCTGTAAAAAAAATCTATACAGAATTGCGACTTCTCCTCTATGGAAACAATTGATTTTGACTTCAAATTAAAGCTCTTTTTCTAAGGAATTTAACAGTACCATCCAGAAATCAAGTACTGCAGACGACGCACCCTAACCTGGGGATCACCTTGGGGTGGGGGAGTGGGGCACCATGAGCCACTTTGGACATTTTGCTCTGGTGAGCCTAAAGTTTCGACGGTGAAAAGCTGGGTACTTTATGTGAACATAGCAAGACCTTTGGCCACAATATTCGGTTTTGTTACATTATATTCTTGATTTTTAAATAGTCAAATCTTGTCTTTAAAAGATATGCAAGCAGCTCATTGTGCCCAAACCCTGGGATAAGTGGGGAACCATGAGCCACCATAAACTATGCTACATTTATCAAAATGCCGCCATATTTGCTTTACATAGGAAGGAAACCTCCTCATTTCTATAAAATGTGCCTATTATGTTTGTCAATATTGAATTTTGAGAGCATTGGTAAAGGAGGAAAACTTCACCCACGAGTGCCATTGTCCAATACAAGAATTATGTTCAACATCGTTTTTTCGTGATTCTTTGTGGTAGCAAGTTAAATGACACTTTTAATGGATCCATGTTAATTATCTGATCCAACTACCATGTTTGAGTTCTGAGTGACCTTAATAAATTGTAATATATGAAATATTGATATAAAAAATTCAAGGAAAATAAATTAGACAATGCCTATCAACTCAAAATTATTAGATTATTATAATAGATTAATACACACACCACCATTTGGGCTGTTGACATATCCCTCTCATTCTCCTACCAGGAGAACAGTTGCCACACTCAATATTTTAATTTTTCAGTTCTTCGTCATACATTAAAAAGAGAGATTATGGTTCCTATTTTGGTTTTTGCTAGTTATAGAACTAGGCTAGGGCATGCCTACAGGGTCAGTTTAAATTGCTAATGGGTGTCACCTCAATTCTACTCATAAAAAGAATTTTTTGGTGTGTAATCAAACTTTGAATAACAGACTGTACAAATTTCATGTGCATATGATCGTAGCAGTGCATGACAGGTACTAAATTTAGCATGTAAAACAGTGTATTCGCATTGATCAAGACGAAATATGATCAAATGCATATTGTTTTTCCTTTTTACTCCATTCCTCTTCTATATATTGAATTTAATGGGAAACTTCTAAAGCAAGTTTCAGATTATTGGACCTTGAAATGGAAAGACCGTTATGTTGACAAATATGAGACTCGAAGGCAGGTGATTTGTGGTAACTGTCTGTCAGTCTGTAAATTATTCGTAAACAAACTTTTTTGTCTGTTAGAAGCACAGAAATTTGATTAATTCTCTTTGAATTAATTTATTTCAATCACTACTGTGAGTTCTCAATTGCCATGTCTGATAAAGGTACCGGAAAGTTAAACAAATAGACTAAACATATAAATTTTCAACTTGTGTTTTGCAGTGGCTTGAATGAGGTTGGCCATGTTCCAAGGCAATTTCTTAGTATTGCCCTGAATAATATTTGATTGTGACTAATGCCATAGTTCTTGAATCCTGGTATACTATATTGAATTTCTTTGGAGTGATTTATTTAAATCACAGTTTGCTAGTTCGATTTTCCAAATTGTAGTTTAGTGCTGGTAGAGAATGTATAATAACCAAAACAATTCCTCCCATTGTTGAAACCCAATCAGTTGGACAGTGATTTATTTCAATCAAATTGACCAAGTCACCCAAGTAAAATTCCAAATGATACAGGGAATTTGGAAGTGATTGTAGTTCAGATAAATTATTCATAACTCTAATTTTGTTTTATGATGTACCTTTAGATGATTTCAAGAATGATGTTCCCCTGTGTATTTTAACATAGGTGGACTTATACCCCCAGTTAATTTTTTTCTTAATTCTTAATAGAGTGTAATGTTTTCTGCCTAAGAGTTATTTGATTATATGCCTTAGTCTTAAGACACATGGTCAGTATTCCAATCTTTAAACTTCAAATCCAGTGTTTTGAGAGAGAGTTTATTTTGAATTTTGTGTGAAAAGGAGTGATTTAAATATATCAAAGTAACCAAGTGACATGAAAAAATGGCATATCCAGTAGCAATGCAAAATAGATGACGACCGACTAGCCAGATTTTCTTACCATACTGTCACACACTTGTAAAATTGTAAATAAACTTAAAAGAATGAAAAAGAATAAGAAGACTGAAAAACATGGGGCATTTGACTGGTTTGCCAAATGGTCAAAAGCGAAGCCACTGTGTTAAAATAAAAAAAAGCCACTGGATCAAACCTTATATTAAGGAGGGAGAATGCCTCATTAGCCACCTGCCAAATTAGTACCTGGATAAATAAATTTAGTTTGTAAATACAGCTCTCCAAGCTCAGTTGTGGTTGCTCAAGGGGATTGCTTGATGAGATGTGAGACAGAGCAGGAGCTTATCTATCTATCTATCTATCTATCTATCTATCTATCTATCTATCTATCTATCTATCTATCTATCTATCTATCTATCTATCTGTCTATCTGTCTATCTATCTATCTATCTATCTATCTATCTATCTATCTATCTATCTATCTATCTATCTATCTATCTATCTATCTGTCTATCTATCTATCTATCTATCTATCTATCTATCTGTCAATCTGTCTTGCTGTCTAACTCTATATCTATCTGTCTATCCATCTATATGTATGTCTGTCTAGCTGTCTATCTGTCTATCTATTTTATTTCATCCATTTGTACATAATATACCTATTTCTTAGCGCTATCATTTCACCTGCTCCTTTGCCGTCCTTCCTCCCAAAATTGATCCGTCTCTCATCAAACATCATTGTGTACTTGCCGTAAACATGATCCTTTCAACCTAACACCTACTTGCTTTTAGAAAACCTGTGTACAGAACATGTAACAGATCTGAACATCCTCCAACTTTGCAAGATATACCAAGCACAATGAAAAACTCTCCTGGAATTTTTGCAACCAGTTTTACAATGAAAAATGCAATGAAAATGACAATGAAAAAGAGGCATCAATCCTGCCAATCTCCATAGGCCATGTAAGCTCCTCTTGATGCGAACTGTCATAGAACACCTCCAAAACAGATCACAAGGAAGGTATTAGAACTGGAGATAATGTTTCACTATGTTTAATTTATATTCCTTTGTCATGCAGTGGACATATAAGTCCTCTTGAGAAAAAAAGCAATTGTATGCTGGGATGCTACATGTATCTAAAGCACACAAAATTACACTGTATTAGACTATTCAGGATGAGTATTCATGTGATTTATACTGGTGTCAGTGCACAACCCTGTTTTACTCCATTCACTGAATTGCAACAAATGAGTGATGTTGTGCAGTGAGTTTCAGATTGACATTACAGCAATAAATTGATTCAAGGAAGCCAGACGAGCTACCAAAGCTGGAGGATTTGTTCTACTCAGAATAAATGGTGTTGGATCAGCCTGGCTTGTATCTTTCGGTGGAGCCATCTGCAAACCATATTGCATTCTTTGCCATAGAGTTGTTTTAAGAGCAATACTCAACAGTTTAGTTAGGGATCATAAAGCATATCAATATGTACAATTACTGGGCTTTTACACTCAATCGTGTTGAATTCAGAGAAAGCAAAAAATACCTTGTGTTTGACAGATTATTCACAAAAGTAATATACAACAAAGTGCAGAATCTCTTTCCCTCTCTCTCTCTCTCTTCGCTGATGTTAGTCAGACTTCAAAACTTAGGCCTGGGATGCAAAAAAGAGAAAAATGATATCAGTTATATGCCTGGCCTGGGCAATGTTAGGATGTTAAGGCAGATGGTAGAACCTCTGCTACTCTGGTCACATTAAGATTAATTTATAAAAATATACAGTAAAAACCCCTTCACCTACCCCACTCACCCTCAACACATCAACAAACGCTAGGGGACTTGACTTCCATTTTCTGTACTACAAGCAACTAAGGGCTTAACAGCAAATCCGCAGTAAATTTTACTGCAAAATAAACTGTGAGGAATGTTAAAATGTTGAAATGAAGATGTGGGCGGAGATTGCTGAAAGAAGCTAAAGATGACAAGAACAAGCACATACAAGCACATTTTCTGATCAATTTTTCGAGACAGCTCAAGTCAGGTGTATTCCATTGATCCAGCCTACTCAAGTTCAGAGCAACAGAAGAATGTGGTTGAAAAATATCACCTAATTTCCTCTGTCTGTTTGACATGCTTTTAGGCACATATGTAGCAGAGAGACATAGATATTTCTGTGTGTAGGAACCTGTAGATTTACACATTCAGTATATTTGCATACATGTTTCAAGTTACATGTAAAGTTTTCATGTTATGCCTTGAGCAGTGCAATGCACTTTTACCCTGGATGTGGGTATCAATTCTATAGGTACTGGAATATTCACACATTGTATTTGTCTCAAAATGAAAGAATCAGTTCACTTCATTTCGATCTTTCTAGCGGGCTTCATGTTAATTTGAGAAATTTTTAGCAGACCTGCAGACATTTTGATTGTCTCATAATTTACTATGTTATTCTCTCGAATAGGGTTCTGCCTGGTTCATTATCAGCAGATCAGTAGAATTCATTTGCTCTGGATATTATTAACTTTAGAAATTTAAAATTGAAATTACTTTCACCATGAAGCAATGCCAGATTTATGTAAATATTATAGCTGCCCAAGTATTGATTTCTTTTTTTGGTAGTATTTGAGAAGCTGTAATCTCAGTTTAAATATTTCCTAAGCATTTTAATTTTTTTCCCCATTTTGGCTTTTGCCTGATTTCTTTGATAAGAAATGGTGTAAACATGACATGACTGAAATGTGGTAGCTTGGTAATAAGACTGGAATAAGTCTCATTGGTGCCCCTCCAGAGCATCATATGTTCCTTCAAGGTGCTCCCTCCACCCACATGGGAATTTCTAGTTATGGAACTGTCTCATCATTATGTTTGCTTGTATCAACTTGGCATATAGGTTGAATAGGCTGCGGATCAGGAACATTGCGACAATATATAGTATATTTAAAAATACTCTAGGGTTTTTGTTTATTTTCGTATAACTTTTATAATCCATGTGAACCCCAATTTACGTGAAACTCAATTTTAATGCATTCGAGAGTGTTATTCATATGGAACTATTGCATTTTGGAACATTGTATACTTCCTGACATATTGTATGACTCATATATCCCACTGGACCAATACTGTACAATATGACTTTGCTGAAGACTACATGGAAATGTCGAGACTAATCTCAGCTCATTTATATTGAGTCACAAAATCCCTAGCTCAGTTGGCTCTTCTCTCATCAGTCAATTTATTGTCATAATATCTATGCAAAACTGATGGCAAAACATCACATAAAACAAGTCTCATTTGTTTCACTTCAGAAAATGAAGTAAAACAGTTGTGCATCCTACATCAGGTTCGATCACATTATGTAATTTATGGCAAATACTGGTGGCCACCAATACTCCAATGATGCAATTATATGTAAGACTGATATAAATAATCATAATTTAGGCATCCAATAATCAGAACAAAGCCATAAAGTCTCATAATTTATTTTGTCCATTCTCTTCATTTTTGGTTGGATCAAAATTATGAAAAACAGTGTTGTAAAGTATTTATGACTGAATATAAATGTTGAGACCCTACTAACACAATTACATAATTAACCATTTCAATCACTATTTAATCATTTTGATTTGCAGAACAAGGGAATGGTCCACATTATTATGCAGTTCAGACTGCTTATCTCATTATAGGACTCATAACCCTTATTGCAGATTAATTGGCAACAAATCAATTGAAGTAGCCTAGCCATTAGTGCATGCAATGAGATAAACAGGGCCTTTAGCCATTTTGTCGCAGGATTATGGTATTGAGCTCGAAGCACATTATTGTTATCATATTGTTACGTGCTTTAACATATCATTTTGTGAGACAACGACTCATATTCTTTTCATCAAGCCTATCACTTTAGGGTTACCTCAGTAGATTAATTATCATAATACTTTGAAAGATAATTTGAAAGATTAGATTGCCAATAAATTAATTTATAACTGCTTTGCATTTAATAAAAACTGGATGTAACCATTGATTACTGGCTGATGAAATTAAAGGAGACTCTTTTCAGAGATTTTGAAAGATTCCTAGCTTTTCAGCTTCAGCGGTTTTGCAAATGTGTGGCAGCCGATAGCCCCATTTCCCTTCACATCTAAATTAAGAGCCTGAGGTTAAACTGGCTTTACATGCATCTCCTACTCAGGCACTTGAGTAGCTGGCTGGTAAAGTCACAAGTCACATGACCTTCTGATAGGGAAGTGTGACTTTGGTGGCCCTTGTGGGCTTTCAGTACTCACTTCTGTATTGGCTCTTAACTGACTGCTTTTCCCAGTGTGCCAGGTTCCTCCAAAGCTATGGTTAGATGAATATACAGCAGCAACCCTGTAGAGGAATGACCTTCACCAATATTGATTGCTTTACCTTCCATTTGACTTTGAAATTATATCGATTCTCTGAGTGAAAACTTGATTTTATCCAAAACTAATTGCAAAACAAAAAGGAATAACACTACAAATGACTCATTATGTAACCCAGGATGTTTTGAATGCGGATTAATCAGAGATTAGTCACTGGATTTGGCTGGCACTGAGTGGTTGTGATCAGATATTATGTAGGCACAGCCTATAGTTATTTTCTTGGAGGACAATGTTATTTTTCATTTGCATGTATCATACAATGGATGCCAGACAGCTGATACACTCCAAACACAGACTATCATTTAATTTTTACCATCAGTGCCTATAATTGATAGATTGGCATTGATCTTATCACGTATTTTACAAATGATTTCCCAGACAATGGCTCAAAATACCAGCCCCCAGATAGAATTTGACCTAAAAAAAAAGAAAGAGTGGACGAATCTAGTAATGGTTTTGAAGAACAGTTTTGCAGGTTCAAACATAGTGAGGAAGGTAACTCAAAAGCCCCAAAGTATTTTGATATATCAAAACATATAATATGTCTTTATAGTGACTAAGAATCCGATTTCGATTCTATCTGCTTACCTTGTAGTTTTTGTCCATAAATCTATTTAAATTAACATACATTTTTTTCATCAACCTAAAATATTGAATAAATCAAAAGAAAGTCCTAAGAACACCAAAATTTAGATCTAAACGACTGACGCTACTGTTCCAGAATGTATAAATCCACTTATATTAACTATGATGTTGAATTGGCGATGAGTCTTTTCCTGAACATTCATAACACTAACAGTAATGAATAGATAATCAAAAGTATACACAAAATGCATACCATGGTTTTATTAACATACATGGAAAATACAAGCTGTTCCGCTTTTACTGCTTACACACAGAATAAATAAATAAGGTATAAAATAAAATGCATAAGAAGAGATGAAAAAAGTTAACTGTATAACTTCTTAATTTTCATTATTTCTTATAAATAAATGTATATAAACGTATATAATAATGAAACATACGGATAACTTTTTCGATTACTACATTGTAAAACATTCGATCAACCAGAAACCAGCCAGAGGAATAATTTATATCATAACTCTTGGAAACAACATTAAGCTTGTGTCAAAGTGATTCATGTAGTCATACTTGTTGGCAGATTCGCAACTGTTTTTTTTCAGAGACGAAAATGCAATTTGGATCTGATATAATATGATCAGAGAGAATCCGGATATTATGCTTTCCATACTGTGAAATGATAGAATAACAAATAACCAGAATAAAGTCTGATTCCGAACTTCCGTAGTTAGATCTCTTGTAGTGCTCCAGCATATGATCACTTTTTTAGGAGCAATGCAGTTTTGATACAATGAGGTATAAACCTATTAATAAATGTGATATTATTAATTGCTGGATAAGATACTTGCACATTGTGACATAAATATTTGGTAAAACTCTTTCTATGTTGCATTTCGGTTGTGAAGCTACCTATCCAAAAGAAACAGCAGAGTAAACCAACAGTCGGTTCAACTTACAATCAAGTCATTAAGTTTTTCATCAAACTTAAAAGCAGAGAAAAGTCCGAATCAATTCACAAAAGAAAGTGAGACTAAGGTGATAACAAATGGGACCTAAGTCAGAGAAGGAAGTTGTTTCAGATAATGAACTATTGATTTCAACTTCACTAAACTAGTCTCTAATCTAATGTAATTCTGGAGACACTCAAGTGTTTGCATTGCTTTATGGATCAGCTGAAAAAGGAATATTTGATCTCATTGGCTCTAACCTCACTCAGCAGCATCATGCATGGATGAAACTTTCGTACATTTTTTAAATCATTTAAAATATATTTAGAATGTCTGTAAGAAAATATATCACCAAACTTTGTTAACTCAATTACCAATACAGTTTCTACATACATATTTTAAGGAAACCATGTAAGAATACAAGCATTTGACAATTAAATTAGACCATTCAAAATTTGGGCAGTAATGGAGTGTACCAAAATACAAGGCAGAGAACAGAATGCACTTTGAAGTTTCACAGCTTTTCTCTCATCCTCCCCACGCAAGCCCTGCTAAAATGGACAGGGCTTTCTGCTATTTCCAACCTCTTCTGTGATTGGCTGCTTATTTAGGTCATAAGCATTTTGCAGGCAGATTTAGTCCGATTATGGACACTTAGAGGATTACTGGCAACTAAGAAAAACAGTGTAAAACAAGCAAACTTTCAAACAGTTTCATTTCAGAACTGTGAAAATACATAATTCAATGGAATTTTCGGAACTGTGATAGCACCTTTCAACATTACACAATTTCTCCATTTGTAACTGTGTGAAACAGAAGCAACAATTTCAAACTGTGATGTAGCAGTCCCTGATAGGCCTAGCCAAAACTGGGTCAGTTAATTAAGTATTCATGAATTAGCAAAGGTTATGGGCCATTTTGTCATGGTATGACTTGGGATGATGCTTTTCTCTCAACCAGAACAACTGTTAAAAAGAACTTTAGAGCCATATTGCTTTTTGAATTCCATCTGCAAACTTTGAGTGTTTAAAGCATGTTTGTCAAAGACTTTAAATTGGCTGGAGAGTAATAGCTGACGCCTCATGCATCCCATTTTACTGGGAAACACTCAATCACTCTCATTGGCAGGTTCATTCATCTTTTCTCTTTGTCAATATGGCCAGACACTGGCAGCTATCTGTCTCAGGTTTTGAAAATTATGCATGACAGGTGTCAACTCCTAAATTGCTCTGTGAAAGGCAAGGACCAAAGGAGCAAAATGCCACCCTAAAGTGAATTCTACCATGTGCAAAAACTCTTAGGCACATTTCGCCCGCCGGCAATAATAAGGTCATAAGTGGCACTTATGACCTTTTACCACTGATTCATTTTTGGAAAGGAAAATCGTTTACGCAGGTTTCCTGAAAATTTCATAAAAATCTGATAATTAGTTTCCGAGATATTTTAAATTTTCACTTATGACCTTTGTGCTTCTGTCAGTTTTCATTTGAATTAAAAGGTCATAAGTGGCTTATGACAACTTTTCGGTTTTGTAAAGTCATAAGTGACCACTTATGACTTTTTAATTATGGGGATATTTAAGTCAATCTGAGCAAAAAAGTCATAAGTGCCACTTACGACCTTTTCTTTATATGACCTGATATTACCACCTGAACACAAAAAAGTCATAAGTGCCACTTATGACTTTTTTCCCTTGGACCTTGTGTTTTCACCTGAGCCCAAAAGGTCATAAGTGCTGCTTACAGTGTACTTAATCACAGTGTTTCACTTGCCTGGATAGTCATAAATGATGGGGTTATGACTTTTATCCAGAAATAAATGGAATCATATCAATACACATAAATAAAAATCAAAAAATCAGTTAAGAAGGAAGCCCATTGACAACTGGTCCTAATATCTGAGACAAGTGTTTTCTTGTCTCAATTAATATGGAAGGAGCTCACAGGGATATTGTGACACTGCAACAAAGTTCTCATTAAAAAACGGTTTAATTTTGTGAACCACTATCCTCTGTCCTTAATGTGCTTATTAGGCCTATTTCATTATTTTGTAGAACTACATCAGATAACACAGTAATGAAGTGACAATCACAACATTGTGACATCATATTCGCAGAACATGAGGTCACAATATACTGCGATTATGAGGTCACAATATTAACACCTCATTGGTTATGAATGTCACAGTTAGTCTGAAACCAGAATACCTAGGCATGTGAATGTGTATAGGCTATTCACAACGGGAGAGGGAATATGTGAATGTGATTTATCACCCAAGGGCTTTAGCTCGAGGTGTGATAAACACATATTCCTGGTCCCGTGGTTAATAACTGGCTTATACCTTGAGACAAACACTAAAACAGTCAAACATGAGAGGATAACTGGACAACAAAGAATACGGAAATTATTTCCCTAAAATACTGGCGTGTGATTGGCTGACAGAGGTGTCGAATGGTATAATTGAAGATATCATCCTGCACAGTGATAAATTAAAGCTTTTGAAACTCATCTGAACACATAGTTTGTTTTCTCATGCAAATGTCATTTTGCAAGAGTCAAGAGGATAAAATTAATATACTTTGCCACCACAGATCAGTGGTGTCCCTATTGGGGGGGATGAGGGGCACGTGCCCCCGAGGTGCCCCCCTCCCATATGAGCTTTTCAACCTTGGCTAAAATATAAAAATGGTATTATGGGTTCCCCCCAGAGAATCACTTGCCCCCCCCCCCCCCCAGGTGCCCGCCCCCCCGCTCGAGATCCCCAGTTACGCCGCTCGAGATCCCCCAGTTATGCCACTGCCCCAGACTATTGATTTTATTATAAAATCCTTTTTTTTAAATAATGTGCTATTTTAAATCTAAGATACTTGTCAAAGCAACATGTGCTCAGTGGCACATATCACTTCTCGCCTTAATTAAATGTTCTCAAACTTGTATTGTTTTAAAATCTGTTTTGTCACTGAGGGTAAATCAATTATTTATCCCATGTCTGCTACATTAAAGTTACTTCTTGGTAAAACATTGATCCCTGGTCAACACATTACAGGCAGGGAAATACATCGCAAGACGGAAATGCATCAAATTTGATTACCAAATTCTATATTCTTTATGGGTAGGCTAGAATTAATCTGAGTCTATGAAAAGATCAGATTATGTCCGACCATCATTTTTAACCTGATATTCTTGCTTTGACAACAAAGTGAAGGAAAAGATGTTCATAGCAGTTGGACGTCATCTATGGGAGTTTTCGCACCTATTAGGGCTGACCATTTAATTTCTAGGGAGGCTTTGAGTTTTTCTCAACGGGAAATTATTTATTTCACTTAACAGCAGAAGTAATTATTTAATTAGAGTGCGCAAATTCGCCGAATGATCATTCCTAAATCAAGTACTACTCCTGGAGTTGTTTTTTTAATAAACAATTTCCTGCCCACTTTTAGTGAAAAAAAATTCTTTCATGGTAAAACTGAAATATATACATGTTATTCTTGGTGGGGGCATTTTTGAACATAACAAGATGTAGCTTGATTTAGAAATAAGCATTTGAGGATGTCACATGCCGAAAATAGATTATAACTGTTGCCGACTTGCAGTTACCTTGAAATAAATAATTTCCCATTGTGGAAAACATCATTCCCTACCCCTTGATCATCTAATGGTCACCCCCTAAGCGTTAATATTGCAATTTTATAGGAACATAGTCTTTATGTTGTGAACTTTTCTTATAGGGTCAAACATTTTGAAAACTACATAGATTATCTCAAGTCATAGAGAAATATCAACAATATATGATTATGACCCTGATTTTCTCACAAATCATATTTTTTCCACTTCAAACCAGATAAATGTTGGAAAAAAAAATAATACGGAGATAAAGTTAGCAATCTGTGCCATATTAAAGATCACCGAAAATGGTACACTGATTCCGTCATTTCCATGGAATTGACCTGAAGCAACAAATCAGAATCAATTTTTGTGTTTGTTTTTAATTACAAAGAAATATGATTTTGTTCGGCAACTGTCCTTCACCAAAATTATTAGGTCACTATTCAATATAATTATGCATACATATGAGCATTTTTAAATGCCCATACAAGATGTGAAAATACCAAAAAATGTGGGATATTCACCACGAGTGAGTTCATTTACCAAGCAGACCAGACCAGACCATCGAACTGACCTACACTCTGAGTGGGCTTTATTGTAAAACTTCCCACAAAGTGCTTGTTAGAGGGCTAAACCTAACAGTCATGTCTGTTGTGCCCACCATAAATGTAGTTAATGGGATGAGATGCAGAAATTTTACGATGAGACTGAAAACATCAGAATACATGCAGCGCTGTCAACGCTTCAGCAGAAATTTGAAAAAAATAAGTAAAACATTTTTCCAGGATGCTTTCGGGCACTACTCGGTTGATAATAATCATCCCATTGAAATTTTTTAAAGTCAGGCAAACTGATCTGGACATTACTTGATAATCAGATTTAGTCCACAGAGCTGTATTTCCGCCGGCCGGCGCATTTATGTATGTTCAGTCAGCTCGAAAATGCATCAACAGTGAACTGTTGATTTCTGGGCGTTGCTCATCAAGCTGGGGTGATGACAATGACAATGAAGAACACTTTGTCTAGGAGACCTTAAATAGGTTATGTCATGCCTTGGACCTACATTTCCCTGATAGGCCTTGGAAAATACTGGGTTTCTGGTGAAAAGATCATCGAAATATGGGCCAAACCATGAAATAAGCTGCAACTATTCTATACCTCTTATTAGAGCAGTTTGGTCATCAAAATCTTTCAAGGTTTATAAAAACAATAAATAAAACTTAGTTGGATAACTATAATCTATAAAATCATATTTTTGACACCATAACAGGGGGAAAAGTTCACTTATGACCTTTTGCAATTTTGACACTTATGACCTTTTTGCTTCATTTTACTGTTTTAATGCAGAATTTCGTTAGCGGTAAAAAGTCATAACTCAAGGAAGCAAGCTACATTGTTGCGAGGCATATCACTTTGAAGCTAATTCACACAGGAACTCATCTAGACCTAAATCAAATGCACTCTCAATGAATAAATTGCCTAAAACTGCAAGTGAAAATTCACTTATGACTTTTTAATTTTTTAAGTACAATAATTTTGGCCTTGTGTTAAAAGGTCATAAGTGATTATTTTGCCATAGCTGCATGGATATTGATAAATTTATGATATATTCACATCCATATTTCTATTTTGTGATTAAGCAAAAGATTCATGCCTTGAGATTGCAGTTTTGCACTTTGGCTACTTCAGGAGAACCCATAAATGGTTTTTTGCGTTTATCTCAAAACTATGATTTTGCACTTATGACTTTATTATTGCCGGCGGGCGATTTACAGAATATAATCATGGTTGCTTTGTGCATGATGCTTTTCATGATACTATCAAACCTTTGAAAGGCCTTTTGATGACAGTTTTTAAAAAAGGTAAAGGCGCTGATAAAACATAGATCCAGGTTAGAAATATCTGTTCCTGCTTCTATATAAACATGATTTCTTAATATATTATCATCTGCAATTGTTAATTTACTCTTTTATACATAAGCATTCTCAAAACAATTGCAGCAATTTCGGATATGTTGATCTGGAGAGCATGCAGATTCTAGATTTTTAAAGCAAAATTATATTAATATGTTGAAATTTGACAAATCACATACAGCATCGACGTTTGACCTACACTGCATTCAGTCTGCAAGATATGGCTTGATGAGCATACCAGATTGTGCAAAGCAGACAAATCCTGCTGATTCCTGCACCATTTATTCTGAGTCAAACAAATCCCCAGCTTCTACCAGCTCAGCTGGCTTACCCCTCAGTCAATTCATTGCAATAATGTCAATCTGCTGGACTCATTACAAAACATCACATAAAACCGGTCTCATTTGTTGCAATTTGGAAAATGTAATGGAACAGAGCTCTACCCTAACACCAGTGTCAGCCACTCACAACTCACTCTCAAAAATTATCACTTAACCCTCGTAAATGCTGCAAGCAGCACCCCATGATTTAGGGTAAGGTTCCTTGAATGTCTGCTGGATTTTAGACATTTGAAGAAAGTAATATCTTGCTTGGTCTGTGGATTGTAGATCATCGACCAGGGCCGCAAATAAAAAAAACAACAAAACATTTTTATAAACTCTAATAGAAAATCACAAGTTAGTGTGGCAAGAACACTGAATACTGGGTTAATTCTCTGAAACAGATAAAGGAAGGGGGTATGCTTGAGTCCAACAGTTGGGACCTTCTCAACACTCAACAAGCGTGGCTTCTGGCGAACCCTTTAAAGCTTTCACTACACCATATCTTTATTCTCATCTTCTCAACTGCCTTCCATGTTCTGCACATGGAGTGCAATAAATTCCAAGTGGACCTATTTTATTGTATTGACCTACCTGTCTTTGAAATGGACACAAATGTCTTTAATAACACCTTAAAACGCCAAACCAAGTAAATTTCTTAAAAGTGACTGATTACGAAACTTTTCCTCTTTCCTTGTGGAAAGTTCCAGTATGAGTATCACGTATCATGATAGAGTTTGCTATTGATGGAATTTGAATATTGCACGAAACTGTGACAGCAGAGACAAGAGAAAAATTGTCCGCTGGGGCAACTGTTAATTTTTCACATTAAGTCTGGCGAAACACATATCTTTTTATCTCTTGCAGGATCTTGTTATGCACATAATGCAGTAGATTAAAATAACGCAGCTGCCTCATGAATATTGTTTTAAATTCAGCACTAAGCAGAAGCTATGTAATTGGAATATACATCCAGGATGTAACCACAAGAGTAAGACATACTTGCTCATCTAGGAAAGTGTATAAATTTAATGATAGTAAAGCAGCTTTATACACAAATTAACACATTAAAATGAGGAGTATAGGAATATTACATGATCAACACGATACTTTAGAACAGCAAGAAAGGCAGTCTTGAGAAGTTTAGAAAATGATATAAATTTGTCTTAAATGAACATGGCACACTCATCAATGTGCTTACGATATGGTAATTGTAAGCTTTCCATTGATAGGTGCATATTTTGTAGGATCTTTCTCCGCTGATTGACCATCATATCAATTTCAGGATAGAGTATTCAATGCCTGAAGGAAACCTACTATTCCCCAATCGGTAAGGTTTTCTCTATAGTCTATAACAAACAACATCTTAAGTAATGTTATAAACCCATGATGCATGTAACAACATCATCATAGGTCCGTTACTTCTGAGACCTTGGATAGAGGATCCTCGTAGAATTTGATTATCCAAATTTTGAGGAGTGGGTCCAGAGGCAACTCTGATCCCTTGGGTATATAACCTAATTCTGGAGACATATAGGAGAAACCAACTCTTGAATCTTGATACTTATTAAGATTCCGCCTTGAAGATAGGACATACAATATGGGCCAAGGCAAGGAAAAGCCCACATTGCAACTTGGAGTATTAAAATGGCCTGAAGTAAAAAATCTTCAAGACCGATGGCAAAAACTCTATATCAGGGATATTATCTCAGATCAATAAAGTGTTCTGTAATGCAATATGGAACAACGAAAGCGAAAAAGGGGGTGTATCTTAGTTTTATATGCAATTGTTAAGTTACCTTTTAACTTCATTAAACTTTGCTGATGGCAATAAGACAGGCTAAGTAATCTTGTCCATTGGGATTCTGGCGCTTATCTACAAAGCTTTTTGCCTCAATTCATCCATCATTTTATCATGATTGCCATCATTGTGTTTCCTTTCATGTCCATTTGCCTCATTACATTGCTTAAAGTATCTTGTGTGGCAAAAAGTGGTGTACATCTTTCATTACACACACAGACAACAGTGTACCTCAAGGCAAACTCATTAAGCCAGCCTTGAAGTGATCGATGTGGATAGCTTTGTGGGTAGATTTGTAATTGTTTCTCTTTCCAAAAGGGAGTAATGTAATTTTGATTTGATAGATGAGAGTGAATCCATGATAAATCGTGTTCTGCATAAAGCATTAATGAAGCGATAACTTATCCCTCCCAAAGAGACCAGTTATGCCAATTAGCTGACAGCTACAAATGAATAAACAAAGGGAGATTCTTCAGTGTGTGCTGAGCAAGCCAAATGGACTGTATCCATAATACATGAAAGTTAATTTCCGACAGTCTAGCTTCCAAGGTTTTTTCTGCACTATTCTGAATAATAAGCTACAATGTAATCGATCAGAAGAATTAACTCCATGCTTGATATCAGAAGAGAATCAGAAAATACACAAATTGATAGCCTGATGCTGAAGAGAGAAGTAAAGAATCAGACTCAAACTTATTTTGTAAATCATACAACTTTCAAAAGGGATCCAGTGTCTTCTTGAAAATATAAAGAGTGAAAATCTGGCACAAGCGGTTTTTTAATGCTGTCAGCAAGTTTAAGCGATTTGAAGCTTGTCCTTCAAAGACTTGAAATTGGCTGGAGAGTAATGGCTGACACCTCATGCATTCCATTTTACTGGGAATCACTCAGTCACTGTCATTGGAAGGTTCATTCATCTTTTCTCTTTGGCAATAAGGCCAAAAACTTCCAGCTATCTGTCCAAGGTGTCAAAATTCGGCAAGACAATGTCAGCCTTTCAATTGCTCTGTAAAATACAAGGTCCAAAGGGTAGAAAGATACAGTGCTTAAATGAATTAGATCATCTGCAGAAAGCCTTAATTTAAATAAAAGTATTTTGGCAAGAAAGTGCTCACCTGTCAAAAAACTGGCTTTACCAACCAAAATTGATTATCATCAACTACATTTACCAGTTTCCCTCACTGTTCCTACTTTATTTTGGGTTGTACTCTAGGCTCATCGCCCCAGTCCTTGTTTGGCCTATTAAGTCAAATATTATAAAAATGCAGGATGCAACATACCACCAACCCACTGTTTTGTGGAATCCATACTCATTAGTAATTACAACTTTCATATATCATTGTCCAGATCACCTCCTGGTCAGGATTCCTATAAGACCTATAATGTCTCCACCTGTCACCTCGGGACACTAGAGTTCTGGGACACATCTGCCTTGCTTCTTATTGCTCAGGAGAATCACCTCTATGTGTTAGGCGAGATTGATGTGCATATTGTTATTGTACAACTATTTAAAAACATCTTTATAGCAGGAGTATACAAAATTCATTAGTTACATTTTCAGAACAATATTCTAACACTTAAAGCTAGGTCTATGAGAAAGATATCTGAAGAACATGTTCAAAAATTTAATTTCAGAATACAATACCACACTGTGTTCTCAATACTGTTTTTCTTTGATGTTTGGAATGGGATACAAGAATGTCCAGAATGCGAAAAACATGGAATTGTGATTAATTTTTTCTGACTCTACTGTCTAATACATAATCACTGTCTCAGATGATTGCAGGAAATGTCTCGTGACTCCTGAGATTTTAAGTGTCGAATAGATTAAACTGTTGCATTATTTATAGCCAGTAAGACTTGCTTTATATTTAAATTTGAACAAAAGTTAGATTCCACTTAATTTGGAAATGTGATTGCATTAGTAATATGAATAAATCACATTGGTGGTTGGATTAAACCTTTGTGACAGTTGTGATGAAAATTAGAAGGCCCATCAATTAAACATTACAACATCGCCTTTCAGACAGCCATTGTAATACTATGACACAGGCATTGGTTTACCTGCAAGTTTTATTTCAAGTGGTTGAAGATTCAGAAATCCTTATATTTCTGGTGCATCAACTGTCAGCTTTTGCTTTCAAGTTGTACTGAACCAAATGCTATCTTCACTTTCTTGCTAAGAATGCTCAAAAGGCAGACACGGGATGAATGCAAACCAGGTGCAGAGGCGGCAGGCATTCAGCTCTGGCAAAAGGATGAGAGGAGATTTTTTTATACTTCACAATAGAGAACTTGGTGCTTTGTCCAAGAAGCTCTGCCTGAGCTTTGGCTAGATCTAAGATGTCTAAGCCAACTGTGTCAGTGTGCATGGTTGTGATCTTGTAACAGATTTTAAGAAATTTTAGAGTAAGCCGTGCCTATGCAGTAGCCATGATACACTTGGTGGCAAGAAACAACAATCCTTAATTCCTTTAATCACAGGTAACATTGCAAGAGCTGACGAAACCACATCAAAAGGGACCACAACTGCAAAGTACAGAGGGAAAAAGCAAAAAAGGCATGTGGGCGGATTAAGAAATGCACTAAAGCCAAGGATCAATGATTAAACCAAGTACAAACTGAAGAACATGGCATTGAAGACATTTAATCTGTGAACAAGACGACATCTAAAGTGAAAGGTCAACCTTGATCAATCTTTTACAGAATTCTCTCTGCAATTGCGTTTTCTGCATTAAAAAATCTTTTTTTTCTATAGAAACGATTTTATAGATTGTTACTTAATGCCATTGAAAGTTTTGCAAGCAACACATTAAAAAAATCAGCCTATTAAGAATTGGTGGGTTATAGCAGCAAAATTGTCTGATAATGACCCAGGCTGGACCTGCAGCGAGTAAAAAGAAGGTTGGGAGGCAGACGACATGAATTTTGGCCTAATAAATATTAACTTAGTTATTGTAGGGGATTTCAGGATAGTCACAATATTAGGCATTTGTTAGCCAGAGAGTAAGGCTAGCTTAGACAGCCTGTCAAGAAATGACAGGTCAAGCAGTGCAATTTTGCTAAGAACACCTGGCTTACTTGCAAATAGAAAAAGTTAGAATCAAGCACTGAGCTTTTTGAATGCCGTCATTAACACTGTCTAAGCTTTATTTTTTTAAAGTCTGTTCATCAAAGACTTTGAAATGACCACAGAGCTGACACCTCATGCATCTCGTTTCACTGGGAAACACTATATCACTGTCATTAGAAGGTTCATTCATCTTTTCTCTTTGTCAATGAGGCAATGTAACTGCCAGCTATTCATTTTAGGTGTCAAAAATCTGCATAAAAAGTGCCAAGCTCCAAATTGCTCTTTAAAATGCAAGGATCAATCTTAAAGTTGAAAAAAATACCATGCTTTTAAATGTCAGCATCTGCAAGAAGGTTAATTGATATCAAGGTATTTTTTTTTAAAACATGCTCACCTCTCGAAAAACTACAGCAATACCAAAATTGCCCAACTTCAACTACCCAGCTTTATGCTGGTGCTACAGATTTCTTGCTTGACCCATGATTGCAGTTTTTCTTCCGGCCTGAGAAAGTACGGTTTTATGGATGCATCTTTCTGTGTGAGTACAGATATAGGCTCATTGCTATGGCCCATGTTTGTCCTATTATGCAAAATATGTGTAAAAATGCAATATGTAATTTAACGCCAACCCAAAATTAGTTTTATGGAGTCATTACTCATCCATAAAAATAACATTAATATATTATAGTCCAGATCGTCTTATTGTCAGGATTCCTACAAGATCTGCCATATCTCCACCTGCCACCTCCGGAACCTAGGAGTTCTGGAATACATCTGTCTTTGACAGACAGATGCAGGGTATTACAATCCCATACATCACAGGGTCTACAAGGTCTGCAGGCATCCTTACACGAAACAAGCCCCTTACTGCCCGGGGGAAGCACCTGTAGGTGTGTTTAGTGGGGATTAACAAACTGATGGCTGACACACAGGACATGAATAACAGAGTATTACAAATTTGAGGATAGGTGTGCATAAATAGCTACTATAATTTTATCTTCACCTTTTTCAAAGATTAAAAAAAAAACCCTTCACAATGTCATTTTATGCATATAGTATATTCACGAATATGAAATCAAATGTTGTATTGTTGATTCAATGAGGAACATGTTGTTTAAAAAGGATATTGATGCAGAATCGGTTTCTTGCGGACACTCAACACATGCTGGGAGCACTTTCTGGAGGACAAAAAGCCTCAATACTCTAGACTCAAGACTCAAGAAGTTAATTTTATCCATGAATGAATTGATTAACAGCTATTTTTAAAAAAATGGTTTTATATCTATTCGTACGAAAAAAATAAAGGAGCCATTTTTTTATCGCTCTTATTGCCGGGAAGAATCACCTGTACGCATTTAGCAGGGATTGATATGCATATCGTTTTGTACACACATTAATAAAATATCTTTATAGTAGGAGTATATAATATTCTTTAGTTATATTTTCAGAGCAATATTCCAACACTGAAAGAAATACAATACCACACTGTGTTCTCAACACTGGCAGATTTGTTTTCTTTTATGTTGGGACGGGATGCAGGTATTTGCAGAATACAAAAAAAATGGAATTGTGATTTATTTTTTCTGTCTCTGTTGTCTAAGGCAATCACTGTCACAGACAATTGTAGGAAATGCCTCATGACTCCGAAGATTTAATTATCAAATATATTAAACTTTTGTACTATTTGTTGCCAGTAAGACCAGTTTTATATTTAAATTTGACCAAATTTAGATTTCACTTCATTTGGAAAGATGATTGCATTAGAAATACAAATAAATCACATAGGTGGTTGGATTAAACCTTTGTGATGGTTGTGATGAAAATTGGAAGGCCCATCATTTAAATGTTAAAACATTGCCTTTAGGACAACCATTGTTATACTATGACACACAGATTGGTTTACCTGCAAGTTTTATTTGCACATGGTTGAAGATTCAGAAATCCTTAAATTTCTGGTGCGTCAACTGTTAGGTTTTGCTTTCAAGTTGTACTGAACGAAATGCTATCATCACTTTCTTGCTGAGAATGCTCGAAAGGCAGACATGGGATGAATGCAAACCAGGTGCAGAGGAGGCAGGCATTCAGCTCTGGCAAAGGGATAAGAGGAGATTTTTTGATACTTCACAATAGAGAACTTGGAGCTCTGTCAAAGAAGCTCCGCCTGAGCCTGCCTGAGCTTTGGATAGATACAAGATGTCTAAGCCAATGTGTCAGTGTGCATGGTTGCGATCTTGTAACAGATTTTAAGCAATCCTAGAGGAAGCAGTAGCCTTGAAGCAGTTGGTGGCAAGAAGCAACAATCCTTAATTCCTTTAATCACAGGTAACATTGTAGTAGATAAAGAAACTACATCAAAAGAGACCACAAACTGCAAAGCACAGAGGGAAAAGGCAAAACCGGCCTGTGGGCGGAAAAAGAAATGCACCAAAGCCAAGGATCAATGATTAAACCAAGTACAAACTGAAGAACATGGCATTGAAGACACTTAATCTGTGAACAAGAGGACATCTAAGGTGAAAGGTCAACCTTGATGTTTTTTTTTCTCCCAGAACTCTGTCTCTGATTGCTTTTCTACATTGAAAATTCTTCTACAGTCCGGATCTGAATAAGGCTCCCCTATGCAGCAACCAACAGACATCCTTCCTCATTCATTCCTCGTGCCATAAAGAGACATAACTGTGATTTTAATAGATAAACTTTACATCATATGCTTTTAACTCCTGTGATAATTATTTTTCTACCATTTATGTTTTAACTGCCACATTTTACATGTTTTTACTCATTCATTCCTTGTATTTTACATTATATATACATATGAATATAGAATCATTGTGTTGCATGTACTAAAATTACCCCTGGTGGGATTTAATAAAGTTATATTCTATTCTATTCTATTCTAAGAATTTCATTATTGTCCATGGTCACTGATGCTGTGCAAACAAAGCATAAGAAAATCAGCCATTTACAATGTACGGTCGACGAATGTGGATTGTTTCTAGTGAGGTCACATGCCAATCAATTTCGTGTTATTCTCTATGAGTCATAAGCAATTTATGAGGTCATATTGAATACTGTCAATGCTATCAAAATAAGTCACCAACCCCCGAAGACATCATCACTGTATAATAGAGGCCCGTGATGAAAGAGATAAGTATTCAGCTGATATAATTCTACTTCAAACATAATATCTGTTATATTTGTTTTCAACATCAAACGTTTATTTACTGATGCCTTCATCAATGCAAATAAATCCATTCATCATTATGTTGTCATCATTTTGTTACATGTGCAATGATCACTCTGCGTGTATATATCTGTACATGTTGTTAGCCATCAGCATTAATCCTGCAGTCATGCAGCTGTGATCGCCTCATTACCAAGGTTCACCCTGGGGTTAAAATGTTGCATTGTAAGTTTTTGGGGCACAGCTGTAGGACACAGCTGTCTTTGACAGAAGGATTCAAAGCATTGCAATATCAACTCAATATATTGAAAATATAAACCACCTAAGAAATAAAATAGCCTTACAGAACTTCAAGGACATTTACCTATATAAGAAGGGTACTTTTTAAGACAATTCTAGACATACGGAGCACTGTATAAAATTATAATGAAACATGATAGGCCACATACACTAAATCAACAAAAAGGTAAGTGTTGTTCTAAATCGTAAGCTATGTGTGACTATACTGAACAATGGTCCATCATCGCCGATTTAGTTGTTTAGTTTTCATTTATTTATTCCAGCATCTTGTAATTATCTCTCCATATATAAATAAACCTAATTTTGAATAATGAACAACTGACATGAGAACATGGAATACCATAAATCAATCTGCAATACTGAGTGCAAAATCCGAAGAATGAATGCAGAAGGGTGCTTAAATTGTGAACATCATGCCCTGGAGCCAGAAAACTAAATCTTGAGGTTTGCCTGTTTCAGAGTGCTGTCTCCATCCGAGTCTATCGGATTGCTGTGCTACAGGAAAAAGCAATTTTGCAGCAAGGGTTTATGGCAGGGGATTTGAGGACAGTCACAATATGAGGCATTTGGAAGCCAGTCAGTAAGACTGGAATAGACAGCCTGTCAAGAAGTGGCAGGTCAAGCAGTACAATTGTGCTAAGGACACCTGGCTTCTCATGTATGAGTAAAGATTTGGTCTCATGGAATAAGAAATCGGAATAATTTTGTCAGTTCTTTGAGATTTTCTTTTCAAGGTAAAGGCTTACAAATAACAGGTGCAGGCTGTTTATTTTACTAATCCATTCATCCGGTGCTTACTCATAGTTTTTTTATTGATGCCATTGTTCCTCGACGTCACATGCACTGAATAAGTAAAGGCTGATCCAAATTACAATTTTTTATAATAACTACTAAATGAGTGTTCTCAACCAAGGAATCAAACTTTGAACCTCCCAAGAAACGAGACAGGTTTGTCTAATATGAAACATGGGAGGCCATAGTCAATATATGAGCTTGATCAGCCACCTGTTGCTCACACTGTTCTGAGTGCAACATTGCAGTTTCACAAATGACAACCATGAAAAGTAATATTCTGGAATGAATCCAATTTAATTTCACTATAAAAATAAGATATCTTTGCCAAGTCTACCTGTTTGTGCACTGTCTATAAATCTTTATTTTGGCTATAAATCTCTTGGCAACAATTACAAACTTCATGTAAAAATAGAAACCCATATACTTTATATATATGATATTGATCTGTTTTTGTACTTCTCGATGATTGATGGCCTGTTAAAAGTATTAAACCGTAACAAGCTCAGCACTGATCACAGCTAAATCTTATATGTGTATTTCTCTGTCAATTATTAATGAATCAGCTGTGAGGATGGTGGGTGGTCTGACAGTCATACTTATCTTGTTGTTTATAGTGAAAATATAATGCAAAGCAGGGGAGTCATCAACCAAAAGCTGCTTTCAGACCCAGGCTCAACAAGAGAGCTTAACATAAATCATATATGTACATGCATTGCACAATATGGTTCTATAAACCCTGTTAGGAGGTGACCATTTAGTTTCCAAAGGGGGACTTGGAGTTTCTGTCAGAGGGAAATTATTTATTTCACAGTAACATCGACATATTTATATATTTGAAGCACCTAAAGTACACAAATATTCATTCCTTAATCAACCAACACCTAATTTAGAAATTCCCCTGGCAGAAATTATTCATTTAAAGCTACCGAAAAGAATTTATTTGTCATACCCACCCCCGATATTAAATGGTCATCCCCTTATGTCATCATGCACGTGAAATAAAAACTGAATATTTTGCTTCAATCAGAATCAAGCATAATAATCAAACAGTCAAACACATCTAAAGTATGCTTCTATCTATGTCTAGATAATGATGTGGTTGTTTAGCACAAGAAGATATGTAAGCCAGGTGTCCTTTGCACTATTGTACTGCATAACCCGCCATTCCTCGACAGGTCATCTAAGCTGGACTTACAGGTTTTTTCGTAGGCTGGCAATAGCATCACATTGTGACTTCCCCCAAATCCTCATCGTAAACCATTGCTGCGAAATTGCTTTTTCCTGTAGCAAAGCAATCTGATAGAGACAGCACTCGGAGCCCGGCAAGACCTCCGGTGGTCCTGTAGATTTATTTTTGACATCCAGGCCATCTTGTTCACAGATTAAGCACCCTTTAAAGCTGTGTTCTTCAGCTCCTTCCAGGTTAATTCATTGATCTCTGGCTTTAGTGCATTTGGTCTTGTCCGCCCACTTCCTTAAACTACTCTGTCTTTTCTTCTGTTTGTTGTTGTTGCAGTAGTATGGACCACTATGGTAGGCAATGGTTGCTGCATTCTGTAATATGCTTGAGGTGAGCTACTCATTCTTTCACTTTTCCTTTTAAAAATTGATATAATAAATAAGCAGAAGGTCATGACAGTTCATTAATTCAGCTACATGCAATAGATTCAAAACATCTTGAATCTAGTCAAACCTATCATTTACACGCCTATGATATCTACCATCTTCAATTTGCTAACGAATAATTATTGAATAATCTTGAAGTCCCAAGATTGCCAAAATAGTCTCAAGATTGCCAAAATAGTTCTACAGTGTCAAAGCACAGCACTCAAAGCAGTCAAAACAATTCTATAGTGTCTCAAAATAGTTCGATAGTGTCTCAAGATTGCCAAAATAGTTCTATAGTGAAATGGAAAATTGGACTTAAAGTGAACTAAAGTTATTTGCACATCCACAAGCTCAAAGAGCTAGCTTTGAGAACGCTCTGAATTCTCCTGCGAAGTCGTCCTTCAGCCGACAAAAACACACTCTTGCCTTTGGAATTCAGCAATCCCAGGACAAAGTTCCCCATTGTGTTTGTGTGATGTAAACAAATCTCTTCCCATCCTTCTCATTCCTGCATTGAAAGCATCCACACCTGGTACCTCTGCCTACATACACTCATTTTATACTCATGCATCATTAATTGTGGCCCAGTGGATTTTCAACTTTGCACAGGAAGAAATCAAATTTGTGAAATGATTTTATGTTTGGGTTCTATCTGACAATTCTAATAACTTTAGACAGGCCAATAAGAGTCAGCATGACACTAATATAATTGGGAAAACAGAGGATATATTATATCAGGTGTTCAAGACAAGACTTAATATAAATAGCACATCTTTTGCTTCCAATTCTTTGTGTAATAAACACAGTCCTGTGGGATATGACCCTTTTCCTGAAAGGTCGCATAAGTCTGACTTAGCAATTGTGTCAATTTTCCTGCGATTTGGACAAATCGTTTTACTCGGTATTACACAGGGTAATACCAAATGATACTCAAATGATTTTTTTAAATCATGAGATTTCCGAAACATTGCATGATGCAATATCTGAAGAAATTTCAAGTTGGTATGGCACTGATTTACCGAAATCACATCATTCCAGCATCTTGCAAAGAATGTGAAAAAAACAACAATATAATTTGGTATAGCAGTGATTTGCCCAAATCACTGAATTTCTAGTATCTTGCTACATAAGTGTAGATATTTGTTCAAATTGCTGCATTGCAAAGCACAAAGTTTTCGGCAATGTTCTTAGCAAACTGGAAAAAATTAAATGATGATCGATGGATGGATGGATGGATGATTGGGGCTTAACATCCTGTATTTTTGCACTTGGTAGGCTAATAAGGACAGGAGGAGGGTACGGCAATGAGGTGAAGGATGATTGAAACAGCCATCCAACATAGGCCCAGGTGACGCGGCAACAGCTGGATTCAAACCCCAGACCCAGCGATTGGCAGCCCAGCATGCTACCAATAGACCAACCCTCCCCCATAATGAAGTGATAGATGGATAGTTAGATAGATAGATAGATATGGTAAGTGCAGCCCTCTAAGCCCAGTTCTGGGCGCTCACGAGGGTTGATTGATAACATGGGAGAGAGAGCGGGAGTCCTCAACATGTTACACATTTACCCCATGTGAAGGATCTTTTACTTGCCCAGCATAGAAACGGATACAAGGGGCCGCCAATTTAACGTCTCATCCGAACGACATCCAGCTGGGATTTTGCTCATGAAGGTTCACTGAAAATTTTGGGTTCCCCACCCGGGGTTCGAACCCATGCAGGTAAAGACCTTCAGCGGAGCAGGCGGGTACCTTAACCACTTGGCCACCCAGCTGCTGTTGTGATGAAAACATAATGAAAAGCATAATGAAGTGCCAGATTCATCCATCATTAAACCAGTATTTCAGAATACTCGAGTTTGTCCTGTATGAAATAGAGGTTAATATAATTCTGGACAACATAACTGTTCTAAATTATGGTCAAAACCAAAGGTGTGAACAATTGAAGACTCTTTTGGCTTTCCATAAAAATTCATGAAGAAATACTTCACATGTTCAATCGTTTGTTTTTGCACTACTTCGATATTCCTTGTTATCCTGGTATAAGATAACGATAATGATATCTTTATTGGCCATAACCTGATACAGAAAAAGAAATTTTGTCATATGATATTTGACAGTGAGTACGGCCAAGATTAAAGAATTTAAAAGCAACATGGACAAAAGTACCTTGCAGACGCTTTGTGCGAGCCCTAGGGACTCTCAACTGTACCACAAGTTAACAATTCAAATTCATGAAACAAAAATGGCGGGATCTGAATTTCTGGACTTTCTTAGCCAGAGCCAAAGTTCTTTTCCTCTTCTGCACAGTCATGGTGTTGAAACAGATGCTTGCAGATACTACAACGTCGTTCAAGGTCCTTCACCAGTGCCCCTGACAACATGCCATAAGAGGCTGGACAAGCACATAATAGTGACAATGTAACAGCAGCATTGAATTACAGTCAGACATACAATGTTAACATCAACTTTCAGTTTATATGTACTGTGAATACAATACATCTTTATCTGAGATTTCCTAATTTGACTACTAACTTGTGTTTTAAAAAAGGGCATCTGTAATCGATCCATATCCCCAAGTGCTTATAATTATCCGAAGTCCCCTACCACCTTTCTATTGTCATCTGCCAACCGTTTTCACGGCCCCTTATTATGATTCTACAATTTGTAGACATGTTTTTTTGGGACATACTCTGTATTTCTTGCTTCTATGAGATGCTGAGTTTTAACTACAAGTATTTACCGAAATTTGGCCCCCAACTATTTATTTGTCATTGACCAGTGGATCAGCATTGGGACTAGGTCAGTTCATGAGATCTAGACAATTTTACAGTCAAATTTAGAACTCGGGCCCTCATTCCTACTCTTGTAATGTGAAAGGGGTGTAAGACTTGGTTGAAATAAGACTTGATCTGCCCAAAGAAATGGGTAAAACACAAGGTTTTCATGCAGCACCAAAAAGGCAAACCATGTTGCATGAACCACTTTTTGTAAATGCCTATAGTGTTCACTCTTCACCCTTCAATAGTGATGTGCACAAAATGATTATTGCAAATCAGCCAATGATAAAAATAGCACAACTCACCACGGTCTCCCCTGTTGTTAATTGCTATGACATCATAAATATTAAATTTGCTGCGTCACCCCTTGCAATTAAAAAAAAATACCGGTATAAAGACTAAAACATTAAAAGAACAGTCTTCAAGTTAAGTTTACAATATAGGAACAACAGAAGGGAAAACAAAAACTCAGACCTAAATAAGTGATCATATGAAGATATCTTATTCTGTTCACAATCATACAGAATCTATCTTTGAACAGAAAAAAAATCTCAGATTACAGGTCTGACTTGATAGTAAAGTGTACAGTTTAAATTTACAGATACTTGGTAGCTGTTTTGTCAAAAAGACATCTTCATATGACGGACTGCATTGCGTAACTTTTACCACATTCATTTTCTTCTAATATGCACATCGATCTGTGCTCTCAGCGCTTATCCTAGGCAGGTATAATGATTAAAGACAATGCCATGGGGGTAAATAAGCAAAGAGTGACACGATGTCACTAACCCCAGCCCCCCTTTGGCTTTGCCTGTCTCTGCATGTCTTCACAACTCACCAATCAACGTTTGCAGTGTCAAGGACTTTCCTGAAGGGTTTTTGTCAATACTATCTCTAAAGGTAGGGAAATCATACACAGATGATAAATGTGGTGGAAAAATGCATAGTTCAGCAGTTAACAACTCGCCAGAGATATAATTATTGAATGATGAATGACATAGCAATTTCCATAGAAATTACAGAAAATGACACACCCAGAAACCGATATGAATCGATACACACTGAAATAATCAAAGGGCTTTTTTTCTGTTTGATTCCCTGGAGTGTCTAGTCATTTGCCATTGTAGTTTTGATGTTGTTTCTGATATGCTTATTGTTGATAATCACAACTAAACAATTATAGCTTTTATTCCTGTTTTCTGTCTTCTTTTGACTGATTAGATCATGTGTGTGTATAATTTTGTGGAAGTTATGTCAGCTAGAATGATCTAGTGCAACTTCTACACGGACATGAACATGGCTTTGCTTTGGATAACCATCTCTAATTATAGCACACAGAATGCCAGGAAACAATGCGTCCATTTCAAGTTTTACATGGTATTTTCCCTTTATACATCAAATGATATGATTGATCTGGCAAACAAATGGTTATCATTTGAATAATGTCCTTCACTTGTTGTTCAGATGCCACGAGAATGCAATAATGTTAGGATTCCAGGCAATATTGATCTTTTGGAGAAATGCATAGAAACGCCTACTCATTACCAAGTGTCAACAAAATGGTTTTAGGAGAAGAAAAATATACTTGACGAGGCCTTGGAGAGCAATTCAGTCGCCGTATGAAAGCACTTTAACATCAATTCTTGCTTTCCCTTAATATTGCGTAGCCTTTTAACAGAGCCCTTGGGAGTTGGCATTATCCTGCATGGCTGAAATTCATCCCTTAGACTTCTTTTTATCAGACAGTTAATTATCCGTGGTGAAGGAACTTTTAAAATGGACAATACATGTGGAAAATAATATTAAGTTCTGTTAGGGAGTGAAGCAATGGATGCTTCATCTGGTTCCCATCTGCATGTCTATTTATATATATATATTGTGTCACAATGTCATAAAGACTCAAAAATACAGATAAGTTTAAGTTCGTCGAAGCTCTTTTAATTTGTGCAGTGCTTAATATGCGATGCTAAACAGTAACGTTATGTATTATTTCTCTGCAACAATACACTGAGTAAAACCAGCTCCCTCTACCTCATGGCAGTTACAGTGCCGCCCGTAAGTAAGCGAAACGCATGATATTGTGCCAATGCATGAATGCTTAACATGCTCAACCAACCATGTAATAACATTGAGCCTGTGTTTCACTTACTTTTCAAAGACAATACCCATACCAAATTCCAACTACAGCAAAGAATATTGCCAGTCATTGTTATCCTACATGCCTCACATATCAGCCTTTATGTTTTCCACTCATTGGATGAGAATTGATGCTTTCACAAGAGTTTGGCTTCGGATATTAAGCATTGATACAATGGCACAAAATCATTCGTTTGACTGATTAATGGTGGCCATGTACTGGTAAAAGCAATAGCACCTGCCAATAACAAGTTGTCTGATGTAAATTTTTTTTTTATTCATTATGGCTGCTGCCGCTAATGATATGCAGCTGGTTTTACAGTGAATGCCTTCTCTGCATTTCATGGTTATCCAAACACAAGGAAATCATTGATACATTTGAAATCAACTTGCAATATCATATAATATTATGTGGTTACTTACACAAAACATTGGCAGGTTCCACTACAGTCAGGTAAGTTGTCAGCGCACCATGCTGCTGAAACATAAGCAAATAATTGATCAATCAAACCATCAAGCTGCATGGGGTTATCAAACACTTAACTGGAGGAGTCACAAAACATTATCGATTGCCATGGTTCAGCTACTGAACCCGTAAAACTGCAACCTAGATAACAGGCCTTTTCTTTAAGCAGAAACATTAACAGCAATCCATATCATCAAATCAGTCATATTGCTGCTGTGGAATTTCTGGAAAATAAAAAACAGCCACTGGATCAAACATTAGTAACCTGCCAAAATAGTACCTGGATAAATAAATTTAGTTTGTTTATACAGCTCTCCAAGCTCAGTTGTGGTTGCTCATGGGGATTGCTTGATGAGATGTGAGACAGAGCAGGAGCCTATCTATCTATCTATCTATCTATCTATCTATCTATCTATCTATCTATCTATCTATCTATCTATCTATCTATCTATCTATCTATCTATCTATTCATCTATCTATTTGTCTATCTATTTGTCTATCTGTCTATCTGTTTGTCTGTCAATCCATCTATCTACATGTATTCTATTTTATCTAACTACCTAATATACCTATTTCTTATTGCTATCATTTCAGCTGCTCCTTTGCCGTCCTTCCTCACCAAAGTGATCCGTCTCTCATCCAACATCATTGTGTACTTGCCATAAACATGATCCTTTCAACCTTACACCTACTTGCTTTTAAAAAACTTTTATACAGGACATGTAACATGTCTGAACATCTTCCAATTTTGCAAGACATACCAAGCACATTGCAAAACTTTCCTGGAATTTTTGCAACCAGTTTTACAATGAAAATGAAAAAGGCAATGAAAATGTTGCATCAATGTTGCCAATCTACAGTAGGCTGTGTAAGCTGCTCTTGATGAGAACTGTCCTATGACAAGGAAGGTATTTGGAGATAATGTTTCACTATGTTTATAATTTTTATATTTCTTTGTCATGCAGTGGACATATGAGTCCTCTTGGGAAAAAAAGCAATTGAATGCTGCATGTATCTAAAAGCACACAAATGTGTACTGTTTTAGACAATATAGGTTGACTATTTGAGTGATTTATACTGGTGTCAGTGCACAACCCTGTTCTACTCCATTCACTGAATTACAACAAATGAGTGATGTTGTGCAGTGAGTTTCAGATTGACATTACGGCAATAAATTGATGCAGGAGTAAGCCAGACGAGCTACCAAAGCTGGAGGATTTGTTCTACTCAGAATAAATGGTGTTGGATCAGCCTGGCTTGTATCTTTCAGTGGAGCCATCAGCAAACCATATTGCATTCTTTGCCATATATTTGTTTTAAGTGCAATACTCGATATTTTTGTTAGGCATTGTAATGTATTTCAACATGCAAAATTATTGGATGACTGAGTTCATTTCCTGTGTGAAAATGTGGGCTTTTACACTCAATCATGTTGTATTCAGGGCAAGCAAAAAAACCTTGTGTTTGAAAAATTATTCACAAATATAACAAAGTGCAGAATCTGTTTCCCTCTCTCTCTTCGCTGATGTTATTCAGTCTTCTAAACTTACAACAAAGAGGAAATAACTAGGCTACTAACCCCAGGAATATCAGTTAAATGCCTGGCCTGGGCAATGTTAAGACAGATGGTAGAACCTCTGCTACTCTGGTCCATGTATGTCACATCAAGATTAGTTTGCTTAAAAAATACAGGACGTAAAACCCCTTCACATATCCTGTCCACTCTCAACACATCAAATTACACTAGGAGACCTGACTTCCATTCTCTGTACCGCATGTAACTACGGGCTCAAGCAAATCTGTAGTAAACCTTACTCCTGAATAAACTGTGAGGAAAGTTAAAATGTTGAAATGAAGGTCTTGGCAGAAATTGCTAAAAGAAGCTAAAGACGACAAGCAAGAACAAGCACATACAAGCACATTTTCTGATCAATAGCAATTTTTCAAGACAGCTCAAGTCAGGTGTATTCCATCGATCCAGCCTACTCAAGTTCAGAGCAACAGAAGAATGTGGTTGAAAAATATCACCTAATTTCCTCTGTCTGTTTGACATGCTTTTAAGGTATATATATATAGCAGAGAGAAATTCATATTTCGGTATGCAGAAACCTGTAGATTTACACATTCAGTATATTTGCATACATGTTTCAAGTTACATGTAAGGCTTTGGTCTTATACCTTGAGCAGGGCAATACACTTTTAAGAATTGCCCTGGATGTGGTTATCTATTCCAAATGATGCTGGAATTCCAACACATTGTATTTGTCGCAGAATAAAAGTGAAAGAGACTGTTCACTTTAATTCCATCTTTATAGCAGGCAGAAGCCCAAAATTCATTTGAGACATTTTTAGCAGAACTGTTGACTTTTTCACTGGCACATAATTGACTATGTTGTTCTCTCAAATGAGATTCTGTCTGGTTTATATCAGCAGATCAGAGGAATTCATTTGCTCTGGATATTACCAGCTTTTGAAATTTGAAATTGAAATTACTTTCACCATGAAGCAATGAAAGAATTATGTAAATATGATATCTGCCCAACTATTGATTCCTTTTTGGGTTGTATTTGAGAAGCTGCAATCTCAGCCTAAAATTTCCTATCTCTTTTGACTTTTTTTCTCCAGATTTTTCGATAAGGAATGATGCAAACATGACATGACTGAAATATGGTAACTTGGTAATAACATGACTGGAATAAGTCTTGATGGTAGATTCATGGGACATTCTAGATGTTTCCAACTGCTGGGTTCCAGATTAAATATCTAAGGCAAATTAACTGATGGCCTTGTTGGTGATGAATTTATCTTGAGTAACTGTGTCTGTACTCGGATTGAACCTTGATCAAGCAGTTGTGACATTGTATGCCAACTGGCTGCATGTTATTTTGATGAAACATCAAATAAGGAGGAGGAGGGGCGAAGGGCTCATGCCCCCAGTATTGTACCTGTGCCTCCCAAGTTGATCCCACATGAACTTTCTGACAAATAAATTCTGTCGCTGTTAAATAAACTCTTGCGCAGTTCAGACTGCTCGCTGCTAAGCTCTCATAGGACTCACCATCGAGAATGCTCTGAATGCTGATTAATTAGCAACAAATCAATCGAATTAGGCTAGCCAATAGTGAATGCAATGGAATACACAGGGCCTTTAGCCATTTTGTCCGGGATTAAGGCATTGTGCTGGTATCATACCATGAGAGTCAAGCTGATGAGCTTGAAGCACACTATTGTCATCATATTGTTGCCATCAGTATACATGACATGTCAATGAATTGCCATTGATCTCATTACATGCTTTGACATATCATTTAGTGAGACAATGACTCATAGTCTTTTCATTAGGCCTATCACTTTTGGGTTGCTTCAGTAAATTAATTATAATAAAATTTTAAAAAACAATTTGAAAGATTAGATTGCCAAAAAATTAATTCATAACTATTTAGCTTTTAATAAAAACTGGATGTCATAATTGATTACTGGCCGGCAAAATCAATCGAGACTCTTTTCAGAGATTTTGAAAGTTTCCACTTTCCAGCTTCACGGTTTTGCAATGTGTGGCAGCCAATAGCCCCATTTCCCTTCACGTCTCAATTAAGAGCCTAAGGTTAAAAATGCTTTACAAGCATCTCCTATTTAGGCACTTGAGAAGCTGGCTGTAAAGTCAAAAGAGACATGACCTTCTGAAAGGGAAGTGTGACTTTTGGTGGCTCTTGAGGGCTTTCAGTACTTACTTCCGTATTGGCTCTTAATTGACTGCTTTCGCACAGTTGGCTAGGTTCCTCTAAAGATATATGGTTTTATAAATATATCCCAGCAACCCTGTAGAGGAATGATATCTACCAATGACATGATCAATCTTTGTTAAAGAATAAGCTTTTTTTGTGACAAAAGGTAATGGGCTGATCAAAAGATAGATCCAGGTTAGAAATATCTGTACCTGTTTCTCAATAAACATGATCTTCTATAATTATATTATCTGCAATGGAACTTTCCCTGTTAAAAAACATAATTATATAAATGTCCAATAATTTTGCAAACATTTCAGAGATGCCGATCTGCAGAGCATGCAGATTCTAGATTTTTAAAGCAAAATTATATTAATATGTTGAAATTTGACAAATTACATACAGCAACGACGTTTGACCTACACTGCATTCAGTCTGCAAGATATGGCTTGATGAGCATACCAGATTTTGCAAGACAGACTAATCTGGCTGATTCCTGCACAAATTATTCTGAGTCAAACAAATCCCCAGCTTCTGCCAGCTCAGCTGGCTTACCCCTTAGTCAATTCATTGCAATAAAGTCAATCTGTTGGACTCATTACAAAACATCACATAAAACCGGTCTCATTTGTTGCAATTTGGAAAATGTAATGGAACAGAGCTCTACCCTAACACCAGTGTCAGTGCCACTCACAACTCACTCTCGAAAATTATCACTTAACCCTCGTAAATTCTGCAAGCAGCGTCCTATGATTTAGGGTAAGGTTCCTTTTTGAGTCGGTCTGCTGGATTCTCGATATTTGAAGAAATTAATATCTTGCTTGGCCTGTGGATTGCAGATCAACAACCAGGGCCACAAATTAAAAAATACATTTTCATAAACTAAATAGAAAATCACAAGTTGGCACCACAAGAACACTGAATATTGGGTGAATTCTCTGAAACAGATAAAGGAAGGGGGAATTCTTGAGTCGAACAGTTGGGTACCCAAAACCAGACATTAAAAATACAGCTGCAGAACAACTTTTCAGTCACTAGAACAAGCCCTTAAAAGAGCACAAAATAGTTTGACCTCCAGCCTAACTATGCGCTTCATAATTGGAAGTTAAATCAATATCAAAGGCCAGTAAATCCTTCAAATCTGACAAAATTTCACTAAAATACACAATTTTATCATTTTTTATGACAAACATTAAAATTCAATATATATAAATCTTCTTAAAAACACATTGTAGGTCAGTTTAATAATATTAAATAAGGCATAGCATGGACGGGGAACGTTTTACGACAAAAACGAAATCAAGTTAGACCTTAAAGCTGGTGTTTCCTTCAGCTTAAATCTTTGCAAACATCAGTGGCATCCCACAACCCTATTTCCCATGTTGTCTGAATTAGGAGCCTTGGGTTGCAAAGGTCTTACAAGCACCTTCCCAATCATGCCTTGAGAGCCTTGAGGGTTGAGTCAAAAGTTACATGACCTTCTCAACACTCAACTTCTGGCGAACCCTTTAAAGCTTTCACTACACCATATCTTTATTCTCATCTTCTCAACTGTCTTCTATGCTCTGCATACAGAGTGCCATAAATTCCAAGTAAATCTATTTTACAGGATTGACCTACCTGTCTTTGATATGGACACAAATGTCTTAAAACACCGAACCAAGTAAATTTCTTGAAAGTGACCGATTACAGAACGTTTCCTCTTTTCTAGTGGAAAGTTCCAGTATAAGTATCCCATATGATGATAGAGTTTGCTATTGATGGACCTTTAATATAATTGCACGAAACTGTGACAGCAAAGACAAGAGAAAAATTGTCAGCTGTGACAACTGTTCCAAAATTTTTCACTTTTAGTCTGGCAGAACACATAACTTTTCATCTTTTGCAAGATCTTGTTATACAGAGAATGCAGTAGACTAAAATTACTCTGCCGCCTCGTGAATATTATTTAAAATTCAGCACTTTAAAAGCAGAAGCTATATAATTGGAATATGTATCCAGGATGTAACCAAAAGAGTGAGACAGATTTGCTCATCCAGAAGAGTGTATAAAGCTAATGATAATAAAGCAGCTTTTTACACAAATTAACATGTTAAAATGAGGAGTATAGGAATATTACATGATCAACACAATACTTTAGAACAGCAAGAAAGGCAGTCTTGAGAAGTTTAGAAAATAATATAAATTTGTCTTAAATGAACGTGGCACACTCATCAATGTGCTTACGATGTGGTAACTGTAAGCTTCCATTGATAGGTGCATATCTTTCTAGGATCTCCGCTGATTGACCGTCATATCAATTTCAGGATAGAGTATTTAATGCCTCAAGGAAACCTATTCCCTAATCTGTAAGGTTTTCTCCATAGTCTATAACAAACAACATCTTAAGTAATGTTATAAACCCATGATGCATGTAACAACATCATCATAGGTCCGTTACTTCTGAGACCTCGGATAGAGGATCCTCATAGAATTTGATTATCCCGATTTTGAGGAGTGGCTCCACAGGCAACTCTGATCCCTTGGGTATATAACCTAATTCTGGAGACATATAGGAGGAATCAACTCTTGAATCTTGATGCTTATTAAGATTCCGCCTTGAAGATAGGACATACAATATGGGCGAAGAAAAGGAAAAGCCCACATTTCAACTTGGAGTACCAAAAATGTCTTGAAGTGAAAATTATCAAGGTTGATGGCAAAAACTCTATATCAGGGATATTATCACAGATCAACAAAGTGTTCTGTAATGCAATGTGGAACAAGGAAAGCAAAAAAGTGTATCTTAGTTTAACATGCAATTGTTAAGATACCTTTTAACTTCATTAAACTTTGCTGACGGCAATAAGGCAGTAACACAGGCTAAGTAATCTTGTCAATTTGGATTCTGACACTGATCTACAAAGCTTCTGGCCTCAATTCATCCAACACTTTATCATGTTATCATTGTGTTTCCTCTCATTTTTAAAAATTTTGAAATATTGAAATATTGTGAATGTTTGCTTTTGAGAGAAATAAAAATATCGGAATCTGAATCATCCCCATTTGTTTCATTTGTTGTACAAAGCACCATATGTGTACTGTACCATGGTGTACATCTTTCATTACACACACAGACAAGGTGTACCTCAAGGCAAACTCATTAAGCCAGTCTTGAAGTGATTGATGTGGTTAGCTTTGTGGGTAGATTTGTAATTGTTTCTCTTTCCAAAAGGGAGTAATGCAATTTTGATTTGATAGATGAGAGTGAATCCATGATAAATCGTGTTCTGCATAAAGCATTAATGAAGTGATAACTTATCCCTCCAAATGAAACCAATAATGCCAATTAGTCGACAGCTACAAATGCGTAAACAAAGGGAGATTCTTCAGTTTTTGCTGAGTAAGCCAAAGGGACTGTATCCATAATACATGATAGTTAATTTCCGGCAGTCTACCTTTCAAAGTTTTTTTTTGCACTATTCTAAATAATAAGCTACAATATAATCGATCAGAAGAATTAACTCCATGCTTGATATCAGAAGAGAATCAGAAAATACACAAATTGATAGCCTGATGCTAAAGAGAGAAGTAAAGAATCAGACTCAAACTTATTTTGTAAATCATACAACTTTCAAAGACTTCAAATTGGCTGGAGTGTAATGGCTGACACCTCATGTCAGCCTTTCAATTGCTCTGTAAAATAGAAGGTCCAAAGGGTAGAAAGATACAGTGTTTAAATGAATTAGATTATCTGCAGAAAGCCTTAATTTAAATAAAAGTCTTTTGGTAAGAAAGTGCTCACCTGTCAAAAAACTGGCTTTACCAACCAAAATTGATCATCATCAACTACATTTACCAGTTTCCCTATCTGTTCCTACTTTGTTTTGGGTTGTACTCTAGGCTCATCGCCCCAGTCCTTGTTTGCCCTATTAAGTCAAATATTGTAAAAATGCAGGATGCCGCATACCACCAACCCACTGTTTTTACTAATTAGTAATTACAACTTTCATATATCATTGTCCAGATCACCTCCTGGTCAGGATTCCTATAAGACCTATAATGTCTCCACCTGTCACCTCGGGACACTAGAGTTCTGGGACACATCTGCCTTGCTTCTTATTGCTCAGGAGAATCACCTGTATGTGTTTAGCGGAGATTGATGTGCATATTATTATTGTACAACTATTTAAAAAACATCTTCATAGCAGGAGTATACAAAATTCATTAGTTAAATTTTCAGAACAATATTCCAACACTTAAAGCTAGGTCTATGAGAAAGATATCTGAAGAACATGTTCATAAATTTAATTTCAGAATACAATACCACACTGTGTTCTCAATACTGGCAGATTTTTTTTCTTTGATGTTTGGAATGGGATACAAGAATGTCCAGAATGCGAAAAACATGGAATTGTGATTAATTTTTTCTGACTCTACTGTCTAATACATAATCACTGTCTCAGATGATTGCAGGAAATGTCTCGTGACTCCTGAGATTTTAAGTGTCGAATAGATTAAACTGTTGCATTATTTATAGCCAGTAAGACTTGCTTTATATTTAAATTTGAACAAAAGTTAGATTCCACTTAATTTGGAAATATGATTGCATTAGTAATACGAATAAATCACATTGGTGGTTGGATTAAACCTTTGTGACAGTTGTGATGAAAATTAGAAGGCCCATCAATTAAACATTACAACATCGCCTTTCAGACAGCCATTGTAATACTATGACACAGGCATTGGTTTATTTGCAAGTTTTATTTCAAGTGGTTGAAGATTCAGAAATCCTTATATTTCTGGTGCATCAACTGTCAGCTTTTGCTTTCAAGTTGTACTGAACCAAATGCTATCTTCACTTTCTTGCTAAGAATGCTCAAAAGGCAGACACGGGATGAATGCAAACCAGGTGCAGAGGTGGCTGGCATTCAGCTTTGGCAAAGGGATGAGAGGAGATTTTTTTATACTTCACATTAGGGAACTTGGTGCTTCGTCCAAGAAGCTCTGCTTGAGCTTTTGCTAGATCTAAGATGTCTAAGCCAACTGTGTCAGTGTGCATGGTTGCGATCTTGTAACAGATTTAAAGAAATTTTAGAGGAAGCCGTGCCTACGCAGTAGCCATGATACAGTTGGTGGCAAGAAACAACAATCCTTAATTCCTTTAATCACAGGTAACATTGCAAGAGCTGACGAAACCACATCAAAAGGGACCGCAACTGCAAAGCACAGAGGGAAAAGACAAAAAAGGCCGGTGGGCGGATTAAGAAATGCACCAAAGCCAAGGATCAATGATTAAACCAAGTACAAACTGAAGAACATGGCATTGAAGACACTTAATCTGTGAACAAGACGACATCTAAAGTGAAAGGTCAACCTTGATGAATCTTTTACAGAATTCTCTCTGTAATTGCTATTTCTGCATTAAAAATCTTTCACCACCACAGGTTTATAGAAACGATTTTATAGATCGTTACTTAATGCCATTGAAAGTTTTGCAAGCAACACATTAAAAAAATCAGCCTATTAAGAATTGGTGGGTTATAGCAGCAAAATTGTCTGTTAATGACCAAGGCTGGACTTGCAGCTATTAAAAAAAAGGTTGGGAGGCAGACAACATGAATTATGGCCTAATAAATATTAACTTGGTTATTGTAGGGGATTTGAGGATAGTCACAATATTAGGCATTTGGTAGCCAGAGAGTAAGGCTAGCTTAGACAGCCTGTCAAGAAATGACAGGTCAAGCAGTGCAATTTTGCTAAGAACACCTGGCTTACTTGCAAATAGAAAAAGTTAGAATCAAGCACTGAGCTTTTTGAATGCCGTCATTAACACTGTCTAAGCTTCTTGTTTTTTTAAGTCTGTTCATCAAAAACTTTGAAATGACCACAGAGCTGACACATCATGCATCTCGTTTCACTGGGAAACACTATATCACTGTCAGGTCAGAAGGTTCATTCATCTTTTCCCTTTGTCAATGAGGCAATGTAACTGCCAGCTATTCATTTTAGGTGTCAAAAATCTGCCTAAAAAGTGCCAATCTCCAAATTGCTTTTTAAAATGCAAGGATCAATCTTAAAGTTAAAAAAAATACCATGCTTTTAAATGTCAGCATCTGCAAGAAGGTTAATTGAAATCAAGGTATTTTTTTTTTTAAACATGCCCAACTACAGAAAATCTACAGCAATGCCAAAATTGACCAACTTCAACTACCAAGCTTTATGCTGGTGCTACAGATTTCTTGCTTGACCCATGATTGCAGTTTGTCTTCCGGCCTGAGAAAGTCCGGTTTTATGGATGTATCTTTCTGTGTCAGTACAGATATAGGCTAATTGCCATGGTCCATGTTTGTCCTATTAAGATCTGCAATGTCTCTACATGCCACCTCGGGAACCTAGGAGTTCTGGAAAGCATCTATCTTTGACAGACAGATGCAGGGTATTACAATCCCATACATCACAGAGTCCCCAGGCATCCGAACATGAAAGAAGATCTCTTATTGCAAGGGGGAACCGCCTGCAGGTGTTTAGTGGAGATTAGCAACTGATGGCTGACACACAGGACATGAATAACAGAGTATCACAAATTTGAGGATAGGTGTGCATCAATAGATATAATTTTACCTGTACCTTTTTAAAAGATTTAAAAAGAACCCCTTCACAATGTCATTTTATACCTATAATATTCCCAAATATGTATGAAATCAAATATTGTATTGTTGATTCAATGAAGAACATGTTGTTTAAAAATCACATTGATGCAGAAACGGTCTCTTGCACACACTCAAGACATGCGGGGAAGACAAAAAGCCTCAAAATTCTAGACTCAATACTCAAGAAGTTAATTTTACCCATAAAATGAAACATTCATGTATTGATTAATAGCTTTTTTTATACAAAAAATGAATGGTTTTATATCTATCCCTTGGAAGAAGATAAAGGAGCCATTTATTAATCTCTCTTATCACGAGGGAGAATCGCCTGTATGCGTTTAATGGTACTGATGTGCATATTATGTTCTGTAAATATCATTATAGTAGGAGTATACAATATTCATAAGTTTTATTTTCAGAACATTTTCCAACACTGATGAGAAGAATATCTAAAGAACATGTTTTAAAATTTAATTTCAGAATATGATGCCACACCGTGTTCTCAATATCGGTAGATTTTTTTTCTGTGATGTTGGGAACTGGATACAGGTATTTCCAGAATGCAAAACACAAGGAAATGTGATTAATTTTTTTTGACTCTGTTGGCTGAGGGAATCACTGTCAAAGACGATTGCATGCAATGTCTCATGACTCTAAAGATTTCATTATCAAATAGATTAAACTGTTGCACTTTTTATTGCCAATAAGACCCACTTTATGCATAGATTTGAACAAATTTTCAGATTCTACTTTAAATTTGGAAAGATGATTAGATTAGTAACATGAATCAATCAAATAGGTGGTTGTATTAAACCTTCGTGATGGTTGTGATGTAAAATTAGAAGGCCCACCAATTAAACATTAAAACATTGCCTTTGGGAAAGCCATTGTAATAGTATGACAGAGACTTTAACTGCAAGTTTTATTTGCACATGGTTGAAGATTCAGAAATCCTTAAATTTCTGGTGCATCAACTGTCAGCTTTTTTTGCTTTCAAGTTGTACTGAACCAAATGCTATCTTCACTTTCTTGCTAAGAATGCTCAAAAGGCAGACACCGGATGAATGCAAACCAGGTGCAGAGGCGGCAGTCTTTCAGCTTTGGCAAAGGGATGAGAGGAGATTTTTTTATACTTCACGATAGAGAACTTGGTGCTTTGTCCAAGAAGCTCTGCCCGAGCTTTGGCTAGATCTAAGATGTTTAAGCCAACTGTGTCATTGTGCCTGGTAGTGATCTTATAACAGATTTTCAGCAATTGTAGAGGAAGCAATGCCTACGCAGTAGCCTTGCCTCAGTTGGTGGCAAGAAACAACAAGAAACAACAATCCTTAATTCCTTAAATCACAGGTAACATTGTAGGAGATAAAGGAACCACATCAAAAGAAACCACAAACTGAACTGCAAAGCACAAAGGGAAAGGCAAAAAGGGCTGTGGGTGGATTAAGAAATGCACTAAAGCCAAGGATCAATGATTAAACCGAGTGCAAACTGAAGAACATGGCATTGAAGACACTTAATCTGTGAACAAGAGGACATCTAAGGTGAAAGGTCAACCTTGATGTTTTTTTTTCTCACAGAACTCTGTCTCAGATTGCTTTTCTACATTTGAAACGCAGTCCAGATTTATAGCAAGGGTTTCGTTGAGAGTTGCCTAATGCCACTGAGAGTTTTGCAAAGAAAGCATTAAAAAAATTAACCTTCTTAGATTTGATGGTTTATTGCAGCTATATTGTCCATTAATGACATTGGCTGAGCTTGCAGTGATAGTAAAAATCATTTATGAAGTATTCACACAAAGTCTAAAATTGGTGTATAAACTTTCAATAAATAAAGTGTACCTGATCTAAAAAGAACTAATGTCCCAGAGCCTTTTTGCTGCTGTTGGTATGAAGTATTGAACCTTGCAACTGATGAGACAATGATTTCTTTACTGCCCAAATGCTGCTTTATTCCACCAGATCTGTTCTTACAGGCAATTTAATTATCACGGGATTCTGGTCATTCACAGTTGCCTGCGAGGAATCAATGCTATACAGGTACTTACTACGTTTGATAAATCAGCTTTGTGATGTTCTGTTGTTCCTGAACCAATCAGATTAACCAGAAATGCTATGTATTTTATGGCCAAAGAACCTGAGAATCACGTACTAATGAAATTACCTGTAATGCAAAAAGCCACAAGTGGCAATGCTACTGAATGGAAATCAACATAGAAGTATACAATTATTTTTTAACCAGTATTATATATCTTGTGGACCATGTTACAAGAATATCATAAGGATCACAGAATGAAGAGCTGACTAGTAAAAGTAACATTATCATTCCTAAAATGGAAAAAGTAACTGAGCCGGAGTATGAAGACCTTATGATAAATCGCTTAAGGCCCATCACTAGATATTAATTTAATTTATTAAGACAACCAAAACATGAAAATAGTGAAATGAATGCCTCAAACTGTGAGTCGAACAGCTGTGATTGCCTCATTGTCAAGGTTCACCCTAAAGACAAAGTGTTGCATTTGGAGGACTCAAGTGTCCTGGGCACATTTGTCTGTGACAGACAGACGCTGAGCATTACACACCCATAAACCGAAGGCATGATGACATGAAAAAAGCTGTATCATTGCTGGAGGGGAAAGAACAGAATGCCATTGACATACCAAATAATGGTTTGCTAGTAGCACCTTAAACTGATACAGCAGAGGTAGTGTAAATCATTCCATATAATCTCTGAGTGATATATCCCTATTTCCCTTAATATGATGTGACAACTGGGTGTGTCTATTATACTATAATATGATCAAAATATGAAAGAATGGTCAAGGCATACTGTCAATTATGGTATGATGGAATGATATCTGGGTGGCGCTACTCTGCTGGCTGCCATTGCATTTTTGAGCTGTGTGATTGACAATTTTTTGAGTGTTTGTGTGAGCTAAGTGTGTCTGATTTCGTCATCCAATTGTCCTGCCATCTAGCAGAAGGTTAGCTTTGCCAATGATCCATATGTCTTGATTTAAGAACACATTCGTACCTGGAAGTATCAAACTGTATAATCATGTGTCATCCAAGTCGAAATAATACTCTTTCTACTACTGTTGATTATCTCTTGCATTTATTAACTTATTGCCTGCTGTGATTGTATGTGTGCTCATGTGCTCAAATCCACTGAAAGTTTGTGTTTGTTCTATGAATGGAAGAATAAAAGTATATTCTATTCTATTCTATTCTATTCTATTCTGTCACTTAAGTCATTTGAAGGGTACCGACTAATTGCACTTTTCCATCACATGGCCATGCATCACATATATTTGTAATATCCTAAAATTATAACTCAATCAATGCATAAAATTGTTGCTAATTTTGTTTACATATATGTGATATTTCCATAGAGATGTCCCAATTTAAGCAAACAAACAATTGCCTCAAAGAAAGACAATCTAATTATTTGTCTCTCGACTCTTTTTCAAGTACTCAATGCCATCCTTGAAAAAATCAATGTGGATGAGGTGCTTCTTGATGCTGATTATGAAATTAGCAAGAATGGAAAAAGATACCAAATTCAATCACAGTTATCTGAGATAATCTTTATCTCAATTGATTCCTGCAAAAAAAGCTCAGTCACCTGAGTCCTGTGTCAGATACATTGCATAAATACAATCAACAGTTTCAACCGCAACTAAATTATCTGAAAATAACAAGACCTCAGTTTAATGCTACTCACTGTGTGAATGTTTGTCATATGATGTACATTGATTATTCATCATGGGATCGACTAAACCCTTGCAGGATAAGTATCACGTGGGTCAACGACTTATACTTATTTACTGATTTTTTGTCAAATAAAGTGCTTTGATTTTTACAAGTGTGTTGCTTGCATTGGGGAAAAAAAGGCAATATCATTATCAGAAATTGAGAACCAAGTTTTTGTAATCACTGAGAACACGAAGGCTCGAATCAGTACCTATCTGTGAAGGAAACACCAGAAAACCATCTTCTCTGGAAGTTTTGGTAAGAATAGAAATAGCCAAATAGGCATTAATCGATATTATCCAGAGATCAGTTGGTTGGAACAACACAAGCAAGACAAATCCTTACTCAAGGGAACAGTAAGATAGCAGGAAAGAATCCCTTTGATTATTCATGCATATTTTCTACTAGATATACCCATTGAGGGACATTTTTGGGGGGAATGGAGTCCCCCCCCTACCGACTCCCCACTATATGAGAAAATGAAGAGTTAGATTCCCAGTGATGGCACTGGAAAGATTGACTGGGCAATGAAAAAAATCTGCAGTTTGTCTGAAAGCATGTGCTTTGATTGAAATGGTAGAGCAATATGTAAGCAGGAAAAATATGTGAATGGAGTTCAGAAAGTATATTGGTAATGAAAAAGAATAAGTGATATTTTGGCACATTGCCAAATGCTACACAGCAGGGGTGTGGACTGAGTTGTCTGCTGTGGTATTGTGCTTGAAGATGAACCTGGCCAAAGTGAAAAATGCATTGGTGATTGGATGCTGCTATGCAGATTGGACTTGAGAGATAGCGCGTAGGAGCTTGGATAATAGGTGAGACATCTTGATACGTGTAGAGCTTGGAAACATCTTTAAAATGAGGGTAAGATCACGAAGATATGATGAATATAAGTAGGTCAGCCAGTGTGCAGGCAGTGAAGTGTGTGGATGTTTTTGACGGAAAGGCAGACGGTGGCGCCAGCCCTACACGTGAGCAATAGCGGAACTACGATGGAGATGCATGCGCCCCTGGTGGGAAAACAACAGTAGAGGCAGAAAACGTAAATAAGGGAGCTGTTTTACTGTTATTTGCTGTTATCAGAAGGACAGGATAGATCAATAAGGATAGGTGGACAGTTGAAGTGAGTGGCATCGCTAAGGGAGGAGTTTTTAGGTGTTGCAGGTGTGAGCATGTCACCCATGATTTTTGCATCTTATACCCGGCAGGGATTACAGGAGAGACTGCCGTGCATAATTGCACCATATTTCTATAATACTGTATTGCTAATATGGTGGCATGAGGAATTCAAACCAACCCTCCAAGACATAATCACTGTATGATACAGGCCCATGATGAGGGCAAAGCTGTCTTTGACAGAAGGATTCAAAGCATTGCAATATCAACCCAATGTATTGACAATATAACCACCTGATAAAAAGAACTGCCTTTCAGAATTTCAAGGACAGTTACCTTGATAAGAAAGGTGCTTTTTAAAATAATTGTAGACATACGTTGCACTGTATCATATTATAATGAAACCAGATAGGCCACATACACTAAACCAACAAAAAGGTGGGTGTTCTTGTCAATGGTAAGCTATGTGTGACTGCTGAAAAATGGTCCATCAGGGCTGATTTAGTTCATTTATTCCACTACCTTATAATTTCTGTCCACATATAAATAAATGTGTGCAATACTTTACATGGAAACAAACTTAATTTTGAATAAAGAACAACTGACATGAGAACATGGAATACCATAAATCAATCTGCAATACTGAGTGCAAAATCTGAAGAACGCATGCAGAATTGTGCTTAAATTGTAAAAAAAAACATGCCCTCCAGCCAACTAAATCTTGAGATTTGCCTGTTTGAGAGCGCTGTCTCCATCCGAGTCTATCGGATTGCTGTGCTACAGGAAAAAGCAATTTTGCAGCAAGGGTTTATGGCAGGGGATTTGAGGACAGTCACAATATGAGGCATTTGGAAGCCAGTCAGTAAGACTGGCTTAGACAGCCTGTCAAGAAATGGCAGGTCAAGCAGTACAATTGTGCTAAGGACACCTGGCTTTCTCATGTGTGAGTAAAGATCTGGTTTCAGGGAACAAGACATCGGAACAAGTTTGTCAGTTCTTTGAGGTTTTTTTTTATCAAGATGAAGCCTTTCTTACATCATTAACAGTTGCAGGGCTGTTTATTTTACTAATCCATTTATCCGGTGCTTACTCCATAGTTTCTTTATTGACACCAATGTTCCTGGATATCACATGCACTGAAAAAGCAATGGCATGATCCTAAATGTCATTTTCAAAATAACTCCTAAATGAATGTTCCCAGCCCAGGAATCAAACTTGGAACCTCCTTAAAAAACAAAACGAGTTTGGCTAATATGAAACATGGGTCAATATATGAGCTTGATCAGCCACCTGTTGCTCACACTGTTCTGAGTGCAATATTGCAGTTTCACACATAACAACCATGAAAAGTAATATTCTCGAATGAATCCAATTTAATTTCACCATAAAAATAAATATCTTTGCCAAGTCTACCTGTTTGTGCACTGTCTATAAATCTTTATTTTGGCTACAAATCTCTTGGCAACAATTACAAACTTCATGTAAAAATAGAAACCCATATACTTTGTATATATGAAATTGATCTGTTTTCGTACTTCTCGATGATCGATGGCCTGTTAAAAGTATTAAATCGTAACAAGCTCAGCACTGATCACAGCTAAATCTTGTATGTGTATTTCTCCGTCCATTATTAATGAATCTGCTGTTTGGATGGGAGGTTGTCTAACAATCATACTTATCTTGTTGTTTTAGTAAAATATAGTGCAATAGCAGGGGAGTCATCAACCAAAAGCTGCTTTCAGACCCAGGCTCATCAAGAGAGCTTAACATAAATTACATATGTACATGCATTGCAAAATGTATTTCGATAAACCTTGTTAGGAGGTGACCATTTAGTTTCCAAAGAGGGCTTGGAGTTTCTGTCAGAGGGAAATTATTTATTTCACGGTAACATCGACATATTTATATATTTGGCAACCAAAGTACACAAATATTCATTCCTGAATCAAGCAACACCTAATTTAGAAATTCCCCTGGCAGAAATTATTCATTTAAAACTACCGAAAAGAATTTATTTGTCATCCCCAAACTGAGCAAGAAATTATTTGTTTAAAAGAAAAACTCCAAACATCCCCCCCACCCCTGGATATTCAATGGTCATCCCCTTATGCATGTATATATTTTTCATTATTTGACATGTTCACGAATTCGTGGAGGTGTAAAAACGAGCATGTACGAATTCGCGGACATGAAAAAACGAGCATAGGCGCTCGTGTACATGTAAAGACTAACACTCGTGAATGTGCTTTATTATTCATTCGTGTATCTGCCAATACTAACATTCATGGAAGTGCCATATAATTAGGGTTTAATGTTAAAATTAGGTTTAGAGTTAGTTTTAGCCAAGTTTTAGCCAAGTTTAAGGTTGCAATGTTCGTAATTACACATACACAAATTCGTGAATAGCAATAGTTATCATTTACACGAATGAAAAATTCGTGTATATGTTCGTTTTTGCAGCTTTACAAATTCGTGTACATGCCAAATAGTGAAAAATATATACCTCCCTTATGTCACCATGCACCTGAAATAGATTAATCGCATTCGCAGATAATCAAAAGTATCCCATTCTGTGTGATTTCTTTCAAGTCAGTTCTATCAGCCTGTTATATACCCCAATTTTGCAGCCACACATAATTGGTCCTATTGATGATTGTTTTTGTGACTTCAGTCACAAACTAGTATTCCTGAATATCAATGTCATATCATAATTATTATGTTGTTGTCATTTTGATAAATGCGACGACTCCGAAAATCAGGTGCGAGCTTAATTTTGTTAACTATGTTATATATTTAATAAAGATCTAGAAAAGGCTTTTTCTCAAAAATGACTCAATGTTCTTTGAATGATCATAATAGCTAAATTATTAGCAATGTCAATATATGCAGCAGATATACTTATCTGTGCCTTTCTTGAAGAAGGATGAAATTGAATATCTTGCTTCAATAGGAAACAAGCTTAATACTCAAACACCACTATATATAAAGTATGCTTCTATCTATGTCTAGATAATGATGTGGTTATTAAGCACCAGAAGATATGTAAGCCAGGTGTCCTTTGCACTATTGTACTGCATAAACCGCCATTCCTCGACAGGTCATCTAAGCCGGACTTACTGGTTTATTCGTAGGGCTGGCAATAGCATCACATTGTGACTTCCCCCAAATCCTCATCGTAAACCATTCCTGCAAAATTGCTTTTTCCTGTAGCAAAGCAATCTGATAGAGACAGCACTAGGAGCCCAGCAAGACCTTCGGTGGTCCTGTAGATTTATTTTTGACATCCAGGCCATCTTGTTCACAGATTAAGCACCCTTTAAAGCTGTGTTCTTCAGCTCCTTCCAGGTTAATTCATTGATCTCTGGCTTCAGTGCATTTGTCCACCCACTTCCTTAAACTACTCTGTCTTTTCATCGATTTGTGGTAATATGGCAGGCAATGGCTACTGTATATTCTAGAGGTGAGCTACACATTCTTTCACAATTATTTAAAAACTTGATATAATAAATAGGCAGAAGTTCATGAGAGTTCATTAAATCAGTTAATGCAAGAGACCCCAAACATCATAAATCAAATAAAAATGATCATTTTACACAGCTATGACATCTACCATCTTCAATTTGCTAATGCATAATTATTATATAACCTTGGCTTCCCTACTCATTGAAGTCTCAAGATTGCCAAAATAGTTCTATAGTGAAACGGAAAATTGGACTTAAAGTGAACTAAACAGTTATTTGCACATCCACAAGCTCAAAGAGCTAGCTTTGAGAATGCTCTGTATTCTCCTGCGAAGTCGTCCTTCAGCCGACAAAAACACACTCTTGCCTTTGGAATTCAGCGATCCCTGGACAAAGCACCAAGTATTGTGTGATGTAAACAAATCTCTTCCCATCCTTCTCATTCCTGCATTGAAAGCATCCACACCTGGTACCTCTGCCTACATACACTCATTATATACTCATGCATCATTAATTGTGGCCCAGTGGATTTCAGCTTTGCACAGGAAGAAGTCAAATTTGTGAAACGATTTTATGTTTGGGTTCTATCTGACTATTCTAATGATTTTATACCTCACAAATAAGGGTCAGCATGACAGTTGGGAAACACAGAGGATATGTTATAACTGATGAACCTGCACATTAACATCCTGCTTTTATAAAACTATTCAACATTAAATCATAAAGGCCAGATATAATTGACCTATTAGCTCTTAAAATTTACTCACTTTTTCTATGGTCGTTCAGTAGGATGACGAAAAAACCAACTACAATCTCAACTTTTTAATATGATAACAATTATAGGTAGAATAGGTCGGGGCAAGAAGCCCGGGTTAGGTGATAGGAACCCTACCCCCCCCCCCCAGGCTTATATCTAGACTTACAGTTTTGGTGTGATTTCCTATCAATAGGATTGAAGCTAGAGGCTTCTTAGATGATGTCACAAATTTTCAGGGCAAACAGCACCAAACCATAGTAGAAATTAAAGAAAAAAAAAAATATGCATGGTTTTTGTAACTTTGAGTAATTCTTTGAAAGGGGTTGTCAGAAATAACTTTGGAAATATTTAAAAGTATAATGGATATCTGCATTGCTTCACTTTATGACCATCATATAAATATAATTTGGATCATGTTTTTTGCATTTTAGTTAAAAATATAGAGGTCAAATGAAAATATGTGTGTTTGGGGCGAGAAGCCCCACAATGGTATGGGGTATGAGAACCCCTTCACTAAGACCTCGAAGTTGCTTCAGGAACTACTTAATAATGTGTACTTTACCTTAAATTTTGATAGAATAGCTAATTAAAATCGAAAAAATTCTGCCGAAATGGAAAAAGGGCAAAGACATTTAAAAATAAAGTATGAACAGAAAATTCAGAAATTTAGAAAAAGTAAATAGTATGCCTTAAAAATGATAGAAGAATCCCAAAAAATAACTTTCAAGCTGAATGCGCTCGCAAAATAAATTGCCATAGGTTTATTATAGGTGGCTTCTTGCCCGATGGTGGAGTAAGAAGGCCATTTGCAATTTTTTACAAAAACATCTGTAACTCCTTTATTAAAATTGGTAGACATTTGTTTCACTAGTCATAAGAAGAGTCAAGTGATCCCTTCCTGAGGGCATAAGCATTCAAATAACTGACTATAAAAAGTAGGTGAAATAACACCTCGAAGTTAAGTGCGGCTGCATGCCCTGTGCACTCTAAGCTCGATTTTTTTTTCCATTAGGTCAATCCAAGAAGCTATAAATCAAATATGTCCAGCCTAATTGTCCAGAAGGTTACAAACTCCAATAGTTCAGAATATTTTTTAAAAAAGGTGTCTTGAGATTGCTTGAAGTCCTTCTTAAAAAACTGATTGCGTTGCACTGGCACATTCTTCAAGAGTGTATTTAGTTTCTCCAGTTAGCAAGCAGGTTGAAATCAAAACACAAACAATTTTAATTTTCTGCAGAAACGCTCTGTTACTATTTTGCTAGTTAATGCCATTTTCTGGGTTCGGTATGAATTTATTCAATGTAATAAAAACAGTACTGAAAAGCTGTATTGAAAATAAATTAGTGTGATGATTGTTTGGATGAAAAGTGACAAATCAGGACCAATCTGCATGGCCATTTTTTCAGAAGGTTATATTCTGTGGTGTCATTTATTACCTTAAATTCCAATGCCATTCTCATGGACTACTCTCACAGGCTTGAAACATTGATACAATAGCACTTGAATTTTCATGGAAGAATTTCATGGAAGAAAGTTGAAGATAATGAGATAATGAAACAAGCTTTGTAGGGATAACAAGCTCAGTCTCCACACAGAAAGCCATTATCCTGCCTATCAATCTTGTTAATGTCATTTGTCTCAAGTTTTCAGACACATTTGCGAGTCTGCTTCTGCTTTTAACAAGTCAAATATATGTAAATTGTTACATTTATTGCAGTATTTACACATGTTGTGCTGTTAAAATCATGAATACCAATTGACATTGAGTGATATTATTTGGCAAATAAAGCAGGAAACAGTGTTATAAAAGATCCCACCTTTGGGAACTGGGATAACCTTGGTGTGCCTTTACAGTATCACCTCACCATTAATTTTGCCTTTGATTGGCTTATTGTATTAGCTGAAATAGCTTCTATACCTGTAGCACCATTGAGGCAGTGTCAAAATATCCAACAGAGACTACATGTACAATGTGGCATAAATTTAACATTAGATGATTGCTTCAGAAGAACAGCTAGAGATTTGTGTGGTCAGCTTTAAATCCCTTCCTTACAAATCTGAACTTTGTGGATGTAACCCTCATTTTTTGTGATGTCGACATCTAAAAGGTGTGCAAAAACAGAATGATAAAGCAATTGACCATTTCTTGACCTGGACTCACACTCCTTGATGGGCAAGTAAATGATGTTAGGTATTACTTCTGGCATTGGGGATATTAGGGTCAAAGGGTGATGTTGGTATGATTTCCAGCCAAACAGCATACCCTGGACATGATAAATTGTTTGTAGCACCAAGTTGACACCCTCATATCTCTGAATTGCTAAGGGAGTCTTGCTCTGGTGCGGCCATACATTTTGGCCATTGAAGATGAATTGCCTGATATGTGTATTGTGTGAAACTGCATTTCATGAATTATGCCATTATGATGGACATTGTTCACATATCACATCTGTTTGTTAGTTATTGGACGTTCTATTGTGTGCAACATCAATTTGATGATCAATGTATATCTCAGTTTATTCAACTAATTTTCTTTACACTAGTGATTTGTCAACCCGCCCACGTGTATTTAGATAGCCATTAATCATGTGGCCATTGTGTCCCTGCCGAGTTCATATTGGAAAGTTTATAATGGCCATCTTTCAATTCATAGCATTGTCAGTAATTTCAGACCAATAATGTATGATAAAGATTGGATTTACACAGTTGTGGGTCCAAATACAGCCAGGAGTATGGAGGTATTGGGCAGATTCTTCATGAATCGCTGCTTCAGTTCACGCAGGATTAAATACACTGCATGGAGGTTGGCAATTAGCAGAGAAGTTGCTATATTAATCAGTTATGGGTTTGGCAGACTGTGTAGCAAATCATTGTGTCCCTCAAGAAAGTTCGACAATTCAAGAATGGTCAAAATGCTTGTCATCCACGGTTCAGTGAAAATTTAGCTGAGTATGAAATAACATAGAAGTCGACAACGAAAGCTCTTTAACGTTAACTGTACTTGAGATTTAAGCTGCACAAATAAGTAGCCAATAGCATGGAGAATATTTACAGGATGTAGAGTCCTGCTAACAGCAACCAACCCTAGCCTATACTGTTTGTGTATAAGGTATCATCGGTGGAAAAAAATACCCATTGTCATTTTAACACAGTAACTGCTCATTTAAACTAAAATCTTCTTGCATAATAGATGCAGAGAAGGCTGAAGTTATTGATTAAATTGCATTGTGATGTTTTGAAATCTTCTGATGTCTAGATTTGACTAATTGGCGAGGATGCTTATTCTGTTTGGAGATAAAAGAGTCAGTGTTTAGAATGGATAATAGATCATGCAATATTTGTCCTTCGTCGGTTGTGGTGAATTGCTGAATTATTTATGAGTGAAGGAGTTTACAGAGATAATATTATTAAGTGCAAAACTGAGAACTGAACAATAAATTTACTATGCACTACATAAATATTGTTTTGAAACCGGTATAAAGACTAAAACATTAAAAGAACAGTCTTCAAGTTTAATTTACAATATAGGAACACTAGAAGAGAGGTTCACAATCATAAAGCTATCTCAATTTGAACAGAAAAAAATCTCAGATTACAGGTATGCATCTTCGATTCAGATCAAACTTCATCTGACGGACTGCTTTGATTACCTTTTAAAAATGTATTCACACCAGTGAAAATTCATTTTCTTCTAATATGCACATTGATCTGTGCTTTCAGGGCTTGTCCTGAGCAGGTAAAACGATTATAGACAATTCCATGAGTAGAGGTAAATAAGCAAAGTGTAACATGATGTCACTAACCCCGGCCCCCTCTGCCTGTCTCTGCAAGTCTTCACATCTCATCAATCAATGTTTGCAGCAGCGTCAAGGACTCTCCTGAAGGGTTTTTGTCAATACTACCTCTAAAAGGGAGGAAAAACATACAGATGAAAAATGTGGTGGAAAAAAGCATGTATCAGCATTATTGAATGATAAATGACATAACAATCTCTTTAGAAATTATAGAATATGACACACCCAGAAACCAATATGAATCGATACACTGCGATACACGCTGAGATAATCAAAGGGCTTTTTTTCTGTTTGATTCCCTGGAGTGTCTAGTCATTTGCCATTGTAGTTTTGATGTTGTTTCTGATATGCTTATTGTTGATAATCAATACTTAACAACTATAGCTTGTCTTCCTGTTTTTCTGTCTTCTTTTGACCGACTAGATCATCTGCGTGTATAATTTTGTGGGAGTTATCTGAGCTGGAATGATCCAGTGCAACTTCTAAACATATATCGTTCTTGACACTGTTCAATTATGAAATCTGTGGGGGGGGGGGGTATTAGGATATTGTATCGAATGTGTGACTCTCTCTCACTTCATTCATTAATCTTTCATGTATAAATTGCCACGGCAGTAGTCCCAGGTGTTTTCAGGCTGTTCTTTCTTAAAAGTGACAACTCAGTTGGCACTGCAACCTTTCAAAAATGATGAAGCGGAGGTGCAGCGAAGTCTTTCAGTGGAGTGGAAAATGCTCAAAAAACACTACTCCGTTGATGATCAAGATGTCGGTCATTTCTTTGACGTGACGTGATACATGATACTGAGATGTGTTTTGTTTGATATTTGTAATGACACTGAGAAGAAAAAGAAGCCTTTTAAATGACGTCAAATAAAATTGAGAATAGTGAGTCCTTTACATGCTTATTGCTATGAAATAGACCACCAACAAGATTAGCTTGTTTTATTGAAATTAATTAGCAAAAATATCTACTCTTTGTAGTCAACATTAGAAAGTGTCCACTTTAACAGAGTTCGCAATACAATCATGCCCTTGGCAGGCCTGTTCAGGCATGAGTTTTCCTTAACTCTGTCTGAAAATTACAGCCAGAAGGTCATTTTCAGGACCACATTTGCTAAATCACTCTACAATAGCACAGGGGCTGCATCTAAATGATGTTTAATGTTATTGTAACATTCGCCATAAAAATGAACTCAGCAACTTCACCAAAAAATTTTGTTAGTCGTCTTTTAAAAATTGAACTTGAGAAATAATGTCACGAAGGCCACTCCACAAAAGCACTGGTTGATGTGATTAAACTGAAGCTGGATAGATCTAGACATGCCAAGGATCAGTTCATTTGAAATATTTGTGACATGTTGAATTAGTTTCTAGATCTGGAATGCTATTGCTGACTTTAATCAAATTTTCAGAGATAAACAGACAGAGTAACGAAAATCAGTATATAAAACATAGTCGTAGAAATTTAAATCCTAATTATAATTTTGTGCCTGTTTTAAAAGGGGTTGTTTTGTTGCAAACATTGAGAAAAAAATTGTCTTGGTAGGGCCAAGTTGCATAATGCTCAATTCGTTTTATAGTTGGCTGAATTTGTTGGTTGGTCTGAAGGGTAATTGTCAAATAAACTTTTTACGTACAAAAGAGAAGTATTTGTCCATATATGCACATGCACAGTTACATGAACAAAGAATTTTTAGAACTATGATGTGCAGACATATGAATCATTCTCATTTTATAAGGCAATTCCAGGATATGGGGAAAGCACTGCAGGAGCACTGGAGGATCTACTTGCATTCTACGCCCATCTGTATATTTTGCAATAAAAATGTGACAGTGAATCAATTCAAATGCTAATTACTTTTGTGTGTAAAGCTGAAAATCCACTGGAAAACAATTAATGACACATGTGGACAAATACTGTGGAGGGACCAGGTGTTGATGCTTTCAATGATGGAATAAGATTAATGGGAAGAGATTTTCATACATCATGAAAATACAACGAGGAAATTGGTCTTTTGCCCAAAGGAGCCCAAAGCTTGAAAGGCAAAAGCGTCTGAGAATTTATGGAGAATTCTGCGACATACAGTGCGTACTTGGATTTCAGAGCAAGACACAGTAATTGTATAAATCACTCCTTTGCTTTCATTCCACTTGGATAACAATTAATTTTTACTCATCATTCATAGATTTTATCTCTTATGATCTAATTAATCAACTATAAAGTGATGAAACTTCATTCACTCAGTAACTCACCCTAAAGAGATGTAAGGAGACCACCATCAATTAAAAAAAGAAAAGAAGCTAAACTATCGCTTCAAATATTTTAATTATCTTCTTCAGATGTGCAACACGATATCAATCATCGCCATTACAAAAGTATCCTTCTGAGTATTCAATACTTGTAAATGTACCTTACAAGTTTTTCCATACGACCACCCATAATGCATTTAGATTTAACAATAAAACTTTATTAATAGCTTATTTTTATGGGGATACTCTTTGTTAAATGTTTTTATCACGCCATCAATCACCTCAGTGTATGCTTTACCAACAACAACTAAATTAACACTTTTCAAATAAAGTGCATATAAATAACATCTGTTGAATTATTTTATTACCAATTGAAAGGTTTACAAGCCGATTATGCAACATGTAGTTTGGCATGACATTTAGGTTTTCGTGAAGACTAGATTGGATCTATTCCAAAACTTGATATTCCATTGGATGTCATTTTGAGTGTTGGCAATGATTGGAATTCTTAGGTGATTTCTTTAGACTAATCCATCAACATCGTGCTCTTTTTTCAACAAATATAACTTGAACTATTAGGAATTAATGTGGATCATTAGGAAATCGTTAAATATTTTCTGCAATCATTTAGACAATTTGGGGAAATGGAGTGCAATGGGGTGTTTTTCACATTTTACTCAGTGCTGAAAAACACTCAGAAGTTTCCATACATATCACCAATACTGTGCAAAGCATTGTAGATTAAACTGCACCTGTGCATTGCCAGTCAGACAGCAAAATATTACTTGGCTATCAAATGTCCCCCAACCTCACGGCACATTTAGACACTGGCTTGGAAACATTGGGACGGTAAGAAAAAAAAAATCTATTTTAACATCCTGTGTGCTCCAGATTAGGTCTATATTAACTAGTTGAGACTATCTACCATGAAAAACCAGTTTGCAGTGCCAAAAGATCACAATTTATTGCTAGTTGCGGTCATTAATGTAAGCAAGTCTCAGTGCTTCTGCCGCAACTTTGTTACAAAACATGGTACATGTAATCCACTATTACTCAATCGGATGTGTTTCTGATAGTTTGTGACTGTTCATAATAACGTATTAAACTTCTACTAGCATTGACAAAACCTGCTTTTTAACCTTTTTCCAGAACTTGGTTCAACTTGATATCCTTGGAATTTGTCAGAGCTGTAAGAAATTAAACTTTAACCGGCCAAATCTCATGCTGTTGACCAATGAGTAGTGACATCTAGACGGGATTTCACAAGATTTGAAGTAGGCACCAAAGCAATGAAAAACAAGAACACCCCGGTGTCCCAGTGTACTTCGAACCGCACATGGTTTTTTAAAAAATCCATGTTGGTTTTTTGCATTGAAATTTGGTTTTTCAATAAACCATTTTGAATCTAAAAAACCAATTTTGTCTGAAATTTTTTAGAGTGTAGGTGAACTTGCACTGCCTACAAGAGTTCGTTAAGACACCGGCAAGCCAGGAGTGCAACCTTTAAGATTGGTATAGATTTTCTTGCAAAGCAATGGGCCTACTTCAGTTTGCAGAGACACTTGCCTTTCAAATTCAGAGTTACTTGGACAAATCACCAAGTTCCCTGCTGTTATTTTGTGATGTAAGCTAATTTCTTCCCATCTTTCTTATCCGTTCTGAAGCATTGAAAGCATTCGCACCTGGTCCCTCAGCCATAAGAGTCATTAATTGTGTGTCTGCGGGTCATCAGGTTTGTACCGGAAGTAGTCAAAATTTCTTTGTTGCATTTTTGTTATTGATGGCACAGCTAAAAGACATGTGGTAAAATACACCGAAGCTTATTATTCTTTGAAATAATACACAAACTCTTGAAAAATGGCAAAGGATTTACATTGACTTCATCATAATACGTTTTCAACAAAAAAAGTTGCTTGATTGCTTCGGCAATCATGCACAATAACATCCAAATTCCATTCATAATTATATTTTGTAACAAACATTCTTAAAAATATTACAAATAATCAGCATATCTTGTGGCTGGAAAAGAAGGCTTGTTCTTCGATTGCTCGAAACCTTTCTCAAAACTGATTGTAGCAAATGGTATTTCTTGCTGTCACTTGCCTTCGTAGTGCTGAGCTCCAAGGAAAAAGTGCTATCAGGTTTCCCAAGATGTGATTAAACACAATCCCTTCCCCTCCCTCCTTTCTCATTCATTTGATAGCATTTCTGTGTGGAGACTGAGCTTGTAATCCCACCAAGAAAGCTCACCACATCTGCAACTGAGTATTTAGAAATAACTCAATATTAATCATGTTAATTGGACTTGCACAATAATTTCTCTGAAAGTAACAGTTTCTTATAATGTTTCGGGGCAGAAGGTACGAGGGAAGTCCCAAAAGTTCTGAAAAAATTTTTTGGCAGACCTTTCTGTTTAAACTATCTGTATGAAGTTTTCACAGAATTAAATTCAGGTATACCATCATCCATTGTGAAAATTTGGTAGCTGTTGAAAGAATTTAAATTACTTTTCTGTTACCATGGAAACAAAAGGCCAGTGCACCCAGCGCAGCTCAATTTTTTAGCCCAAATCCAAGTGTCTAGATGTGTAAATAATCTTAGGATTTGGTGTAAATATGCAATTGATGATCACGAAAAACATTTTTTGGCAGCTCGAGAGTGTCTCAAAGTTGTTCTCTGACATATAAAGTCACTATGAATCAGTTTAACCCCTGTGCTGAACCTATGTCCAAGCTCCCTTAACTGAGCTGTTCCAAAATTGTGGAATTTGAGTGTATTTGGCTACAGCTTCATTTCTCATTATGAGTATGATCTCTTTAATTTGTGAACTGGTATATATATTTTAGTATCACCAAAAGTCACAGAAGGCCAAATCTGGTAAATAAGGCAGATGAGGTTGGGTTTGGATCCAAATGTTCTTGAGCACTGCCTCTTGGCAGTAGATTGTTTCAGCTGAACCATTTCAAGAACTGTGGGGCAACTGACACAGAAAGTGTCAGGCAATTGCCTCAGCTGATCAGGTTGAAATATAAATAAATGTTAATGATATTCAGGAGGGTATCTTGAAACACTGCTAGTCTATCAAGAAATAAATTTTCTTGCAATAATTTGATTTATTACTGTGAATTCGCTCACTATAAACAAAGCTTATTCGTTGAATTTCGTTAAAGAAATTGAGCTGCGCTGGGTATACTGACCTTCTGTATCCATGGTAACAGAAAAGTAACTTAACCACTTCTAACATTTATATTTTTTCAAAATATATAGTAAAATACTTGAAATTACTTCTGTGAAAATTACAGTGAGCTACTTAATATAGAAAGGCGTGCCAAAAAAAATTGGTCAGCACTTTTGGGACGCCCCTCGTACTTCAAATTTTCTGAGCGGATCTATAACTGATTTTCTTTTTCTTGAAGCTGTAAATCTTTCACCATTTTGCAAATAAATGTGGTTTTGGCTTAGTATCGCTTTTAGAAAATCAACAACAAGAACAGTATTAATGTACTGCATTGAATGATTTACATGCTGAAAGCTTTTCGTGAGTGCCAACATTTACAGTGCAATTACATTTTTGAGACTCATTAAACAGTATTGCCAGTAAAATATATCTTAGAAGAGAGGTTAACCAGTCCCACCAGCAGACAAAAAAACTTTTTGTCTCTGGAGTATCCTTTGTGTATCATGAGGTGGAGTAATACATTTATGTTGATCACTAATTTGGACATAGATCTATAAAACATTTCTAAATAAGACACAGACTGTCAAACACATAGTACAAGATCCCACAACTCACCAACAAATTTGATAAGTGAACAGTGTAAAGAACAATATTATATAAATGTAGATGTTGTGATAGATCATTCTTCAATGACATAACCCCTGCCATATCATACTCATAATCTAATCAGTCTAAAGAGGATAGAGAAACATTAAGGCAACCCATTGTAATTCAGTATTGATTACCACCAATAAGCATATCAGAAACAACATCTACAAAAAACTACTATTCAAAATGACTAGACACACCAGGGAATCAAACAGAATAAAAACCTTTTGATTATCTTGGCGTGTATCGATTCATATTGGTTTTTGGGTGTGTCATTGGCTATAATTTCTAAAGAGATTATTATGCCATTCATCATTCCATGATAGTACTGGTAACTGCTGATGTGTGCATTTTTCCACCACGTTTATCATCTGCATGTTTTTCCTCCCTTTTAGAGGCACATCTATAGTATTGACACAAACCCTTCAGGAAAATCCTTGACACTACAAACATTGATTGATGAGATGTGAAGAGATGGGCAGAGAGGGTGAAACCATGTCACACACTGCATGTTTACCCTCGTGTGCACAATCTCATTACAGTCGAAGAACCTCTGTGCCGGATTTTATGAATGCTTAATATATGGTTATCCTAAAGTGGTCAACTTCAATAACTTATCTTCTAAACAGGTTATTGGCAAAAATTTCGTCATGTTGAAACATGTGTTCTGCTAATTAAACTTGTTATCTAACTCATGTTCAGCATTGACACAATACCAGTAAAATTACTTAACCACTTATGGATAACCCGTATGGAGCATTAATACAATCTGGTACTTGTGTTTACAGGCATTGCTTTTGCAGGCTGTCAATGATGTCATATCTCCAATATCTTGCCATGTTAGATGCTTTTGATTACTCATAAACCTGTGAGTGACTAACAGCCTATACATACCATGTAATGCCCTATATAAGTAATGACTTTCACCAATGACCTCACTTGATTAGCAGTGATTAATAATTTCATCACATAATAAACATGTTAAAAACTGAAAAACTTTCATCTGAGCCATTCATGAATGAAATTAGGCGGCTTTATTGCCTATTTGTCTGGACCAGATTATTGAACCTCCCACACAATAAACAAAGTTTTATAAAAAATTGTGAATTGAATTTAACACACATTGTCGTTATCCAAACAAAATTTATATCGTGCTTAAAGCAGAAGTTTGATTTTCACATTTGCAATATACGATACTATCTGTCTGTGACGCGTCCAGACCTCCACTAATAAAAAATTTAGCAATTCACCACAAGCGATGAAGGACAAATAAATGTTGTTGTTTTACAGCTCAGTTTTACTTTTACAAAGTGGATAGATTAGTATCTTCTTGCATGCCAACATTTGAGAGTAAAAGTTTTTGCAGCTAATCACACGTGATTGACTGATTGTCCTCCAAGTGGGTGGTGATTTTTTATAAGTCAAATGGTCAGAGGAGAGAAATCAATTAAAATTGTTGCATAAACTCAAGTAGAGTAGTAATAATGCATGTTTAAAGACTTGCAGACAAGCTGAAGTTATCTGAGCTTTCTTTCCACACATTTTCAGACACTTGCTGTTTTAGCTTTCTGAATAAAGCATCAAATGCTCCATTGTATTTTGTGATGCCAATAAACATCTTATTTCTTCTGCAGCATTTAGCATCTGCACCTGGTCCCTCATTCATATGTGTCATTAATTGTGCATCTGTGGCTTTTCAGCTTTTCACCGGAAGTAATCAAAAATTGTGAAACAATTCTCTGTGTGGTTTTTGCGAATGCTGCACAGCTATGAAAACTATAAGTCTGCTCTAACAATACATGCATGTAGCTGATGAAAACACCAAAAAAATTGATTACACTGAGTAATAGTATTCCAGATCTAGAAACTAATTCAACATGTCACAAATATACCTGCTTAACCCATCCTTGGCATGCCTAGATCCCTGCAGCTCCAGTTTAATCACATCCACCAGTACTTTTGTTGGGTGGCCTTCATGACACAATTTCTCAAGTACAATTTTCAGTAAAGGACTGATAATAGTCTTCGTAGTTGCTCAGCCATTTTTATTTTAATTACCTGTAAAGATATTTTAGATGTGAGGTTAACTAATCTCCCTAGCAGCTTTTTTAAACTGCACTTATTCAGAATAAAGTATCTTCAGAGGAATAGACGAATGGTTTGAAGACAATCGTGTCCATGGTTCAATTTCAATCAGAAATGGTGGCATTGTGCTTTGTCTGTCTGCAGGACTTTCTTCACAGACATGTGGTTACAGACAAACCTGAAGCAATGAAACATCAAAAGCTTTGTTAAGCATCAAAATGCCCCATTGGTTTGTCACAATAAAATTGATAGATGTAAATGTAGGGAAAATTAACCACATCAAATCATCTCTAATTGAATCAAGAATAAGTCAATAATACTATATTTTTCCCCTAGCCAATTTAATCTAAGACTTAGGCCCAATTCCTTTATAAGTGTTGAGCTGGTGGACCTGGGACATCTGGCATGAAGGAATCGTTTACACAAGAGGACCCAACTTCAGCAATCAATAATCTTTGTTGCTCACTTCCTTCATAAATAAGTGGAGAACATCACAATTTTTGTTGATAAGAGTGGAATAGAGTAGTTAATTGACTATAAGTAGAAATGATAAGATGAAGAAAATACCCATTTCACATGTTTATCATTCATTATGGTGTGTATAATTGGTTGAGTAGTGCATGCTGATGGCTTATTTGTATACTTAACAAGAAAATTTTTTTTCGAAAAAAAAATAGGGCGATTTTGCTTTGCCACCATAAGGTATATTTTCGACAAATCTTAATTTAATTTTATGATTTAAGTGTATTTCTTTTTCTTACCATCAATCCACATCCATACATGTAATAAAATCTGTCTGTATACATTTATATTGCTTTTTTGCTGCCTATCTCATCAGAGCTGCAAGTTCAAGTTCTGGTGGATTTCCTACAAAACATTTAATTCAATAGTTTCAATTCCTACAGGGATATGCACAAAAGGTTATCAACATCACTTGCTTGGTTGTGTTTATCTCAGCATTGAATTGTGTGCCCAATTAATGGGCAATTTTTTTTTTGAAAGGATCTAAAGAGCTCATTCTTTTGTTAATAATAGCCAGAATGGAGTCAACTAACACCTTGACAGGCCTACTAATCATATCTCTGAGATTTGGCAGCATCAATTGATAAGCCTTTATGTGTATTACAAGTGCCATTGAATAAGCTTGAAATACAGCTAGATGTACCCTAAAGCACAGAGCCTTAAATCTCCCACTGCCACGCTTCATTGCACAGGGGAAAAACTGGGTCACATGCTCAAAAACAAAAACTGCTAATACAGTAGTGCCTGCATTTAAGTAATACTAAAAAAAGGATTTTGTGCAGTTTATAGTGCTTTTATAGCAAGTTAGCAGCACTAAAATTAGAGGGGTCTTATTCAGCATAAAAGAAAGATAATATATCCAGTTTCAGGTCTGCATGCCCTGAATTGCATAGAAAGATGTGGCCTTAAATTGGAATTCTTCTGTATTTCTTGGAAGTGCTTCTGCCCATATTTTGATGACTTTTTGCACACCTGTTGGCAGATTTTTCTTTCAGGGGTGATGAACATACTGAGGGCTCCTTGCAAAGAAAGAAAGTATTACAATACATAACAGCGATTGGCCTGTGCATCGCCCTAAAAAATGCTGAACAAACTATAAATATCCCACAATTCACAAACAAATTTGATAAGTGGACAGTAAAGTGCAATATAAATGTAGATGTTGCAATGGATCACTCCTTAATAAAATAACCCAAGCCATATTATGCACACATAATCAAATCAGTCAAAAGGGGACAGAGAAAAAGGAAGGCAACCCATTGTAAATCGGTATTGACTATCACCAATTAGCCTATCAGAATTAACATATAAAAAACTATCACAACAAAACCACACTAGACACATGCAAGAGAATCAAATTGAAAAAAGCCTTTTGATTATCTCAGTGTGTATCGATTCATATTGATTTTTGGGTGTGTCATTTGTTATAATTTCCAAAGAGATTATTATGCCATTCATCATTCAATTAATAGCTATGGTAACTGCTGATGTGTGCATTTTTCCAGCACATTCTTCGTCGGTATGTTTTCCCGCCCTTTCAAGGTATTATTGACAAAACCCTTCAGCAAAGTCCTTAACACTACAAAGGTTGATTGATGAGATGTGAAGATGTGCAGAGACGGGCCGAAGGGCAGTTAGTGACATCATGTCACGCATTGCTTGTTCACCCTAGTGTACTCAACTCACCTAACTGCCAAGAATGTATGTATGCACTGGCAATTTGATGCATATGTAATAACAGAAGATTATGCTTTAAAGTTATTAATTTTCGCGTAGTAAATTCTCATAACAGGCGAGTTAATATAATTAAACCGTGCAATTTTAGTCACACACAGTTGCCTGTGAGGAATCAATGGTATACAGGTACTTACTATGTTTGATACATCGACTGTGTGAAATTTTGTTGGTCCTAAACCAATCAGATTAACCAAAAATGCTGTGTATTTGCTGGCCAAGAACCTTAAAATCACGTGCTAATTAAATCACCTGTAATGAGGTTAAATTCTCAACACAACAGCTAGGGACCATTCACAATGCACACTTGGCAGAGGATAAAACTTTGACAGCAATTACAAAGCCCTGTCTACAAGTTGACCGCAATTTGCTGCCACCTAGGGTGCAAAATTCGCGAGCTCCTGTGAGCGGTCAACAGAATTTCGAACTCTGGAAGGGACCAGCACAGTGTGGAAGAAACCAGGACAGTTTCATCATTTAGTGATGGTCTAATTTATTTCCAAAAACTCTGAAAGTGTCTAATCTGACTTTTGTTGGCTTCAATTTTAAGCAGACAGCTTGTAAATACCAAAATAAGTTGGAACTATCTTTTATCATGGAGGATGTATACATTGTAGCTCACATATATTGCCAGTATAGAGGGGGCCACTTGTGGCATGGACAAGACATTTTGCTGAGTGTAACACAGCTTTTATGAAATTGTGAATTATATTGTTGCCCTAGTTCATAAATCTCCATAAAGTAACAGAATAAATACAATTGAGCATTTTTGATATCACAAAACAAAAACATCGTCTTTGTATGGACAAGTGAATAAGTGAGAATGCATTATTTTTGGACCCTTTTCTGACCACAATTTAACATGCACTAAATGGCATAAGTAGATTGAATACCATCAAACTTCTGATGAGTAAAATCATCCCTTTCACAGGCAAAGTGTATGCTAAAGTTTCAAAACTTTCTTTTTGTCTCGTGATTTCCAAACATTTTCATTCAAAGCAGTGGATATTTGCCAGCAACCATGCTCTGTGAAAGTAGTTTGGCGTAGTAATATGGTCAGCTGTTGTTCGACCTGATCTGGTGATCTGTCCAAAACAGATCAAATTATTGTTGACCCAATTCGATTTTCCAGGGACTGTCAGCATTCTGCTGCCACTTGACAGTCCCGAACAGCGACAGTACAAAGCCTGTAATGGATGACACTTATTTTGTAGAGTGTAAGAGGCTAACAAGATGATAGTTGATGGGGCAATGGCCTTTACCACTGAGACAAACGTTTTTTCTGCTTGCGAGCTTTGACGAACAATGTTTTTCGCTTGTGAACACGAGAATAACATTTTTATCGCAATTTTAACATTGCGGTGCCCTAGCTACAGGTGATAACAAACTTTTTTTTTCATCTGCTGAACAAACTTTTTTTTTTCTGTGTCAGCAGGGAAACAAACTTTTCTTTTTCACCAAAAAGCCAAAGAGCCCCTCCAATTTCCAAAGATCATCAGGTTGGCCCCTAATATATTAAATTCGCGAGAGATACCCCATTGAAAACAAAATAATGACTGCTGGCTAAAAGGAATGTCACTGCCCAAACTGTGAAGCTGTTGCACATTCATATCTATTGAATCAATAGAAAAAAATATATGTATAGAGTTTTTTTGACAACAGACTATCATCATGAGCAGTTTACTGGAAGAGGCGCTATATAAATTACTATTATTATTATTATTATTACATGTGTCATAAGTAAGTAAAAAATAAAATAAAATAAGCATTAAATAAATGGAGATATATATGTACAGAAGAAGGATAGTAACTACATCTAACAAGAAGGGTTATAAAATAATACAATGATACCATTATTATGTACAATTCATAAAGATAATTAAAATACATTTTTACAATAATAAAATGATATCATCAACTAACCTTTCAAACTGAAAAATTGCAAACTAAAGAATGAAGTCAAGACAGCTTTATTGTTTATTTTTCTGGATCAGATTAACAAACATTGCATGCAATTTAAACTTTTATCTAATATTTTGATTGAATTTAACACATTGTCTTTATTTGAACTGTTTTTATTTAATGTTTAAAGCCAATGTTTAATTCTCACATTTGCAATCTATAACATTATCTCTCTGTCACTCCTCCACTAATAAAAAATTCAGCAATTCATCACAAGCGATGAAGGACAAATATTGCATGATCTATTCTCCATTTTAAACACTGACTCTTTTATCTCAAAACAGAATAAGCATCCTATTATCCTTGCTAATTAGTTTGCTAATTAGTCAAATCTAGACTTCTGAAGATTTCAAAAATATCCGAATGCAACTCAATCAATAATTTCAGCATTTTTGGCATCTATTATGCAACATGAAGGTTTTTGTTGAGCTCAGCAGTTATTGTAGATGATAATTGTGCCAAAATTAATTGTTATTCAAAATAAATATGAACGGTTGTTTCAAGCAAAAACTCATTGTCAATGTGGGATGGTAGTGTTGGGCAGTGAATCTAAGAATTATCCCCGGCAAGTACATGAGGAAGAATGTCTTATTACACAATACTATTTTTAACATCTGAACTATCAATATTTTTCCAATTCTGTTTTGCCATTCCGGTTATATTAAAGGTTTTTCTGTGCTACTGCATACGTGTACTCAGCAAACTTTACGCGGAACCTTCGAATGATATGATCACTGATCTTGAACTGCTCTAGTCTCCTGGGAGAAATACAGCTAGCAGCATCACATGCTGCCATCCCCAACTGGTTTGGTAACTATTCTGTTTCTGACATTGGTAAACATGCACATTTAGGCCATAGACATTCCAGTGGAATTAAGCCATGATTCGAGGCAGATCTGTTCATGAATTCCTCATAATCCAAGGTGAACTTGAACCCACAACTTCTTAAATCCTGCATCATGCTGGTCTAAAAGGACTTTTAATTACTATCATTAAAGATGACAGAACTTCTTTAAATTTCCAAATTTTCCAATGAATGGGCACAAATGACCGTAATGGCTATCTCCTTACACGTGGGCGGACTGACAAATCACTTGTTTAATGAAATTTAGTAGAATAAACTGAGAGATACATTGATCATCAAATTGTTGTCACACATAATCGGACATGCAATCACTCACAAACAGATGTGATATCTGAACAATGTCCATCATAATAGCATAATTCATGAAATGCAGTTTCACACAATACACATATCTGACAATTCATCATCGATGGCCAAAATTTATGGCCGCACCAGAGCAAGACTCCCTTAGCAATTCAGAGATATGACGGTGTCAACTTGATGCTGTGAACAATTTATCATGTCCCGGGTATGCTGTTTGGCTGGAAACATACCAACATCACCCTTTGACCCTAATATCCCCAATGCCAGAAGTAATACCTAACATCATTTACTAGTCCATCAAGGAGTGATATGGTGCCAGTCCAGGTCAAGAAATGGTCAATTGATTTTATATTCCATATTCCGAACCTTTTTGATTTCTCACGAAAAGCAGCTCACATTGATAACACATATTGATTTTGACAAGGTAAAAATTAACACAGATAACTATAACTACATTCAAACACTGATTCAATATTTCAATTTCAATATCTTACGCCCAGTGTAATACCCCATGCATGGAATCCCCTCCCAAACATAGCTTCTAGGGCCATTCTTATCCTAGATAGTAGATAGGGAGACCCTCCCTAATCTTTTCTTGGTGTCTCATTATTTACCACATAGCTTCACTTGTTGTCAATTAGTATTCATGGATTTAACAACACATACTGGCAAACAATGCAATAAAAGTAACAATTTACATATATTTGACTTGTTAAAAGCAGAAACAGACTCGCAAATGTGTCTGAAAACTTGAGACAAATGGCATTAACAAGATTGATGGGCAGGATAATGGCTTTCTGTGTGGAGACTGAGCTTGTTATCCCTACAAAGCTTGCTTCATTATCTCATTATCTTCAACTTTCTTCATGAAATTCTTCCATGAAAATTCATGTGCTATTGTATCAATGTATCAAGCCTGTGAGAGTAGTCCATGAGAATGGCATTGGAATTTAAGGTAATAGATGACACCGTACAATATCACCATGCTAATAAAAACATGATACATGTTGAAAAGAGATAATCCTCAGCCAATCAAAGTAGAACATGGTTGAGAATTAAAGTAATCCGTATGTTGATAAAATCACTTCGTGGTAACCAGTGTAGTCTTTACTAATTGGTAATATAGATCTCAAGACAGCACTTTCTATAGCTGGAATGGACACTTCCGCATGTTTTTAAATGTCCTGCGTGAGGGGAACAACTTACAAGTCAAGAAACGTGTATCCAGTGGTGGATCCAAGAGGGACCTTGTTTCCAGCGGTGGATCCCCCAAGACCACTGAGATTGAAATAATATTTTGAAGAAAATATTGAGCAACACGGGCCTGTGAATGGCGAAATGACTTCCAGACGGGTCTGCGAAAGGTTCAACAACGTTCGGGCCCCTACCTAGACTACCCTGTCGTGATCAGCCACTGGTCGAAATAGTTTTACTGAAAGTTGTATGATATGCTACGCTATGAAAATATGTAATTTCAGTAATTATCATATAACGATGTATGACTTGTAAGTTAAGTATTTCTTTATATCTAACTGAAGTCAGTCACTTGACGTAGTCTTTTAATCAAGATAGTTCCATGTATTTAGAAGTTTATCGTTATGATCCTCATTTGGTTCGCGTACAAAAAATTGTCATATATAGGTTACAGATTGTAGATGTAGTTTCATGAGCAAGGCGCATGTGCATACACTCTAATGAAGTTTGGCAAACTTACCTTTCCCAAGACAAAACTATACTTACATATAAAAATATGTCCATGTCTTTATTTCAAAGTTCATATCAGTATCAAAATGGTACTCTCCTAGAGAGTTCTGTGATATAAACTGTCTACAGTTGGTCTGTAAGGTGCCTGAGAGACTCCCTGTGCAATCCAGCTTTGTAATTTAACAAAATCAATGAATAGTTTCTCAGACAGTACCATGCAGTGATGTGATCAAAGTATCTGAGTATCTGCTTGCATCAGGCTGATAATCCCTATTTCCATAATTTAGTTTCTCTGAATAGATTTGTCTCCAACATGCCTGTGCATATAACTCTTTAAACAATGTTGGGATTTAAACAATCACATAATTCACATTAAAAATTACATCACCCTAGACCATCACAGTAATGCAGTGATGTAATCAAAGTATCTGCATGTGATAGACAGTCCCTACTTCCTAAGTTGCAGTTTCCCTAAAGAAATTTGTCACATCTACAGTGAGTCTCCAACATGCCTTTGCATATAACACTTTAAACAGTGTAGGAATTTAAACAAACATGATTCACAATAGCAATACCATCACAGTAATTCAATCAAGGTGCTTACCTTAGTCTATCTGGAAGATGTGCAGTAAATCCAGGGTAGGATCCTATGTGTGTCTATCTGTCCATACAGAGGTTTATCACATGCACCGTGAGGTGCTCCACACTGTTAAGGTTTCTTGCCCACTCTGCAGATTTCTGCACTCATCCCATGCTGCTAGCCCAGTGCAGCTGCAGCAGCAGCACCCCTGGTGTCAAAATAATGAAACTCTACTCTGATCCATTCCATTGCATGCATATAGTTTGTGATGTGTCTGGACAAGCAAGGATCTTTTCCTTGAAGTGTTACTTAGCAATATAGATTTTTGAAATTAAGCATCAGGAGTATATAATATAATATAATATTAAGTATTTATATAGCGCCAATTCCAGTAAACTGCTCATTAGCGCTTGGTTGGATCAGCCAATATTTCTGTAGTAGTATTTTGTTAGCAGCATATAATGTTCTAATATCATATATATTATATTCAGAAGCTCTGTTTCTCTATTCTCTAGTTAAAAATATAAAAACATCATTACTACTCATTGTCAACGTCACTTAGCATTGATGTGGAGACTCAAAAGGACTTGGCTTAATTGAAGGACCCTTTAAAATATCTTTATAGGGTTTTTTTTAGGGGGGCCTCATGCATTGCATGATCTGACATTTTCCAATGTTAGTCCTTTTCATCAGTAACGGTATTTTGTTAACAAACAGACAATGAGCACACGCTGATGAAAACATTAGTCGTCTGGCTGGAATGATATTGGCTAACATCACATATGATGTAGGCTAACATCACATATATATATATCCATTATTCATATACAAACAAATTATCCCTGATCTTGAAATATTGCCTTTTGGTATTGGTATTACTCGGTGGTACGGGAATATCTTCTAAGCAACATAATATTAGATTATTTCATCCTGGTTGTTGTTTTCTTGATGTAACACTCTTATAATATCTATTTCCAGAATTGTATGGGATAAATCACAAAAACTCATGTGGCCTTGAGCTATGCCTTTGATAAGAAAACATCTAAGATCTGAGAATAGACACCACCTGGCCTGGAGGCCCGATATCCATTGTAACGTGACATTATGTAATGATCTATCGCCTCTATTTATACGTTATCGTTATCTTTTACATGTGCAAAAACAATCAGATCACAATCTGGCAACATCTAGCAACATGAGTCATGTCATCTCAGATTCAGAATCACAGAATTTGTGGATTTCTTTCACAGCTGGCAATGTTTGCCTGAGTGGCTCAACCAATCCAAAGACCATGAGGAAATGTGCTGACTGGCGTCTTGTCTCCTATTCAAGGCTTAACGTGTGGATGAAACAGTATTGATCCTTGAGGAACTCCTTGCTACAACTCGCCGATGTTTTCGACAGATGCTCTTAAAGCAGATTCTATACTGCCTGCTTGGAAAATGGGAATTGCAGTCCTTAAAACAATATTATTGTGGCTTGCAGGACACTGCAGGAAAAATACAGTACACTGCAAGAAGTAATTATCAATACATTTGTAATTTGAAGAATGTAGATTGCATTTGAATACAATAATGTACCAAGAAAATCATATGTCTATTACATTTTAATAAAGCGGTGCTCAGGAAATAATACAATAACCTATACAATTAGCAGAGGAGAGGTGGTACTATTAGCACATTGTGCACTACTCATCTTCGTATCAGTGAAAAATTAGACCTATTATTGAATCCCTGTCACACGCACAGTCCCTCATCCTTCACCAATTGAGAGTCATTGAAAAACTAGCTTAGGCATATTAGACCAATTCAACGACCACAATTTGACAAAGGTTTATATGTGGTTTAAAATTTGACTTTTTAGCTGCAGAAACACATCTAAACTATGAGTACTTCTTATCAGTGTCTTGGATTTTGTTTTGCCCCTAAGATGATCTTCAGGCAAAGTATTGCTTAGGAAGACACTTCATTTCACGCTGTTGGGTCAGTCTGAGAGGATGGTCAATACCGAATTGGCTGAGGGTGATGTAGTGGGGCAGGTTATCAGGATGGAAGCAACAGTTACTCTCAATAAGACCAGACGCGGTTTAGCCTAAGATTATCAGAGAAGACTGCTGTGTTGGTGGGAGAATTGTACCCAAAAAATCTGGTGACTGTATGAAATACCATATAGGTTAAATGTGAAATATTCCGCAAATAGCCACATTCTTTTGAAATCGAAAATTGTGATTTCTAATTTCAAAATATTCATAAGCATTTATAAAGGCGAACCATCTTCCTAATTAATCACAAAACAAATAGTTAGATATGTTACTGGTTGGCGGTCTTTGTCCAATAGTAACTATTATATATATATTCCTATGACCATGAGGAAAATGTGCTGACTAGCATCTTGTCTCAGTTTCAAAGCAAACATGCAGAGGAAGCAGCAAAGATCCTTGAGGAACTCATCGCCACTCACTGCTCATCCTTTTCAGGATGTTTTCATCACTCTTGTGGGAATATTCAGTAATGATCGGAAAAAAAATCCATATAATAAGTAGAGAAGTCAGAATTACTGATTTTGCAGTCGTCTCAAGGAAGTTAAATTGCAACTCCTGTGGGCAGATTGATGGAGAAAAAGAGAGCAGTTTATGTTACAACACATGCATGAATTAAAACCATACATGTAGTTGTCAAGCTAAACAATAAAAGCATTTGTGATTAATTCATTCCAGTTAGAGCAAGGAACATTTGGGAGTATCGCAATGTTCTTCTCTGACTAATTACACATTTTTAGTTTGGTCGATATTTGCTTTGTGGTTTTGGTATGTTCATTGAAATAACTAAAACCCTTGAGAAATTGTTATCCTGATAATGCTTCTTAGGCTGAGTAATATGACATGTCTGACCTTATTGTGTAGCAGACCCCAATTCCAGAATATACCAGAGGCATTTCTCTATCTTATTGATTCTTGGTGAAGTGAAAAAAGTGTCAAGATACAAACAAGACATTGAAATCCGCCTTTTGTCAATCCTGAAAGTTTATTTTAATAAAGACTATTTACGACTTTGGACGAAAAACTCTCACAGACACCAGTAAGATGGTTCCTTGCAAAATCTGATGTGTGAAATGGAATGGTTACGGATAATTCAATGGCCGTTGAGGAAATCACAGTGAAAGAGGAAATTTTATCTTTACTAGTGGATAGTACAAAGAGAGAGAGAGAGTCAATACCATTGAGATTCAGGTGATGTAGTGGGCAGGGTTAAGGAGCAGAGTGACCCTGGTCCCTTTTTGGAATGTCGATCAGTGGCTAAACAACATTGTGTGCACAGTGGTTACAGGGCGAGGAGCAGCTGGGAGTAGAAACAGACACACCACATAATAATATGTATGCATTGTATAGATAACCTGATTATCAGATGAATATTCAGTGTCGTGTGAAGTTATATGAGTCAGGTCAAAAGGGTGGATTTGTAGGAAGCTGCCATCAGATTACTTGGCATTCTCCTGCATCACACATACATACTAGGTGGCTCTAGAATCAGTTTTGCAATGTTGACATTTCTGATAAGGAGTTGGTCAATGTTTGTTTCTGGTGAAAGACCAACTTTAAGCTTTTGACCTTGAAACTTGAAAGCATTTGATGTTTTACAGCTTTTCATGTACTTGTCTAAAACCATGATATGTCATCGTGTTTGCTTCCCTGGAAACCGACTAAAAATATAGTTCTCCAACAAAAAGAAACTGCCATCTTCTTTTAATCCACATCACGATGCTGCATGGGGGAGACCAATGCAAACAAGGCTCCTACACTGATAGACGTGGTAGTTTAAATGGTCACATGATTTAGTAATGATATGAGAGGCATTTATCTTAAATGATTTGTCACTTAAAAGAAAATTCTCATTCCAGCTCTTTACTACTGGCACAAAGGGAAAAAACACAACATGTCAAAACTATCACAGAAAAAACCACATCTCACTGTGATTTTAGAAAAACATAATGTCTTTTTAAAACTGATTGTTTCCAATTTCTTGTCAAGATACCCTCTACCTCTAGTAACGGTGTGCCCTTGGATTCTTGCCTGCTTGATTGATTAATTGACTTTATTCAACATTATTTTAAGAGTGTACATACATGTTAAGTCGAAGTACTCTGTCAAAATAATATTAGGATGCTTTATCTTTTCACAATGGTTTGTTGCCCCTGAGTAAATGTTGTACGTTTTCAGGCTTCACAAATTATCCCTTTGTTGAGAAAAACATTTGAGAATCAAAACATTTGCAATATAATTTATCTAAACAACGTCTGAAACAAGTTTTGGGTGTCCCATTGTAACAGGATAGGCTTGATAAGTATCTCTGTTGCAAACCACCAAACCAAGAGCACTTATAGAAATGTGCTGACTGGCAATTTTCTCTGATTCAGGACTTTAAAATTAGATGAAATAGTATTGATCTTGAAAGGACCTCTTGCAGGCTGTAACGGAACATTGGTATCCCTGCCACCTGACACTTTTCTCAGTGTATGCATGGGTCCTTTTAAATGACTCTTTCGCATGAGATATAATCGATAAAAGTGATAGCTCAACAATGTGAAATTGCTATTACTTGTCATATTCAATACAATTGGCATGCATATCTTATATAAAGATACATCAACTTGTTAAATTTTGGTCTGGGTTTTCCCCAGGAAGACAACTAAAATCGATGTGATTGATAATAAAAAGTGTCAAGACTCAAGAGAGTGGATTTCTCTCCTGTTCTATGAAATAGGGATGGTGCTGGTACCAAATGGCCAGAATATGAAGCATCATCACTTCTGATTTTTAGGTTGCTCATGGGAGAGCTTGGAGTCATTGAGATGGAAACTTTATCGGAAACAAATTTAAAAGCGTGCAAGGCAAGGACGTAGTCTAAGTTCCAAGGAATAGAACAGACACATAACGGCTAAGGTCTAAAACTTCACATGTAAGCAAATCTGGATGAGGCCATACATATTGTTTTTGGTAGAGGAATACGAAGATAAGACAACAATGTGTTATCAATGTTCCACAATGTATGACATTCCTCATAAGCCAAAAAGGGATTTTTTACTCATCTGTATCTTACAGATTAGACATATTAAGCCAAAAAGGGATTTTTTACTCATCTGTATCTTACAGATTAGACATATTAAGCCAGTGAGTAAATTGATACTGTAGCTACTTAGAAATCGATTGGGCCAATGGTAAGGGACCGTTCAGAATTTATGACTGGGGGGGGTTGGGAGTTTTGGCCGAGGGGGTACTAACTTTTCACACGTGTTTCAAGGGGGGGTATTAATTTTTGACAACACTTCCAAGGGGGGGTAAGAAATTTTAACAAAGAAAAAATTTTAAAAACACGCATAAACTCAATTAATTTGGACTTTTTTATGCGCAAAAGTCCGCGAAATGACGCGAATCTGTTTGCATGGCCATGTATAACTGTATATATGTGTATATTGCTTTGTACATCGAGGGGGGGTACTAAAAATACGCGTGAAACCTAAGGGTGGGGTACTAAAAATCCGCATGAAACTCAAGGGGGGGTATGAATTTTTGACGGGAAGTTCCAGCAAAACTCCCACCCCCCAAGTCATAAATTCTGAACGGTCCCTAAGAAGCATTATGTAAAATTGTGTAGCTCCAGGTGCCATGGGATGTTGTCTATAACTATGCCAAAATCCCAATCTGGCCCCTTCGAGGAATGCTGTATGTTTCCCTTTTCATCTCATTATGTACATATTGGTCTATCTAGACATCACTTGTCTCCAACAGAGCTAGACTTAACCTTAGACCATGCTTTAAGCTGCACACCAGACTGGTCAATGTGAAATAGAATGTGTCAGATTCTGTCTGGTAGGCAAAATCTTTGCTGCCCATCTCACAGGACACCAGATCACATCCAACTGTCAGAGACCACAAGGTGACATATGGTCATGATTCCGCCTGCACCAGAATTGATCAGATTTATAACCTCATATTATTTGCAGGAAGACAGGAATTCATGACAAGAATCACTTCAGAAGGCCTACGTCACTGAGCCATCTGTTCCATGAAAAAACTGCATGATGTTATTTGGTAAAAGCTAGCTATTTATATGATATAACAACAAACAATTACTACACTCTTGGCCTTCATATCAAGGTCATCACTATACTACAGGTTTTTCCCGAAAAGAGGATTGATCTTTTTTGAAAACATTAAAAAGGTAGGACTTCGGCACGGGGCGGCATTTGTGTGAAAAATGAGAATATGATCAATACTGGATGAGCAAACGGTTATGCAGTGGGTCGTAAAGGCCAATTATTTTAGATTTGATCACGCAGCTGTTGACATGGCGATGAACCAATTCTTACAATGATGGATGGATGTTTGGGGCTTTACATCCTGTATTTATGCAATTGGTAGGCTAATTAGGACAGGAGGAGGCGAAGGATACCAATTCTGACGAACAGAAGTCTTCTATAATTTTGTGAAGCAAACTCAAGATTGCAAATTCAAGCTCAAATAGTTTGGGTGAAGCAATGAAGAAAAGATAGTCCACAAGAAATATTATGACACGTGCCATCACACAGTCAAGATTTGCCTCTATAAACATTTACTTTTGTAAAGGATCCCTCATATGAGGTAAATGTGTTACATGTTGAGGACTCCTGCTGTCTCTCTCTCATCTCATCAATCAACCCTCGTGAGCGCCTTGATCTAAGGTTCCAGGGCGAAACATACAATATCCATCAATGTATCCTTAAATTCCTTATATTAATTTAATTGAAACCTTCAGATCAAGGTGGCCTGCCACATGTTATGTAATTATCACTTGATCTTCTATACTGAGCTAAACTGAACCTAAGACAGTGCTTTGAGATGAACATCAGACTAATCACCAAGTGATAGAATGTGTCAGGTTCTGTCAATTCAAAGGAAGGCTTTGCTCACCATCTCACAGGAGACTAGATCACCTCTTGGCCACAGAGACCACAAGATGACACACATAATCATGATTCTTTGCAACACCGAAATGATTAGAGGGATAGCCAGATAGGTTTGTGCAGGAATTGCACAGCTACATGTCTTAGAGACAAAATCAGTGTCCTCTTCCAGATTATCCTTCGACAAATTTTGTAGTCCCTGCTTGGCCTCAAACAAAAATGATGCACCAGGGGTCTCGATTACACTGTGACTGAGCAAGCAATTCTTACTCCTGTAGGGTTGACTTATGGGGAATTGGCAGTGGTTAACATGCAGTAATTGCAGGGGCGACACCGCCACAACAGTTAGCATGCAGTGGCAACGGCAATATTAAGTGAGGGCAATGTAGTCCGTGCAGTGGTGACAGGTAATTGTGAGGCACACATGTTGTATGCATGTTTAAAAATTTAATTTAAGATAATTATGTTAATTTTTGGTAAATTAATAGGTGCATTTTTTAACCTAAACATTTAACACAAACAAATTGGTACTATGTGTATAGAGTAACTGTAGACTTGGCTGGTAAGAGCAGAAAACTGATAAAATTCCGGTGAACAGTGATTAAAACTCCTGGTCTCTGATTTCCCTTCAAGATATTCTATCTCTGACAGAAAGACAGATGAGAGAAAGATGCCCCCTGTTCCCTTTAGCAGCTCAGGGACTTGATATTGCTTTTTCTGACTCAAGTCTGTGTGACTTCTGAACTGATCATTTGCGTGCAGGAAGGGATCATCATACATGTCACTTTAAAGTGATGGCACTTTGAGTTCATAAATGGGCAGCAGCGATTTCCTTGCTCACAATATCCATAACAATGTTTGCTTCTTGCCTTTTTGCTGGTTCATCAATGCTTTGATAGTAGTGTACTTGTCATTATTGGTCATGGTCCTGAAAAGTTTCTCCGGCTCAATGGCTAGAAATGCTTTGTTATACAATGACGGGCTCTGAGGTCATGGGTTTGAATCCCACTTTGAGAACTTATTTGGGACACTTCGTGGAGGATGGTTGTATCCAGTGTCCTTTTCTGGGGCAACTAAACACTGGACGGCTTGAATGAATATGAAGTAAGTAACAGACTTAGTTTCTTATCATACTGTGATCTTAAAAAAATAAAAAATTCTATGGCAGGGGAACGTTGTGCAATTATCGATTTGCCTCTGGTCAGATGCAGTCTACTATGGCTGAGTATGGCTACCATGATCAGTAATTTTTTAGATCGCATGCATGGTACAAACTTGCACAAGGTAACACATTGCATTATGTTATTAAACAGCATCAGAGAAATAAATGTTGTTTGGGATGACCTATTCTGAAAGGAACAGGTCAGGAAAATGTTAATGACGCTTCATAAACCACATTTCCAAATACCCTTAAGTAGGAAATTTTGCTGACTTGTACTTTTCTGAGCTTAACATGAGTATGAAACAGTATTGATCCTTGAGGAGCCTCTTATACAGCTGATACTCTTTAGGAAATAGATACTTGAAATGTTACTGCCTCAATGCAGCCGCATGATACACCTGTTCAATGCGTTTATGTCTTATTTTGTTCCAGGTATGAATCCTTTGTTCTGTCTTTAAAGATGTGGAACATGACAACAACCATAGCTCTCATGCTTACTTCCAAATAATCGCTTACATATACAGAAAGCTTTTTACCAGTTCATTGGTGGATTCGCGGCTGTCAAACAAGTCCTATTCTGTCCTTCTACCTTCATAGAAAAAATATTAAGTCTGTCTTTTACTTTGGAAGATAACTTGCTATTTATTTTAAAAAAGGCACGCATTCTTTCTTAGATTTTTAAAAGGTTTCTGGTGGTGTGTACTAAAGTTATGCCATGCTGTCCATAATTGATATCTGGTCATCTGTGAATTTGGTAAGACATTTTACTTGTTCAAAACAACAGTGACTATATTCTTCAATGTATACATACCAATATATATATAAAATAACGTGGGAGAATATGCATGCACCAATAAGACACTGTTTCATCAAACAATATGCATAAGTGACATATTCACAATGAACTATCCCCAAGTTGATGCCCTCAGGTCAGGCTAGTCAGCTGTATTTCCTTATATTCATCACATGCTACTGGTCTATCCTGACCACCCTGTACTGAGCATGCTTTCAGATGAGCAATGAGCATCTGATAAATCAACAACTTACAGAATGTGTCAGGTCCAGTCAAGTCAAAGGAAATCTTTGCCTGCCATCTTATTAGAGAAGACTAGGTCACCTGTTGGTGCCTGAGACTACAAGGTTACATGATCATGATTCCTTCCTACACCAGAATGATTAGATTAATAGCCTGATAGGTTTGTACAGGAAACGCACAACTACATGTGTCAGAGACATAATCTCTGCAAGATTCTCCTTTGACAAATTAGGTAGTCCCTGCGTGGCTTTGAATAAAATCATTCACTGTTCCCATCTTCACATCTGACTTTACGACCACGGACAGTGACACACACATAGTTAAATTTGCAGACGACACCACCATATGTGGCTTTATCTTCAATAATAACGAAACACACTACAGAGACCAGATTGCTTCTACCGTCAGGTGGTGTACAAACAATAATCTTGAACTTAATGTGTCAAAACAAAGGAAATTGTGATCGACTTCAGGAACCAGCAAAATTATAAAGAACCACTGACTATAAACGACCAACCTGTAATGCAAGTAGCTGATTTCAAGTTCCTTGGTACCTATTTGGAAGAAAATCTCAAATGGCATACCAATGTCAATGACATTGCAAAAAAAGCCCGACAAAGACTATATTTTCTAAGAACTCTAAACACCTTTCAAGTACATCAGGATGTCCTCATCTGCTTTTATCGGGCAATTATTGAGAGTGTTCTCACAAGATCAATTACAGTTTGGTTCGAGGCTACTTCCAAAGAAGACCTGAAGAAACTCCATTCAATCATCAGACAGGCGGAGAAGATCATAAATGCTACATTACCACCACTACAAACTCTATTCGAACGAAGAGCCCTCAACAGGACACTCCTCATTATTCGTGATGAAAATCACCCAGCGAATGAACTATTTACATTTTTAAGATCTGGTAAACGTCTAAGAACTTTCTATGGTAACAAGCATTTTACCAATAGCTTTAATCCATCTGCTGTACGTGTCTTTAACAGATCCAATTTGAAATGACTTTTATATTTGTAATAATCTCTGTATGATAATTGTTCTTGTATGGCTATACTCTTGATGCAGCACATTGTATTCCAATTTCACATTGGCTAAATAAACTACTACTACTACTATCATACAATGGCCGAACGGGCAACTCTTATTCCTGCAGCGTTGACTTATAGAGGGATTGGCAATGGTAAACATACACTGACTGCAGTGGCAACAGTTATTATGCAGTGGCAACTGTTAGTTTGCAGTCGCAATATTAATTTTAGTGCAGGAAACCTAGAGTTAGTGCATCGGTGGTGGGTCGCTGTTTTCAACTTTTTAATATATTCTGTTGTCTGATCTGTGTAACAAACATGCTGTAACATTTATCTGAAGATAATAATGTTTATTATCTATAACTTAACTAGAGGCCTTTTTTAACCCTAACTATAAAGGCACTCTAACAAATCTAGAAGAGTGCTGTTCTTGTCTGTAGACTTGGTTTATAAAAAAGAGAAGAAGACTGATAAAATTACAGCGAACTGTGACTACAACAACTGAAGTCATGGTCTCTGATTTCCCTTCGAGATATTGTATCTCTGACAGAAAGACAGATGAGAGAAAGATACCCCATGATCCCTTGAGCAGCTCAGGGACTTGATATTGCTTTTCTAAACTTCTTTTTTAAACTCAAGATTATGTGACTTCTAAATTGATCATTTGTGTAGGAAGAGATTATCGTATATTTTGCTTATTGGTGATGACACTTTGAGGTAACAAATGAGCAGTAGTGATTTCCTTGCTCATTCTATCAATATCCGTGTTTGATTTCTCCTTTTTTGCTGGTTCATTACTGTTTTGATAGCAGCATAATTGCATTTTTGCCATTGCTTAAGGACTCTGAGGTTGTGAGTTTTAATCCCACTTCCAGAACGCAATTTTATCTGAGCCCTTAGGACACTGAATGGAGACTGAAGGACCCTGGACTACCCTTCGGTAATAAATAGTCTCCAGAAGATAAAAGTCATATTTACCCAAAACAGTTACCACAAATCGACAAGATACAGGTGATTTTGGATACAGAATCTTACATTTTAGCTGCAGAAACACATCAACAGGTGGCTTTTATCAGTTTCTTGGAAATCTTCTGTTTGTCACTAGATGATCGTATGGCGAAGTGTGGCTTAGGATGGTACTTCGTTTCATGCTGTTGGGTCTGACAGGATGGGCAATGCAAAATTGGCTGAAAGTTACGTTGTGGTCTTGTCGATTAGGTTATCAACTGGAAGAAACGGTTACTCTAAATAAGACCAGACACATTTTGGCTTCAGATTAACAGAGAAGACGTGTGTTGGTGCAAGAATTGGACCCAAAAAAATCTAGTGACTTGATGAAATATTATACCAAATAAGATAAGTGTGAAATTCAGTCCTAGAAAATATGATTCTACAAACAGACACAGTTTTTTAAAATTTGAGATGTCAAATTTTAAAATATATAACATCAGAAATCGTTTATGATTATAAGAACGAGCCATTTTCCTAATTAATCACACAATAAATTGTTAGATATCTTACTGGTTGGTATAGTCTTTGTCCCCATGATATAACTATTCCAATGACCATGAGGATAATATGCTGACTGGCATCTTGTCTCAGTTTCAAGGCTTAACTCATTGCCACTCATTGTTGATGCTTTTTTCGGGAAGTTTTCATTACTCCCTATGGGAAGACTCAGTAATAATAGGAAAATGAATCCATATAATAGGCAGAGAAGTCAAAATTATTGATTCCTCTCATGTTAGTTATTGTAACTCACAGGGGCACATTGATTTACAAAATGAGAGCAGTTTACGTTACAACATGTGTAACACAAATGATTTCTGTGATTAATTCATTCCAGTTATGGTCACAAACATTTGAGAGTAATTTCAAAGAAGCACTAAGACACAAACAAGATGTTAAAATCCAATATTGTCATTCTTCAAAATTTATTTGAATAAAGATTATTTCTAGCTTTGAAAGAAAAACTACCGCCAATAAGATGATTTTTGAGCATGTGTGGGATGGGAAATGAAACATTTACGAAGAATTCAATTGTTGTTGAGCAAATCACTGTGAAAGAGGAAATTTCATCTTCACTAGTGGATAGTATAAAGAGAGAGTTAATACCATTGAGATTCAGGTGATGTAGTGGCCAGGGTTAAGGAGCAGAGTGACCCCGGTCCCTTTTTGGAATGTCGATCAGTGGCCCAACAACATTGTTTGCACACTGGCTAAAGGGCGAGGAGCAGCTGGGAGTAGAAACAGACACACCGCGTAAGAAGTATGCATTGTATAGATAACCCGATTATCAGATGAATATTCAGTGTCGTGTGAAGTTATTTGTGTCAGGTCAAAAGGGTGGATTTGGAAGAAGCTGCCATCAGATTACTTTGCATTCTTCTCAATCACAAATATAGCTGGTTCTAAGAATCAGTTTTTCGGCATTAACATTAGCGATGAGGAGTTGGTAAATGTTTGTTTCTGGTGAAGGACCAACACAGCATTTAAGCTTTTGATTGTGGAAGCATTTGATGTTCACAGCTTTACGTGTATTTGTCTATAAATGTGATCACATTTGCTTCCCTGGATACCAACTACAAATAGAGTTCTCTAACCAAAAGAAGAAACTGCCATCTTGCTCAATTACCCAACATCCTAATACTGCATGGACAGGTACCATAAGAGACAGAGTTCCTTTACAGAGAAATATAGTAATTAAAATGGTCAGATGATTTTGTAGTGAGAACGTTTTATCTATAAAATGATGGTCTGCTCAACAAAACAAATTGAGATGCCTGATAAGTATCTCTGTTGCAAACCACCAATCCAAAGGCAGTTACAGAATTGTGCTGACTGGCAATTTGTTCTGATTCAAGGCTTTTAAATTGGATGAAATAGTATTGATCCTGTAGGGTCCTCTTGGCTCTTGCAGACGCATAAGAGGCCCCATTTAAGCATGTAACTCCCAAACGGAGCCTCCATTTGGGACTTCAGGGAGTTATGGGAGTTACGGGAGTTAGCAGGAGGTAGCGGGAGTTAGCGGGAGTAAGTGGGAGTTAGTGGGAGTTAGCAGGAGTTAGTGGGAAGTACGGGAGTTAGTGGGAGTTATGGGAGTTAATGGGAGTTACGGGAGTTAGTGGGAGTTAGCGGGAGTAAGCAGGAGTTAGTGGGAGTTAGCAGGAGTTAGTGGGAGTTACGGGAGTTATTGGGAGTTACGGGAGTTAGCAGGAGTTAGCGGGAGTTAGCAGGAGTTATAGGAGTTAGTGGGAGTTACGGGAGTTAGTGGGAGCTAGCGGGAGTTAGTGAGAGTTATGGGAGTTAGCAGGAGTTAACAGGAGTTACGGGAGTTAGTGGGAGTTACAGGAGTTAGCGGGAGTTAGCGGGAGTTACGAGAGTTAGCAGGATTTAGCAGGAAGTAGCAGGAGTTAGCGGGAGTTATGGGAGTTATGGGAGTTAGTGGGAGTTACGGGAGTTAGTGGGAGTTAGCAGGAGTTAGCGGGAGTTAGCAGGAGTTAGCAGGAGTTAGTGGGAATTATGGGAGTTAGCAGGAGTTAGTGGGAGCTACGGGAGTTAGCAGGAGTTAGCAGGAGTTAGTGGGACATAGCGGGAGTTGCAGGACGTCAAGGAGTTCCAGGAGTTACATGCTTAAATGGAGACCATACTAAAGTCGAATGGTGGAAGCATGAACTCATCCTACCTCAAATGATGTGAAAATCAAGGAAGAACAGACACTTATGTTTGGCCTTATTGCTCACAATGTAAAAGTCGCACAGTAGTTATACCTGTATACATACTAACTCACAGATAGATCAGTCAATTTGTGATATGTTAATCACACTTCTTGACCATCATATTCCACACCCGAGAATGACAAAGTGATATTCACAGCAGTTTTGATAAGCATGAGTTTCTGGGCTGCCGACTACAGTTCTGCCCAAAAGTTTAAATACTCCAATGCAAAATGGCTGATTTTTCTATTTCCAGAACTATTTTACAACAATAGGCAAATCTTATATGAAATACAATGCACTGCATGTGACAGAACACTTCTGAATCATTGACACTTCAATATCAATGAAATTCCTTGATATTGTTAATTAATTGCATTTTATGGCATTTTCAAAAGTTTACATACCCTCCTGTAATATTACATATTTCCCCCCTTAGGATCACTAACTGATTGCAGGATTTTACTTCAGTATTTCAAAAGTCTTCAGACTACATCAACAGTAATTTCAGTCCATTCTGCATCACAGATTTTCTGTAACTCCACCTTCATTGTTGGTCTCCAATAGGGCATGGTCCGTCTCAGATTAACTCATAATTTGTCCATAATATTCTAGTCTTTTGGGTGTTAAACCACTCCAGGAAATTTTCCCAATTGTCTTGAAAATATTTTTGAACAGGATTGGTGGATGGTTTTGGATTGTTGTCCTGCCGAAGCATCTATTTTTATCACCCTGACACTATTTTGTGCAAGTTTTCTTATAAAATTTTCTGAGAATCAGCAACATTATACATTTCTTCAGTCCTGACAATGTCTTTGGTGCCATTCGAACTGAAACAGCTGCAAAGCTTTGACAGTGAATCACCCTGGTTCAATTTAGAAATGGTCTTCTTTTCTTTTGTAAATCTGATTAATCTCCTTCCAAACACAAATTTAATGATATAACACCTAAGCTCAGTCTCATCCATCCAAAACATTTTGGCAGTTGACTTGAGACTCACTAAACTGCTTCTGGTATATTGCTGCCAAGTTTGTCTCATAATCACCCCCACTCTGTTTGAAGGTATGCAAGAAAAATAACACCATTCACAGGGTGAACCCAGGGTGGTGCACTATTCATACATTGTGGCTATTTGAGAGCAAACAACACTGGAAAATTGGTCAAGACTTATGAACACTCCAATGCCGCTGGTTTTCAGAAAATTTTTGAAGAGAACTGACATGAAAGTAAGGAACATGACTAAAAAAGTCACTGCAACAGGACAACAATCCAAAGCCATCCACCAATCCTAGGCCACCAATCCTGTTCAAAAATATTTTCAGGACAATTGGGAAAAGGTCCTGCAGTGATTTGACACCCTTCAAACTAGAATATTAAGGACTAATTATGGGTTAAACCAAGACGGACCATGCCCTATCAGAGACCAACAATGAAGGTGGAGGTAGTGAAATTCTATGATGCAGAATGGATAGAAATCAGTGTTGAAGTAGTCTGAAGACTTTTGAAATACTGCAGTAAAATCCTGCAATCAGTTAGTGGTCATTTTACATTGGGGTATGTAAAATTTTGGGCAGAACTGTACATATGGATATTAACACTGATTCAACAGTTCAGGTAAAGCTAAAGTGGTACTGAGCAAGTTAATCAGATACTCGAGCCTATTAAATTGCAGCGAAAATGGAGTGGTAGGGGTCTCTTTAAAGCATCAAATTAGATTTTGATAAAATTCACATGCCACAGGTATTTTGTATTTATAAACTGAGGATTTCCCCAACAGATTATCTATTTCGTCATACTGAAAAACAGAAAGCAACCGACTTAATAAGATAAGTTAATATGTCCGTTTCAGCAGTTGTGGCATTTTTTATGTCAATTTCCTAACTGCTTCCTGCCAGAATAACCCCCTCTGATTGGTCAATAGAGAGGAAGTATGCCTTTTTACCGTGTTATCAATGTTGGTCACAATTCTCAATGCAACCAAAAATTCAGGGAAAAAAATTAGAATATTTTTGGTGCCACTAAATATCATGAGCAATTTCGGTAACAAAAAGTACTATTATTACCCATTTATTTCCTTAGTGCAAATGAGGAGCAGATGGAACAAAAATGTTTGTCTGACATTGATCAGTAGTTTGATGAGGCTGAAAATGTTGGTGAGCCCTGATCATTCTGTTTGATGTTTTGAAAACACCTAAAAGTTTGTAATCCCTGCTGAAATGCTCTACCTGAATAAACCATCATAAACAATAATTATTACACATATATGAAAACAGTTCAATCAGTTGTTATTCACACTTATTCAATAAGCCTAATTTTTTATTAACAGTTGGAATCAACACTTCAACTGTCATCTCAAAAGCTCACGGGGAGTGACCAGATAGTGATGCCAGTATTGAGATACTGACATCATCTCTGCATATATTCACATGGGACATGGCACACTTATATGAGATGTGTAATAACTAATTCTCTGAGATAGGTTATATATTGTGCCCTACATTTCACTCAAAACAATTAATAGCATGCTTAGTATCAGATCAGCAGTACTGTAGCCCAGACTGAAGAATATTTTACTGATGTACATATATGAATACTTTGTATATTCATATTATGTCATTATAAATAACTAGAAAATACCCAGTGAAGGTGGGAAAAAGTGAAAAAAAGAAATATGTGAGTAAGCCATCAGATTCCTGGAGAATAGGTCAATAGCGCAATTAACGGATTTATTAAAGAGAGGGCCAGTATAGTCCAGTAACTGTGATCTAAGGCCAGTACTGGCTTGCATGTGTCGCCCCCTGGTGAGAATGGTGACAAATTCACGTAGTTAGTTAGGGGAAGAATTTGGCTCCAAGAAGATGGCATAAATGCAGGTCATGTTCTTGTTATTTGCAAAAAATTAGTAAAGAGATGTGAAACAACAATAGGAGAGTTGTAGTGAGTGCGTTTTTACTGGATGAATTTTGAGGTGTGCTTACTGAGATATAAAGATAGATGTGGTTGAATTTAATAGGACTGAATCTTATTGTTGCTAACATATTCAATAGTATAACATTATACTTGTATTTATAGAGGCTAAAGAGCCTGCTTCAAGAAACTCTAAAGCTAAATACAGATTAAATATACCTGTAGCGATATCAATTTGTATATATGCACAATTATCTGTCATATATAATGTATGATTATTTGAATAAACTCAAACTCAAACATTTCAATCACACTGAAAAGTGGTGAAAACACATTTATGTACAGACATTTTGCATCTGTGCACACTTAACATTGTCACAGTTTAATGCCCTGGTGACCTACTTAGGAATGAGAGCCATATATGTTAGACAAGTGTTGTAAAATCAACCTCAAAAATTGAAAAACTAAAATTTCCCGGTTTTTGTTTAGTGATGCTGTCATGGTCCTCTGTTAAAAAACCAAGAAAATCTCATCCCACTTTCCTCCGTTCCAGAATAAGATCTGAGCTGACAGCTCTCCACACCCCTTCGCAATATCTAGGTCACAGTGACCTCATTTGAGAACTAGACAGAGATTAGCACAGACAACTTCAGGAATGTAATATAAAGCTCTGCTTTATGAGATCGAAAAATAGTATGATTCATGTAAAACAATCGCCTGGGTTGGGGTTAGGGTTTAGGGTTGGGGTTTGGTTTGGGTTGGGGTTTGGGGGAGGCTTAGGCCCACAAACGATGATGCACTGGCACAGACAGACGAAGAAATGGTTTCAGAGAAATCCAGGTGATCCAGGTGACTAAGCTGGATTCGAACCCAGGACCTCACACATACGACACCCATCGCCTAGCAATAAGATGCGGCTGCTCTACCAACTGAGCTATCTCGCCCTCCACAAAAAGTAGGTTCCGACAGCGCAGCAGTATCAGTGCCCACTATCTCTCACACTGTATGTAGATCACTGCTTCTTGTACGATCAGGCACTGGTTGGGGTTAGGGTTTAAGGTTGGGGTTGGGTTAGGTTTGGGTTGGGGTTAGGGTTTATTGAGTTAAGTTCCTCAAAAAAGAAACATCAGATAGATGGCTGTTTTGGTATTGCAGTTGCCATTGGCAAATAATCTTAAATCTGCTTTGAATTTATATTCACAGTGCGATTTCTATTCACATGTTTACAAATGGAGCAACAGCCATATCTAAAGGGTTCATACCAGTATACTCCTCAGGAAGGAAATACTGTCCTTTGATTTGGGATTTGATTTTCCTCAAATATTGCCTAGAATAACCCCTTCGATACAAGGCACTGAATAAAATACCTGTTGCTTCATCAAACTCTTTCCCCAATCTACAGATTTTGCCAAAACGTACCAGTTGAGATTTTATAATTCCTGAAAATGTATGTTGGGGATAGAATGAATGTTTATAAATGTAGTAAGGCGTGAGAATCAGTTGGTTTGAAATATACCTTAGTATCAAAAGTCCCATTCCTTTCAAAGTTATCACCCTTATAAACCAAAACATCTAGGAATTCCTGTTCATTTTCTTGAATGTTTGACTTAAGTTTAATACTAGGACTGCCATTGTTAAGAATCTCAAAAAACCGATCAAAAGTGTCATGCGGATTTGGCCACTCCATGAAAATGTCATCTAAATATCGAAGATAAACAAGTGGTAGCTAAATTTTGTTTTTCAAAGTAGGCCATGCATATATCCGCATAATGAGGAGCCCACCGCTTAGGGTTGGGGTTAGGGTTGAGGTTAGGGTTGGGGTTAGGGTTTTTTGAGTTAAGATCCTCAAAAAAGAAACTTATCTCAGCCCATCCCCCTAAAATCCCAACTTAACTATGCACAGGCACAAGCAAATGGAAAATGTGGCTGGATAGCCTATTTAGATCCGCCTACAACTATTTGTAGTCAAAAAGGAAGTTATATAATGAGACATGGTGGCCTCCAGTCCCCGTACATGTAGGGAATTATTTGAGCAATGACCTGACCAAAGTTTGGGACAAATTCTTGTTTTTAGCATTTGCTGTTGGGTCATTCCATGCCAAATCACCCAGAATCAGACAATTGCCCCAGGTCACCATCTCAAAAAATTATGAAAAAATTCTCAGATCAGGCACTACCCAAGTCAGGCATTTGGGCAAAATCTGAAGTCTGTGCTGTCAATAGTCTTGGAGATATGATGATTTGAAATATCGTGATTTTTTTATTTTTTGGGAAAAGTGATTTCGGCTGGTTTTGAAGTAGTGGCAAGAGCCACATTTTACAACTACAGGTCAGACATTTGCTTTACCAGGAGAGTTGGACCTCTATATTGAGTTTCTGGTATCAGATTTGATGTTTCTCCAATATACTCTTTGTGCTTGAGCTCCAAAAATGGCAGGAAGCTGAAATTCTCAAAATGTGTTGTCACATTATTGGATCGGAAAGAGGAAACAGGAAACAGGCTCATCAATGAGTGCTGAAACTTGTTTTGCAGGTCCTCGTGATATTCTGCAACACATCCAATTTACTAAAATTTAAAAAATTCAAATAAACCAAGGCACAGCAAATAAACAGAAAAACCTGGTTTTAAAATTTTTGCCAAAAATACCTTTATTTGATGCACTTGAATCACATGTTGACAGCTGTTGGGAACATTCAAATTTCTAGCATAGTTTTATATGCCTCTCAAGATAATATGAGGAAAAAATCAGCTTTACTATCCAATTGGTTCTATTTTTAAAATTGAAACATGAGTACAGTGTCTAATGCAAAACGCCTGTTTGAGTTTTCAACAATTTTTGGAGCTTTATTGTCATTTATGCATTGGAGATGCCTCAAAGTTGATACCAGAAACCATTAATATAGGCCCAATTGTCCCTGGAACTAAATAATTAGACATAGAGTTGTGAAATGTTGTTTGCTACACTTCCTCAAAATTCGGCAAAAATACATCCAAGAAATTTGAGTTTTCGGCCATTTTTAGATTTCTTATGAAATCTGACACCAGAAACCTAGCCCAATTTCTTGCTTTTCTGATTTAAGAATTTCCAAAACTGTTATAGTTAGGGTTCGGGTTGGGGTTTAGGGGTTAGGGTTTATTGAGTTAAGATCCTCAAAAAAGAAACTTATCTCAGCCCATCACCCTAAAAACCCAACTTAATGCACTAGCACAGGCAAATGGAAAAAAGGGTTTAGGGTTGGGGTTGGGATTTATTTAGTTAAGTTCCTTAAAGGGTTGGGTTTGGATTGGGTTTGGTTGGGGTTAGGGTTAACGGCCCACGCCCTAGAGTGCACTGGCACTGCTCATGTCACAGTCCAGTATCTGCCACTTGACCTTGACTGTTCTGAAAGTAATGACTTAATATTTTCAAGGAGTTTCTATGTGAATTGTATCAAGGAGCAAAAGTACAAAAGTCTACTTATGGTAGCTTTATCTGAAAGTTTTGATTTAGGGTTGGGGTTAGGGTTAGGGTTGGGGTTAGGGTTAGGGTTTATTGAGTTAAGATTCTCAAAAAAGAAACTTAAAATCCCAACTTAACCATGCACTGGCACAGGCAAATGGAAAATGTGGCTGAATAGCCTATTTAGCTTTATCTGAAAGTTTTGATTTAGGATTAGGGTTAGGGCTCGTTTAGGTTTGGGTTGGGGTTTGGGTTGGGGTTAGGGTTAGGGTTTATTGAGTTAAGATTCTCAAAAAAGAAACTTATCTCAGCCCATCTCCCTAAAATCCCATCTTAACCATGCACTGGCACAGGCAAATGGAAAATGTGACTGGATAGCCTATTTAGATCCGCCTACAACTATTTGTAGGCAAAAAGTAGTTATATAATGAGGCATGGTGGCCTCCAGGCCCCATACATGTAGGGACTTATTTGAGCAATGACCTGACCAAAGTTTGAGACAAATTCTTGTTTTTAGCATTTGCTGTTATTAATGAAACTGGGTGTTTTTTGTATCTAGAGTTATTCTGGCAGAATTTTTCTAACCAATCTTTATTAATATTTGTAAGTTTAGTTGAGAGTGGATTGTACTGTAGAATAAAAGTACAAAAATCCTTTTCAGGGTTGCCTGCATCTGAATTCAGGCCTGAATGAAAAGTATCAAGTTTTGTGATCCATTGTCTTTCAAGTTTATCCAAAATTTCTTGCTTTTGTGATTTAGGAATTTCCAAAACTGTTATAGTTAAATCTTCACATGTGTGATTCGGAGAGTCAAAGTGTTGATGTACTTTTTTGTCACTTTTTCTTCTAATTGAACTCATGTGTGCGATAAACCTATTTCTCAAGTTAATTGTTTGTCCCACATAGTACTTTTGAGGACATTGTCTGCAACCCAGCAGATAGATGGCTGTTTTGGTATTGCAGTTGCCATTGGCAAATAATCTAATCTGCTTTGAATTTATATTCACAGTGTGATTTCTATTCACATGTTTACAAATGGAGCAACGGTTATTTCTACAAGGGTTCATACCAGTAAATTCCTCTGGAGGGAAATAATTTTCAGTGTAGCACCAGCACTTCCCTGTGCAGCAGTCTACCAAGACTCTTGGGGACAGGTATCCTGCCTTCCAAGGCCTATAAAATTAAATTTTTTTTTTTATTTTTTTATTATTATTATTTTTTTTTTTTCTAATAATAATTTTTTATTTGTGCCTTTTCGGTCTAAGTCTAGTATACAGTCAACATTTGGTAAAATAAGAAGAAAAAGTATATTTTAAAATTAAGATTTTTTAAGTAGGCCTAACCTGTAATAAAGCCTATTTTGCATCTATCCAACAGCAGAATCAAAATTGAGCACTGTGTTGTACAGTCTTTATCAAGACTCTTTTTCGTCAGCACACCTCACATTTTTAAGGGCTCTTTTATTCCAAATTAACATTTCAAAGCCCTTTATTTCATTCGTTTCATTTATTTGAATAACAAATTTTGCTTTTCAGTTCCAATCAAAAATTTGTCACAGTAGGCAAAATGTCCCTTAAGGACCTCAGTGACACAAAATTGCTATTTAGATATATTCAGGCTGCTCACCACAAAGGCCATGTAATAAGATTAATCAACAGTTAAGATAAGAGTGTCTGTCGAGTAAAAGATAGATGAGCATGTTATTGTAATAATGTTGGCCATTGTTTAATGAACACCCGTAGATTGGAGAAAAGAGATTGGCAAAGTATTTATGATTAATTCCCCCCCCTCCCACTTATTGAACATCTTTCTTTATATATAAACGACAGGTGGCGTGTCAATTATGATCGGAATGGCAGAGCTGTTGGATTGTCTGCTACGCAAAAAAGTAATTTATATCTATTAGGACATGTAGAATACTTGGATTAAGCTGAAAAGGGGAGAGTTCTGCCTCAACATCCCGAGAAAGGTGCAGGCCGAATTAGAGGATTAGGCAAGCAGTATAACTTGAGATAAATCCCATACGTTATCATTTTAATATAAGAGATAACTGAATAAGAGGGGCTATTACTTAATCTTCTAAAATTTAAATCACTGAGTTTAGATATTAGCCATAAAGTTATAATTGGGAGTTAAAGATTTAGTGTCAACATTTTAAAATATTAACAAACAAATGCATGTTTTTGTATATACTTAGTTAGAGCTTTGAAAGTCCACATATATATATATATATATATAATTTAATATTTCCAATTGATAATATTTGATGAGGAGTGGTACACAAATTTAAATTCAGTCATTATTGTGGCCAATTTGATTGACCAGGGCCAAATATTGACTGATATATGATTATCTGAAAATCCTCAATATTTATCTAATTTTGTTAATATATACTTCTGCTGTGAATATAAATTTTCATAGTGTTCAAAATTAGCATGATGATGATGAAACGTGAGGTTTATTTCGACAAAAAAAAATTTTGGAATGAAATGGAGAGTAAATAGACATTTTAACAATTTTTTGCATTTTAAATCTCAAATTTCAATGGAAAATGTTGCAATAACTCATGCAATGGCTGTGAATATTATAACAAAACAACCCAAGTCAGGGTCACTGAGTAACAATATCACGAGCTTTTGTGTGAATTAATATCACTCGAGCCCGCAGGGCGAGAGTGATATTAATTCACACAACAGCGAGTGATATTGTACGAAGTGCCCTGACGCGTGGTTGTTTTGTTTTTATCACCTGGTTTTACCTCAAATTTTCAGTTATAAAGAGGGACTATTTTCTGCCATTACAAAAATGTGACGTCACCATGGAGCAACAATGGACATGACGTCACAATCCCATTATTCTGGCCCTTGTTTGGTTTGTGACATCATCAGGCAGCTGAAATGCTGGTGATGTCATAACCATTGTTAAACAATATCGCCCTTGAAGGGTGGTATTTTTTACAATATCATAGGCCCTGATATTTTGACTGTAGACAGTGATATTCACAGCCAACCAGGTGATAATAATCCATAGTGTGTCTAACTACAATAAGCTTTAAAGTTAAATAATTTACCCATTAGCATTTTGGCTTTTCACGCAGAAATGTTGGAAAATTGGGATTTTTTCTAATTTTTGGGTTTTTTATAAAAAATTCATAGGACCAACATTCCAACTGAGTTGAGATGTTTAAAGAGGCATAACTTAGACACCTAATTGGAAAATTTCATAGATTTAACTCCAAAATTGACTGAATCATAAAGGTTTAAAATAATAGTATTTTTTGATATTTTTGGTAAATTGTCAACTTTCTCAGAGCATTTAGACCCACAAAAAAACACATCTTGGGTATTTCATGCTTACAATATGCAAATTTCAGTGTCAAAAGTACAGTAGTTTTTTAGTTCTGTCCCAGAAACAAACAAAAAACAATATTTTCACGTCTTTCAATGATTCTGAGAAAAGTATTAATGTCCTGGGCATTAGACCCTTAAAAGGCTCTACAGGGATAGAAGATACCATAGTTACCCAAAAATGATAAATATGCATGCCTTAGTTTTGGCTTGACACCCATTGCACAAAAAAATATTTTTTTCACATTTTTCAATAATTGTGAGAAAAGTATTAATCTCATGCGGATTAAACCCCTAAAAGGCACAACTAGGATAAGAGATACAATAATGTCCCAAAAACAAAATGTATACGTCCCATAGTTTTGGCATTACTCCCAATACACAAGTGCGACACCTGTTATCCGTATCATTGAAAGATGTATACATTGCCGAGGGTAATCATTTTTGGAGTTATGGGAGTTACGGGAGTTAGCGGGAGTAAGTGGGAGTTACGGGAGTTAGTGGGAGTCACAGGAGTTAGTGGGAGTTACAGGAGTTAGTGGGAGTTAGGAGGAGTTAGCGGGAGTTATGGGAATTAGCAGGAGTTATCGGGAGTTAGTGGGAGTTACGGGACTTAGTGGGAGTCGAGGGAGTTAGTGGGAGTTAGTGGGAGTTAGTGGGAGTTAGCAGGAGTTAGCGGGAGTTACGGGAGTTAGTGGGAGTTATGGGAGTTAGCAGGAGTTGGCGGGAGTTAGTGGGAGTTGCGGGAGTTAGTGGGAGTTACGGGAGTTAGTGGGAGTTAGCGGGAGTTAGCAGGAGTTATGGGAGTTAGTGGGACATAGCGGGAGTTACAGGACGTCAAGGAGTTCCGGGAGTTACATGCTTAAATGGGGCCTCCTAAGACAGATTATACTGGTGATGTTGTGTGTTCGATGTGATATTTTGTTTATTATCCATCCAATAACTATGTATCCTTCAATTTTTTCCATAGACTGAAAGCTTGATGTCATGCTGAGATTGTGTGGCTATTGGTAAATTTAGGTGTGAGTAGAAAAACAATATGTCATGCAAGGCTTTTTTGGTGATGTCAAGCTATATGTACATTCTCATTGGTCAAGAGAGTCTGCTACATGACATCCAGCAGTTGCTCTTAAATTGTACTAAATTAACAGTGTCATTATCATTTAGTCAATGGCATACATGGATACTCAAAGCAAGCCATGTGATGCCAGGGTGGCTTGATTTGGAATCTAATTGGAGAAGATGGCAAGTAGAAGAGGAAGATTTTATAATATGCAACAGGGAACATCTGATCCCAATATCTGTCCTCAATATGCATCAACTGAATGCTTGTCTCTAAGCTGGGAAAGGAGTTAATGAATAGCTGTAAAATACAAACAAGACTTCCAAAAAATCTCACAGTTGGTCGAATCCCAGCTTTAAGGTCAATGCAGTGTTTCGATACTGTTACTGAAACATGACCAACTGTTTGGATACTCAGGTGCAATGACTAACAAAAACCAACAAATTCCAGTAACATGGGACAGTTAAGGATTTGCTTTGACTGTTTGTTGTTGCTAATTATTCCAGCCAATTTGATTTGCTTGTCAGCATGTTGTCATGCTCTTGAGCAACGCATCACACAGAGCTGCCAGACCAATAGCTATCCTGAACCAGCATGACATCATGCTGTCGATCTGAGGAAAAAAATGTGAAGGATACATAGTTATTGGATTAATAATAATGTACGGTTCATTCCACAGGACTACTTTACCTAGATAAAGTAGTGATAGTCAAGCAAACGTGCAATGTGAAAATGCAATCACCTGTCTTGTTGTTTTTGCTTTATCCATTAAACTTCAGTGATAGTCAAACCATCAAGAATATAGATACAACACATTGTGAACTCTTTTTCTGGGTTTTCCCGTGTTACCGAGGTTCGTCACAATTCTGAATAGGACCAAAAAATCAGAAAAAATATTATAAAAATTGTGATACCAGCCACTACTGCTGCAGACAATCTCTAAATCTTGCCCAATTTTACAATCGGGCATGGCTATTTCTCCTATTGGCAAACTATTTCTCCTTTTGGCAAAATCTCACAACTTTGCCCAAAGGAGCAATTTGCTATTCTAACTATTGGCACACTATTGTTCCTATTGGCAAACTTTTCCCATCTCTAAATATCTTTTCGGGCCACTTAGAACATTAACAAATAGTTAAATCGTGCCCATTCCTGCAATTATCGCCCACTTTTTATATTAAAATAAAATGCGGGGCACAGCAGTGGAAATCCCGAAAATGCGGGATTCGGTTTTTTTGCAATATGCACTACTTCTAGTGAAGATACGGACTTGATTTTCTTACCATTAAATTTGGCTGGAAAACAGCTTTCTTTAGAGGTCATTTTCATTGCCCTGGCTTGACTAGAACATTTTCTAGAATTTATTTAATTTCAATTAATAAATTATTCATAGGTCTCCAATAGACCTATTGTACACATTGAATGAGAAATATATAGCCTATTATATATTGCCTAAAAATTAAATAAACTAAAACAATATATATATTAGTAAAGTGATAAAGAAAAAATTACTAGCACAAGTTTCCAATCTTGTCCTAGGCCTGAGTTCCTCATCTCGGATCTTGCAACCCTCAAACCAACTGGATGACTCTAATTTCACTGGTCTTGGTCAAATTAAATTATGGAAATCCAGTTGCGAATTTCTTGTGCCGCTACGAAGTTATAACCAAGCCTACTGAATAGATCTATCCAAGACAAATCTAATGGCTCTATCATAATTAGAAGTCCTTCAAGTGAAAAATTCTTCCTGGCTGATTTATTTCTGAAATAAAATCTAAATCGGAAATCCCGCGATCCTGCATCCCGCAACTGCGTCCCCGCATTTCAGAAAAGACATGTGGGCGATAATTGCAGGGATGGGCATTCACTCAGGTCCAGTACAACTTCTTAGATTAGTTTGGAGTCATCAGTCTTCACCGGAAGTGGATAGAAGCCTTGACTTACGGGAGACAAATTTGAAAGTATGCAAGTCGAGGAAGTGGTCTGAGTTTGAGGGAATACAGCAGACACTTCATGGCTTCGGTTAAAAACGTCACATGTAAAATGTAAGCAAATCTGGATAAGAGGCCAAATAGAATGTGTCAGAGTCTGTCTGGTTGGGAAAAATCTTTGCAGCCCATCTCACAGGAGACCGGATCACATCCAAGTGTCAGAGACCACAAGGTGACATATGGTCATGATTCCGCCTGCACCAGAATTGATCAGATTTATAACCTCATATTATTTGCAGGAAGACAGGAATTCATGACGAGAATCACTTCAGATGGCACATGTCACAGAGCCATCTGTTCCATGATAGAACTGCATGATGTTATTCATATGATACAACAACAAACAATTATTACATTCTTGGCCTTCATATCAGGGTCATCAATATCAGGGGCGTAGATTTTTCATTTTTGTAGAGGGGGATGATTTCGGCGAACGCAAACTTGGCGCAAAGCAACAGCCCAAAAGTAAGATTTTGGGGTCCATTTTATGGACAAAACAGCAATAAATTTAAGATAATCGAAGGTTAGTTCTGAGATTTGTATTTTCAACGTAACATGGAACTGGTATCATGGAAAAAATTGCAAATATAAACTGATAATTGTCAATACGAAGTAGTAATATTTTAAAATTCTAGGGGGGGATAGTAATATGATCATCCCCCCAGGTTCATCGTTGTGGGGGGGGGGTGCATCAACCCCTCCCCCCCAGGATCTACGTCCCTCATCACTATACTACAGGTTTTTCCCGAAAAGAGGATTGATCTTTTTTGAAAACATTAAAAAGGTAGAACTTCGGCACAGGGCTGCATTTTTGTGAAAATTAGAATATGATCAATGCTGGATATGCAAATGGTTATGCAGTAGGTCGTAAAAGCCTATTATTTCAGATTTGATTATGCAGCTGTTGACATGGCGATGAACCAATTCTTACAATGATGGATGGATGTTTGGGGCTTTACGTCCTGTATTGGTATATATGCACTTGGTAGGCTAATTAGGACAGGAGGAGGCGAAGGATACCAATTCTGACGAACAGAAGTCTTCTATAATTTTGTGAAGCAAACTCAAAACTGCAAATTCAAGCTCAAATAGTTTAGGTGAAGCAATGAAGAAAAGACAGTCCACAACAAATATTATGACACATGCCATCACACGGTCAAGATTTACCTCTATGAACATTTACCTCTGCAAAGGATCCCTCATACGAGGTAAATGTGTAACATGTTGAGGACTGCCGCTGTCTCCCTCTCGTCTCACCAATCAACCCTCGTGAGCACCCAGGTCTAAGCTTCCAGGGCGAAACATACAATATCCATCAATGCATAAATATTAGAGCTCTTTGCAGATTGGCACTTCAATGGAAAAATTAGATTTCTAATTTTCAATGTGCAAAATGGCTTTGCCACATGATTGACAGTTTCCTGTTTGTCTCTTAATCTTCTTATTTGATGAAGTAACTTAAGTAATTTAATTAGTTTGTTTGTTGTCATGTATGCTGCGAGATATGATGAGAACCGAATCACCTGATTTACCATAATTGACACAACCAAAACATTTTTAAGCCAGTTACATCACACGATCAAGTTGAAACTAAATTTTGAAACTTTTTGGACCGCTAGTCCGCAAACAGTTATAATTAAACTGAAACCTTCAGATCAAAGCGGCCTGCCACACGTTATCTAATTATCACTTGATCTTCTATACTAAGCTAGACTAAACCAAGGACAATGCTTTAGCTAAGCATCAGACTGATCACCAAGTGATAGAATGTGTCAGGTTCTGTCAATTCAAAGGAAGTCTTTGCTCACCATCTCACAGCAGACTAGATCACCTCTTGGCCACAGAGACCACAAAATGACACACATAATCATGATTCTTAGCAACACCAAAATGACTAGAGTGAGAGCCAGATAGATTTGTGCAGGAATTGCACAGCTACATGTCTTCGAGACAAAATCAGTGTCCTCTTCCAGATTATCCTTTAACAAATTTTGTAGTCCCTGCTTGACCCTGAACAAAATTATGCACCAGGGGTCTCGATCACACTGTGACTGAGCAAGCAATTCTTACTCCTGTAGGGTTGACTTATGGGGAATTGGCACTGGTTAACATGCAGTAGTTGCAGGGGCAGCACTGCCACAACAGTTAGCATGCAGTGGCAATGGCAATATTAAGTGAAGGCAATGTAGTCCATGCAGTGGTGACAGGTAATTATGAGGCACACATGTTGTACGCATGTAAAAAAATTTAATTGAAGATAATGATATTAATTTTTGGTAAATTAATTTGTGCATTTTTTAACCTAAACCATTTAACACAATTAGACAAATTGATACTATGTGTTGAGTAACTGCAGACTTGGCTGGTAAGAGCAGAAAACTGATAAAATTCCAGTGAACAGTGATTACAACTCCTGGTCTCTGATTTCCCTTCAAGATATTCTATCTCTGACAGAAAGACAGATGAAAGATGCCCCCTGTTCCCTTGAGCAGCTCAGGGACTTGATATTGCTTTTTCTGACTCAAGTCTGTGTGACTTCTGACTTGATCATTTGTGTGCAGGAAGGGATCATCATACATGTCACTTAGAGGTATTGGCACTTTGAGTTCATAAATGGGCAGCGGTGATTTCCTTGCTCACAATGTCCATAACTATGCTTGCTACTTTCTTTTTCGCTGGTTCATTAATGCTTTGATAATAGTGTACTTGTAATATTGTCATTTCTCATGTTTATTGCTTATGGTCCTTAAAAGGTTCTTCGGCCAAATGGCTAAAAATGTTTTGTTATACAACGACTGGCTCGGGGGTCATGGGTTTGAATCCCACTCTGAGAACTTATTTGGGACATTACACGGAGGATGGTTGTATCCAGTGTCCTGTTCTGGGGCAACTAAACACTGGACGTCTTGAATGAATAGAGTAAGTAACAGACTCAGTTTCCTGTGATCTGAAAAAATCTAAAATTCCATGGCAGGGGAGCCTTACAAGTGCAATTATCGATTTGCCTCTGGTCAGATGCAGTCTACTATGGCTGAGTATGGCTACCATGATCAGTAATTTTTTAGATTGCATGGATGGTATAAAGTATAGTGGGGTGCGAAAGTTTGGGCACCCTTGGAGTGGGGTCACATTTTTTCAAATTTGAGACAAACGATTTGCAGAATATTTCCAACGTGAATTGTGTGAGTGAAGGATACCCATGCACTCAATTTTTGCTAGAAAGAACAATGGAAAAATAAAAATGTGAAACAATATGGGTATTTATGTCGGATTTTACATGTGCAAAAATTTGGGCACCCCTACAGATTCTGATTTTGATTGTTGTATAATTCTACAATAAAGCTATATAAAAGCTCTAAAATGCTTTGGACGATGATGTTAGCATCCCAGGACTTCATTTTGCGTGAATTTTTAATTTTAATCCCTAACAGAATGACTCAAAATTTGGCAGATTGGAGGTAGCCGAGGTACGTCAGAAATCTAACAAAATTTCAATTGTTTTGAGTCCAGGAGCTGAAAAAGTGAATTTATCATATTTATTTTACATCACCTAAACATGACAGATTATTAGTTGATGAAATTTTGGAGTGCTCAGATCTATATCCAACTAAAATACCTAAAATGCCAGAAAAGTTAAACTTTCTGGCCATCCATGTCAGAGTAACTTGACTTTTCTTGTAAAATATTTCCGAAACCTGCTGTTTTTGAGTTGTGTTGTGTAGAAATGACAATTTCAGAATTAATACAGCTGTAACGCATAATTTTTGGCCTGCCTATTCTTGCCCTTGAGGAGTCAAACTTGTTTATCACATTCTGGTGTATCCGGGCGATTCCATTTCAATGAATTTTTTTACTCCCTTGTCTCAAACACCACAGCGACTGATCCAGAATGCTTCCAAATAGCTAGATGGGTCCTTTGGCATGACTCAGACAGTCAGATTAAGCTATGTAGTTGTGATACCTTGTATAGCTTGGCTTTTCACATCTGCATGCTGACGGTGGAATGATGCACCTGTCGACCACATTCAGTGTCATACCTGTGGAGGTCTCTGAGTGTGATATATAAGATTCAATTGTTACAAAATTGCAAAATTGACTTAACAGAAACAAAATCAAACCCAAATTGAAATTGTTTCAGCAAAAATAGTCCCTGGCTGGCAACACAAAGTTGAACTGCACACTAATATTTCTAATTTTGTTGGATATCAACCAAAATAAATAATGGAAACCTTAAATATTTCAGGTTATTTTAGATAAAATGTTAATTTTAGGTAAAGGAGAGGCTAACCAGGTCTCCTGGCCCAGAAATTTTCAAAACTCTCAGTATAACTGGACATGTGCAATTGATGCCATAGGTACCACAAAGATGCAACATTTGGAGTCTCTCTGTTGGGGAGAACAATAAAAAATGCACAAGAAATGAAGTCCTGGGATGGCAACATTATTATCCAATGTGTTTTAGAGCTTTTATATAGCTTTAATGTAGACTTATAGAAAAATCAAGATCAGAATCTGTAGGGGTGGCCAAACTTTTTTGCACATGTATGTAAAATTTGACAAAAAGACCCATGTTTTTATTTTATTTTTCAGAGAAATAAATGATTTTTGGGATGACCTATTCTGAAAGGAACAGGTCTGGAAAATGTTCATGGCGCTTCGTAAACCGCATTTCCAAATAACCTTAAGTAGGAAATTTTGCTGACTTGTACTCTTCTGAGCTTAACATGAGTATGAAACAGTATTGATCCTTTGGGGGCTTCTTACAGCTGTTCCTCTTTAAAAGGCAATAGCAACTTGAAATGTTACTGCCTCAATGCAGCCGCATGATACATTGTAGGTTCAATGCGTTTATGTCTTATTTTGTTCCAGGTATGAATCCTTTGTTCTGTCTTTAAAGATGTGAAACATGACGACAACCAAAACTTTCATGCTTACTTCCAAATAAGTGCATATATATATATATATAAGCTTTTTACCAGTTCATTGGTGTATTTGAGGCTGTCAAACAAGTCCTATTATGACCTTCTACCTTTGTAGAAAAATATTAAGCCTGCCTATTACTTTGGAATATGACTTGCTATTTATTTTCAAAAAGGCACGTATTCTTTCTTCGATTTCAAAGGTTGCTATATATAATGGTCAGGGGGATGTGTACTAAAGTTATGCCATGCTGTCCATAATTGATATCTGGTCATCTGTGAATGTGACCAGACATTTTATTTGTTAAAAAACACACTCTAAACATTGGGTTGTCACAGTGACTAGTTCATGACTACTTTAGGGTAGTAATCGGTGCAAAATTGCATGGTGACTACCTGGTAACTAGTGGTAAGTCATTTTGACTATTCAGGCATAGTCAAAATGACTATGTAGTTCATACATTAGCTTTGAAAACTGTATTAAAAGTAGTCAGAAATGTATTACTAGTCTAAAGTTGTAGAATGTATTAAAGGTTAGTGTAAATGACTATTCCCTTGGTAATTGTATTACTACTCCATAGTAATTGCAGGCTGGTGTAAATGAAAAGATCACTGAACTTTATGAAGTGGTCATTTGCTGCTCTGCAATTGGACAGGACTTACCTTTTTGAACACAAGATTACATGTAAGTAAACTAAGTATGATTATTCAATTACTTTCATATGAACACTAAGACAGCCTGTCATCTTCTCATTGAGTATCAATTACCACACTATAATTGGGCAAAGTAAAGCATTTTTGTTTTTGAATGACTGATTAAATATCTATCTTTGTCCTATGTATAAGACATTAAAGTGGTAACATCAGCTGCAGCAGGTGACACTGTGTGCCAACAAGTAAAAGATCCCACATATGGTGTTATGTCTCTATTGATGTCATTATGAATGGACAAATAAAAGCATATACTATTCTATTCTATTCCATTCTATTCTATTCCATAATATGTTACTTGTTTTTTTTTCATCCCAATTTTAGCATGTTCAGTTTTGGAGTAATTAGTAATTAACTAATTGAGTCATGCATTCAACATAAATTTGTCTTTCTCTTTCAGAATACCAGCAACTACGTGTATTAGAGGCCGGATATGCCTAATGAAGTATGACCAACACCAGTGTTGGATCCAGCCCCCCCCCCCCAGACCACTGAGATGGAAATAACATTTTGAAGAAAGAAGGGCGTAATGCAAGTCCAGTCCGCAAATGCCGATACGATGCTCACATGGGCCCGAGAATGCCAAAACGATGCCCACCCCCCAGACTACCCTGTCTCGATCCACTACTGAACACCAACTTCATAACAACATAAAGAGGTGAACATTATAAATTGTTTATGTTGGTATTTCGATGGATGTGATAATTGCCTTTGAGAAAATAACTTATTACATTCAATGGTTTATTTCATAATGTATCTTGATTCAATTCTTCAAAATTTCATTTCTGTTGATTCATTTCATCGTTTCACAATTTTATCACAGTGTCATTGTTGTATTGCAGGTCCCTGATTGAACTCTCCGTAAACACCCATGTACAAGAGTGTGTCAGTTTTATTCAAGGGGATACCAGTCAAACCGACTTTAATGGCCAATGGCCATGCAAGATTATCAAAATTCGTTAGAGTCGAAGTAGCTGTGTGTGTCTCCTCTATGAATCCAGCATGATGAAAACATTTATAAAATATCAATGATCATGAAGAAAGGGAATTCAAACAGGATGCACACAACTGTGAGGAACTGAATGCAGAAAAATAATTCATCAAATGTGTTGAAGCTTTGGTGTCTCACACCAAATTTGATGATAAAAGCTGGTGAGCAATTTCTGAAATGTCCATGTCCCTTTGATTTTTGTTGATGTATTTAATTGCCCAGTATACATTTGATTGTTTGTTTGATATCTTCTTTGCAAACTGTGTTACATAATGTCAATTGTTCGGTGGTTGCCATTTGATTGTTTGTTTGAATATGCTACCAACCAAAAGTTTTTAATACAACAGAGAAAGTGGGGTGTCTTCAAAAATAATTCCTTTCTAACACACCCTTTATTCTCTACTTACTTAAACTAAAGTTACTTAGTTGATTTACCATATTATGCTAATCTATGAAAAGCTGTTTCAACAAAGCTGTCTTCTAGCTTTATGAAAGTCAGTAGATTTTTATGTTTTCACCGTCATGATATGATCTTAACAGTAATTTCAAAACTAGTGAAATGAAGTATTTTAAAGAAACCTTACATTTTCTGTTGTGTTTAAAATTCCGGAGGGTAGTGTATTTTATTGCTATATTGTGTTGATATCAATTGTGATTTTCCGGTATTTATAATGACTTACTTTCATGTAATTAAATAGTTGTGAATGATGAAATAAACTGTTTCTATTTGTTTTGCATACTTCTGTTTCAAGGCTCTCTTCCTTTTAGACAGGGCAGGGCAGGGTAGGGCAGGGCAGGATTAAGCTACATTTGTTTTGTCTCTTTAAGGCTACTCACCTAAGGCTTTTAATAGTAATATTGGTTTTTAGTCAACAAGCGCTCTTGTATATTATTGGTGAAATAAAAAGTTCTGAAGTTCCGAAGGGCAGGGTAGGGCAGGGCAGGGGCAACTATATATTTTTAAAGCAATACATTGTCCCACCTGTGTGGTCCAAAAGGCCAGTAGCCTGGTCAAAATTACTAGCCTGTGTTGTACTATCGACCAGTTGCCTGGTCAGAATAACTAGTCTGTATTGTCCTATAGACCAGTTACCTGGTCAGAATTACTAGTCTGTGTTGTCCAAAAGACAAATTACCTGGTCAAAATGACTAGGCTGCGTTGTCCAAAAGACCAGTGTATCTAGTCAAAATTACAAGCCTGTGTTGTCCTAGAGACCAGATACCCGTTTAGAATTACTAGCCTGTGTGGTCCTAAAGACCAGTTACCAGTTCAGAATTACTAATTCATTCATCATGCTTACTACTAAGGTAGTCAAGCTAACTATCAGGTGTAATAAGAATGACTATCCTTTAGTCAGTTCCATGATGGAATTGAGCAGTTGACATGATTACAGTGTAGTCAGATTGACTCAAAAAGTAGTCAGGTATGACTATATAAGGGTAAATTTTACCAATAAGGTAGTGATTATGACCATTTAAACCTAGTAACAATGACAACTATAAAGACATTGCATGTGCCAGTAAGGTAGTCAATTTGATCACCAGCTCATAGCATTGACTACTAAGTTGTACATCTTACTAACCCAAAGTAATGTCACATTGACTACCCTTTAGTAATTTTGACTCAAGGAGTTGTCGGTTTAGGCACCAGGGTATTACCACTCTAGAGTTGTCATGGTGACTACCCTGTGTTTAGAGTGCAGAGACTATATTCTTCAATGTATACATACCAATATATATATAAAATAACGTGGGAGAATATGCATGCACCAATAAGACACTGTTTCATCAAACAATATGCATAAGTGACATATTCACAATGAACTATCCCCAAGTTGATGCCCTCAGGTCAGGCTAGTCAGCTGTATTTCCTTATATTCATCACATGCTACTGGTCTATCCTGACCGCTCTGTACAGAGCATGCCTTCATATGAGCAAATTGAATGTGAGCATCTGGTAAATCAACAAGTGACAGAATGTGTCAGGTCCAGTCAAGTCAAAGGAAATCTTTGCCCACCATCTTAGAGGAGACTAGGTCGCTTCTTGGTGCCGGAGACTACAAGGTGACATGATCATGATTCCTTTCTACTCCAGAATGATTAGGTTAATAGCCTGGTAGGTTTGTACAGGAAACACGCAACTACATGTGTCAGAGACATATTCTCTGCACTCTAAAAAAAATCGGGACTATACTGGTTCTTTAAATGGAAAATGATTTTTTTAAAAACCAAATTTCCATGAAAATTCATTATGGATTTTTCAAAAAAACATTTTTGATTTTACAAACCAGTTTTGTCCCGAAATTTTTTATAGTGTGCAAGATTCTCCTTTGACAAATTAGGTAGTCCCTGCGTGGCTTTGAATAAAATCATTCACTGTTCCCTATAATACAATGGCTGAACAGGCAAATCTTATTCCAGCAGTGTTGTCTGTGGTGGCAACAGTTAGCATGCAGTGGCAATGATTAACTTGCAGTCGCAATATTTAGTCAGGACAACGTATAGTCAGTGCATCGGTGATGGGTAGCTGTTTTCATAAATTCCACTTATTTGATATATTCTGTTGTAATAAACATGCTTTGACATCTATCTAAAGATAATAATGTTTATCATCTGTAATTTAACCAGAGGCCTTTTTTCAACCCCAACAGTAAACACACTCAAACGAGTCAAGAAGAGTACTGTTCTTGTGTGTAAACTTGGCTTATAAAAAAGAATAGAAGACTGATAAAATTACTGCGAACTGTGATTACAACTACTGAAGTCCTGGTCTCTGATTTCCCTTCCAGATATTGTATCTCTGACACAAAGACAGATGAGATAAAGATGCCCCATGTTCGCTCGAGCAGTCCTGGGACTTGATATTGCTTTTTGGACTCAAAATTGTGTGACTTATGAAATAGTTACTTGCGTGTAGGAAGACATGATATGTTGTTTAGTGGTGATGAGAGTTTGAAGTGATAAATTGGCATTAGTGATTTCCTTGCCCACCCTATCCATTACCATGTTTGATTCTTCCCTTTTTTGCTGGTTTATTACTGCTTTGATAGTAGCATAATTGTCATGTAGCCATTTCTTGGCTTACATGCAAAGTTTCAAACTGATGCCATTATGTGTCTGCCCAATTCTTAATGACTTAGACTACTTGCTCACCTTGCATATTTTCAAATATGTTTCCTATAAAGCTTTTATCTCCTAATAAAGAGAGTTGACTCCAAGCTCTTCGAATGAGTCACCAAAAAATCATATGTGATGATACTTCATAAAACATTTGGTATTAGCAACCTCCCCATTTCATAGAATAAGAGAGAAATCCTATCTCTTGATACCTTGTATTTAGTGTCAATGAAGCCTATGTAAATCAAATTTGTGTGGGAAAGGCAGAGAATTTTGACAACGGATCTGTTAGTGTCGAATCTGTGGATGCTTGACTATCATTGAAGGTGAATGGATAAAATGAGAAAACAACTGCATGACCATAATATTATGATGCATCATTTGCCGAACTATCACTATTTAATTTCATTAGATAACTAGGCATTTTCCTGCACCACATAATTATATATGTATGTGATGCAGGAAAATGCCAAGTAATCTAATGGTTGCTTCTTCCAGACCACAATTTCGATTATACCCCAGTAACTTCACACCACAAATTTCAAAACATAATAATATCAATCATCAGATGCCTTAATAATCCTGATTAATCACAAAACAAATTGTTAGGTATATTTTGGTTGGTAGTCTTTGTCCCAGTAGTTTAACTGTTCCAATGACCATGAGGAGGAAAGAGTGCTGACTGGCATCTTGTCTCAGTTTCAAGGCTAAACATGTAGAGGAAACAGCAATAAACCTTGAGGAACTCATTGCTACTCATTGTTGATGCTTTTCAGGAAGCTTCCATGGGTCTCATTGGAGGATTTGGTAATGATAGGAGATGAATCCATATAATAAGTAGAGAAGTCAGAATTACTGATTTTGCAGTCGTCGCAGACACGTTATAGCAACTCTCAGGGTAGATTAATGGAGAAAAAGACAGCAGACAATGTTGTAGCACGTGCATAATTGTCAAGCTAACAAAAAAGTGTTAGTGATTATCTTATTCCAGTAAATATTTGCCTAACACATGTGCTTATTGTTTGTTCATTGAAATGACACAAAGCATTGAGAAATTGTTGTCCTGATAACGCTACTCATGCTGATTAATATACCGTTACGTTAAGCTGATCTTATTGTGTAGCAGACCCTCGTTCTTGAATATCCTGAGGCATTTCTCCATATTACTGACCAAATGGACGTTGAATGTTTCTTGACATTATTTAATGTGTAGTCAGCCAAGTGGTATGATGATTAAAAAATCATCGACAGGTGAGATTTTGTCAATAGCTATGCCAAAATTATAATTTGACCCCTTCACGGAATGTTATATGTTTCTCTTTCCATCTCGTTTAGTACACATTGGTCTCTCTAGACATCACTTAATTTCCAACAGAGCTTGACTTAACCTCAGACTATGCTTTTGGCTGAGCCTCAGACAAGTCAGTGTGAGATAGAATGTGTCAGACTCTGTCTTGTTGAGAAAAATCTTTGCTGCCCATCTCATGGGAGAACGGGTGACATCCAAGTTTCAGAGAGCACAAGGTGACATATAGTTCTGATTCCAACTACAACAGAATTGATGAGATTTACAATCACATATGTTTGCAAGGAGACAGTCCTGAATGCATGACAAGAATCACTTTGGATGCCATATGTCACAGAGCCGTCTGAACTGCTACTTCGGGTAATGCCAAAACCAATCCAATGGCATAATTTGGTAAAATGCAGCAAGTTATATGATGTAACAATAAGCAGTTAACACATCCTGGGCCTTCAAGGGCATCATTGTACTGCAGGTTTTCCCTTTAAGGTTATCATTATACTGCAGGTTTTCCCTGACTAGAGGACTGACCTTTTGACAACATTAAAAGGAAGGACTTCAGCACAGGGCTGCAGTTTTATGAAAAATGAGAATATGATCAATACTGGATGGGCAAATGGTTATGTTTGTGGGCTGTAAAGACATATCATTTTATATTTAATCTAGCCGCTGATGATGTTGTTTACCAAATTCTTATGAACAAAAATGTTCTATAATTTTGCAGAGCTTACTCTTGCAAATTTAAGCTCAAACAGTTTGGGTGAAGCTTAGAAACAAAGACTGTCCACAACAAATATTGTGCCACAGTAATATTACACATGCAGTCATGTGGTCAATATTTACCTCTATGAACATTTACTTCTGTAGAGGATCCCTCACTTGGGGTAAATGAGTAACATGTTGAGAACTGCTGCAGTCTCTCTCTCATCTCATTAATGAACTCTTGTGAGCGCCATGAACTGAGCTTAGAGGGATGCACTTACCATATTATCAATTTATCTATATACTAATTAGATTTAAACCTTCAGATCAAGCTTGTCTGCCACATGTGCTTTGACTATCATTTGATCTCCCACCGAACTAGCCTACACCTAAGATGATGCTTTTAGCTGAGCATCAGACAAATCACCAAGTGATAGAATGTGTTACAGTGTCAGGCTTTGTCAAGTCAAAGGAAATATCTTCTGGCCATCTCACAGGAGAGTAGATAGATAGATGTTTATTTTTCCAATTTCATAAACAAACAGTACAAGTGTACAAATTTCTCATTATATATAACACAGAAATTAGCGAAGCTAGCAAGAGCCAATACCGGCTGTAATCGCTGCACCTACAAACATGACAAATTATGTAAAATATTTAAAATATACTATGAAGGAAAGCTGAATATGATTGATGGATGAAGAACAAATGTGTTATGAATGATGATGAGGGTGGGATGGTAATGGTGTTTTCAACTTAATTTTTGGCAAATATAACAATTTATGAGAGGACAGGTGAGGTTATACATACTTAACAAATATTCTTTGAGTTTGTATATCAAATGGGGTGATCTTAAATTGTCTTTTACATTGTTTGGTAGGTTATTCCATGCTTGCGAGATCTTAAAACTAAATAATTGCTCTTCTAACTTCGTTCTAATTGGGGGATAATATAAATCATATTGACGTCTTGTAAAATGATTATGCATGTCATTGCGAATTGCTAGTTGCTGGGTATGGTATTGTGGTAGGATTTTGAGTTTATGTTTTAAGACTAGGTCAACTTTTGGTGCTGGAGACTACTAAATGACACACATGATCATGATTCTGAAGTTACTAGCCTGATACGTTGTGGAGGAAAAGAGCATATTGTAGACAGGATTACCTATGTGGTTGGTGTCTGGCCGTGTTTATTTCAGAGACATATTTAGTGTCCTCTGCCACAATATTGACTAGCACATTTTGTGGTCTTTCCTTTAACCAAGAATCATGCACTAGTATCATATTGTGGCTGAAGGGCTGATCCTTAATCCTGCAGTGTTGAATAAGAGAGATCCCATTGGTTATGGTTACTGTGCTGTGACTGCCATATGTATCAATATCTAGTGAGGATGATTGTGATAGGTACAAGTAGCTATAGGGAGTAATGCAGCTTCAATATTGTCTCTTCATCAATTCCAACAATACATCCTCTCATCTAATGCATGTAATACACATGCTACCAAATTTATCTGAAGATACTAAATTTCATTATTGTTTACTAGACAGTAAACATACTCAAACGATTCTAGGAGAGCATCGGTCTTGTGTGTAGACTTGGTTGGTAAAAGCAGATGACTGATAAAATTCCAACGAACTGTGATTACAACTCCTGGTCTCTGATTTCCCTTCGAGATATTCTATCTCTGACAGAAAGACAGATGAGAGAAAGATGCCCCCTGTTCCCTTGAGCAGCTGAGGGACTTGATGTTGCTTTTTCTGATTCAAGCCTGTGTGACTTCTGAACTGATCATTTGCGTGTAGGAAGGGCTCATCATACTTGCACTTAGTTGTGATGACACATTGAGGTAATAAATCACAGTGATCATTTCCTTGCTCACCCCATCCATTACCATAATTCACCATGTTTGATTCTTCTCTTCTACTAGTTTGTCAATTTGTCGATAGTACAGTATGTCATGATGCCTTTCTCAAGGTTATAATAATTCCTGGTCCTGAAAGGGTTCTGTGGCCTAATGGTCAAGAGTACTTGTTTACGCAATCACATACTCTGAGGTTGTTGGTTCAAACCTCCAGTGCCTGATCTAAATTGTGTCTGAGCCAATGGGACGTCAAATGGAGACCTATTGTATCCCATATTGTTTGCTTGGGCAATTGGAAGTCATATGCCAATTACGAAAAAATGAAGAATGCCAGGGCATTGGAAACTTGGGCAATTTTGGAAGGTCTGTTCTGAACTGAAAAGGCCTGGAAAAGTTCCCAGGTCCTGTGTAAACCACATTTCCAACACCCTTAGGAAATTGTGCTGACTTGTACTTTCCTGGGCTTAACTTGAGCATGACACAGTATTGATCCTCGAGGAGCCTCTTACAGCCGATTCTCTTTGGAAAAGTGCTACTGGAGATGTTAATTCCTCACGAAACTTCAATGTATTTATGCCATATTTTGTCCAAGATATGAGTAATGTGTACTGTTTTAAAAGGTGAAGAATTGAAAATACCATTGTTTTTGTCTTATCCCTATAATATCTTGTTTTGTATCATAGACGTGCCCAGACATTTCATTCGTTATAACAAAAATATTTCCTCTAAACATATCTTTGGAGATCACATTTCTAAAGGAAAGGTGTTCTTCAATGATATTATGCTACATCAACCATATGCCTTTCTATAAACAATGCGGGATAACCAACTAGTCGGCTGTGCATGTCTTTATACACATTGTAACATTCTGTAGGTCTCTCGAAACATCACTATTGAACTGTACTAAACCTCAGACGATGCTTTTGGCTTAGCTTCAGATTAATCAACAAGTGATAGAATGTGTCAGGTTCTGTCAAGTCAAAGGAAGTCTTCCTTGCCGTCTCACTCGAGACTAGATCGCCTCTTGGTGCCAGAGTCTACAAGGTGACACACATGATCATGATTCCTTCCAACACCGGAATGATTAGATTAATGGCCTGATGCGTTTTAGCAGGAAGAGGGGATCTAGGTAGACAGGATCACCTTGGATGGTGCATTTTCACAGTGCCACCTGCAGTATCAACTGCCTTATCCAACCTTCAACCAACGTTTGCTCTCTGTATGGTTGAAGAATAATGTAATGTAATCATTGCTTATGTTTAACGATAAAAAGAAGCAGAATACAGTCAAACCAGGAGATGCAGTATATAGGTGTGCTCTTAGGGTATATGTTCCAAACCACACCAGAACTCAATCGCATGGAACATAAAGCTGGAAGATGTCTTTTCTTGTTCGCAGGGTTCTACATGTATGTTGAGGCAAGTAATTTAAGGTCAAAATCATGTGGTAACTGACGGCTATATGACTTACTTCCCATGTGATACACCTAAAAGGACAACATGGCAGAGTTTTTATATTTTCAGTCTCATTAAGCCAAATGTACTATCTAGTCATTTCTTATTTCTTAATCAACTAGTCCTTTCCCTAACCAAAACACACATTAAAGAATTTAGAACAACGTTTGAAGTGCAGAGTCAACCGATAAAAGCAGAAGAGTGAGCCAACTGATAAAATGCCAGTCAGCTGTGATAGGGTGTCAGCTGTGATTACAACTCTGGTCTCTGACTTCTCTTCAAGATACTGTATCTTTGACAGACAGATAGAGGAGAAAGAGATCCCCCTGTACTCTCTAGATACTCAGGGACTTGATATTGCTTTCTTAACTCAAATCCGTGTACTGTGTAGCTTCTACACTGTTTATTTGTTCGTAGTAAGGGGTCATCATTATATTATGTCATTTTGTCGTTGGTGATACTCTAGGGTGAGAGATAGGCAAATGTGATTACGTTCCTCCTGTCACTTGTAACCATAATAGGAATTGTTTGGTTATTATAATATATATATATATATATGTACTGGTTCAGCACTGATTCCAGAGTAGAACTTGTAATTTTGTATTTTCTCAAGGTTGTATTCATTTTTTATTGCTGCAGAAAAGGTGACAATGTTTATACAAACAAGCAAAACAAAACACTTGGATAGCCATGCAATTCAGATCAGAAGAGGCCAGACATGTTTCCTTGTCTTACCACCTATCCAAAGACCCCAAGGAAATTGTGCTGACTTGTTCTTTTCTGGGCTTAACATGAGTATGAAACAGTATTGATCCTTGAGGAGCTTCTTACAGCTGATGCTCTTAAGGAAAATGTAACCGGAGATGTTACTGCCTCATGAAAGGTTCAACGCATTCACAGTTATGTAAATCATTAATTGTAAACTGATTTAATTAATGTTGCATATGATGTATACAAACCGTTAAACTTATTTGCACCGGTGTTTGCTTTCATAATTTATCTTATAGTCCTTGTCATACTTACGTGGAATCTCAAGTTTTTTTTCTATGCTGTCGAACTGTGATGTCAGAGATGACTCTATTCTAGCATTGCAATATATGTAAATTAACTACAAGCTGTGATGTCATTTCAAACTGGGTCGGATTCCCCAGCTTCTAACCAATGCGAATCCACCAAACTGAGCATCACAGTTTCAACTCAGTGTCAGAGTTAAAATTAGGTCTGTGAAAAACCCATGCAAGTTTGACATCACAGCCTCTCAGCCAATGGGCTGCCAGAACAAATATACATAACATGAGCGATGTGTTTACAAACAAATTGTCAAAGCCTTCTGTTTTTACCAACTTCCATCAAAGTTTAAAGTTGTAAGTTAGCAAGTTTGTAGATTTATCAAACAACTCTGTGGGGATTATAACAGTTGTCTACTGTGAATGCTCACAAAGCTGCCATTTGGTAGGATTAGACTGGTGATTGCTGTGATAAATCATTGGGATCAAAAATGTAATGCTTCCTTCAATATATCAATGTTTGAACTGTGATGACGTAGTTTACGGTCAGCCCATTGGCTATCAAGCTGTGATGACGTAGTTGTAGGGGCTATCCCTGATAAAACTCTTACTCTGACACTGTGTTGAAACTCTGACGCTCAGTTCAGGAGGATCAACATTGGCTAGAAGCTGGGGAATCTGACCCAGTTGAAATGACATCACAGCTTGTAGTTAATTTACATATATTGCAATGCTAGAATAGAGTCATCTCTGACATCACAGTTCAACAGCATAGAAAAAAAACTTGAGATTCCACGTAAGTATGACAAGGACTGTAATCTGTCTATCCACCTTCATAAGAGAATACAAGTAACCCTAACCTGAACCATGCCCAGACAATACCCTCATCAGTATCACATTTTGAGATCACCATTTATTGTCAATATCATCACATCTGGCAAGCATAATCTTTTGGCAAATTGAATGGCCAGAGGAGCTGTTGATGAACTAGTCAGTAGACTTTACAAGACACTCAATTTGTAACAACAACAAAATTTTGCTTTAAACATGTCTAGTGAGACTGCATTTCTAATATGAAAGACATGTTGTATAACTTCTCTAAACAATGATAGAGAACTTGTTTACATTAATTAAATACTGTTCTGTCAATATGTAGAGGTCATGTGTTCGTCATTAACAATTCCCAAATTGAAATCTTCAGGTCATATAAGTTGGCTGCATGTTGCTTGATGCAACGGAATCTGTAGATTTATCAAGAATATCACCTGATCTCTTACTGAGCTGGGCTGAACCTTCGACGATGCTTTTGCCTGAGCATCAGATAAATCAACAAGTGATAGAATGTGTCAGGTTTCGTCAAGTCAAAGGAAGTCATCCTTGCCATCTCACAGGAGACTGGATCGCCTCTTAGTTGCAGAGACTACAAGATGACACACATATGATAATGATTCCTTGCAACACCGGAAAGATTAGATTAATGGCCAGATACATTTTAGAGCTTTTTAGCAGGAAGAGAGGGTCTAGGGAGACAGGATAACCTCAGATGGTGCATTTTCACAGTGCCACCTGTAGTATCAACAGCCTTATCCAACCTTCAACCAAATTTTGCTCTCTGTCTGGTTGAAAAATAATTTAATGTAATCATTGCTTATGCTTAACGATAAAAAGAAGCAGAACGCAGTCAAACCAGTAGATGTAGTATATAGGTGTAGTCTTAGGGCATAGGTTCTAAACTACACAGGAACTCTGGCAATCGCACGGAATATAAAGCTGGAGGATGTCTTGTCGTATACTAAGGGTTCTATGACGAGACAAGTAATTTAAGGTCAAAATTATCTGGTAACTGAAAGCTATATGAAATTCTTCTCATGTGATTCATCTGAAGGAAAAAATGGCAGAGTTTTTATATTTTCAGTCTCATTAAGCCAAATGTACTATCTAGTCATTTCTTATTTTATTAATCAACTGGTCTTTTTTCGCAGCCCAAAACACACTTAAAAGAAGTAGAAGAACATGTGAAGTGCAGAGTCAACCGATAAAAGCAGAAGAGTGAGCCGACTGATAAAATGCCAGTCTGCTGTGATTACAACTCTGGTCTCTGATTTCTCTTCAAGATACTGTATCTTTGACAGATAGATAGAGGAGAAAGAGGTTCCCCCTGTACTCTCTAGCTGCTCAGGGACTTGATATTGCTTTCTTAACTCAAACCTATGTAGCTTTTATATTGATCATTTGTTCGTAGCAAGGATTCATCATGACACATAAATATAGGCTATATGTCACTTTGTCCAGTGAAGGAAATGGAAAATTTTTGTCGGGGGAGCTCTTGGCTCTTCCGGCACCGGCTCGCAATTCCAAATTTTCACAAGAGAAAGAATTCATTTACCTGACCATAATTTGGGCTAAAAATATCATGAGGACTGACAAATAACATGATAATTGTAATTTCACCACTGATCATCGGGGGAACTGTAGTAGGATACAGCTACCCCTGTTTTTGATCAAGGGAGCTCAGATCCCCCGAGCTCCCCGCCCATTTCCATCACTGACTTTGTCATTGATGATACTCTAAAGTGAGAGATGTGCATATGTGACTTCTTTCCTCCATTCACCTGTATCCATAATTGGAATTGTTTGGTTCTCATATAATATTTACTAGTTCACCATTGATTGCAGAGTAAAAACCTGTATTTTTGCTTTTTCTCAAGGCTGTATTCATTTTTTCCTTTTTGAATAAAAAGTGACTCCATGTTTATGCTAACATAAAAAACAGAAAACTTTGATAGCCAATTAAGATCAGACCAGACATGTTTCCTTCTTTTACTACCTATCCAAAGGCCCTGAGGAAATTGTGCGGACTTGTACTTTTGGGGGCTTAACATGAGTATGAAACAGTATTGATCCTTGAGGAGCTTCTTACTGGAGAGTGGAGATATTACTGCCTCATGAAACGTTCAATACATTTATGTCATATTTCGTTTCATGTATATTACTATGCATCATAAATTATCTACACATTTAATCAATGTTGCATATGCAGGTATACTAAAAGTGGAACTTACTTTCCCTGGTATATATTTTCATACATCTTATTCTGTCTATCCACCTTCATCGTATAATACAAGGAACCCTAACTGGAACCATGCCAGGGCAATACCCTCATCAGTATCAAATTTTAAGCTCACCATTTATTGTCAAAATAAACACATCTGGCGAGCTTAGTTTTTTGTGGAATATTGAATGACCAGAGGAGCTGTTGATGAATTAGTCTGTCTACACCAAACATGTACTCAGTTTGTAACAATAGAAGGTTTTGCTTTTGAAACACGTCTGATGAGACTGAATTTCCAGTATGAAAGATATTTTATATAACTTTTATAAACAATGACCGAGAATACTGTTCTATCAATATGCAGACTGCAGAGGACATACAAGTGTTCATTATGACCCGTTCCCAAACTGATGTCTTAAGGTCAGGCTAGGCAGGTGTATGTCTTTTAAATATTTATCACACTCTACTGGTCTATCAGGAACATCACTAGATCTTCCGCTGAGCTAAGCTAAACCTTTGACGATGCTTTTGCCTGAGCATCAGATAAATCAACAAGTGATAGAATGTGTCAGGTTTCGTCAAGTCAAAGGAAGTCATCCTTGCCATCTCACAGGAGACTAGATCGCCTCTTGGTGGCAGAGACTACAAGATGACACATATGATCATGATTCCTTCCTACACCGGAATGATTAGATTAATGGCCAGATAGGTTTGTGCAGGAAGAAAGAATCTAAGGATATAGGATCACATTAGATGGTGTATTTCACCTGCAGTATCAACCGCCCCTCTATAGTTGAAAAATAATGTTATGTAATCAGTGCTTATGCCTAGTGCTAAAAAAGAAACAGAATAGGTACAGCCAAACAGTGAGATGCAATTAAAATACAGTGCAATACCTGTGTAGTCTTAGGGCATAGGTTCCAATCCACACTGGGAACTCACTGGCAATCGAGTATGATATAGTTGGAGGATGCCTTGTACTCAGGGTTCTCTGCTGAGGGAAGTTCAAGGTATTTTTAAGGTCCACATTGTCTGGTAACTGAAGGCTATATGAATTTCTTCCCATGTGATTGCATATGAAAATACTATTTATATTTTCATCTTATACTCGTGAAGCTAAATGTGTTATCTGGTCATTTCTTATTTCTTAATCAACTAGTAGAAGAACATGTGAAATGCAGAGTCAACCGATAAAAGCAGAAGAGTGAGCCGGCTGATAACTCTGGTCTCTGATTTCTGTTCAAGATACTGTATCTTTGACAGATAGATAGAGGAGAAAGAGATTTCCCGGTACTCTCTAGCTGCTCTGGGACTTGATATTGCTTTCTTAATTCAAACCAGTGTAGCTTCTATACTGATCATTTGCTCATAGTAAGGGGTCATCCTTTCAAACATATATATATATATATATGTCACTTTGTTGATGATGATATTCTGCATTTCTAATATGAAAGGCATGTTGTATAACTTCTGTAAACAATGATAGAGAACTTACTAGCGTCCAAAGGTAAAACCTACTAAGTCACATTTTGAAGTTTCTGAGAAAACTGACTATTAAGTTCCAGTCCTTGCAGTAAGAGATGGACTTATTGGGATTTGCCAGTGTCATTCTGGGGTAATGGACCACTTTATGAAAATCTAACATTAATGAATATATAGAAACGTGTCTCAGAAGTCCTGTTTTGACGGTAACTCAATTTGGCCCAAAATGTGACTTACTAGTATAGGTTTTCCCTTTGGACGCTAGGACTTGTTTACATTAACTAAATACTGTTCTGTCCATGTGTGACATGTGTTCATCATTAACAATTCCTAAATTGAAATGTTCAGGTCATATAAGTTGGCTGCATGTTGCTTGATGCAACGGAATCTGTAGATTTATCAAGAATATCACCTGATCTCTTACTGAGCTGGGCTGAACCTTCGACCATGCTTTTGGCTGGGCATCAGACAAGTCACCAAGTGATAGAATGTGTCAGGTTCTGTCAAGTCAAAGGAAATCTATGCTGCCATCTCACATGAGAGCAGATCACCTCTTGGTGCCAGAGACCACAAGATGACAAAAATGATTATGATTCCTTCCTACACCTACTCTGTTAGATTGATTGCCAGATAGATTTGTAAAGGAAGAGAGGGTCTCCGAACAGGAATAAATCAATTAATTAAAAGTATATATGTCACCGAGCTTAAAAGGTGACTCTATGTCTATACTAACATGTAAAAAACAAAAAACTTTGATAGCCAATTAAGATCAGAAGAGGCCAGACATGTTTCCTTGTTTTACCACCTATCCAAAGACCCTGAGGAAATTGTGCTGACTTGTACTTTTCTGGGCTTAACATGAGTATGAAACAGTATTGATCCTTGAGGAGCTTCTTACAGCTGATGCTCTTAAGGAAAGTGCTACTGGAGAGTGGAGATATTACTGCCTCATGACAGGTTCAATACATTTATGTCATATTTCGTTTCATGTATATTACTATGCATCATAAATTATCTACACATTTAATCAATGTTGCATATGCAGGTATACTAAAAGTGGAACTTACTTTCCCTGGTATATATTTTCATACATCTTATTCTGTCTATCCACCTTCATCGTATAATACAAGGAACCCTAACTGAACCATGCCCAGACAATACCCTCATCAGTATCACATTTTGAGATCACTGTTTGTTGTCAAAATAAACACATCTGGCAAGCAGGTTTTTTTTGGCAAATTGAATGACCAGAGGAGCTGTTGATGATTTGGTTGGTCTTTACCAGATGTGTACTCAATTTGTAACAACAAAGGGTATTGCTTTAAAAGCACGTCTGATGAGACATTTTATATAACTTCTATAAACAATGGTGGAGAATTTGTTTGCATTAATTGAATACTGCTCTATCAATACACAGACTGCAGAGGACACACATGTGTTATGACCCTTTCCCAAATTGATGTCTTAAGGTCAGACTAGGCAGGTGTCTTTTGAAATATTCATCACATTCTACCGGTCTATCAGGAACATCACTAGATCTTCCGCTGAGCTAAGCTAAACCTTTGACCACACTTTCGGCTCGGCATTAGATAAATCAACAAGTGATAGAATGTGTCAGGTTCTGTCAAGTCAAAGGAAATCTATGCTTGCCATCTCACGGGAGACTAACGCACCTCTAAGACTTGGTGCCAGAGACCACAAGTAAAGGTGTCACACATGATCATGATTCCTTCCAACACCGGAATGATTAGCTTAATTGCCAGACAGATGTGTGCAGGAAGAGAGGATTTCTGTACAGGAATGAATAAATTCAGATGGCATATGACACAGTGTCACTTGTAGTAACACTTGTCAAATATCACCTGACTGGTCTGATCAATCAAATAAAGTTCTATATTCGTAAAACTGAGCAAAATTTACAATCCAGGAATTTTCTGAGATCAGAAATCTTCAATAAATATTCTCTGTTAGACTGACTGCCACCTTGTTCATTTTCTGATGTAGTTAAGTTGTCTTTCAGTCGTTTTGCTGAATAATATGATATCTATGGCAATAATGGCGATATATTGATTTAGTTCAACAAGGTACAATGTCAATCTTACATTGATGAAGAGCGATAAATGCTTATTTGTCAGTTTTTCTTGCATAGAATTATTTTCTAGTGCATGGAAGTGATCCGAAAAGGCAGTTGGTTTGATCCAATTTCATTAATTACAATTGAAATATAGACTGAATTTATGTGGATAAATACTCATCACTATGTGTTTTCACTCTCATTGAGAACAAAATTATTCTTTTTAAGAAAAAAACTTAAAATATTCTTAAGGAATATTTTCAGATGACATGCATGTACAATATTATGTATTCCCTTTGAAAATATCTAGAATATATTGTAGACCATAGAAGGCAACACATCTGTCAATTTGGATTCACCTTGTGAAAGCCCATGAAGCTTAAGTCATCCATCTTCATTTTTGACATGGCACATAAATATCTAGAGTTGAGGAGCTACATTTGCCTTAAGATGTCAGAGGGGACTTAATTGACTCAGAATATCCAGTGTATTATTATATATGCATATCCAAAATAGGCCTGATAAAAAAAGAGACTACAAAACCTGCTATTTGTTGATAATTATGTGATAAATTGCTGTTCCTCATCCAAAATAATGGTTATGGCAACCAAATACCTGAATCATAATCTTGGGTCCAACATCCAATCTTTTTGTAGAGTTTAGAAAGAGAAATGATACCGTTATCATCTTTACTATGAGAACTAGGAAACTAGACTATGCGCTTCACCATCAACTGATTCACACTCCAGGAGCTACCGCAACTAACTTCAAACAGTGTCTCTTTTTTGTCCAATCTAGATCTACAACACACCACTTTGTCACCTTGCTAGAATTCTAATTTGCTTCCAATTGCTTCAATGTCACTCTCCCGGTGAAGATTGATTGCCTTTGGATAATGGATTCACCTCAAAAAAAGAAAATCTAAACTTTATGAAGAGTGATAGTTGCTGTTTGAATGTTTTCTCAATCTCATAATGGTTCTTTTAATTTCTTGTGGTGCAGTTTGTTTAATATAATATTAATTAGCAGGTATCACTTCTTTCAGACATGATTTCTTGTTTAAACATCCATTCTTTGTTAAAAGAAGCAGAACATGAAACCAAAGCATTCCTATAATCATTACCTTTTTAGACCTTGCTTCAACAGCTTAGGTCTAAACAGTTAAAATTATTTTTAAATGAACGGCTGAACCCAGTCTTTTCACCTCTGCACAGATCATTTGGCAGTCTGTCAACTGAGAACGAACAAAACCAGTGTTTTTAGACACCCTTCTGCCAAAAACAGCCACCCTGTGGTGCTATATAACTGTACAAAGGGAAACCTATTTGATCACCCATTTCTATCTATATAATAACTGGTGTGTCTGGTCACATTTGCAGGTGCCCGAAGGCTTGAGTCTGTCCACCAAATTGTACATCACTTTCTTGTCTATTTAGCATTGGTTTGGTGACTTCCACTCACACACAACAAGGGGTTGATGTCTTTCACATGAATGCAATATATATGTTCACATTCTGCTATATTTGAGGTATTAGTTAGGGTCTCATAGCACTGCTTGGGGTTCTGGGTTGCATTTCCAGTCACTGACAAGTCTTCGAGAGACATCTTGAAAACATTCAGAAGACACCAAAGATCACTACACGAAAAGTTATCTTACATAGATTTTATAATAACTATAACCAATGATGGAGAATTTGTTTACAGTAATGGAATACTGTTCTATCAATATGCAGACTGCAGAGGACATACAAGTGTTCATTATGACCCATTCCCAAACTGATGTCTTAAGGTCAGGCTAGGCAGGTGTATGTCTTTTGAAATATTCATCACATACTACTGGTCTATCAGATAAATCAACAAGTGATAGAATGTGTCAGGTTCTGTCAAGTCAAAGGAAGTCTTGCTCGCCATCTCACAGGAGACAGGATCGCCTCTTGGTGGCAGAGACTACAAGATGACAAACATGATCATGATTCCTTCCTACACCGGAATGATTAGATTAATAGCCAGATAGGTGTATGCAGGAAGAGAGGATATAGGTAGACAGGATCACCTTAGATGGTGTATTTCACCTGCAGTATCAACCGCCCCTCCATAGTTGAAAAATAATGTTATGTAATCACTTCTTATGCCCAGTGATAAAAAGAAACATAGGGTCATTCCATGTCAGATCAACAAGTGGCTTCCACCACCCCGTCTGCGAATTGGCTGAAAAAAAAAAAATTGTTATTTGATGTCTCAAAAGATGAACTTCCTGAAAATTTCAGCTCAATCGGTCAATTTTTCATGATTTGGCTGAGGTTTGAAAATTGCTCAATTTACCAGTTTTTCAGGCATCGTTTTGACCACAATTACATTGTTTGCTCAATAAATCACTTAATACTCAACCTTGAGCTTTGAAATTCGGGATCTACACTAACTGGACTATGGAAAAGAATCTTTGGTAGACATTTATTGCTTTGCTAAAACGATAATGCAACCGTGGTCTTGTTAAATTCCCCCCTCAAAAATCAATGTTAACCACAAAAAAATTCAAATCTCCTATAGGTATTCCGGGTATAGATACAAAATTCCTAGGATATACTCTACATAAGTATGGTCAAATAATAGTAGAAAATTGGAGATATGTTCAGCCTCCTTTTTTTGATATAAATTTTGTAAAAAACAAAAAAAAAAAAATTAGCTGGATTGCAAGAGGTATAGGTGGCACATCCCTGAAACTTTCCTATTATCTTTCATATCAGTAGAATATGATACAGAAAATAATTCAGGACTATTCTCAGCTTACTTTAGGTTCCTCTGAATTTTGAATATTATTAGAGACAGATTAGTATTCAAAATTTGCAGAACCTAAAGTGAGCTGAATATATTCCTGAATTATTTTCTGTATTATACCCTATATATTGGAAAGATAATAGGAAAGTTTCAGAGTCGGCCACCTATATCTCTTACAATCCAGCTAATTTTGTTTTTGACATAACACAAATGTATGATATTTTTTGAAAATTTATTTAAAAAAAACGAGGCTGAACACATCTCCAATTTTCCACTATTATTTGACAATACATATGTAGAATATACCTGAGAAGTTTAAAAGCTGAGTCTATGATACCTTTTGCAGAAGGTCTACTCAACAGTTGCATTGCTGTTACAGACAGAATAATATTCAAAATACCGAGGAACCAAAAGTAAGCTGAACATATTCCTGAATTTTTTTCTGTATTATATATGGATGTGAAAGATAATAGGAAACTTTCAGGGATGTGTCACGTGTACTTCTTGAATTCCAGCTAGTTTTGTTTTTTACATACTGAAAAATATACAATATTTTTCAAAAATTTATATTAAAAAAACGAGGCTGAACGCATCTCCAATTTTCAACTATTATTTGACCATACATATGTAGAATATATCCTAGGAATTTTATATCTATACCTGGAATACCTATAGGAGATTTGAATTTTTTTGTGGTGAACATTGATTTTTGAGGGTGGAATTTAACAAGGCCATAGCTTTGTGATCGTTATAGCAAAACAATAAATGTCTATCAAAGATCCTTTTACATTATCCAGTAAGCGTAGATCCCGAATTTCAAAGCTCAAGGTATAGTATTAAGCGATTTATTGAGCAAAGAATGTAGTTGTGGTCAAAACAATGCCTGAAAAACTGGTAAAATGAGCAATTTTCAAACCTCAGCCAAATCATGAAAAATTGACCGATTGAGCTGAAATTTTCAGGAAGTTCATCTTTTGAGACAAATAAGATGTAATTTTTTCAGCCAATTCGCAGCGAGGTGGTGGAAAATTTCTCGAAAATCTGATGATTTGACACGGAATGACCCCATACTGAAGTTTTTCAGGATAAGGGAACTTCGCTTTACTAAGAACTTATGTCCATTAAGGCTTAGTGGAGGTCACTAAGAGGGGGTAATCAAACCGTTTTATGCAAATTTTTTAATAATCTTATTGAATATGTTTTCAAACATATTATATGTTTCGCTTGAGCCAACCTACAGTGAGATTGTTATAATGCATAACAGAGATCATAACATGAGCATGTAAAGGGACATTCTTAGTAGTCACCTTAGTTCCCATATCCTGAAAAGCTTCAATAGGTACAGCCAATTGCTGAGATGTAATTAAATACATTGCAATACCTGTGTATTCTTAGGGCATAGGTTCCAATCCACACTGGGAACTCACTGGCAATCGAGTATGATATAGTTGGAGGATGCTTTGTACTCAGGGTTCTCTGCTGAGGGAAGTTCAAGGTATTTTTAAGGTCCACATTGTCTGGTAACTGAAGGCTATATGAATTTCTTCCCATGTGATTGTATATGAAACTACTATTTATATTTTCATCTTATACTCGTGAAGCTAAATGTGTTATCTGGTCATTTCTTATTTCTTAATCAACTAGTCCTTTCCATAACCAAAACACACATTAAACACAGGCAGTCGCCTGGACTGACTGTACAGTCTGTTTAAAATTACACAAGGTGACTGACTCTGCAGAAAACCCGCTCATCATAGCTGGCAGTGATGTCATAAGGCAGAGCCAATCAGAATGTGTATTTCAAAATTTCTAGTTTTGCAATATCCAAGAGAGGGCTCTGTTTATATCTGAGGCACCATGTGGAAGTTCTCATGGAAGATTCAAGTCCGAAAATTTGTGTAAAATAATCAAATGTATAGGTACAAACTACTTCTATTTGTTGATACATTAAATTTCTGAGGATCAATCACAAAATCCTACTCATATTCACAGTTTTTCAGTGGAAGGACTTGTGGTGTAAAACTCCATAGGTACCTCTCCTGCCAGCTTGGGTGAGCAAACTTGCAGTTGTTCAACAAGCCACAAATCTGCAAGGAATTCCCTTAATTACAGGCAAATTACCTATAATTTCATAGAGTTATGGTGTGGAATTCGGAGTTAACTTGTCAAAATTACAGCTGTGACAAAGTGTTAGATGCTTGAAACTGGACCCTGAAAATGGTGCTGGTATTTGCCTCAGCTTTGGAGTCATGCGCATTGATGATATTTATACTGAATATCCACTGACTGATACATGCAGGGTTGTGCCTGTGATTTAAAGACTTTAGAAGAGCATGTGAAATGCACTGTGAACCGATAACGCAGAAGAGTGAGCAGACTGATAAAATACCAGTCAGCTGTAATTAAAACTCTGGTCTCAGATTTCTCTTCAAGATACTGTGTCTCTGACAGACAGATAGAGGAGAAAGAGTTGTCCCCCCTGTACTCTCTAGCTCCTCCGAGACTTGATATTTCCTTCTTTACTCAAACCTGTGTAGCTTTTAAACTGATTTTTTTTCCTAGTAACAGGTCATCATTACACATGTATAAATATATATATATATATGTATAATTGTAGATGTTACAAGTTTTGTCGTTGATGATATGGTACTCTGAGGTGAGAGATGTGCATATATGACTTCTTTCTTCCAGTCACCTGTAACCGTAATTGGAATTGTTTGGTTCTCCTATAATATTTACTGGTTCAGCATTGATTGCAGAGTAGAAACCTGTATTTTTGCTTTTTCTCAAGGCTGTATTCATTTTTTTCTTGCTGCATAAAAGGTGACTCTATATTTATACTAACATACAAAACAAAAAACTTGGTAGCCAATTCAGATCAGAAGAGGCCAGACATGTTTCCTTGTTTTACCACCTATCCAAAGACCCTGAGGAAATTGTGCTGACTTGTTCTTTTCTGGGCTTAACATGAGTATGAAACAATATAGATCCTTGAGGAGCTTCTTACAGCTGATGCTCTTAAGGAAAATGTAACCGGAGATGTTACTGCCTCACGAAAGGTTCAACGCATTCACATCATTTTTTGTTTCAGTTATGATTACTGTGAATCATTCATTTAATACCGATTTAATTAATATTGGATTCGATAGCCTATAAATGTATATACAAACCGTTAAACTTATTTGCACCGGTGTTTGCTTTCATAATTTATCTTATTCTGTCTATCCACCTTCATAAGAGAATACAAGTAACCCTATAACTGGAACCATGCACGGAAAGAGATGCCCCCTGTACTCTCTACCTCGTCAGTATCACATTTTGAGATCACCATTTATTGTCAATATCATCACATCTGGCAAGCATAATCTTTTGGCAAATTGAATGGCCAGAGGAGCTGTTGATGAACTAGTCAACATTTTGCTTTAAACATGTGTGATGAGACTGCATTTCTAATATGACAGACATGTTGTATAAATTCACTAAACAATGGTAGAGAACTAGTTTGCATACTGTTCTGTCAATATGCAGAGGTCATGTGTTCATCATCAGCCATTCCCATGCAAATTGAAATATCCAGGTGATATAAGTTGGCTGCATGTTGCTTGATGCAACGGAATCTGTCACATTTGTCAAGAATATCACCTGATCTCTTACTGAGCTGGGCTGAACCTTCGACCATGCTTTTGGCTGGGCATCAGACAAGTCACCAAGTGATAGAATGTGTCAGGTTCTGTCAAGTCAAAGGATGTCTTGCTCATCATCTCACAGGAGACCGGAGCACCTCCTGGCGGCAGAGACCACAAGATGACAAAAATGATTATGATTCCTTCCTACACCTACTACGTTAGATTGATTGCCAGACAGATTTGTGAAGGAAGAGAGGACCTCCGGACAGGAATAAATCAATTCAATATGTCACCAAGTCACCTGTGGCATCACCTGCCAAGTATCACCTGCCTGATCCGACCAATCAAATAACCATATTTCAACAACTTTTAAATTGAATTTATAATCTCAATTTTTTTCTGAGAACAGTACGGAAGTGATCTGATAAGGCCTCGATTTGATCAACTTAATTGAAATACAGAATGCTTACATTGTATGTGGATACATGCACATTACTCTGTGTTTTCACTCTCATGGAGAAATGTATTAAGCTCTTCAGGAAAAACAAATGCCTTAAAAATCCTCTTGAAGAACATTTTCAGAGGAATTCAAGAATACTTGCATAATTATACATGCCCGCTGAGAATTTATAAAAATGTAGGCCATGCAGGCCAAGGCTTTTTGATCAGTTTACAGGAAAAATTATTGTTCCTTATCCAAAATAATAGTTTTGGCAACTAAATATCTGACCATTATCTTTGGTCCAACTGCCAATCTTTGTGTAGAGTTTATATAGGTAGATTGAATCATTATCTTCTAAAAAAAGTTACAATGAGTAAAAGCAAACCCATGCCTTCACCATTGTCTGAGTCACACTCAGAGGCTGCCGCAACTGATTGCAAACTGTGATACTTGAGTCTTTCTTGTCCAACCTAGATCTACAACACACCACTTTGTCACTTTGCTAGAATTCTAATTTGCTTTCAATTGCTTCAAATTCACTCCCCCAATGACGATCGATTGCCTTGGAATTATGGTTTCAGCTCACAAAAAGAAAATGTAAAGTTTATGAATAGTGATGGACGGTTGCTGTGTGCATTTCTTTCTCTATCTTATCACAGTGTGCATTTTTTCTCTATCTTATCTCAGCTCTCTTAGCTCTTGTGGTGTTGTTTGTTTGATATAATTTTAATAAGTAGGTAGTACTTCTTATAGGCATGATTTCTTTTCTAAACATCTGTTCTTTGTTAGAACGAACAGAACATAAACCAAAGCATTCCCATAATCATTACCTATGATTTCTTGTCTGATTACTTCAAGAGCGTAAAGTCTAAACAAATATAACTATTTTTAGATGGAACCATTCTTTTCTGCTCTGGGAAGAAGTGGCCGTCTGCACAGATCATTTTGTGAACAAACACAGCCACAGTGTTTTTAGAGGCCTTTCCGCTGAAAACACCCACCCTTTGGTATTTTATGAACAAAAGGAAACCTATTTAATCATCTGATTCATCTCACTGCCATAGTGAGTCTGGCCACTTTTGCAGCTGACCCATGGCCCCAGCCTGTCCACCACATTATACATCACTTTCTCTACCACTCACACACAACAGGAGAATGGTGTCCTTTCATATGATGGCCATGTATATAACTATGTAGTTGGGGGTCTCATATAGCACTGCTTGAGTTTCATTTCCAGTCACTGACCAGTGGTCGAGAGGCATCTTGACATCGTTCAGAAGACACCCTAGATTCACGAACCCATGTCTTTGCCGAGACAGTAAAAAAAGAAAAAGGTTCTTGAAATTTAAAAGTCACTGACTTTTGTAATAATACACAACGCTCTGAAGTGTATCACTTTGAAGACTCATCACAAACTTCACAGATGTAAATTGCATACAGAAAGACATCAACTTCCATCCATGTCAAATGGAGATCATATTTGCAATGCGGCAATTTTCTATTTTGGGTGATTCCAGCCACTTTATTACTGGAGCTCCCAAAAGAAAGTATTGTTTATCTATACCAGATGAAACTTCTTTGATAATCTAACTGCTATAGTGTGTCTGGCCACATTTGCAGCTGCTCCAAGGCCCCAGCTTGTCCACTACATCACACTCTTGTCCATTTCATATTGACTATGTCCACCTTCAGACAAAACACAGATATTTTCTCACAAAATATAGATGAGGTTCAATGGCTAGAGTTTTCACTGTTTCTCCCTAAGTCCCTACATGCTACATGCTATTAACTTTGCATTTATGTTATACTGGCAAAGAATTAGGCTGAGAAAGAAACTTTTTTGTTTAAATCAAAATTTGTATCTTTTTTTGTTTCATGCAAACACCTGTGGCACACTACCCGTCAGCTTCCTCAAATTCTAATTTCCTTTTAATTGTTTTCAAGTCACTTTGATGAATGAAGAATGATAGATATCGCACAATATCAATTCTGTTCAAAAAGGCAAATCTCAAATTAATGAAGATCGAGTGATGACTGCTTGTAACTTGTAAGCTACTTTTCTCAAACTGAACTTTTGTCTACTGTGCAATATGGAAGTTAAAAAACCAACTTGGTCCTACTTGCCTATTACCCTGTAATGCCTTAAAGCATTTTCCTTACATCCTGCAAACAAAAATAACATCAAAGAGGGAACGAACTTGTATAATGTAAGAAAAACATTGAAAACATTTAAAACATTGCTAACTAAAAAAGAACCATTGAGGATTGACCTTGTCATTAAAACATCTGAAAAACTACTATATGTTGTCAATTTGATCCATAAAGTTAAGCCTGGTTCACATCTAGGCGATTTCTAATTGGGATTAGTGTGCAACAGAGGCAGAGTGAAATTGTGATATAAGTATCTTCTTTATAGTGCGTAGAAGCAAACTCAACTCCATGTGGATTTAAAAACCACTATCTCAGCCACGGACTAGGAGCTACCGCAACTGATTGCAAACAGTGATACTTGTCTCTTTTTTTGTCCAACCTAGATCTACAACACACCACTTTGTCACCTTGCTAGAATTCTAATTTGCTTCCAATTGCTTCAAAGTCACTCTCCCGATGAAGATTGATTGCCTTGGAATAATGGATTCCGCTCAAAAAAAGAAAATCTCAAAGTTAATGAAGAGTGATAGTTGCTTTGTGCATGTTTTCTCTATCTTATGACAGTTCTCTGAGCTCTTGCGATGCAGTTTGTTTAATATAATATTAATAAGTAGGCATCACTTCTTGCAGACATGATTTCTTGCTGAAACACCCGTTCTTTGTTAGAACAAACACAAGTTGGAACCAATATATTCCCTTTATCATTATCCTTATTGCTCCTCTGATTGCTTTGACAACATAGGTCTAATTACTTAAAATTATTTTTAAATGGAAGCCGTCTTTTCAGGTCTGGGCGAAGTGGCTGCCTGCACAGATTATTTTGGAAGTCTATGAATTGAGAACAAACAAAACGACAGCCTTTTTAGACACCTTTCTGCTGAAAACACCCAGCCTCTCGTTTTAATATCTGTCAGGGAACCTATTTGATCATCTAACTGCTATAGAATGTCTAGCCACATTTGCAGCTGACTCGTGGCCCCAGCCTGTCCACCACATTGAACCTCACACACAATAAGGGAATGAGGTACTTTGCCATGAATGCAATGTATGTGTACTTTGAGCACTTGGATCTGTCTACTCAGATGTCATGTTATGATAACCTTAACAAAAATACATTTGGTTGGCAAAAATGCCTACCAGATGTTTTGCATAGGATATGGACTTTTGGTGAAGGAAAAAGTTTATTTCCCACTTCAGACAGAATGAAAAGTTTTTTCAGCACATTGAAAAAAAAAATTGTTTCCACCTGCAGCTAGGGTTCCATAATGTTAAAATTGCGATAAATACGTTTTTCGGACATTCGGAAGCCCCCCTCATTTATCGTCTGGTTGCCCCCTTACAACGTCATGATGTACAGTATATTCAAGCGCTAATGATTCCAGACACCTTACTACTGGAAGCCTTTCCAATAAAGTATTGTTTATCTACACAAAAAGAAACTCGTTTAGTCATCTAACTGCTATAGTGTGTCTGGCCACATTTGCAGCTGCCCCAAGGCCCCAGCTTGTCCACGACATCACAGTCTTGTCTATTTCGTATTGACTACCTCCACCTTCAGACCAGATACAGAGGCTCCCTTAAATATAGTAGAGAGTACAGCAGACATGGTAAAATAGCTGGAGCTCCTTTGACTTTTCCTGAAGTTCCTTGTATTGTTCCGGCGTGGGAGAAGTCTACAAATAGATGTACAAAATCAAGAGGGCATAATGATACATTAATTACTATGATTGTATTCGTTTGAATGCCCCACTTCCCTGAAATAATGTGAGCACCAAAAATACAAAGAAAACGATTCTGGAAGACAACCAATCATGTTTGATGAAAAATCAATGGTTTCTAAGATATTCCATTTGAAATGGAATGAAATTCAGATTGCTTGTCAACGAATAATATGTAAGGGGTGTACAGCATCATTTTTTGTTCCACTTCAAACAAAATGAAGCAATACTAAAAATACCATAAAATGCATGTAATATACTAGACAATGCTATGACAAAAACCATTTTGTTAAATCACTGGAAATGGTGATGATTTATTAGACATTTTCTGGTAATTTTACATTTATCCCAAGGACTCTAATTATAACACTGAAGGATAAATGGAATTAGATAGTGAATTATGCTCCAGTTATGAGCAATAACCATCAAGGTATCCTGGTGGATTAGGGAGTCTTTAGAGTGCTGTGCAATTAATAAGCCAGATTAAGACAATGAAGAAAGCAATTAGCTGTATAATTAGTAGGTAACTGCCCTTGTTGGCCAAGTCTTGTGATGCAATTACATGAATGCAGGGACATACATAATTTTTTCTTGAATTCTGAATAATAGCAAAGTGTGAGGTTGGGTATGATAAGTTGATACCAACAGACACTAGTAGTATTGAAAGATTGGGAGACACTCTTTAGATAGGTGGTGCTGCATGCTGGAATATGGGAAAGAAGGAGAGGAAATCAGTTGGATAGATTCAAGTTGAAAATATACAGTTGTTTATATGGTTGTAAACATATTTGGATAAATTGGTGTATCAATAGCTAGATAATGATTATTATCAATAAGTTTTCTTTTATATGTTATATAAATGCCAGCACATGGCTGCAATCAAAAAAAATCTTTGAACTTTTGATATTGAAAACTATTATATGGGCAAGGGTGGATAGTGTGATAAGAGTGCATGTGTTGTTATGTAATCCCAAGTGATGCATTACAATTATCTCCTGCTTGCCAAACTCTAATCTTATCATTGCTTTGTTATCTTTTATCTATAACCCTGTTCCCTTTGATTTAAACAATCTCCCTTTTGTCAAATCAGCCTATTATTCCTACTAGAACAGAAAATAACTTCTAAAGATTTTTTTGGGACTAGAAATGTTTTAATGCTTACTTCAATAAGCTGGAATAAAAAAACAAAATGTCTAGCATATGAATTTTGTATACTGATCTATCTATTTAGCTTTCTACCAAGCTTTTTCTACCAAGCTTTCTATCTAGCTTTCTATCTAAATTCCTATCTAGCTGTCTATCTAGCTAACTATCTAGCTTTCTACCTATTTATCTGTCTGTCTATCTCTCAACCAATGTCACAAACACTAACATTTCAATAAACCTATCTCTCAATAAACCTATCTTTCAATAAACTTATCTGATATTTTATCTGATATTTTATCTGATATTTTATCTGATATTTTATCTATCTATCTGTCTATCTATCTATCTATCTATCTATCTATCTATCTATCTATCTATCTATCTATCTATCTATCTATCTATCTATCTATCTATCTATCTATCTATCTATCTCTATATCTCTCTATCCACCTGCGTATCTATCTAGCCTTCTACCAATTTTTCTATCTAGCTTTCTACCTAGCCTCCTATCTAGCTTTCTACCTATTTATCTATCTGTCTGTCTGTAAACCGATATAAACACTTATATTTCAATCAACCTATCTTTCAATAAACAAATCTTGCAAACATTTCTGATATTTTATCTATCTAGGCTGTCTAATGATCTATCCATCTATCTATCTGTCTATCTATTTTTATATCTATCTACATGTATCTATCTATCTATCTGTCTATATATATATCTATATATCTATCTATATTATGTCTATCTATATATCGATCATATATCTGGATATATGTGGTAATGCACAAGTCAGATACTTTTGTGTTATTTTCAATATTGTTGTTTTCTTTCAGGGGGCGTTTTCAGTACCAATCTGCTATAGATCTCCACAATGCAGGATCCAGATATCCAGCAATCCACACTTAAACACTGTAATGTAATTGGTTCAGTGTTACCCTTAAATACTGATCTTTAACATATTCTGGACTATCAGTGCACATATCTTTAATTTTGATCATCAAAATATTTTTGTGAAATATTTTAAAAGTAAAAAAAAAACTGAGTTGAAACATGTAATTGATGAGTTACATTATCTTCATATTTGTTGTAATAAATAATAAACTATTTCGTTTTTACCTGACTTTGTTGTTTCCATTTTCATTTGATTATAGTATCAGTATATAAAGTAAAGTGATGGGAGAATCCTTTTACAAAACAGAATAACCGTTGAGGCCTCGTGGTAAAGGCATCTAAATATATAAGTACAAATCTGGGATTAATGGTCTTTTTGTTTTAAATATATCACCAAGATCACAGATGGTCTGTTACTGACCATGCATCAGTGGCGACAGACGTCTGTATATATTGTAAACTAAGATTTGGAGACGTCTGCTGATTTGTTGAACTCCTTTTTGAGCATAATAAGCACAATTCGTTAAAGTGCTGGTATCGTCCACTCCAGACTGTCTGTAAACTAATCAAATGCTATGCTTCCAGACTCCCATAATATGCTCAATTTGCTGAAGTGCAGGTGTCTGAAATGTCAGTAACTGGTGTAAAATGTTCTACTCCAGACTGTCTGTAAACTAAGAAAATAGCATGCTTCCAGACGTCCATAATAAGCACAATTTGTTGAAGTGCTGGTATCTGGAGTGTCAGCAACTGGTGTAAAATGCACTACTCCAGACTGTCAGTAGACCTGGAGGAGTAAGTGCTCCCAGACGTCTATAGAAGCAGAATTACTTAGTCTATGGACGTCTGGAGCGTCAGTAGTAGGGGTAAAATGGCTTGGTTTTTTATATGAACTAAAATACCTAAAATGCCACAAAAGTTAAACTTTCTGGGCATCTATGTCAGAGTAACTTGACTTTTCTTGTTAAAATATTTCTGAAACCTCCTGTTTTTGAGTTGTGTTGTGTAGAAATGACAATTTCAGAATTAATACAGCTGTCATCCATAATTTTCAGCCTGCCTATTCTTGCCCTTGGAGAGTCAAACTTGTTTATCACATTCTGGTGTATCGGAGCACTTCCATTTCAACGCATTTTTTTGCTCCCTTGTCTCAAACACCACAATGACTGATCCAGAATGCTTCCAAATAGCTAGTTGGGTCCTTTGGCATGACTCAGACAGTCAGATTAAGCTATGTAATTTTTACACCTTGTAAAGCTTGGCTTTTCACATCTGCATGCTGACGGTGGAAAGATGCACCTGTCGAACACGTTCAGTGTCACACCTGTGGATGTCTATAAAGTTGACATATAAGATTTAATTGTTACAAAATAGCTAAATTAACTAAATAGAAACAAAATTAACCCCGAATTGAAATTGTTTCAGCAAAAATAGTCCCCGGCTGGCAACACAAAGTTGAACTGCACACTAATATCTTTAATTTTGCTGGATATTAACCTAAATAAATAATGGAAATCTTAAATATTTTTGGTTATTTTAGATAAAATGTTAGTTTTAGGTAAAGGAGAGGCTAACCAGGTCTCCTGGCCAAGAAATTTTCAAAACTCTCAGTATAACTGGACATGTGCAATTGATGTCGTAGGTACCACAAAGATGGAACGTTTGGAGTCTCTCTGTTGGGGAGCACAATAAAAAATGCAAAGATATGAAGTCCTGGGATACTTACATTATTATCCAATGCGTTTTAGAGCTTTTATATTGCTTTAATGTTGAGTTATAGAAAAATCAAGATCAGAATCTGTAGGGGTGCCCAAACTTTTGCACATGTAAAATACGACAAAAAGATCCATGTTTTTTTATATTTTTATATTTCCATTGTTCTTTCGAGCTAAAATTGAGTGTATGGGGATCCTTCACTCACACAAATCATGTATTGTTGGAAAGATTCTGCAAATGGTTTGTCTGAAATTTGAAAAAATGTGACCCCACTCAAAGGGTGCCCAAACTTTCGCACCCCACTGTATATGGTCTTCAACAGGAAAATTACATTTCCTTTTCCAAGAATGATACATTGAGTCAGATGACTGTTTATGACATGTCCTGAAACCCTTGGGTGTTCGCTATTGAGTATACGTCTGGAGTGTTCAGATTGTATATTTGACATATTTTGCAGTGTTTGTTTTACTGGAAAGTTCCATGATGCTCTAGAGAGAGAATGCATTTCTTTCGATCATGAAAGTTACCCTGCCTTAGGAAGAGTTTTCGCATAGACTCCTTTACAGGAATGCTCCGACCATCCACACTAATGCAATTTCTTTTAAGCAAGACATTGTTCATCACTCTATTCTCATTTTTCATCTCGGTGTTATTCTCCATATACAATAAACAGAGTGCCTCCACAAATGCTTTCACAACTCATCTTTGCGGTTATTCCATTGTCAATCCTGAAAAGCTGCCGCACGGTTTTTAGTGACTGACTGCTGTCTTTTCTTTATCACATCAGTTATGTTTGTTTATTTGTCAGCCCTTCAGGGGTTACAAACAACTCTCTGTTGATACTGAATCAGATGGTCAATTGTGTTTTGAAGCTCTGGGTGTGAACTGCTAAACACTGGTACATTCAAATTGTATTTGTGGTGTGGTACTGTGTGTGTTGACGGGGAAGTTGTTGGAAAAGTCAGAGTAAGAGGTGAGGGCAAACTGTATGACACCGTCGACACAGACATATATGTCACTTATATCTTGACAGGGCTATAATGCTGCTCTGTTCTGATACATATTTCTGGCAGCATATTTTGGCATATTCAGTCAGAAAGATGCACATCTATGGTAACAGGTAACAGATTCACAATATTTTGTCTGAATCCTTAGATATGTCACAGAACAGAAAAAAAAACCTCCTCCTAATGATACATTCTTTATAACAAACATTCATAGTTTAGGTCGGCATTGAATAGATATAAATTGAGACAAATACAATTTTGCCATAAAAGTACACTTAAAAAAGAATATGGCTCATCCTCGGATACTATGACACGCTATTCAGAAAGGGCCTAGGCTTCCCTTTGATCATGAAAGTCGCCCTTCCTGTAGAAGTGTTTTTGATTATTAGACTACTTCACAAGAAAGCCTCAGCCATCCACACTAATGTAATTTCTTTGAAGCAGCTAGATGTTGTACACAGCTCCATTCACATTTTTATCTCAGTGTTATTTAGGGTTGACAAAGAATTTGCTAAAGGATCTTGCTTTTGGGTATATAAAGCATGCCTCTATCTATGGCTGCATGGTAACCAAGCTGGTGACCACTATACGATTATTGACTTCAATTGAGGTCAATACAAGGTCTTTCATGACCAATGATATTCACCAGGTGCCTGTTGTAAATTAGAGATTACTCTGTCTGCCAATTGGATTGTTGAACAGTTCACCAGTTGATTTAGTGTCAGTCATATATATATACTCCAGGGTAATTGATGATGATTCAATTTAGTAAAACCGTAAACTGCCCTGTATCAGCTCAGTTGTTGAACAAGTTCTATATTGAGCATTCTTGGCTTACCATGCAATAGCAACTATTCTATATGAGAGCAAAAATGTGCCACGGGTCTATGGCGTCGTTTTTTATGAACAATACAAGCTGGTAAAGGCTTTTAATGCTGAAGCAAATGCATAACAATATGTTCCATATCATGATAGATGTCGCAATCCACAGACAAAGTTGTATATCCAAGCCCTGAGGTGGGAGCGTAATGAGAGGCTTTCTGGTCTTCTGCTGGAGCCAGCCTGAGGGTAAGTAACTGTGCAACAACACAATCAGCCGATGTTTCTTTTTCCTCCTTGTTCAACTTCTTGTCAACAAAGAGTTTTACTACCTTTCCATCATCTGCTAATGCGCTTATTCTCTTTCCTAATTGCACAATTTAATCCCCGACTCCTGTATCAGATTGAGGTCATTAACCTTATTTGATTTGCAGATGGTTTTGTTTTTCTGATTGTTAAAAATTACCCATGTGCTGTGCTGGATGTAAGTCATCATAAGGGTGTCCCAAAAAAGTGAAGGTCTGAAGTAAGTTACACAATTAATGTAAAATTGGTACAACAGTGCGCAAAATAATGCCTACATATTTGTATCAACTATCCATGTGTTTGGGTGGACAGAAACAGAAAATATATGAGCTATACGCTGAAAAAGCCATTTTGCACAGGAAAATTCGAGATTAAATCCCCGTCTATCTTTGGGGCTCTTGAGCAACTACTAAACCACCTTTAAATGAGCTGAAATTTCACATCAGAGTCAGAGAGAGACTATAGAATACATTTAGAGGTAAGCCTCAATGAATTCCAGACTTCCACCATTTTTGGGATTCGCTAGTCATCATGCAACACTTTTTCTTATGTATTTATTCCTGCACAATATAGGGCAACCTTTTGAGAGATGGACTGATTTTAATAGGCCCGTTTACCGCTTGTAAAATTATATGAACTGCCTCTTTTGAACTATCTCTCTGCCTCTCTGGCAGTCTTGTTGTTACTTTTTCAGGATATACGTATATGCAAATTAGTTGGCAAATTCCAATGTCTGCAAGATAAGGAGCTAGCTTTTAGAAGTAAGCGGGGATGAGTAGACTCATAACAACCAATGTGTGATTATGTGTAGGCCTATATAAAAAATAGGCCCAATCAAAGAGACTTCAGAACATGTGACTGTGATATAACCAAACTTTGCCTCAACCATTATCTTGAGACAACCAATCCATTTTTAGAGTTCATGAATAGAAAAGATATCATTGTCTTCTTTATAGCAAGTATAGAAGCAAACTCAACTCCTTGCGGTTTTAAAAACCATTATCTGAGCCACGCACTTGGAACTACTGCAACTGATTGCCAGCAGTGATTCTGGTATCTTTTTTGTCCAACCTGAGATCCACAACACACCACTTTCTCACCTTGCTAGAATTCTAATTTGCTTCCAATTGCTTCAAAGTCACTGTCCCGATGAAGATTGATTGCCTTGGAATAATGGATTCACTTCAAAAAAGGAAGTCAAAAATTTATGAAGAGTGCTGCTTGCTTTTTGCATGTTTTTCTCTATCTTATGACAGTTCTCTAAGCTGTTAGTGCAGTTTGTTTAATAAAATATTAGTAAGTAGGTATCACTTCCTACAGACATGATTTCTTGTCTAAACATCCGTTCTTTGTTAGAACAAACACAAGATGAAACCAATATATTCCTTTAATTATTTTCCTTATTCCTCCTATGATAGCTTCGACAGCATAGGTCCAATCAGTTAAAATTATTTTTAAATGGAAGCCCTCTTTTCAGCTCTAGGCAGAAGCAGCTGCCTGCACAGATTATTTTGGAAGTCTATGAATTGAGAACAAACAAAACGACAGCCTTTTTAGACACCTTTCTGCTGAAAACACCCAGCCTCTCGTTTTAATATCTGTCAGGGAACCTATTTGATCATCTAACTGCTATAGAATGTCTGGCCACATTTGCAGCTGACTCGTGGCCCCAGCCTGTCCACCACATTGAACCTCACACACAATAAGGGAATGAGGTACTTTGCCATGAATGCAATGTATGTGTACTTTGAGCACTTGGATCTGTCTACTCAGATGTCATGTTATGATAACCTTAACAAAAATACATTTGGTTGGCAAAAATGCCTACCAGATGTTTTGCATAGGCTATGGACTTTTGGTGAAGGAAAAAGTTTATTTCCCACTTCAGACAGAATGAAAAGTTTTTTCAGCACATTGAAAAAAAAAATTGTTTCCACCTGCAGCTAGGGTTCCATAATGTTAAAATTGCGATATATAAGTTTTTCGGACATTCGGAAGCCCCCCTCATTTATCGTCTGGTTGCCCCCTTACAACGTCATGATGTACAGTATATTCAAGCGCTAATGATTCCAGACACCTTACTACTGGAAGCCTTTCCAATAAAGTATTGTTTATCTACACAAAAAGAAACTCGTTTAGTCATCTAACTGCTATAGTGTGTCTGGCCACATTTGCAGCTGCCCCAAGGCCCCAGCTTGTCCACGACATCACAGTCTTGTCTATTTCGTATTGACTACCTCCACCTTCAGACCAGATACAGAGGCTCCCTTAAATATAGTAGAGAGTACAGCAGACATGGTAAAATAGCTGGAGCTCCTTTGACTTTTCCTGAAGTTCCTTGTATTGTTCCGGCGTGGGAGAAGTCTACAAATAGATGTACAAAATCAAGAGGGCATAATGATACATTAATTACTATGATTGTATTCGTTTGAATGCCCCACTTCCCTGAAATAATGTGAACAGCAAAAATACAACAACAAAAAACTCTGGCAAATGAATTATGTTTTGTGAAAATCAATGGTTTTTAAGATAAACTATATAAATGGAATAAAATCCAGACCACTTTCTTTGCCAAAAAGTGTACTTGCTAACGAATAATATGTTAGGGGTATGCAACATCTTTTTTGCTCCATTTCCATGCAAAATGTAGCAATTCCAACTGCACCATCAAGTGCATGTAATATACCAGATAATGCTATGATACAAACCATTTTGTTAAATCACTGGAAATGGTGATGATTTATTAGACATTTTCTGGTAATTTTACATTTATCCCAAGGACTCTAATTATAACACTGAAGGATAAATGGAATTAGATAGTGAATTATGCTCCAGTTATGAGCAATAACCATCTCTACTATATAAATCCATTTTGGTTTTTTGCATTGAAATTTGGTTTTTCAAAAAACCATTTTGAATCTAAAAAACCAATTTTGTCTGAAATTTTTTAGAGTGTAATTCTTTGGGTGTGGTATTTCTGTTGTATGACTCCAGTGATGTCAAGGTTATGGATGGGGCGCTGCTCCACTTCAAGGAATTTGTAATTTTTCTAAAGCGAAAAGGGAAAAAAATGATTGGTTTTTCTTGATAATCAACTCGCCATATGCAATGTGTCTCACTTAGTTCCCAATTAAGTTGTTTATCAATACATACACATTATATTTGCCTTTCCTTTCATTTGAAATTCAAAGGAAAGAATATTTTCCTTCTTCGGTATTTTCTTGTGCATCTTAAATCTGCTTATAAAGTTTTTTCTGGTTGGATAAAAAACTAAAATACGAACTGATGCATCATTTTTGTAAGATGGATTAACATAGGGCTTGAGTGAAACACAAACATTGTGAGAGAGTGTTTTACCCTTCATAAATTAAGGTACTTTTGACTTGACTATGACATAATACATCTTGCAGGAAATAACAACCCACAAAAGTCCTTCTTCATGAATATGTCTACAAACTTTCTGAGAAAAGAAAGTATAGTTGGTGTTTCTAAGACCATTACGGCTGTGTGGGTCAGTGGAAAGGGCAATCAAAAAAGGACAAGGACCCTCTTGAGATTAGCAAGGTCCTGACCTTTTTGAAATATGGCCACAGAAAGTTCATATCTCAATTGATTTTCCTTTTTAAATGCATAGAAAAAATAACAGTATACTGCAAAGCAAAAATACTGCATGGTTAGAATTGTAAAATATCGACTATGCCCTGGACTTTTTTATAACACCATGTATTTGAATTCACCGGATCCCTCTAAAATTAATGTACTCTAAGTGACTTGCTTTATAGCAAAATGTTGACAGTGAGGAATGACTATGAGGACAGAGTATGAGGTTGTGGCATTCCATTATTTCACTTAAAAGAAGTTAAAACATTTCCCTGCATCATCAAACGTTCTAGCAGTTGGAGCCAGGATGACAGCCAGAACAGCTCTTTGATTATTTATCATTACCTTCACCCAGATGTAGATTGATTTCTCTTAGATATCATATTATCTAAGCAATGTCTGGAGACAAACAGCATAATTATGTTGATTTACACAGAAAATATGTCCCCAGGACCATAGGTAATGACACCATCCAGATTGTGTAGAATAGCTCAAGCTTGGTTATTTGCATGGCGTACTCAAAGGTGAATTAAATAAGAATGGCGCAGACTCATTCACAGGGTATCACAAAGACTATATTTATTAGGAGCGTTAAAAATCCTTCTCACTCTGGCATGATATGCCTTGCATTTTCCTGAAGAGTTTCACATAAAATTACATGTTTAAATTTATCACTTTCTGATCACATTTGACTAAATTTGTCCTCTTATGATTGTTTTAATTTGTGTCACTTTTGCAGTTTGGCTTCTTTCTCCTGCTTTTCATTCGTGTGGAAATGGTACAATGGGGTACCATAATGAAGTTAGGTCATTACTGACATTAGCGATAATTAAGATAGCAGATTTGGCAGGTATTCACAATAACCCGTGGGATTCTATAAGCTATAATTACTGCAAGTATGTCCCAGGCTGTTCATAATGACCTTATAGCTATTGCAATCAGTATTGACTTGCTAATTAATGAGATGCAGCAATTCGGCATATACTGCGAAAATTTGTGCTTTGTAGTCTGCAATATCTAGAACACTTTGTGCTAGCCTTCTGTGGCTGAATGTTCTGACACATGGCCATATATTTGTAAGGATAATAAAAACATATTGTAAAACACACTGCTAAATTTTTATTTGATGCTATACAAAGAAGGAGGGAATGTATTTATACACACTTAAAAAATATTATGTATTAAGTTGAAATTGTGAAAGTTGTAATTTTTGTATGTCCTTTTTGTATATATATGTGTTTCACTTGTGTGTCCTTTATAAAGCTTTTTGTGACTTGTAAGCCCTTTGTGGGCTGGGTGCTTCGGCACATGTCAATAAAGATTTTCTAACTCTAACTAACTCTAACTAACTCTAACTCTGTATTATGCCAACTATAAAAAACATCATAATTATTATGACAAAACATTTTGACATCATAACTTATGCAGTCTTCACCAGGAAAATTACATGTAATTTTCCAAGAATGATACCTAAATGGGTGACCACTACATATTCAGGTGGGTAGACTTGGAGTTTACCACAGAGGGAAATTATTTTGATTCATGGTGATGTGGATTGCAAATTATTTGCTTCACATATCAAAATATTCAATTTGAGTTTTAAAAACAACACCATTTTAAGAAAACTCCAAATAGAAATTACTTTTATCAATATCAGACTGCCTCGAAAGAATACCATTAGCGTTTGCTTTGCTTGGAAAAGCAATGGTGTATTTTTTGCTGTTTGAATTGTTCTCATCACTGTCAAATAAATAGAAACCAAAATCTAGTGCCAAAAATGATTAAATTTAGACTTACAGAGCAAAAAAAACAGCAAAAAATCGAATTTCATCTCACATGGACTTCATGCAATAAATATCTCTTCGTAAAATTATCAACAATACTAAAACCCGATGCATTATATAGATGGCAATATTGTTAATTGTTTTCCAGGAAATCTTATTCAATAGAAATTGCATTGAAAATTCAAAATGACAGTTTTGAATATTTTTTGTATTATCTTTGTGAAATTTTTACCCTTCGTTGTGCACTCCCATCCTGGCGGCCATCCAATCAGATATCAAAGAAGTCCTCAATAAGATTTTGACCCCTTAAGTGTTCCACGAGGATGGAGGAATGCTAAGTAAAACCTGACTGCAGTGTTTTCATTTTATTTACATTGCAACACTTGGCCAGAGATTTTTTTTTTTTTACAACATGACCTATATTATGTCATATACTTTTAAAGCATATTTTACTGTATTACATCCTGTAGATGTGGTACCATTGTCTGTCTGCTATGTCATTTCCGTTTCCAGAAGTAGCCATGTGCACAGTTTCGACAACCCGTTTGCTGCCTGTTCATTATTGCATTAGTGTTTATTTTTGCAGACCCTTGAGACTATAGCACGGAATGAATCAGATGACTGTTTATGTCCTGAAACCCTTGGGTGCTCTCTATTGCGTATACGTCTGGAGTGTTCAGATTGTATATTTGATATATTTTACAGTGTTTGTTTTACTTGACAGGTTCCATGATGCTCTACACTCTACACCGAGAACGCCTTTTCTTTTGATCATGAAAGTTACCCTGCCTTGGGAAGAGTTTTCGCTTAGACTCCTTTACAGGAAAGCTCCGGCCATCCACACTAATGCAATTTCTTTGAAGCAAGACTGTTCATCACTCTATTCTCATTTTTCATTTTGGTGTAATTCTCCACATACAATAGACAGAATGTCTCGTCAAATGCTTTCACAACTCATATTTGCTGTTATTCCATTGTCAGTCCTGAAAGGCTGCCGCACAGTTTTAAGTGACTGATTGCTGTCTTTTCATCATCATGTCAGCTATGTTTGTTTATTTGTCAGCCCTTCAGGGTTTACAGACAACTCTGTCTTGATACTGAATCAGATGGTCAATTGTGTCGTGAAGCTATGGGTGCCCACTGCTAAACATTGGTATATTCAGATTGTATTTGTGGTGGGATACTGTGTGCGTTGACGGGCAAGTTGTTGGAAAAGTCAGAGTAAGGGGTGCGGGAAAACTGCAACACAGACAGATATGTCACTTATATCTTGACAGGGCTATGATGCTGCTCTGTTCTGATACATATTGTTGTAGCATATTTTTGTATATTCAGCCAGAAAGATGCACATCTAATCTGTGGTAAGAGATAACAGATTCACAATATTTTGTCTGAATTTTCAAATTATCATAGATGGGCGAAAAGGAAAAAAACCTCCTTCAAATGTCCTCGCTAACCAAACATCAAAGTAAATCATGTTGACATCCATGTAGTGGCATCATTTAATCACGCTTTTCAGTAAGTTTTCAAGATATGCATTCTTCAAAACAAACATTCAATGTTTAGGTCGACATTGAAATGAAATAAATTGAGAAATCTTGCCATAAAATGACACTTAAAAAGAATATGGCTCATCCTCGGATACTATGATACGCTATTCAGAAAAAGGCCTAGGCTTCCCTTTGATCATGAACATTTTTTGATTATTAGACTACTTCACAGGAAAGCCTCAGCCATCCACACTTATGTAATTTCTTTGAAGCAGCTAGATGTACACAGCTCCATTCTCATTTTTATCTCAGTGTTATTTAGAGTTGTCAAAGAATTTGCTAAAGGATCTTGTTTTGGATATACATAAAGCATGATATGCCACTATCTATGGCCTGTAACAAAGCTGCCAAATAGTATACAATCATGGACTTCAATCGAGGTCACTATGTTTTCAATATGATGATGTCACAGGATTGTAATTCCTTTGTAACTAGTTGGCAAGGAGCATGATAATGCAATAATTTTAAGGTGGTATTTTGAGATGAATCCTGCAAGTTAAAAAGATCTTAAGTTCTCTGTTCCAAATGTGTAATATGACATTTATATTTCAAGTTTCTTCATCTTGGACTTGACTTACGTTCAAAATTGTTTCAAATGTGTACACTGTACACCTGTCTTCATTTTTGCATAGGAGTGTAATATATAAATATGTAGGCCTATATACACAGAGTGTTATGCACACCATCTCTTTCAATGCGAATCAATACTTATTACAATAAGGAGGAGTCATTAACTCATTATGTTCTGACTGGGAAATTATGCATACAGTGTTACAATTGCAGCAAATCTGTTCTGAGCCCTTTATCCACAGAAGAGATGTCCTAATTATAGCATTAATAACTCCCAAGGGGTACTACACTGTAAATATGTCTATTATCGTCAATGACTTGGTTTCCTTCCTCTCTTAAATTAGCATCAGAGAATTTGAGAGAGCCCAGAATTACCGACAATGATTTAACAACATTGACAAGCTATGTATGCAAGCAGTATAACATCTACCAGCTATCTAAATAGTAAAGAATGTGAAGTAGTATTAAAAAATTACACAAGACATATATTGTAGTACCATATATTGTATATAGGAGATGAAATATCATTTCCCTGTCAGCATGCCTTGGCGGTCCAACGTCGACCCAGCATCAGTCCGATGTCAGCAGCATCGGACCAGCTTCGGGCCGTCGTTGGACCGCCGAGGCATGCTGATAGGGTGTATGCTGATCTTAACACTGTTTTCAAACAATTAGGGCCTCCTTAATCTGTAGAGAGTCACCATCAATTAAGAGGAAGGGTTCTCATGGGACAAGGAATGTCTTGACCTTTGTAAAAACAATTCTACAAAATATACCCAAAAGGCTATCGTTATGAGGAATGAAGGACAAATTGGGCACACAGGAATAAGTCCGACAGTGACAGTGACATCAGCTATGAAACAGAAAGCCAGACAACAGGGAAAAGAAACATTGGTCTTTATTGCCGCACAAAAGCCTAAATTTGGGCTTTCTTGAGATAAGCCATCATTATTCTGTTGCCTCAGGGCATTCCCAAGGAGCTGTACACCTTGTCAGATAAATGTAACACCAAATGAGATATGGAGTGAAATTGCTTGGTAGATCGTGCAATATATATAGTAAGACAGCGAGCAGCGTTTTCAATTATGAATGACATCGTCAGAAAGTTCATATCTCAATCGGTTTTCCCTGTAAAAGGTTAGAAAAAAGGAAAGTATATTGTAAAGCAAAAATACTGCATGGTTTGAATTGTAAAATATCAAATATACCCTGGACTTTCTTACAACACCATGTATTTGAATTCACTTGATCCCTCTAAAATTAGTGTACTTTAAGTGACTTGTTATCTATAGCAAAATGTTAACAGTGAGAAATTACTATAAGACCTGAGTATGAGGTTGTAGCATACCATTAATTCACTCAAAAGAAGTTGAAAAATTTGTCTGCATCATCAAATGTTCTAGCAGTTGGAGCCAGTATGACAGCCAGTACAGCTCTTTGATTATTTATTATTACCTTCACCCAGATGTAGATTAATTTCTCTTCGATATCATATTATCTAAGCAAGGTCTGGAAGCAAACAGCATAATTTTGTCGATTTACACAGAAAATATATTCCCAGTACAGTGGCGTATTTAGGAGGGGGGTCATTGGGCCATAACCCCCCCCCCCAGGCCAAAAATTAACATGGAAGAGATAGGAAAAGCCGCGAAGCGCCCCGTAGTCACCCCATGTAATGGCCCCGGCTCAGGCCATTTCTAGATACGCCCCTGTCCCAGTACCATAGGTAATGACACCATGCAGATCGTGTAGAATAGCTCACCCTTGGTTATTTGTATGGCGTACTGAAAGGTGAATTAAATAGAAATGCCGCAGACTCATTCACAGGGGATCACAAAGACTACATTTTGATAGCAGCCCTAAAGATCCTTTTTACTCTGGCATGATATGCCTTGCATTTTCCTGAAGAGTTTCACATAAAATTATATTCATAAATTTATCACTTTCTAATCACATTTGAATTAATATGTTCTCTCATGATTGTTTTGATTTGTGTCACTTTTGCAGTTTGGCTTCTTTCTCCTGCTTTTAATTCTTGTGGAAATGGTACTATGGGGTTCGATAATGAAGTTAGGTCATTACTGACATTAGCGATAATTAAGATAGCAGACTTGGCAGGTATTCACAATAAACCGCCGTGGGATTATATATGGTATAATTATTGCAAGTATTTCCCAGTCTGTTCATAATGACCTTAGCTATTGTAATAAGTATCGACTTGCTAATTAATGATATGCAGTATTGCAGCATATATACTGCGAAAAGTTGTGCTTTGTAGTCTGCAATATCTAGCAGAATGGTGTAGGTGAGGGCTCACTTTGTGCTAGCCTTCTCTGGCTGAATTTTCTGACACATGGCCATATTTTTGTAAGTATAATAAAGACAAATTTGTATTATACCAATTATCACAAAACATCATAATTATTATTACAAAACATTTTGATATCATAATAGTTGAATAAAAGTTGGCAGAATCAAGAAATTTCTAATAACAGCAGTTTCTTGGTACCACAAGAAAGGTAATTTTCTGTAGTTTCACCAAAAAAAATTCAACAAAATTCAACATTGGGGAAAACTGTCAAAACGGTCGCCATAGCAACCAAAGTCAAACATTTTTATAAATTATTAGAAATCAACTTTTTATTTATTTTGATTAGGTTATTTTGGAGACATCATTAAAAGTTGTTTCAATAATTGTACCCCATGCATGCCTACTCCTTGTGATGAAATCAAACTTAGGGGTAAAATGTTCAGAACATTACAAAATGGAATGTTTTTATTCAAATTTCATGGTTTTTTTAGCATATCTGCCGAATTTTCACTTGTAATAGGCCAGTGGTAAAACTAATCTTCAAATAAAGCATATCTAAGGAAAGAATAATTTGTCAGCCTTCCTATGGTGTCATATTTATCTTTGAAAAGTGATTTTTGGTACCAGAAACTTGACTGATGCACTACCAATGTCAAGAAAAATTGTGGCGTTATTGAGACGCTATCCGAGACCTAAATTACACAACAATATGAACCTAGTGCTATCCAATCATTACAAAACAGGCCAAAATATCCTCTAAATGGCCTTTTATAATAGCTTATACACAATCATGACTGGACTTGGCATGTTCTAGAAGTCTGTTGCCATAGCAACCAAGATCAATTATGACAGCAAGGCAAATTTTAACACAAAGTAGTTGTTTATTTCTGAGGAAAGAAGTACTTTGGCTGTGAGTATCATCACATTTTTCTTTGCTTTTCTCCAAATGAAGCATACAGTAGAAAGGACATATCCTCACCTTCCCCTTGATGTGATATTTCTCAAATGGAATTGCATTTTTTTGTAAAAACCTGCATGATGCATCAAATTTGTCAAGAAAAATTGTGAGTTTATCGCGAACCAAACTGGGACCTAAATCATCTAATAACTTGGCCCTAGTTCTGTGCAGTCATCACAAAAAGCCCAGAATCTACTCTAATCAGCATCTTAATTTAGCATTTCAGTTATTACAATAAGAACTAGTGTGTTCTTTTAGACTGTTGCCATAGCAACCTACATCTTTTGGGACAGGATGACACAAAATAAGCGATAATCTCTGAACAAAGTTGCAATTTGACTGTGAAAATCAACAATGCCTTCATTGCTTTTTTACAAATGAAGCATATCAGTGAGAAGGATATTTTCTCATCATAACCTTGATGTCATTTTTTAAAAATTTAAGTGAAATTCAATTAAAAAGCCAGCATTATGCCTCAAGATTGACAAGCAAAACTTTGACGTTATCAAAAAGCAATTTGTGGTGTAAATCATGTAAAAATTAGATCCAAGTTCTGTGCTGTCATAACAAATACTGCAAAAATGTACTCCAAGGAGTATTTTAATTTGATATTTCAATCATTGAGATAAATACTTTACCCTCTAACATTCAGTTGCCACAGCAACCAACATCCATGGTGACAGACAGCCAAAATTTTGACATAAAAGAGGTGAATATTGTCGAACATAGTATCATTTCGGCTTTGAATATCTACAAAATTGTATTGCCATCCTGATAATGATGCCTTAAAATAGACAGGGAATTCTGTCCCCTATTCTGTGAGTTATTATAATCAGTCAAAATGTAATTTAGTGATGAGAGATCTGAATAATTCACAAAAATATCTGGAAAACTTGTGACATTATTGAGAGGCAATAAAAATCGTAATCATGCAATAAAATGAAGTTAGTACTGTTCAAAACTTCCAAAAACGTTCAAATAAATATTAATCAACAATTTATGTCAAGTTTTTAATCAACACAATTAAGGATTTAATGTTCTGATAGCATGTTGCCATATAGAGACCAATATTTATGACGGCAGGAAGGTAACATTTTTGACCCAAAGCATGTGAACAATGTCCTACAAAGTGGCATTTTGGCTGTGAATAACAACCTATCGTCACTGTATTTTTCCAAATGAACATATCCATGGAAACACATTCACTTACTTTTCTTGTGATGTAACTTTCATTAATTTAAATTCAAGTTTGTACCTAAATATTTGAATGAAGTACTGACAATGTGGAGAAAAATGTTGATGTTACCGAAATGCAATAGGGGACCTAAATGATGCAATACCTTGAACCAAGTTGTAATCTGACATCACAAAAATGTTCAAAATGTTCTCTGGTCATCTTCTTGAAATGAACTATTGACCATGAATGAATACATATTTTACGTTGTAATGTTCTGTTGCCATGGAAACCAACATAAGTGATGAGTGGAAGGCAAAATTTGACATAAAATAGGTTAGTCTCAGCCAAACAAAGTGGTATATAAGGGAAATAACCAAGTAATCATTTCTTTTCTTCAAATGAGACATAAAAAATGTAATTCATATACTTTTTCAGTAATGGCCAGGGATGTACTTTGGACATGGTATACAGAAGTCAAAATTCTTGAATGTAAAGAAGCCTGACTGATTTCATTTATCCATGGATGGGACAACCGATTCCTGATGCCTTACTGCATACCCCATATCCACAAAATTGTGCCCCTGTCATAAACAGGCAACAATCTAAGAGGCCATAGATGCCTGCATCCGATATTACCTAATACCTATAACAATCTAGCTTCTCTAATCATGATAAGTAAAAATGCAACAGAAAATGATGCTTACTGTATATTTTGTGAAAGTATTGGACATTGTACACGGTGGATTTCAGGTGTGACTGCTTCTCGATGACATAATTTTTTTTTATTGGTGGTGATGTATTCAGATTCTGACCAAAATTGTATTTTCAATTAGTAAAGACAACATCACTGTCAAGATGAGAAAATTGTCTTTTTATTTTGTAGGGGGGGGGGGACCTGAGCCCATTGGGACACCTTTAATGTTAACTAATTTTGCTTAGTGCTGAAAGCACTGAGCAACTCAGAAGTTTGCATGGATATCACAAACACCATTGAGCTTAAATCCAAGGCATAATAGATTAGACTACACCTACCCTTTTGCAGCCAGATAGCAAAATGTGAGTCGCAGCCATGACATCAACTAAAAAAATCATTTTAATACTCCATGCGCACTAGATACTAAATTTAAGCAGTGCTTAAAACTATACAGTACAACCATCATAAAATGGCTTGTCAGTTTGGATCGACACTTATCTATCGATCTGTAGTGATCCATGGCGATCTTGGTTGATATGAAGTGATCGATCTGGAGTGATCTGATGTGATCTGTATCTATTAATCAAAATTAATATTATTAAATTTCCTTTTCTGTTCCAAATAACTTCTGGATATGTTTCCTTAATCAATATATTAAATTGCTAGATGGATTTAATCTGTTCATTGAGTTATAATACTAAATAATTGACATGGATTGATTTTCACTAAAAGTGGATTAGTAGATCACTACAGATAGAGTTATATCATCTCAGATCACTACAGATCACTCTTTATCCGGACCGCTCTGGATCACTACGGATCACTATGTTGAGCCATTATAAGATGGTTTTACTGTAATTATACAGTGCATTAACACCTTGTAGTGCTGATATTCAATAACTTAAACAGTTTTAAACATTTAACATAAACAGTGCTTTTTGATAAATTTGCTCATGGAGCATGGTAATGTCTCTATTTACTGTGGCCTGAATACCTATTGTGTGCTGTCCCAGATCATTCAGTTGACTTGGACACTTACATTCTGCATAAAGTGTGTGTCCCAATGAGCCCCGACATGACTTTTACATCAAAATTCTAATTCTCAGGCACCAGTTATTATGTTTACCAGGATAGCAATTTATAACTGTTTGTTGCAATGTATCAAATACACACAAGCTTTGGGAAAGTCTCATTGTTCATGGTTTGTCCACAGAATGGTTCAAATTGAACCCGTCCATGTTTACTTTAGCAGTAGGAAAACAAACTATTCGTCACCATGCTTCAGCATGTGGCTGTAATTTTTCAATAAAACGATAGGAACATAAGGATGTGAAATTACAAGATATGATGGCACTACCGTATCATATACCTGGCCAAGAACCAAGAAAACCCCCACTGTCCCATAGTGCCCAGCGTCCCAATGTGCCCCCGCGTCCCAATGTGCCCCGGTTCCCCCTACACCTCATTTGAAGAAAGAAAGTGGACACTGTCATTTTTTTAAAATACTGTTTTATTTTGGAATATTTTGTGTCAAATTTTGCCTTCCAGTTATCACTGATGTTAGTTGCTATGGCAGCAGACTGCTGGAACAATCAAAAGGGTTGTAGAAAATATTTTTTTAGATTAGTATATTGGGTGTTATAGTTACGCAATGATTTTGGTCTCTCATTTCTACTCAACAGTACCGCATTTTCCCCCCTTAATATTTTTAATACTTCATTCTGGTTTTAAGTACTAAGTAGATTTTTTCTGCATTAAGAAATGTTAGATCACAATAAAGATGAGAAAATTTGCCTTCTGCGATTCATTGAGATAAATCAATCAAATTGAATTGTTATTCACAACCAAACTACTTTTTTGTTGGATGGTATTCACCTATTTTGTGTATCCCTAAAATTGTGATCAAAGACAATAATCGCTATGGCAACAAACTATTAGAACATTACATCCCTGTTCATTCTGACATAAATGTCAACATAAAACACTGGTGACTGTATATTTTGCATATTTACAAAAGGATTGGACTGTATCTTTTATTCATTGTATATCTTATTTAGATCCCTGATTGGCTCGTAATAATGTCACAATTTTTCAAGACATTTTTGTGCACTATCATAATTTTGACACAAAATTTCATTTTGACTGATTATTAGGTTATGATGAGAAAATGTCCCTTTTACTGATATGCTTCATTTGTAAAAAAGCAATGAAGGCATTATTGATTTTCACAGTCAAATTGCAACTTTGTTCAGAGATTATCGCTTATTTTGTGTCATCCTGTCCCAAAAGATGTAGGTTGCTATGGCAACAGTCTAAAAGAACACACTAGTTCTTATCGTAATAACTGAAATGCTAAATTAAGATGCTATTTAGAGTAGATTCTGGGCTTTTTGTGGTTACTGCACGGAACTAGGGCCAAGTTATTAGATGATTTAGGTCCCAGTTTGGTTCGCGATAACCTCACAATTTTTCTTGACAAATTTGATGCATCATGCAGGTTTTTACAAAAAAATGCAATTCCATTTGAGAAATATCACATCAAGGGGAAGGTGAGGATATGTCCTTTCTACTGTATGCTTCATTTGGAGAAATGCAAAGAAAAATGTGATGATACTCACAGCCAAAGTACTTCTTTCCTCAGAAATAAACAACTACTTTGTGTTAAAATTTGCCTTGCTGTCATAATTGATCTTGGTTGCTATGGCAACAGACTTCTAGAACATGCCAAGTCCAGTCATGATTGTGTATATGCTATTATAAAAGTCCATTTAGAGTATATTTTGGCCTGTTCTGTGATGATTGGATAGCACTAGGTTCATATTGTTGTGTAATTGAGGCCTCGGATAGCGTCTCAATAACGCCACAATTTTTCTTGACATTGGTAGTGCATCAGTCAAGTTTCTGGTACCAAAACTCACTTTTCAAAGATAAATATGACACCATAGGAAGGCTGACAAAATATTCTTTCCATAGATATGCTTCATTTGAAGATTAGTTTTACCACTGGCCTATTACAGGTGAAAATTCGGCAGATATGCTAAAAAAAACCATGAAATTTGAATAAAAACATTCCATTTTGGAATGTTTTGAACATTTTACCCCTAAGTTTGATTTCATCACAAGGAGTAGGCATGCATGAGGTACAATTATTGAAACAACTTTTAATGATGTCTCCGACATAACCTAATCAAAATAAATAAAAAGTTGATTTCTAATAATTTATAAAAATTGTTTGACTTTGGTTGCTATGGTGACCGTTTTGAAAATTTTCCCAGTGTTGAATTTTGTTGAATTTTTTTTGGTGAAACTACAGAAAATTACCTTTCTTGCGGTACCAAGAAACTGCTGTTATTACAAATTTCCTGATTCTGCCAATTTTTATTCAACTATAACTTATATGGTCTTCAACAGGAAAATAACATTTCCTTGTCCAAGAATGATACTCAGGTGGGGAGGTTTGGAGTCTTCCGTAATGGGAAATTATTTATTTCATGGTAATGTGGGATGTTAATTATTTGTTTCACATATTAAAATTTTATGTTGAGTTAAACAAAACCATTTTAAGAATAACCCAAGCAGAAATTATTTATCTCAGACTGCCTGGATAGAACACCATCGGTGACTTTTTTGCGTTGTAAAGCATGCAATGGTGTATCTTGAATATTCAACACGAGACAATGGATAAGTTTATATGACACATATTATTTAAGATGTAGATTTTAGTCTCACTAAAACATTCATTAGCAAAAAAGTGCGTAAAGAGATTGACTTTTTACTTCTTTTTTTTTGTGACACAACTGCTGAGAAGAAACTTCGGCCATTAACTGCAGTGTGTGTGTACTTTGAAAGATGTACTCAATTTTACACATTTCCATCTCATAAATATCTCTTCTTAAAGTTATAAGCAATACTAAAACATGATGTCTTATATAAATAGCAATATCGATAATTGTTATCTTAAATTTTATGTTTTTAGAAAACCCCAAATTTATCTCAGACTGCCTGGATCGAACACCATTGGTGACTTTTTGCCATGTTGTATTTTGAATTTTCAACACGAGACAAAGGACAAGTTTATATGACACACATTATTTAAGGCGAGGAATTTAGTCTCACAAAAACATTCATTGGCAAGAATGGTCCCTAAAGAGTGTGACTTTATTTGTACATTGCTTTTTATGTGACACATTGTCAACTCTCAGAAGTAGACAATCTGCTTAGTTTTGACAGCCTGATTGCTACATTTTCATTATTGCTTTAGTGATTATCTTGCTGACCCTGGAGACCATAGAACACGTTGAATCAGATGACCTTTTATGTCCGGAAACCCTGGGGTCATACGTCTGGAGTGTTCAGATTGTATATTTGATATATTTTGCAGTGTTTGCTTTACTGGAAAGTTCCATGATGCTCTGCAGAGATAATGCCTTTTCTTTTGATCATGAAAGTTACTCTGCCTTTGGAAGAGTTTTCGCTTAGACTCCTTTACAGGGAAGCTCAATTTCTTTGAAGCAAGACATTGTTCATCACTCTATTCTCATTTTTCATCTCGGTGTTATTCTCCATATACAATAAACAGAGTGCCTCCACAAATGCTTTCACAACTCATCTTTGCGGTTATTCCATTGTCAATCCTGAAAAGCTGCCGCACGGTTTTAAGTGACTGATTGCTGTCTTTTCATTATCACGTTAGCTATGTTTGTTTATTTGTCAGCCCTTCAGGGGTTACAGACAACTCTGTGTTGATACTGAATCATATGGTCAATTGTGTTCTGAAGCTCTGGGTGCAAACTGCTAAACACTGGTATATTCAGATTGTATTTGTGGTGGGATACTGTGTGTGTGGACGGATAAGTTATTGGACATGTCAGAGTAAGCGGTGGGGCAAACTGTACAACACAGACAGATATGTCACTTATATCTTGACAGGGCTATAATGCTGCTCTGTTCTGATACATATTTCTGTTAGCATATTTTTGTATATTCAGCCAGAAAGATGCACATCTATGGTAAGAGGTAACAGACTCACAGTATTTTGTCTGAATCCTTTAATATGTCACAGAACAGAAAAAAAAACCTCCTCCTATTCTTTATAACAAACATTCAATGTTTAGGTCGGCATTGAATAGATATAAATTGAGACAAATACAATATTGCCATAAAAGTACACTTAATAAAGAATATGGCTCATCCTCGGATACTATGACACGCTATTCAGAAAGGGCCTAGGCTTCCCTTTGATCATGAAAGTCGCCCTTCCTGTAGAAGTGTTTTTGATTATTAGACTACTTCACAAGAAAGCCTCAGACATCCAAACTAATGTAATTTCTTTGAAGCAGCTAGATGTTGTACACAGCTCCATTCTCATTTTTATCTCAGTGTTATTTAGAGCTGTCAAAGAATTTGCTAAAGGATCTTGCTTTTGGGTATATAAAGCATCACATGCCACTATCTATGGCTGGTAGCCAAGCAGCCAAATAGTGTACAATTATGGACTTCAATTGAGGTAAATACCTCTTTCATGACCAATTGACCATTGATATTCACCAGGTCCCTCTTTTAAATTAGAGATTAATTTGTCTCCCAATGGGACCAAAAGGCTCCACATTTGTTGTTGCACAGCTCACCGGTTAATTTAGTGTCAATCGTATATATGTATACTCCAGGGACCAGGGTACTTGAGGATGATTCAATTTAGTAAAACTGTAAACTGCCACGTATCAGCTCAGTTGTTGAACAAATTCTATATTGTGCATTCTTGGCTGACTATGCAATAGCAACTGTTCTGCATGAAATGAGTGCAAAAATGTGCCACAGGTCTATGGTTATGTTGTTTATGAACAATACAAGCTGGTAAAGGCTTTTAATGCTTAAACAAATGCATAACAGTATGTTCCACGTCATGGCGGATGTCGCAATCCACAGACAAAGTTGCACATCTAAGCCCTAAGGTGGTAGTGTAATGAGAGGCTTTCTGGTCTTATTCTGGAGCCAGCCTGAGGGTAAGTAACTGTGCAACAACACAATCAACTAATGTTTCTTTTTCCTGAGTGTTCAACTTAGAGTTTCCAATGAGAGCTAGAGTTCTCGAGAAGTCTCGAGATTTTAATGCCTCAGCATTTTCTCGTCTCGCTGAGCGATTCTCGAGAATTGAAGTGTTGATCATTGTTTGACATGGTGTTCATGTGCAGTGGCGTCCCTATGGGGGGGCACGGGGGGGCACAGGCCCCCCCATATTGGACCTGTGCCCCCCCAGGTGCCCCTCCATATGAACTTTCCAACTCTGGCTAAAATATACAATTAGTATAGTGGGTGCCCCCCAGAGAATCACGTGCCCCCCCAGGTGCCCCCCCATTTGAGACCCCCCAGTTACGCCACTGTTCATGTGTTTATGTTTATAACGGTTACAAAGCATTTGATTGTTGTTTTGTTTTGCTTGATATAATTGTTGTTTTGTACTTGCTCCATTGTTCAATTTAAATATCTGTTGATGATAATCCCCATTGTATACCTGATAAATGCTGAAGTTGAACTTTTACAAATGTTTTAAAATTGTATAATATCTGGATGTTTAGCTGTTATTTATAGGAAACAAAACACACAGATTAACATTAAAACTATAAAAGATATCATAAAAGCCAAAAAATTTTATCCATTGCATGATTAAATCTCTCTTGTTTTATCATTGTGCCAATGGCAGGACAGTGTCCTAGATTTCTCGAGAAATTCTCGATTCTCGTGCACTAGACCAATGACATTTTCGAGAGGTGTCGATCGTGACTCATTGGAAACACTTGTTCAACTTCTTGTCAACAAAGAGTTTTACTACCTTTCCATCATCTGCTAATGCGCTTATTCTCTTTCCTAATTGTTCTTTTTGATGTCAAAATGCTAAATAATTGGTATCTCAACTGCATGAACAATCGAATGACTATTCTTTCAATGATGTCACGTATTTTGAGATGAATGCTGCAAGTTAAAAAGATCTTAAGTTCTCTGTTCCGAATGTTTAATAGGACATTTATATTGCAAGTTTCTTCATCACGGAATTTACTCTACATTCAAATTTGTTTCATATGTGTGCAACAGTCTTCATTTTGGCACTGGTATGAAATGTATCTTTTTCACTGCAAATCAATACTGACTACAATAAGGAGGAGTCATTAACTCATTATGCGTAACAATTGCAGCAAATCTGTTCTAAGCCCTTTATCCACAGAAGAGATGTCCTAATTATAGCATTAATAACTCCCAAGGGGTACTACACTGTAAATATGTCTATTACCATTAATGGCTTTGTTTTCTTCCTCTCTGAAATTAACATCGGAGAGTTTGAGAGAGCACCGAACTACCAACAATGATTTAACAACATTGACACGCCATGTATGCAAGCAGTATAACATCTATCGAACTATCTATGTAGTAAAGAATGTGAAGCAATATTACAAAATCACACAAGACATATATTGTAGTGCCATGAATTGTGTATAGGAGGTGAAATATTATTCTTAACACTGTTTTCATTCCAAACAATTAGGGCCTCCTGAATCTGTAGACAGTCACCGGCAATTTGTCTTAAGAGCAAGGGTTATCATGGGACAGGGAATGTCTTGACCTTTGTAAAAACAACTCAACTAAAACTACCCAAAAGGCTATCTTTATGGGGAATAAATGACAAATTGGGCATACAGGAATAAGTCCGACAGTGACAATGACATCAACTTTGAAACAGAAAGCCAGGCAATAGAGAAAGGAAACATTGGTGTTTATTGCTGCACAAAAGCCTGAATTTTGGCTATCTCAAGATAAGCCATCCTTATTCTGTTGCCTCAGGGCATTCTCAAGGAGCTGTACAATTTGTCAGATAGATGCAATACCAAATGAGATATGGAGTAAGATTGTTTGGTAGATCTTGCAATATACCTAGTAAGGCAGAGAGCAGTTTGTTCAATTATATTTGACATCGTCAGATTCTGATCAAATCATTGAAATATGAATTAAATCGCCTTTATATGTGATCCTTATAACAACCTCAGCAAGCGATTACCTCAGAAATAGGTGCACTGAACTTTTTCCAGTAATTTCTAGCTTACATGCAATAATCTCTGAATTGTAAACAACCTTCCTTCTGCCATCATGAAATGGTCTATGCCTTATTAAATCATTGTGTGCAGGTCATTTGATGCTATATTTGACCTCAAATTGTCAATCTCTATCTACCTAAATAGGAGATAAATCAATTTCAAATCCTTCTTCCTGAATATGTCTACAAACTTTCTGAGAAAAGAAAGTATAGTTGGTGTTTCTAAGACCATTACGGCTGTGTGGGTCAGTGGAAAGGGCAATCAAAAAGGACAAGGACCCTCTTGGGATTAGCAAGGTCCTGACCTTTTTGAAATATGGCCACAGAAAGTTCATGTCTCAATTGGTTTTCCTTTTTAAATGGATAGAAAAAAGAAAAGTATACTGCAAAGCAAAATACTGCATGGTTAGAATTGTAAAATATCGACTATGCCCTGGACTTTTTTATAACACCATGTATTTGAATTCACCAGATCCCTCTAAAATTAATGTACTCAAAATGAATTATTTTGTAGCAAAACGTAACTGTGAGAAATTACTATGAGGACTGAGTATGAGGTTGTAGCATACAATAATTCTCTTAAAAGAATTAGTTAAAACATTTGGTTGCATCATCAAACGTTCTAGCAGTTGGAGCCAGGATGACAGCCAGTACAGCTCTTTGATTATTTATTATTACCTTCACCCAGATGTATATTAATTTCTCTTAGATATCATATTACCTAAGCAATGTCTAGAGCCAAACTGCATAATTATGTTTATTTACACAGAAAATATGTCCCCAGGACCGTAGGTAATGACACCATGCAGATTGTGTAGAATAGCTCACCCTTGGTTATTGGCATGGCATAATCAAAGGTGAATTAAATAAGAATGCCGCAGACTCATTCACAGAGTATCACAAATACTATATTTTGTTAGGAGCGCTAAAAATCCTTCTCACTCTGGCATGATATGCCTTGCATTTTCCTGAAGATTTTCACTTAAATTACATTTATAAATTCATCGCTTTCTAATCACATTTGAATTGATATGTTCTCTTACGGTTGTTTTGATTTGTGTCACTTTTGCAGTTTGGCTTCTTTCTCCTGCTGTTAATTCTTGTGGAAATGGTACAATGGGGCTCCATCATGAAGTAGGTCATTAGCTGTAATTAAGATAGCATATTTGACAAGTATTCACAACAGACCCCCGTGGCATTCCATATGCTATAATTACTGCAAGTATGTCCCACATTGTCCCAGTCTGTGCATAATGACTTTAGCTATTGTATTCAGTATTGACTTGCTAATTAATGAGATGCAGAATTGCAGTATATACTGCGAAAAGTTGTGCTTTGTAGTCTGCAATATCTAGCAGAATGGTGCAGGTGAGGGCTCACTTTGTGGTAGCCTTTTCTGGCTAAATGTTCTGATAAATGGCCATATTTCTGTAAGGATAATAAAAACAAATTTGTATTTATATGACAAAACATCATAATTATTATGACAAAACATTTTGATATCATAATTTATATGGTCTTCAACAGGAAAATTACATTTCCTTTTCCAAGAATGATACCTGAAGAGGTGACCACCAGATATTCAGATGGGGAGGTTTGGGAAATTATTTACTTCATGGTAATGCGTGGGATGTTAATTATTTGTTTCACATAATTATTAAAATTTTATGTTGAGTAAACAACACCATTTTAAGAATACCCCAAACAGAAATTATTTATCTCAGACTGCCTGGATAGAACACCATTGCAAAGCATGCAATGGTCTATTTTGAATTTTCAACACGAGACAAAGGATAGGTTTATATGACACATATTATTTAAGGCGTGGAATTTAGTCTCACTAAAACATTCGTTGGCTAAAAAGTCCCTAAAGAGAGTGACTTTCCATTTTTTGTGACACATCTGCAGTGTGTGTGTACTTTGAAAGATGTACTCCATTTTACACATTTCCATCTCATAAATATCTCTTCTTAAAGTTATTAGCAATACTAAAGCATGATGTCTTATACAAATAGCAATATGGTTAATTGTTATCTTGCTGCTGGAAAACTTATTCGTTAAATTTTATGTTGAGTTAAAAAATACTGTTTTAAGAATACCCCAAATTTATCTCAGATTGCCTGGATCCAACAGCATTGGTGACTTTTTGCTTTGCAAAGCATGCAATGTTGTATTTTGAATTTTCAGCATGAGACAAATGACAAGTTTATAACACACATATTATTTAAGGTGTGGAATTTAGTCTCACTAAAACATTCATTAGCAAAAATGGTCCCTGAAGAGTGTGACTTTTTTTTTTAATTTTCTTTTTTTATGTGTTTATTTTGCTGACCCTGGATACCATAGAACACATTGAATCAGATGACTGTTTATGTCCTGAAACCCTGGGGTGCTCTCTATTGCGTATACGTCTGGAGTGTTCAGATTGTATATTTGATATATTTTACAGTGTTTGTTTTACTTGACAGGTTCCATGATGCTCTACACTCTACACCGAGAACGCCTTTTCTTTTGATCATGAAAGTTACCCTGCCATGGGAAGAGTTTTTGCTAAGTCTCCTTTACAGGAAAGCTCCGGCCATCCGCACTAATGCAATTTCTTTGAAGCAAGACATTGTTCATCACTCTATTCTCATTTTTCATCTCGGTGTTATTCTCCATATACAATAAACAGAGTGCCTCCACAAATGCTTTCACAACTCATCTTTGCGGTTATTCCATTGTCAATCCTGAAAAGCTGCCGCACGGTTTTTAGTGACTGACTGCTGTCTTTTCATCATCACGTTAGCTTTGTTTGTTTATTTGTCAGCCCTTCAGGGGTTACAAAAAGCTCTGCGTTGATACTGAATCAGGTCTATGGTCAATTGTGTTGTGAAGCTATTGGTGCCCACTGCTAAACACTGGTATATTCAGATTGTATTTGTGGTGTGATACTGTGTGTGTGGACGGATAAGTTATTGGACATGTCAGAGTAAGCGGTGGGGCAAAGTGTACAACACAGACATATATGTCACTTATATCTTGACAGGGCTATAATGCTGCTCTGTTCTGATACATATTGTTGTAGCATATTTTTGTATATTCAGCCAGAAAGATGCACATCTAATCAGTGGTAAGAGAAAACAGATTCACAATATTTTGTCTGAATTTTCAAATTATCATAGATGGGCGAAAAGGAAAAAAACCTCCTTCAAATGTCCTCGCTAACCAAACATCAAAGTAAATCATGTTGACATCCATGTAGTGGCATCATTTAATCACGCTTTTCAGTAAGTTTTCAAGATATGCATTCTTCAAAACAAACATTCAATGTTTAGGTCGACATTGAAATGAAATAAATTGAGAAATCTTGCCATAAAATGACACTTAAAAAGAATATGGCTCATCCTCGGATACTATGATACGCTATTCAGAAAAAGGCCTAGGCTTCCCTTTGATCATGAACATTTTTTGATTATTAGACTACTTCACAGGAAAGCCTCAGCCATCCACACTTATGTAATTTCTTTGAAGAAGCTAGATGTACACAGCTCCATTCTCATTTTTATCTCAGTGTTATTTAGTGTTGTCAAAGAATTTGCTAAAGGATCTTGTTTTGGATATATATAAAGCATGATATGCCACTATCTGTGGCTGGTAACCAAGCTGCCAAATAGTGTACAATTATGGACTTCAATTGAGGTCACTATGTTTTCAATATGATGATGTCACAGGATTGTAATTCCTTTGTAACTAGTTGGCAAGGAGCATGATAATGCAATAATTTTAAGGTGGTATTTTGAGATGAATCCTGCAAGTTAAAAAGATCTTAAGTTCTCTGTTCCAAATGTGTAATATGACATTTATATTTCAAGTTTCTTCATCTTGGACTTGACTTACGTTCAAAATTGTTTCAAATGTGTACACTGTACACCTGTCTTCATTTTTGCATAGGAGTGTAATATATAAATATGTAGGCCTATATACACAGAGTGTTATGCACACCATCTCTTTCAATGCGAATCGATACTGATTACATTAACTCATTTTGTTCTGACTGGGAAATTATGCATACAGTGTTACAATTGCAGCAAATCTGTTCTGAGCCCTTTATCCACAGAAGAGATGTCCTAATTATAGCATTAATAACTCCCAAGGGGTACTACACTGTAAATATGTCTATTATCGTCAATGACTTGGTTTCCTTCCTCTCTTAAATTAGCATCAGAGAATTTGAGAGAGCCCAGAATTACCGACAATGATTTAACAACATTGACAAGCTATGTATGCAAGCAGTATAACATCTACTGAACTATCTAAATAGTAAAGAATTTGAAGTAGTATTACAAAATTACACAAGACATATATTGTAGTACCATATATTGTATATAGGAGATGAAATATCATTTCCCTGTCAGCATGCCTTGGCGGTCCAACGTCGGCCCAGCGTCAGTCCGATGTCAGCAGCATCGGACCAGCTTCGGGCCGTCGTTGGACCGCCGAGGCATGCTGATAGGGTGTATGCTGATCTTAACACTGTTTTCAAACAATTAGGGCCTCCTTAATCTGTAGAGAGTCACCATCAATTAAGAGGAAGGGTTCTCATGGGACAAGGAATGTCTTGACCTTTGTAAAAACAATTCTACAAAATATACCCAAAAGGCTATCGTTATGAGGAATGAAGGACAAATTGGGCACACAGGAATAAGTCCGACAGTGACAGTGACATCAACTATGAAACAGAAAGCCAGACAACAGGGAAAAGAAACATTGGTCTTTATTGCCGCACAAAAGCCTAAATTTGGGCTTTCTTGAGATAAGCCATCATTATTCTGTTGCCTCAGGGCATTCCCAAGGAGCTGTACACCTTGTCAGATAAATGTAACACCAAATGAGATATGGAGTGAAATTGCTTGGTAGATCGTGCAATATATATAGTAAGACAGCGAGCAGCGTTTTCAATTATGAATGACATCGTCAGAAAGTTCATATCTCAATCGGTTTTCCCTGTAAAAGGTTAGAAAAAAGGAAAGTATATTGTAAAGCAAAAATACTGCATGGTTTGAATTGTAAAATATCAAATATACCCTGGACTTTCTTACAACACCATGTATTTGAATTCACTTGATCCCTCTAAAATTAGTGTACTTTAAGTGACTTGTTATCTACACTCTAAAAAATGTCGGGACAAAATTGGTTTTTTAGATTCAAAATGGTTTTTTGAAAAAACCATTTTGAATCTAAAAAACCAATTTTGTCTGGAATTTTTTAGAGTGCATAGCAAAATGTTAACAGTGAGAAATTACTATAAGACCTGAGTATGAGGTTGTAGCATACCATTAATTCACTCAAAAGAAGTTGAAAAATTTGTCTGCATCATCAAATGTTCTAGCAGTTGGAGCCAGTATGACAGCCAGTACAGCTCTTTGATTATTTATTATTACCTTCACCCAGATGTAGATTAATTTCTCTTCGATATCATATTATCTAAGCAAGGTCTGGAAGCAAACAGCATAATTTTGTCGATTTACACAGAAAATATATTCCCAGTACAGTGGCGTATTTAGGGGGGGGGGTCATTGGGCCATGACCCCCCCCCCCCTCAGGCCAAAAATTAACATGGAAGAGATAGGAAAAGCCGCGAAACGCCTTGTAGTCACCCCATGTAATGGCCCCCGGCTCAGGCCATTTCTAGATACGTCCCTGTCCCAGTACCATAGGTAATGACACCATGCAGATCGTGTAGAATAGCTCACCCTTGGTTATTTGTATGGCGTACTGAAAGGTGAATTAAATAGAAATGCCGCAGACTCATTCACAGGGGATCACAAAGACTACATTTTGATAGCAGCCCTAAAGATCCTTTTTACTCTGGCATGATATGCCTTGCATTTTCCTGAAGAGTTTCACATAAAATTATTTTCATAAATTTATCACTTTCTAATCACATTTGAATTAATATGTTCTCTCATGATTGTTTTGATTTGTGTCACTTTTGCAGTTTGGCTTCTTTCTCCTGCTTTAAATTCTTGTGGAAATGGTACTATGGGGTTTGATAATGAAGTTAGGTCATTACTGACATTAGCGATAATTAAGATAGCAGACTTGGCAGGTATTCACAATAAACCGCCGTGGGATTATATATGGTATAATTATTGCAAGTATTTCCCAGTCTGTTCATAATGACCTTAGCTATTGTAATAAGTATCGACTTGCTAATTAATGATATGCAGTATTGCAGCATATATACTGCGAAAAGTTGTGCTTTGTAGTCTGCAATATCTAGCAGAATGGTGTAGGTGAGGGCTCACTTTGTGCTAGCCTTCTCTGGCTGAATGTTATGACACACGGCCATATATTTGTAAGGATAATAAAAACATATTAAATTTTGTATCATGCCTATTATAAAAAACATTGTAATTAATATGACAAAACACTTTGACATCATAACTTATGTGGTCTTCACCAGGAAAATTACATGCAATTTTCCAAGAATGATACCTAAATGGTTGACCACTACACATTCAGGTGGGGAGACTTGGAGTTTACCGCAATGGGAAATTATTTTGATTCATGGTGATGTGGATTGCAAATTATTTGTTTCACGTATCAAAATATTCAATTTGAGTTAAACAGCACCATTTTAAGAATACTCCAAATAGAAATATTTTTTTTATCAATATCAGACTGCTTCGAACGAATACCATTGGCATCTGCTTTGCTTGGCAAAGCAATGGTGTATTTTAAATTTTCAACACAAGACAATGTACAAATTTATTTGACACAAATTTTCTAAGGTGTTGAATTTATTCTTACGAAATTATTAATTGGCATAAAAGGTTCCTACAAAGTACACCTTTCATTTTTAATTTTTTTTGGTTCCCTATCTGCTCGGAAGAAACTTTATCTATTTCTCCATCATGTGTGCACTTTTACAGATTTACTCATATTTACATGTTTCCATCCAATCATGAAATCCACGTGTGGCGGAATGATGCTAAGAAGCAGATTTTTGCTCTATAAGTCTCATTTTAATCACTCTCAGTGCCCAGTATTAGTTTCCAAGGCTCGATTTTACCAACAATGTTAAAAATAGGCAGTCTAAGTAGTTAAACCTGGTATCCATAAACATAGTTTAACCTTAAAACAGAGTCCAAAATAAACACATTTCACCACGGATGTTTATTGTTTTCTTAACTTGGTCTTACAAGACAGTGTTTATTTAAGTTTAAAACAGTCAAATCAGCAGAGATAGGATTAAGTTATATGTTGTTCACACCAACAAACCTATTTGGAGTGTCTCATCAATACCCAATCTGCAATTCCATGTATGGTTGCACCACTAGGGGCTGAGCAGATGACCCTTCATGGGGGGCTATGGAATTTTGGTGAAAAAAAAAAGTTTGTACCGAACTATAAACTGAAAGAAAAAAAAGTGTGTTCCACACATAAAAAAAGAACCTTGCCCGGGGGGGGGGGGGAACTACGATGTTAAAATTGCTAAAATAAAACGTAGGCTGCATAGCAGCAAACCTTCAGTGAACACTTTTGAAAGACACAATTATACACATATAATTGATCTGTGTTTGTAAAACCATGGAAAGGCCTGACTACACAAATTTACATGTGATATAGAGCAGATTCGTGCATGTACAAGGTACAGGTTGTGAACTGTGGATTGGAAATCGAAAAATATATTATCAATATTTTTTCACAATTTTTTTTTTCAGTATTTCAAAAGCGTTAAATACATATCAATTAGACCATCAAACGACACTGCCACATTATAAAGGTGATATTTCTATCAGATTTCATTCATGTACGATTTGTATGTGCAATAGCAGAAGTTTTGATTCAGAAATAAAATCATTATTTGAAAAATAGCAGAATCTCCATCAATCAGGCCACTGAAAGGCACCACTACATCGTATGGGTGATATGGGTATTAAATGTCATCCGTGCACATGCAATAGTGACCAAGTTTTGGGCTGGATATGGAAAAATAATTTTATATTTTTTCTAGATATTACTAAAAGTATAGTAGGGGAGAGTGGGGACCGATGGGCCGCTTGACGAATTCTTGACCGTGGAGGCAGTTCTGCTTCAGATACAGCATTAATACTGTGCACCCTTTTAGCCGGTGTAATTCGCTACAAAATGATATAAGATTCACATAGATCAACCTAGGGAGAAAGATGAGAAAACACATTTACTGTCAAGAAAGATGGTGGCCCATCGGTCCCCAACCATGGGGACCGATGGGCCATCCCACGGGGTCTGATGGACCATGTCAATAACTTGCCATAGGGTGGAGGAAGAATTTCAAATTTGGTTCCCAGATGTTTTGTTGATCCGTCCGAGTGTATATGATAATTTTTAGATTGAAAACATATAGATATGCCCAGATTTTACACTTTGAAAAAAAGCTAAATTTTCACCGATGTCATCATCATATTTGCTTCATGGCACACATGTCATTATGTGTAAAGCATATCCCAATAGTTTTATTTCTTTTTGAGATATTGCAAAAAAGCATAGTTGCATAATAATTGGGAACGCAGTGTATAGGGAAATCATCTTAGGAAATATATGGCCTCGAGTCTGCACACATTTGAGATATAAAACTTTTCTGGATCAGTAAAAAATAATTTTAGATGTTGAAAATTTCATTTTGTCCACTAAATGCTTATGCTATAACATATTGATCAGTCATCAATATGGGATGTATAGATGTGATAAACAATACTAAAATTGCAATTTAGATCGAACCAATCGTTTTTGATGTGGAGTTAAGAGGGTGGCCCATCGGTCCCCATGTTCCCCTACTGGGTATATCAATCAGTAAGTCCATGAAAAGACACACAACCAGACCATATAGGCCATATAAGTACCAAATTACATCCATCTTCAAGCAATAGTGACAGTAGTCCAGTCTATATACAGTTTAACCCCCAAAAAATTGCTACAAAAGGTTTTTCAACTGATTCTGTTAGGTATAGGTGTACTTTTTAACATACTAAAAGTTTACCAAAATCGGACCATCGGAAATGTGTTTTTTTCAAGATGGCGTCCAAGATGGCCGACGAAACCTTCAAATGGCAATAACTCTGGAACTATCCACTCAAATTTGATGATTTTTGCATCTAAACCTAGGTTTTTGGGGTCAAGGAACACATTGACAGCATCAAAAATGATATTGGACCTATATTTAATATGTACAACCCTAATATGGTGCAAAACATGGCTGCCGACACCTCAATTAAGCCGATTGTTCACTCAGATTTGGCCATCTTTAGGTCCATTGCCAATTAGGAACACACCTATTTTAAATGTCATTGAATTGTTGACAAATGGTTTATTGCATAATTTTTCAATTTAGTTTCTAACAATCAACTATATGTAAATCACCACTAATACCTCTGTCCAAGGAGTCTGTTTACATTGTTCAATTGTCTGGCGCCATCTTGCTGACTGTCGGAAGTTGTCATCCATATCGATCTCTTGAGTCTTGGTTGGACTATCATAGTTTTCAGTTTGGTACTGACCACATGCTGCAGTAGGCTCCTAGAAAGTCCACTAAGTCTACAGCTTCATTAGGAGGATTTGCATCCTGACGAACAGTTATAACAAATAACTTTCATTTGTTTGTACGGAGCCGATTTCTTCTCCTTCATGACAGAAATTAACTAATGTGGATCCGTCCTTCTATCCATAATCTGTAGAGTTCATGTTATTTGCATGCTATGTCCAACCACACCCTAATTTGGTAGAACATGCCAGGCTACAGAATAATGTGTAGGGGAAGTTGGAAGGAAGTCCTTTAAGGGTGACAGATGCCTTAGCAGACGCCACCTTCTTAGTGAAAATGTTGTGACACAGTAATGAAAGTTTATTCTTGGACTTGCCACCAAGACCGCAAGCATCATACTGTTACCCAATTCTGCCATCATAATCTCTCCAGATTTATTTGAACATACATGTACCTGCACAGCACTTCATGACAAGATCAGATTTCACAAATTTACGGAAAGGCAACTTTTCTGATGCCAATTACTCTGGAGCATGAATCACAGCCCAAGTAAGCATGGATGAAAGGAAACTCACTGTGTACATCATCTCCTGATATTTCTTTCAACAAGTAAAATTAATGTAACAAGCTCTGCGTTCTTTTGAATGTTAATTGGTGTCAGAACAGAAATAGACGGCCTAATTATAAATTTTGCTGTACTGAGTAGGAACAAGTTCAGCAAATCGGTATCTTTGCCAAAGTTTTGGTGCAAAGACAGACATGCTCAAAGGTGCCTTAACAATATCAACATCTGCATCGCCAGGTGAATTGATGATGTGATATATATCCTCTGTTGGTTTATTGCTGATTAGAGCAATCATGTGTCCCTTGTTCTTGTCAAGAGACAAGAGGTCTTTCCTTTTGTCTGAAAAATCTGTTTCAGTTGCGAACTTTATGATAGGGTGTCAGTTCATAACTCAAAATATATCATCTGGGGAAAGATTTCCTGATCTTGACACACCAAGGAACTTTAGAAAGAGGAGTGCAGGATCAATGGCACAGTCAGGAGCAGTCTACAAGGCAGAGATATTCTAAAAAGTTTTTGCCTCGTGTTTCGGCGTGGATTGGTTGGTAAATGTTGACTTTCCGACAATATCTTCTATGATCTCTTTCCCAATCCCTTTGAGGTCATGCACAGTCACATCTGTCAAGCTAGTAGTCTTTTGACAATATTTCTCAGGGGTGTACCTAAAGTAAGACTTTTGATGCATGCTTCCAATGTATCTGCGTGTTTTGGACTTAAAACATATATACATGTAATAGGTCTCGTCTGTGGAATCTTACATTGCACTGTTGCACAATTCAGAAGGTGCAGATTATCATGATTATGTCCAAAGGTTTTGCAGGTCCTCAGCCATCCCACTGCTTCCAGTTGGACAACTACTGCTCATTAAAAACCTCATTAAAATTTCTTTTGTCACAAGGTTGCTATTTAGTCCTGCCCACAGTACCAAGCATTCTTTGCTTTGTCAACAACCATGAAGACAAGGAACAGTTAGAAACTCCCCTGCAACAGGTTAACATCAAGATGTACATTCTCAAGGTTGCTCATTCCTTGCAGTCAGTAATGAGCACACGTCAAGTAGTTGAAATGACCTGCTGTGGCAAATGTATATGCAAGTAAGCAATCTGAAATCCCTGCAAATGCAGGAACCAACCCAGTACAATTGCCTTGATTATCAGCCATGTCAACCATTTCTGATAATTCAGCCACATCAGATGGTTTCACACATTTTATTCATTCCTGTTCCCTCTGTCAGTGTCCCAACAGTACTCAGAAAGTTTATACTATTATGGAAACCCCCTCACAAGATAACAATTCTTATTTCGTGGTGCATCAATAACAATTTCAGGTGCTTTCCAAGTCAAGGGCTGGTCAAAATTACGATAGTAGGAAGCTTTTGCTTCATCAAGAGGTTACTAAGTCTAATATGGACAAAAAGCAACCCTTGTATCCTGAGTACATATTTATCATGGGCGAGAAGAGTGCAACTGAGGATTGTCCAGGATTTTAGCAGCTGGAAGACTGAGTTGTTTTAAAACGGTTCTCACCTGCTCCGCTGAAGGTCTTTGCCTGCATGGGTTTGAATCTTGGTTGGAGAACCCAAAATATTCAGTGGTCAATCATTAGCAAAATCCTGCGTGGATGTCATTCAGATGGGACATCAAATAGTGGCCCCCTTGTGTCATTATCTATGCTGGCAAGTAAATGATCACATCACTCACTTGGGTAAACGTGTAAGATGTTGAGCAGTCTCCAATCTGATCAATAATACAAATAGCACCACACCTCTCCCGCAAACATTTAAACTCCTACAGAGTTATGGAGGACTGTTGGCATCTCATCCAGATTCAGATCGCATCAATCAACCCTCTTGACCTAAAACATCTATTTAAGGATGCTACATGTATCTGTCCTGATAAATGATGCAAATTTGGTGTTACCTGTCTGAAGCCAAGGGATATCCCCCAAAAAACACCATCCTGCAGTCATAGTAAAATAAAAACCAGAAATTCCTTAAAGAATACCCTGTTTCAAGGATACTTTGCAAACCTGCATTCTAAGATAGGGGATTTTGTCATGTTTACTGATGCTAGTTCCAAGATGTCCTTACAGGGAAAAAAATGGTTCAAATTTCAGTGGAAAAAATTGTCTAAATAAAAGTGTCTGTGGCCATATTGGAGTTTAAAAGCTCCATAATTGTCCAATATCTCAATGTGTTCTTGCCCCCAAAAACCTTCGTTTGAATGCAAAGATCATCGAATTTGACTTTCTTGTGGGCCCACTGCTGTATATAATCAATGCCAAACTGAAAAACTGTGATACTGCCAACAACACTTAAGACAAAAATGGGGGATAATTGACGACATCAGAACAGTGAAAATTGACTTTATAAACAAAGGCGTTCTCAACGTTAATGGTCATTTATGGCCAATTGCTGATAACTAAATTGAATAATGATGCAATGAATCATTTCTCTGTCTGACTCAATGACAACTAAAGCAGCTGCATTCTTTTAATTGGCAATTGATACAACGATTGTCAAATCTAAGTGAATGGTTGACTTTATCGAGGTGTCGGCAACCATATTTTACACCATATTAGCATTGTAAATGTTAAATAATGGCCCAATGTTATTTTTGATGCTCTCAATGTGTTCCTTGGCCCCAAAAACCTAGGTTTAGATGCAAAGATCATCAAATTTGAGTGGATAGTTCCCGAGTTATTGCCATTTGAAGGTTTCGTCGGCCATCTTGGACGCCATCTTGAAAAAAACATATTTCTGATGGTCCGATTTTGGTAAACTTTTAGTATGTTAAAAAGTACATCTATACCTAACAGAATCAGTTGAAAAACCTTTTGTAGCAATTTTTTGGGGGTTGAGGGGTTATTTTTCACAAATAGACTGGACTACAGAGTCTTGGCCCGGAAATGAAAAAATAATTTTAAATATTTTTTCTTTATATTTCAATAAGTATGTACAATATCCACCAATCAGACCATCAAAAGGCACAACAAGACCATATAGGTTACGTGTGTACCAAGTTTTAAGTCCTGCACATGCAATAGTCGCTGAGTCGTGGCTTGGAAACGAAAAAAAGAATATTTTATATTTATTCTAAATTTTTTCAAAAAGTATGAAGTATTGCTGTTGTGTTCTTGAAAAATCACGGCGCGCACATTTTTATAATTACCCCCCCCCCCCTCTGTCACGCCTATGAAAATAATTTCCGACAATTATTTTCACTTCACCAATTTCCCTTACTTTTTGAAAAATGTATTTTCTAAAATTCAGATATTTTTCAATAATATCATCTGTTCATCAATTACATAATGATGTTAAATAAGGAGAAGAGACAAATACATCCAATAGCTAGCTGGTCTGGAACATTTTGGGAAGCTTCTTGCAAATAAAAATCATTTTTGAAGTTAAGTATTTGGGTTGTCATGGCGCCTGGGCATTTTTCATTATTGTGAATCCGTTTCATCACATATTTGCAGGCAAAATGCCATTTTTCCTCTTAGTGATATTTAGTGATTTTTTTTTGGTTCCCCTGGACCCCAACCCTCCAAACCGCCACATCCCTGTTGTCACTGTCCTGCATATAGCCAGACATATATCTGCCAAATTTTGACTTAGACCAACTTTATACACTTTAGACTTGGGTGTGAGCAGGTCTAAGTTTATTGAATTTTAAACAGTGCTTATTTCCTGTTTAAAGTTAGACTGTCTTGGTGAAATGTGTTTAAAATTTAAACATGTCCAACTTCTATTTAGACATTGTTTAAAAAATAAACTAGGTTGGTGAAATCGAGCCCATATGTCTGATAGTGATGAGAACACTTCAAGTAGTAAAAATCACAAACTGCTGAGGTTTTTAAACTGAGAATGACTCAGCAATCAGTGGTCCCTTTCTAGCGTGACGGAATGATTCTTACCATCATTCCGTGCAGCCTCAATATAGCCCATTAAGGTGCTGCAGAGGCGTAAAACACAAACACACACACACCATCATTCCGTCACACTAGATATACTGAGGCACCTTGAGTTTGAAAATTGAGCAATGGGTGATTTTTGCAGTTTGAATTGTTCTCATCACTGTCGAGTAAATAGAAACCAAAATCCAGTGGCAAGAATGATTAAATTTAGACTTACTGAACAAAAAACAGCAAAAAACTGCATTTCATCTCACATGGACTTCATGCAATAAATATATCTTCGTAAAGTTATCAACAATACTAGAACCCGATGCATTATGTAGATGGCAATATTGTTAATTGTTTTCCTGGAAATCTTACACAATAGAAATTGCTTTGAAAATTCAAAATGACAGTTTTGAATATTTTTGTATTATCTTTGTGAAATTTTTACCCGTCGTTGTGCGCAAAGCGGTCCCATCCTGGTGGCCATCATATCAGATATCAAAGAAGTCCTTAATGAGATTTTGACCCTTTAAGTGTCCCACAAGGATGGAGGAATGCTAAGTAAAACCTGACTGCAGTGTTTTCATTTTATTTACATTGCAAGACTTGGCCAGAGTTTGTATTTTTTTTACAAAATGACATATTGAGGGTGGGAGGAGAGTGTGAGTTCATCTCTGCGAATAATTATTGTACCTTAATTGTCCAATTCAATTTTATCTTACAACTCACAGGGTCTCTCAGCCCGAGAACATCATTGAAACTTCAAGCGCAACTGCATGAAAGTTAGGGTAACTTGAATGGCCTAATAAAAGTTGGAGAGTAGTTTCAATGCCTTTCGATGCCTTTCAATGTCAATAACACAGTGGCATCGCATCTGACCATTTGGCAAACCAGTCAAGTGCCCCTAACTTTTCATTTTGTCTTTTTAATTTTTACCTTTCACCAGAGTATTGGACATAGTGAAATGACTAACTTTGATTGAAATAAATCAGTCCAAAGAAAGTAAATAAAGAGTTACAGAACTATGAATCACTGAACAGCTTACCTGAACAGACATCATAGGGATCAGGGGATTGTCCAGAAAATGCTACTTTTTGACAGATAAGTGTACCACGATCATCCCATGTCTCTTATCAATGACGTATGCAATATCAGTGATATTATTTTAGCCATTGCAGTGGGACACTTTTATACTGGACATCACTATTAAGTGCAGACAAATTTGGGTTCAAATGTCCTGATGAAGAAATCGAGAATAAAGTTGAATCACATTTTGAACCATTTTGGAAAACTGGTCAATTATCATATGATTATTGACAAATTACGTACTACTAAAAATGTGAAAAAGTGTGAGTTTGGCCATTTCAGACCATCAATGCCTGAACATGCTGGAAAATACCGATCTTAAAATAATCTAAAGGGAATCTTAAAACAAAATCAATATTACTGTACAATCAAGACATATTAAACCAATTTAATATAGTAATTTTGATTTATCAAAATCGCTAGAAACTGAGAAAGATCAAGTCTCATTTCCTTCACTGACAATAAACTAATTAGTTTCCAGCAAGGACAAAAATTTCACTATCTGATCAAGAACATTGAAAATGGCACTTATCTCACAAGAGCACTCATTTTTAAGTTTAGATTATTTCTTCACCTATCCTATACATAAATCACACCTGGACATTGAGTACTCACCCACAGTGATTGAAATAAATCACTTCAAAGAGAGTAAATGAAACTTCTATGTTTCTGACTGACAGAAAAGTTGGTTTAAGAATAAGCTGCAGACTGACAGTGTAGGTGCCAGACAGTTCTCACAGATTAAGTGCCTGTGTGTCCCATTGGAGTAAAAATGAAAAACAGCATGCATTTTACCATTTTACGTTGTGGTCAATTGCAAATCTACTGTTTTAAATGCTAAATTTGCAAAGCTCCCATCATATGCACATTCATAAATTTTATACAGTCCGTTATTCAAAGTTTGATTAAAAACCGAAAACTTACACACCAAAAAAAAAATATTGGAAGTGAGTGATGACTGGACTTTCAATTTTCTGAGGTCATCTCAAATGAACCCCCCCCCCCAACCATTACCAAATGCTTCCGTTATTTGTCATTCATAAGAAAACATAATTCAAAAATCATAACTGCACAATACAATTATCATACTATCATCCTCTCCTATTTGTCTACAGAGTATAAAAAAAACAATGCAGGACATAAATCATATAGCATCCCTCAACCATTGCCAAATGCTTCCGTTATCTGTCATATGGTTGAACTGAATAGGATACTGTGCATTAAAATATATATATGGTGATATTGCAGGTTAATCAGCATTTGTTGATAATTTTGGTTTTGCTAGTTTTTTTCCTCTAACTATTTTCATATGATATAAATTACCAAATTGATTTGAATTTGCCTGAGTCAATATTAAGAATGTTATATAAATTGAATTATAATATTACATACCTTATAATGAAACAGTCCTTGGTATCATTTCCACTATAATTTGTGAACTCGAAAGAGCATTACAAGAATATTATGTTTGCTTATTCTATAGACAAAACAGCTAGCAACAAGCTGTTAATATGAGTCTAAGTTAGACAATACCTATGTTTTTGACAATATGCATTCTAATCCTTTATTGGCAAGTTTTGAATGAGCATTATATCATACTTGTGACCAACAACTAAAGAAAACTGAGAAAACATAATGCAATCCAGTAAAATCTTATTTGGACTAGTAAAGTAAGGTCCCATTATTGCATCTTATGTGAATGGGTAAAAAATAATCATGATGGAACTAACTCAGCTGTAAACCTTATTGATAACAATGGAATACCAGGTAAGAATTTCTCATTCTTTCTAAACCATGTAAAAAAAAACCAGTTATGACAATCCAGTAAAATATCAAAAGCAAACCATATTTAGCTCTAATTTGCATGGCAGTGGTCAACCATGATTAATTAGACAATGTTGTAGAAGAAATAATGTAACATCACAATGAAAATTTATGTGCTCAGCTGCTAATAGGGAATCTAGTAGGGATGCTACATGATTTATGTCCTGCATTGTTTGTTTTTTACACTCTTTAGACAAGTAGGACAGGATGATAGTATGATAGTTGCATTGTGCTGTTATGACTTTAAGAATTATGTTTTCTTACGTAGGCCTAATAGGGTAACAGGGGGTAATTCTGGCCCCGGGGCAAATCAGGTCCCTTGAGGATAAAATGATTATTAAACTTCGCCTATTACATTGGTGAAGTTTCTTGTTTTCGTAAATATTTTTTATTAAACTTCACCTACACATAGGTGAAGTTTCTTGCTTTCGGTGTTATTATTTAATATTTATTTATTATTTTCCTTTCCGAAAAATGTCTTCGGAAAATTTTATACATAGTCAACAATGACCTTATTACAAATTCTGAATATTTGTTATATTCTGCACCAAATATTTCAGACCTATACATGTTAGTAATAACTCTGTATAAATTACTGTTTCATATGTAATCTACTTAATTATCCCCCATTATGTAAAATCGGGATATTCATAAAATGATAGACATTTCGTCCTACCCCAAGCTTACCCCTTCCATTGACAATTAAGTGCATGGACATACTGGAGACAGCCATGCCAAAAACAATCTCCACAAGCCAATAGCATACTCTACACACCAATATCGTTATGATTGATTTCATGGCATTTGATTGGCTCAGCAGTTTCGATTCAGAATATATTTAAATATAGGTAGTCTCATATTGCCACACTTATACTTTTTTTGATTCTTAATAGCATGTTATGTTTCTTGCCTTGGAGATGTGTGTGATTCTTGATGTACTTTCTTTAGTTTTCTTTGGAGTGATTTACTTTAATCATGTTAGCAAGTTCAGTTTCCAAAATTTGTCATTTGGTGCTGGCAGAGAATGTGTGACAACAAATGCAATTCACATCATTGTTGAAAGCCCATAGGTTGGATAGTGATTTATTTCAATCAAATTGACCATGTCACCTTAGTATACATGTAACTCCAAATGATACAGGGAAGTGGGAAGTGACTGTACATGTAGTTCTGATAAATTATTAGAATGTTAACTTTGTTTTACAATGCATCTTGAGATGATTTGAAGAAAATCATATTCCCATCTGTATTTAAATGTAGGTAGACTGATATTACCATGCTCTTCAATATTCTTAAAAGCATGTTATGTTTCCTGCCTAGGAGTTATATGCTTCAAATCCTTAGTCTTATGACACTCGGTAAGTTTTCCAATCTGTTGCCTTCAAATCCAATGTTTTGAGAGAGAAACTTCATTGTGTATTTTGCATGAAAAGGAGTGATTTAAATAAATCAAAATTATCAAGTGACGTGAGATAATGGCATATCCAGTAGCAATGCGAAATAATTGATGACTGACTTGCTGAAGTTCTTCACCATACAGCAGTATTGCTTGTAAAATTGTAAATAGACTTAGAAAAATGAAAAAAACTAAGAAAAATGAAAAACAAGGAGCAACTGACCTTTTGCCGTTATGGTCAAATGCGATGCCACTGTGTTTAAGTAAAAAATGGGTCAATCTTCCTTCCTCTCATTTCGTTGTCCTCCTGTCCAAATTGGTCTAAAAAATGCATAAATACAGGACATCATGTCCCAATCATCCATTCATCCATCAAGTAAGTAAGATAAGTGCATTCTCAATTTATGTCATATACTACTTTTAAAGCATATTTTGCTGCATTAGATCCTGTAGATGTGGCACCATTGTCTGTCTGCTATGTCATTTCCGCCTCTCAGAAGTAGCCATGTGCACAGTTTCGACAACCAGATTGCTGCCTTTTCATTATTGCATTAGTGTTTATTTTTGCAGACCCTTGAGACCATAGAACACATTGAATCAGATGACTGTTTATGTTCTGAAACCCTGGGATGCTCGCTATTGAGCATACATCTGGAGTGTTCAGATTGTATATTTGATATATTTTGCAGTGTTTGTTTTACTGGATAGTTCCATGATGCTCTAGCCCTTTCCAGACTGTGCCCAGGATCGTGGCCCAAATTTGGGCCATGATCTCTAGCACTCTGTACAGTACCTTAGAATGGAAATATTAACATGAAATTCACACAGAATGGGCACCAGGAAATAAGCTTTTCATTCAGCCCATCACCATTTTTGTTTCTCAAAAATTCATACCGTGAGAATGGGAAATCCAAGTGGGATCTGAAAAGGGGAATCCCGGGGAATTCCCTCAACATGTTATCTCAGAGCAAAACAACCTGAGGCTTTGTTTTTGAGCATTTAAGGCACAAAATCAAACACTCCCTGCCAAAACTTACACTAGGGGAGTATTAATATCGCATAAAGGTATGGTTACTGCATCTATACATCCTACCTGAACCCCATTAACCATTTACCTGGCTCAATTACAGGTGTGTTAATTGGCAACATTTAGCAACATTTAGCACAATTTCCAAAAATCTAACATTTCAGGTTATACGCCCAACTGGGAGAGTATAAATATCAGTTTATGACACTAAAACTTTGTTTTGAACATGTCAAAAAAGTTTAGAATAACTTAAAAATGGTTTCCATTAGTTACAAAGCTCAGGCATGTACAGGTAAATTATTTATAATTACCTCCGGACCGGTTGACTAGCGGCCGAAAATCGGACTAATTTCTCAGGCTGACAGCAATTCATTGCATGGACCATTATTTCACTAGTAGTTGCCAGATTGTGATCATACTTGGTGATCTTATACAGGTAAGGAAACAGCGTTGGCATATCTGGCTTTAATCCAATAACCCCTTACCTGGCCTAATTACAGGTGTGTTGTTTAGTGATAATTGGCAAAATATATGCAAAATCGAACATTTCCTGCAGTACCTGCCTCCGGGGGTCCAACAGAAGAGTATAAATATCAGGTTATGAACTGAAACCTTCTTAAAATATTGCAAAGAAGTAAAGAATAAATAAAACAGAGTTTCCATTGACTATAAAACTCAGGTAGGTACAGGTAAGTCAATTATGATTACCTGTGGACCATTTCGGTATCGGCCAAAAATAGACAGATTTTTAGTTCATCGTTCATTGCTTGGACCATTATTTCACAAGTACATGTAATTGCCAGGTTTTGAACATACTTGGTGATCTTATATAGATAGGCTTACAGCATCTATTCATATTATCTGAATTCCATTACCCCTTTATCTGACCTAATTACTGGTATGTTAATTAGCAACATTAATGCAAAATCAAACATTTCTACAATTCCAAAAATACCTCATGTCGAGGGTGCTGTGAGGGGAGAACAAATATCAGTATCAGTTGTTTCAAACGTGTGAATTACGAATGGATAGAATGGATGTTGTAGCCTTGCCTGTATAAGATCACCAAGTATAACAGAAATCAGGTAATTATCAGTGAAGTAATGGTCCAATGGTCCATGTAATGAATTGCTGTTAGCCTGAGAATCAAGTCAGATTTTCGGCTGCTAGTCGAATGGTACATAGATAATTAAGAATTACTTACCTGTACATACCTGAGCTTTGCAACCATTTGAGACTATGTATTATTAATTCTTAACTTCCTTGACATGTTTGTAAGAAGGGTTTAGTTCATTACCTGATATTTATACTCTTCTGTTGGACCCCCGGATGCAAGTCTTCCCGGAAACATTCGATTTTGGGTATATCTTGCCAATTATTACTAATTAATACACCTGTAATTAGGCCAGGTAAAGGGGTATTGGGGTTCAGGTTGGATGTATACATGCTGTAACCTCACCTATAAAAGATTCACCAAGTATTATCCAAATCTGGCACCTATCAGTGAAATAATGGTCTATGCAATGAATTTCTGTCAGCCTGAGAAATTAGTCCGATTTTCAGCCGCTAGCCAAATGGTCCACAGGTAATCATAATCGACTTACCTGTACATACCTGACTTTTATAACCAAATGGAATTATATCTAATTTGTTGCTAACATATTTAGTGATATTTTGGTGCTGGAGTGCATCAAAAGTCTTGCTTATTTTTCATGTTATAGGCCTCATTGTAACAAACATGCTTAACTGCCTTTGATCTTTTTTAATCATCTCACCTGTAATTAAGGCAGGTGTGCTTTTCATATGTGTTCAGGTGTCTACCCTATCATGTCATTGTGAAGCTCATCATCCCAGCTTTATATTGATATATGGTTATCTATGTGAATTCACAAGTCTTCATTGAGAAAATTTAGGTTTAAGGGTTAAAAACCCCAAATTTGCAATTTTATCCACAGTCTGGAAAGGGCTAGAGAGAGAATGCCTTTTCTTTTGATCATGAAAGTTACCCTGCCTTAGGAAAAGTTTTCCCTTAGACTCCTTTACTGGAAAGCTCCGGCCATCCACACTAATGCAATCTCTTCGAAGCAAGACATTGTTCATCACTCTATTCTCATTTTTCATCTCGGTGTTATTCTCCGTATACAATAGACAGAATGCCTCCACAACTGCTTTCACAACTCATATTTGTGGTTATTCCATTGCCAATCCTGAAAGGCTGCTGCACCGTTTTAAGTGACTGATTGCTGTCTTTTCATTATCACGTTAGCAATGTTTGTTTATTTGTCAGCCCTTCAGGGTAGGGCGTTTCATTTTTCGGAAAGTTTCTCCGATCAAGTTCTTATTTAAACCTGTGGTTCTCCCATGCCAGATAAGCATTCAGTGCGAATTTCGGCCAAATCCATCAAGTCCTGACCCCCCCCCTACCGCCATCTTTGTTTTGCCCTCCAAAAACGCTATTTTCGCCTAAAAAAAATTGAATTTAGACCTGAGGTACCCCACCTGAAATAGTAGGAGGTTTGATGGTGATTCTACTTGGCTCTAAAATACTTAAAGAAACACATACTAAAAATTCAGGAAAATCCATGAGCCAGAACAGCCTCAAATTTGCATAAAATCCAATATGGCAGCCGAAAAATCGACGTTTTTTTAAATAACTCAGAAACTATCAGTGATAGAGCACATATTTGTATGAAACATCAATATAAACTTGGGTATTGCAGACATTTTGACACTATTCCCATCTCTCTATCTTTAGTAGTTATTGAGATATGGTATATTTGAATATCTCTCACTCTTTGAAAATCGCCAAAATGTTTCATGGGGGAAACAAGTTCCAGACTGTACTGTTTTCACTTTTACTCAAGATGTATACAATGTAATACGATTTTGCTGTATTCACATACAACAAATATCAATGTTTTATGTCAAAGCTTATCCGGAAAATGTAAAACAGTGTATTTTAGATCAATTAAAATACAGATTCTATTTGTTGTTTCTAAACATGTGGTTTTTCTACAGAGCAGTCACTATATTTTTCCAGGCATGACAAGAATGTATACATCAATACGTGAAAGCCTATGAACAAAAATAGATATTGGTGGTCAATCATTGATAATAGTTGATTACTTATATTATAAAAGATCAAAACATTGCTGTCTAAGTATTGAGACCTATGGAAAGCAGCGATTTGCTACACACAGTATTACTAGTTGCTTACCTTTTACTTAAATTCAAGGCACTCAGTGGCACACAAATTTCCAATGAGGAATCGAGGATGATTAAAAAATCAATGCTACCCCCAATTGCAATTTACAAGTAATATGATGTTGATTAAGCCATGGGATACATTGAAGTGATATAAATTAGAATAAACCAGAACATCTTAAATTGTTAATCTTTTCACCAATCATACTGTTTCTGCCTAATGTACAATATTGCTGGTCTTTCATGGATGAATCATTACACCACTAAGGTGATGCAATGTATCATGTATATGTTTTGTATGATTTCTTCCTTGAAGCAGTTTGTCTAATTTCAAAAGAAAAAGAAAACATACTGTTGCTGGTTTGCTATCATTGTTTCTTTCCTCCTTGTTTATTTTTCTTTCTTTAAGTTAAATCATTTTACAGGCAGGTGACAGGTGATGTGTCACTATTGTCTCTACCTGGGATTCATTGCAAGGCACTACCTGGGATTCATTGCAAGACATTCGTTTTATTAAAACTTGGACGCCAATTACCAGATGAGCTTTTAATGGTAGCCTGTGCATGTGCTCAGGGCCGTACCCATGGGGGGGTGTGGGGGGGTGTGACACCCCCCCAATATTTGGCCTGAGGGGCCCAAGATAGAGGTAGCTAAAACATGTTTTGGACTAAAAATTAGCGATAAATCGAAACGTACCACAGCGTCATGGACTCAATTTTAAAGGGCCCCCCCCAACTGACTTGATAACTTTATTTCTGAGGCCCTTGACTGACTGGAGAAATTCATTAAAGAGGGGCCCTATCAGAGGGCCCTCAACTATGTTCGGAAACAAATTTCAGAGGGCCCCCCAATGGACTCGAGAAATTTGTTTCAGAGGCCCCCTGCCTCGCTGGCACAAAAGTTTTCTTCAGAGGGCCCCCCCCCAGAATCGAGAAATTTGTTTCAGAGGGCCCCCTGACTGAATTCCACAAATTAATTTTAGAGAGCCCCAAATACACTGGCATCATTAAAAATGCAACATTTCAAAATAGCTTAAAATGGCACTTCCTCTTAAAGTATCAAAATGAAAGCTTGCACACGCCTGGTATTGCCGTCAAGTATATTCATGACAATTCTAACATCTCCAAGTGCTACACTTCGGTGTCAAATTAAACCATACTGACTTATGTTGAAAATGCAACTTTAAAAAAGTCCAGATACTTTGATCATTAATTTCAATAACTTTGCTAACCTTTCGATGTTATCCTTTTGATAAGTTAGGAAAGTTGACCATTTCACTTGCTTCACAGGATAAAGTAATTTGACTTAAGCACAATTAAAGATGATCAGATTAATAAAATTTTAAAAGTGTCAATGCTGCCCTGCCCCTTACAGGAGCGTTTTGTCAAAATCTTCAAAAAGATGTTTTATTCAGATTTTGTGAGAGTTTTGATAAGCAAAGAGTTTCTATGTATATGTTTCTATCCTGAGCACACATACGTAGAAAATTAAATTCTAAATACTTTGGGTTCACATACTTCATTTTCAGTTGGTGATTCCTAAATTTTGATTTTTGCATTCAAAATCAGCTTTCTCCTTAACATTTTTTCAAGTCCTGTGCCTGTTATGTGAAAACTTCATAAAATTAATCGCATCCAATATGCCACAAAACCAATATTTCCATTAGCACTTTTTCCGTTGAATTGAAACTGAAGTTTCAAACAGAACTCACTAAAAGGAGCACTGTGCAGCCAAAAGTGAGTCCTTTTTCATGAAATTCACTGGTATAATATTTTAAGACAATATGAGAGGTCTGTGCCCGATTTGATGATTATTGAAAAATTAGAACTTAGAAAATTTTGTTGTTTAATGATGTTGCGTTTGTTTTTCTGAGGCTTGTTACATTCTGAAATTGAGTGTGTTTTAAAGAGTGGCGTAATCAAGAGTTTGCAAGTTGGGGGGGGGGGGGCAAGGTGTGCCCTTTTCATCTTAAAAAAAACCATAATTAGGCCTTATTTTACAAATTTTATGCATAAACTACAGAGCATATATTCAAAATTATTATTGACAGTCTATTTAAATTTTTGTGGCGCAAATTTGATTTGCCATTTTTTTCGTCCGACCGCTTCTGCCGCCCGCATATCCTTCCTGCAACCCCTGGGGGGGAGGGGGGGTCACCTTTGGGGTATAATATTTGCTGAAGGGAACTCCATTTTGTGGGGCGTACATTATTTTAACATACACCACAATTTCCCCATAAGTTTTCATTGGTATCCGTACTTGAGTACGTAGTATGCTCTCGCGAACTCCATTTTCCGATAATCTTGAGTTGTTTCTGAAAGGGGGCCCAAATGTTCCAAGGAAGGGGGGCCCAAGGGTGCTACACCCCCCCAACCATGAGGCTATGGGTTCGGCCCTGCATGTGCTATTAAATGAACTATTTTTAAGGAGACAGAAGAGAAATTTCTGACAAAACTAGAGCATATTCCACATAATGCTTCCCATTTAGTCACAAGATTGATTCTAATCCGAAATTCAGTTTGTCAGACGATAAAAGTTTTCAGTGGAACCGGAACTTAATCCTGTGTTACTGTCTTTAGCAGTGTTTATCACTGTGAGTAAAATTTTGACATATTTGTTTCAATCAGTCTTTAATCAGTCTTTTCTTTATTGTGAATGCAAAATAAGTCTGCTTATTTTACTCTTAATTGCTGTCTTAGCAGTTTTAAAATGCTGTACATTCTGGTGAAGAAAGATATTTATTTCGTCAGGAAATCACTGCATGCATGGAAGAGAATATGATTTATATCTACTATTGGACTTTTCCCAAATAGTTGGGGGAAAAATCTAGACACCTGGAACACCAGGCAACATCAATCAAAGCTAAGGAATTTATTTTGCGAAATGAAACTTCAGAAATATAATGGAATTTTCTTAGATATTTTTCCAGACACAACAATATTATTTTGTGAGTGAATAGAGAAACCTTCATGACTTGGAGGTTGAATTGACATCATTCTGAGACTAGTAAATTCCAAAATAGCCCATTTGTGGCATTGTAGGTAAAAAAATTTCAAGTATTAAATACTAGTGGTCCTGATTAAAGTATTTTTCAACTTCTTGTCAGGGCCGTACCCATGGGGGGGTGTGGGGGGGTGTGACACCCCCCCAATATTTGGCCTGAGGGGGCCCAAGATAGAGGTAGCTAAAACATGTTTTGGACTAAAAATTAGCGATAAATCGAAACGTACCACAGCGTCATGGACTCAATTTTAAAGGGCCCCCCCCAACTGACTTGATAACTTTATTTCTGAGGCCCTTGACTGACTGGAGAAATTCATTAAAGAGGGGCCCTATCAGAGGGCCCTCAACTATGTTCGGAAACAAATTTCAGAGGGCCCCCCAATGGACTCGAGAAATTTGTTTCAGAGGCCCCCTGCCTCGCTGGCACAAAAGTTTTCTTCAGAGGGCCCCCCCCCCAGAATCGAGAAATTTCTTTCAGAGGGCCCCCTGACTGAATTCCACAAATTAATTTTAGAGAGCCCCAAATACACTGGCATCATTAAAAATGCAACATTTCAAAATAGCTTAAAATGGCACTTCCTCTTAAAGTATCAAAATGAAAGCTTGCACACGCCTGGTATTGCCGTCAAGTATATTCATGACAATTCTAACATCTCCAAGTGCTACACTTCGGTGTCAAATTAAACCATACTGACTTATGTTGAAAATGCAACTTTAAAAAAGTCCAGATACTTTGATCATTAATTTCAATAACTTTGCTAACCTTTCGATGTTATCCTTTTGATAAGTTAGGAAAGTTGACCATTTCACTTGCTTCACAGGATAAAGTAATTTGACTTAAGCACAATTAAAGATGATCAGATTAATAAAATTTTAAAAGTGTCAATGCTGCCCTGCCCCTTACAGGAGCGTTTTGTCAAAATCTTCAAAAAGATGTTTTATTCAGATTTTGTGAGAGTTTTGATAAGCAAAGAGTTTCTATGTATATGTTTCTATCCTGAGCACACATACGTAGAAAATTAAATTCTAAATACTTTGGGTTCACATACTTCATTTTCAGTTGGTGATTCCTAAATTTTGATTTTTGCATTCAAAATCAGCTTTCTCCTTAACATTTTTTCAAGTCCTGTGCCTGTTATGTGAAAACTTCATAAAATTAATCGCATCCAATATGCCACAAAACCAATATTTCCATTAGCACTTTTTCCGTTGAATTGAAACTGAAGTTTCAAACAGAACTCACTAAAAGGAGCACTGTGCAGCCAAAAGTGAGTCCTTTTTCATGAAATTCACTGGTATAATATTTTAAGACAATATGAGAGGTCTGTGCCCGATTTGATGATTATTGAAAAATTAGAACTTAGAAAATTTTGTTGTTTAATGATGTTGCGTTTGTTTTTCTGAGGCTTGTTACATTCTGAAATTGAGTGTGTTTTAAAGAGTGGCGTAATCAAGAGTTTGCAAGTTGGGGGGGGGGGGGGGGCAAGGTGTGCCCTTTTCATCTTAAAAAAAACCATAATTAGGCCTTATTTTACAAATTTTATGCATAAACTACAGAGCATATATTCAAAATTATTATTGACAGTCTATTTAAATTTTTGTGGCGCAAATTTGATTTGCCATTTTTTTCGTCCGACCGCTTCTGCCGCCCGCATATCCTTCCTGCAACCCCTGGGGGGGAGGGGGGGTCACCTTTGGGGTATAATATTTGCTGAAGGGAACTCCATTTTGTGGGGCGTACATTATTTTAACATACACCACAATTTCCCCATAAGTTTTCATTGGTATCCGTACTTGAGTACGTAGTATGCTCTCGCGAACTCCATTTTCCGATAATCTTGAGTTGTTTCTGAAAGGGGGCCCAAATGTTCCAAGGAAGGGGGGCCCAAGGGTGCTACACCCCCCCAACCATGAGGCTATGGGTTCGGCCCTGCTTCTTGTCAACAAAGATTTTTACTACCTTGCCACGATCTGCTAATGCGCTTATTCTGTTTCCTAATTGCACTATTTAATCCCAACTCCTGAATTTGATTGAGGTAATCAACCTCATTTGCCTATGCAGATGGTTTTGTTTTTCTGATTGTTAAAAATTACCCATGCTCTGTGATGGATGTAAGTCATCATGCAACTCATTTTCTTATGTATTTACCCCTGCATAATATAGGGTAATCTTTGAGAGATGGACACATTTAAGAGTCACTTACAAATAAGGGATGTTTTACATGCAAAATTATATGTACTGCCTCTTTTCGTGGCTGTAATTTAATCTTTAGGAGGGGGAATTAGCATATTAGAAAATTTACAATGGACTATTACTCCGGGTATAGCATTTCTTATTCATAGTACCTTGCGATTTATTCACTCGAATATGTTTCATTAGCAGCGAAAAATGTACATGGTCATGGTTATTTCAGTTACTGACAAACAATGCAATATGATCTTCATCTTTTTTACTATGATTGTGACAAGTATGCAGAAAAGGTTAAAAAGATCCTCTGTTCCCAACGTGTAATAGGACATTCATATTGTTTCTTAATCTTGGAATTAACCAATTGTTTCACATCTGTGAAACTGTCTTCATTTTGGCATTGGGGTGTAATATATATAATATTATATAGACTATACACTGCCTCTCCTTCATTGTAAATCAATACTGATTACATCAATGAGGAGTCGTTAACTCATTATGGTCTGTCTGGGCAATTATGCATACAATATTACAATGGGAGCAAATCCGTTCTGAGCCCTTTTACCACAGATGAGATGTCCTAATTATAGCATTAAGAACTCCCAGGGCTACTACACTGTAAATATCTCTATTGTCGTTAATGACTTGGTCCCCTCTTCTCTGAAATTTAGCATCAGACAATAAGTGTATACATATATTTTTGTGAAGTATCACTGCAAAATCATGGAAGGTTTACATAACATTTTATACCATTTTTGTTGGAAGTGAAATGTTCTTTTATGTTGATTAACTTGTTCCTAGGTTCTTGTTTCTAGACATTCACAACCAATATGGCCCAGTGAGCCACTAGAAAGGCATCAGCATTTGTCATAAAGGCAAGGGTCCTTGAGGGATAAGGAATGTCATGACCCTTGAAAAACTAATATGCCCAAAAGGTTGTCATTATAGGGAGTATAAAGGACATATTGGTCTCATATGAATAAGGCCTACAAAGTCAAAAGTCAAAGTCAACATATTTTATTGTAGTTTCGCCATTATCATAAAAAGCACATTAAAAACATTTTTAAAACACGGCCATTCTGAAAGTAGAATTACGTGAGATGATTTCTTATAACTAAAAGCACATGTAAATGTTTAAATTAATTTTTAGAAAGGTTAAAATGAAAAGTTAAAGTATTCATAGTCAATTTAAAAGTAAATACAATCTTGTGACACTATAATTCTGAATCAAGTTACAAATTACAGTCCAGTGACATCTTTTAAATTGTGAGGTTAGACATACACTGTTTTAAAAGAAAGAAACAATGCCATCAATGTGGTTGCTGGAAAGACATACTGGACATTGGCTACAACTTTCAAAAAGAAAGCAAGGCAATAGGGAATCGAAACATTGGTTTTGATTGTCACTTGAATGTAAACCATCATTATTCTGCTGCCTCAGGGCATTAGCAGGAAGTTGTACAGTAGTGACAGTTCTCTGATTATCCTCAGGCTTAGCATTTGGCACATTGAGCTTTTTCCAGGCGTTTCAAACTTATGTACAATAGTCCCAGAGTTATAAACACCCCCCCCCTCTGTTGTCATGAAGTGGTCTCTGTCTTATTAATCATGGATCCAGATTTAATCTGCAGGTTCTTGTTGTGTGCTGGCCATTTGATGCTTTAGGCCTATTTGACCACAAATTGTCAATCTACATCCAAATCAAATCAGATCAAATCATTTTATTTTAAGTCGGAAGCACATAATAACAGATAAACATTAGCCACCAAGGCTAGTATACCGACTGCAGTAACACATGCAAATGTAATGACAGGACATTGAAATTTAAATTATAAATATAAAATTCAATTATTATACTTGTGAATGCTTGAAATCGAAAAACCTAAATAGGACATCAAACCATTTGAAAGCTAATCATTACTTCAGTTGTACTTGTACAATTTGGGTCTATTATAAAATAATGATAATTTTGAAATTGGAAGCTGTCACTTCAACTCTGGATGGACATGGCTGGCTGCCCAGATCATTTTGGAAGTCTGTGAACTGTGAACAAATAAAAACTATAGTGTTTCTAGACACCTTTCTAATGAAAACACCCACCCTTTAGAATTGTTTATCTACTCGAACACAATAGAAAAGAAGGCTGTTTGATCACCTCACTGCTATAGTGTGTCTGGCCACATTTGCAGCTGGCCAAAGGCCCTTGCCTGTCCAGCACATTATACATCACTTTCTTGCCTATTTAGCATTGGTCGTTTCCACTCACACACAACAAGGGGATGCCCATTCACACGAAAGGAAATACTCATTCTGCTGTCTTTGGATATTAGTTAGTGGTCTCACTAGAGCTTTTTTTCCTCGGTGATTGTAAACTTTAATCTCTGTAATCTTCAAAATGACTTTAGTCGCCAAAAATTGTTGGTGGCAGTTATTAAGCTGTTATTTCTGTTTCACGCAGTTGTATAGATTAAGTTTTAATTGAGAAAGCCTGGTTCCAATGCAAAACAATGTGTAACTGTCAGAAACACAAATAAGAGGGGATGCTTCAGTATCTCAATACCTATGGGCGACTGAGATATTGGCAGCACACGATTGAAATGCCGATTTTGGCCGTCGGCTGTTGCCGATTTCGCCGGTTTGCCGACCCCAATCATGTGCTTTCGGCGAAATCCTGGTGGATGCAGCATTTCCACATGGCGCCGCCTCCCGAAAAGTGCATGAACTGAGGGAATCCCAGGAAATCGTCATTTCCGGGTCGGCCTCGCCGCTTTCGCCGGGGTTTTCAGTTCGGCAAGTCGGCAGTTGCCTTCGGTGCCGAATGGACAATTGGCAGTCAATCGAGGACAAACGGCTAGCCGGGGCAGATTCGGCAACACCAATCGTGTGCTGCCTGAGACTGAGATTGAGACTGAGATTAAGCAATTGACTGTTTGTGGACTATGGTTTGCTTATACAAGTGATTATACAGTTACATGCATTGCTCCATTCCTTAATCACTTCAGTTCCAAGTTCAGGATTCTTGATAGACTTGGGAGAATACTCTTGTTCTTCAGCACATTGTATAACCATTGCATTTTATACTTACATTGGCAGACACTGCATGAGCAATGAACAATGAGCACTGAGATTTTACAAGCGCCCTCAGATAAATAGATACAAGATAGATAGAATAGATAAAAAGATAAATATAGTTAGATAGATAACTAGATAAAAGTTAGATGGATATTGGATAGATGGATAAATGGATAGATAAATAAATATGTAGACAAATATATAGATAGATAATTATGCGGATAGACAGCCAGATAGATAGATAGATAGATAGATAGATAAATAGATAGATAAATAGATAGATAGATAGATAGATAGATAGAACACATTTTGTAATAAAAAGTATTTTCACTCTCTTATAAAAAAACTATACCTTTTGATGCCAATATTTTTGTGGTCCCTTTTATCAGTGATTATACTGAACAATCAAAATGTCCCACACATTAGGTAATTTTGTAACACTTCAAAAAACTAAAAGGGCCGACCAGAGAGTTTTTTTGGGGGGGGGTGATATGGATTTTTGTTTCCCTCTTGACAGTGAAAAAAAAAGTTTGTTCAGCACATGTAAAAAAGATTTGTTTCTACCGTTAGCTAGGGTACTGTAGCGTAATGATAAAATTGTGATAAAAAAGTTTGTCCCTTGTCTGCAAAAAATTGTTCGTTGACACTTCGCGAATGAAAAAAAATTGTCCTGGGGGTAAAATCCATAGCCCCCAACTATCGTCCGGTCGGCCCCTTAGCTAACTGGGAGAAATTACCTTGGCTTGAAAAATCATGCTTTGGCTTGGTTTGATATTAGCCTATTTGTATTTAATACATTCACTACAATTACAACAATTTTGGAACAAATGCATGCTTCAATGTGACAGATTTTTGCAAATTTGATTTGATTGTTATTCACAAGGTTGGTTAGGGGCAGGGAAATCATGGATTAAATAGTTCATTATATTGCAAATCACAGTTGTTAGAAATCTAACTGTTGTCAGTGTTTGCTTGTTTAACACTGTTTTCCCAAATGGTCAGTAATCCCCTTAGTAGCCATAGTCGCCATTTGGAGAGATTACAACTCATAATCACCGAGGAAAAAAAGCTCTATTAGAGCTTTTTTTCTGAGGTGATTACAAACTGTAATCTCTGTAATCTACAAAATGACTGAAGTCGCCCAAAACATAGTTTATGACAGTTTTTAAGCCAGTAGTTCTGTTTCATACAGTTACTCATGGATAATTTTGTGTTGAGAAAGCCTGGTACCAATGCAAAATGAAGGGAAACAATGAAAAACACGCGGGAGAGGGGGATAATTTATCAATCATCATCTAAACACAAAAAAGGCGACTATGGAACTGAGACTGAGATAAAGCAAGTGACTAATGTGTATCTGCATAGCTTTCAAGCTTTGAGGTTGGCCTACAATCATACTATGTTACCAGCAAACAATTTACGAATGTAGATGATCCCCAACGTTTCCAAATTCACAATTTTGGGTGATTACAGCTCATACTACCTATGGGCGACTGAGACTGAGATTTTAAAAGCAAGTTACTGGCAGGTGACTATGATTTGAATTAAAGATCCTTACATTTTGAGAGCAAAGTTTACACATCATTTTACTGTTTTCAATGCATTTTTTTTTGGTAACCAAGAGTTACTGTAAATATTAGCTTGTTACCTTCCATGCTCATAAATAAATTTATTATATTTATTTCAATGTAAACGTGTCTGGTAAAATAATGCACAGAAAAAGCCACTTCCTGATTTAAATCTCAGTCACTTGTGTAATCTCAGTCTCTGTGTTTCCTAAGTCCTGTGATGAATGTCTTACTCAAGTGTGTGAGACTGGCAAAAGCACACTTTAAGTCGCCAATGGGGAGATTATACATGTTTTAATCACTAAGGGGCCTTTGAGGTGAGTATGTCCAGTGATTATGAATACAGGTGACATAAACATAATCACTCCATAGTCGCCATCAATACAGCCATGCATTGCTCAATCTCATTTTCGGATCCATCTCTAGGGCCCTGTTTAGTTAGCAGGTCCTTTGTGTCAGAGTCTATGCTGAGCAATTAAATATCCCACATATAAGGTGAGTGTGTATGACTGATATTTTTGGGCAGCATTGATGCACAGTTGTTAGAAATTAAAGATATCTTAAACATGTACTAGTGCCAACGCCATTTCTATTTCGTTTCATTTTAAAGGAAGAACTAACATAATATGAAATTTATTACGAAAAACCACAGTTTAAAAAAAGCCTTTAACTTATAAAAGCTTATAAAGCTGTAGTAAACTTTTAACTAACAAAAAATGTTGGCACTGTTTGCTTGTATAACACTGTTATTTTCTAAAGTATCCAATGATCCCCTAAGTGTCCATAGTCGAAACTTTGAATGATTACAGCTCATAATAACTGTTGGCGACTATGGGAGTGAGACTGAGATTAAGCGACTGACATAAGTGTATGGGACTGCAAAGACATTGCCTACTGCAAGTTAGGTGTGATTATTTATTCAAGCAATCATACAAGTGTAAAAACTTTGGTGTCTTAGAGGGAACTATGGAGTGATTATGTTTAAGTCACCTGCATTCACAATCACTCCATAGTCGCCTCTGAGGCACTTAAGTGACTGAAACATGTATGCATAATCCCCATTGGTGACTAAAGGTACATATTGTATGTTTTTGCTATTCCATACACTTAAGTAAGAAAATTATAATCACAGCAGTTAGGGAGCCTACATTAGATGTCAAGGGGAAGGGGCTTGGAGCTTTTTTTAATGAATAATTTCTTGCCCAGTTTTAGTTCAATTCTTTCTGGTAGATAGATAGATGGATAGATAGATAGACAGACAGACAGATAGATAGCTAGACAGATAGATAGACAGGTAGATAGGTAGATAGATAGGTGGATAGGTAGGTAGATAGATCGATGTAATGCTTTTTTGGGTCCCTTGTATCAGTGTTTATGCTGATCAAGTATAATGTCCCACACATTTGGGTATATGTGTAACATGTGAAGAAATACACTGGCTACATAAGCTGTTTTAAGTTACCTTGCATTTAGAAAATCTGCCCTGGCTTGGTTTAACATTGTTTGTATTTATACAATAACTTCAGAATCATATGCTTAAATTTGCTGAAGTGTAAGAATTTGATTGGATTGTTTTTCACGAGGTTGGTTTGAGTGAGGGGAATCCAGGAGAAAATAGATCATTCTATTGCATATCTTCACAGTTGTCAGAAATGAAACTGTTAACGAGTGTTTGCTTGTTTAACACTGTTTTGTTAAATGGCTAGTAATCCCTTTAGTAGCCATAGTCGCAATTTTGAGAGATTACAACTCATAATCACCTCAGAAAAAAAGCTCTACTGCACTGCTTAGGGTTGGGGTTTCATTTCTGGTAACTGATACATCCACTTACCCATTCTCATTCGTGAGAGACATACTGAAATCCTTCTGAAGAAACCTAGATGCAATATCGCATGTCTTTGCAAGGAAAGTAAATTGAAAGTTGTGTTCTTAAAATGTTTAAGGTGATGATGAACTGTATGAATGTGGAGACTAATCACACATTTCAAAGATGCATAAAGACATCCATTGGATTCCATCCATATCAAATGGAGATCATCCAATGATGAGCACTGTAATTTCACATTGTGTGTGATTCATGACACCTTATTCCTGAAGACGCCCACACTATTGTCTACCTTTAGTCTGCCTGTTCGACAAAATCTAGTTGATCATCTAACTGCTATAGTGTGTTTGGCCACATTTGCAGCTGCCCCAAGGTCCCGGTCTGTGCACTACATCACATCTTGGTCCACTTCTATTCATTACCTCCACTTTCAGACCAGTTGCTGATTTTCTCAAACATGGCACAGTCGTTGTGACACCCGTATCTCGCATTAATCATTTTAACTTGTTGAATAAGTCTGCTTTTCATTCTGGCTGATGAGTTCTTAGCAAAATGAAAAATGCCACTGAATATGTCTGAATACGTTCAATCTGCGTACAAACATGAGGCCTACAATTTTGCTGATACTTTCAGCGTTGTATTTCTGTTCAACATCTCTTTTGGCTCCATTGCGCTTCTGCTTTTAAGCAATAATTCAATTGTTCCACAAAACAGACAGGTCCAGGTTGGACACTAACTGTCCCTTGGGGTTTTCTGTAAACAGGGGCAGATTTTTGGGTCATGGATGCCACTCTGGCCGGCTTCTGGGAATTTTTAATTTGTTGTAGTGAAAAAGGAGAAAATCGCTGTTTTTTCCTGATGATCTACTCACTGCAATGTAAGTCTTGCTTTCTTTTCTATTTTGCTTGTATTATAAATATAAATTTTCATTTTGTGTGACCTGTCATTTTTGAAATTCCAAGGTAGTGTTTTTTATGGGAATGTGCAGATTTTCTCTTTTAATATTCGAATGTTATATTATTACTAAAAACCAAAGTATGAAACTTCTGAAAAAATTTTGCAAAAATATGGAAAAATATAACACATTTTTCTGAAAATTACAGGCCAATCCCTTCTTCCTCAATCTGTCTGTAAAACTATCTGAGTGAAGAAGTTTTTTCATGTGAGACTATTATGGCTGTGTTGGTCAGTGGAAAGGGCACACAAAAAAGAACAAGGACCCTCTAGGGATTAGCAAGGTCCTGGACCTTTTGGCAAAACAGTCTTTTAAAATGTGGCCACAGAAAGTTGATATCTCAATTGATTATCCTTTTAAAATGGAAGAAAAAAAGGAAAGTAAGTATTCAGTTATGGAATTTTGGTTAACTTCAATTTCAGGTCTTATCTAACCAGTGATATTCCTTGCTTCTGAATTAGAGAGTATTTTGTCCACCAATGGGTCTGCAATACAAGGCACACATTATGCTTCCAAGCACTGAAAAAAAAAACAGACAAATTTTGTTCAAGTTTCAAAGTGTGAAACATACATCAATTGCATCATGTATCACTTAACAATATATTATTGAGCACATTGTATCCTATGTTGCTTGATATGAACAGTTGAAGCCAATAAAAGCTGTTTAAGTTGATGCAAATTCTTAAAAATATGCTCCATATGTTGCAATACATGCACAAAGCCGTTAGCAGTATGTCTTAGCCCTGAGGTGGCAGCATAATGAGAGGCTTTCTGGTCTTATTCTGGAACAAGCCCTGGGGTAAGTAACTGCGGAACAACACAATCATCCGATGTTTCTATTTCCTGAGTGTTCAACTTCTTGTCAACAAAGTGTTTTGGTAGTTTTTGACCACCTACTGATATTCTTCTTCTCTTTCTGAATCCCACAATTTAATCCTGATTCCCAAATAAGATTGGGGTAATGACACTCATTTGCCCAAGAATGATGGTTCTGTTTGTCTCATTGTTGAAAATTAGCTATAGTTACTGCACAGAATGTAAGTCCTCATGCACCAGTCTGTCTGTCTTATATACATGTATTATCCCTTTCTAATCCTGCATGAGCAATCTTTTTTTGTTGTTGTTGTTGACCAATGCAGAATGGCTCTGCCAATAACCGTCAAAAAAACGCAGAATCCTCTGCCTTATACCAGTACCTTAAATAGTGTGGTTAGACACTTTCCTGCTATATGCCATAAACCAAATGAGTGAAAACTGTCACAAATAGATTATTGAACTGCTAAAAGACTGATGGAGATCACGAGGCCGAGTTGAATGTTCATTTTAAAACTGGCGGGAAAAAACTTTGCCAAGAGCTGAAGGCTGATTCATATACTTCATAAGTATGATACAAGAGTAATGTTGCTTGAGTAGAATAAATTCCTGAAGTATGTGGGCAAAAAACATTCTTTTTTGACACGAAAATTAAGCAATATCTTTCTCAAAGCAGCAGTCGAGTAATTTGACATGACGAAAGGGCTTTATTTTGGAGCAGGTGTGTATAGTGTATACATAGACTGTACACTGCATGTCATTGGTTGCAAATCAATACTGATTACAGTAATTATGCAGCTAAAAAACATACCAAAAATAGGGTATTTACTGACGTCTGTAGGGTCAGCAATACACAAAATTATTGCTTAGCTAGACGTCTAGGTCAGTACTTATGTTACATCTACTGACCGTCTGTAAGTTACACTTTTCTTTATTATCCAGACGGCCATTTTTAGAAGTATAACAGACACTCAGACAGTCTGGAACTTTCCCATTTCTGCACAATACAGACGAAATCCAATGATGTTTAATATCCATTTGGAATTCCTGAGGGACGTCTGGGGCCGTTCAATTTGTCGGCACAACAGACTGTCTGTACGGTCAATGAAACTGACCTTTACAGACGTCTCTAAAACCACCATATGTAAGCCATCCAGACAAACCACTATCAGAAAGTGCTGGCTGAAAGCACTGGAAAATGAGATTCTACAGACGTCTCCAAACCACCAAAACTTAAGCCATCCAGACTAGCCATTGTCTGAGCCTGATAGGCTGGAAGCACTGGAAAATGAGAGTCTACAGACGTCTCCAAACCACCAAAACTAAAACCATCCAGACTAGCCATTGTCTGAGCCTGATCGGCTGGAAGAACTAGAAAATGAGAGTCTACAGACGTCTCCAAACCACCAAAACTAAAACCATCCAGACTAGCCATTGTCTGAGCCAGATCGGCTGGAAGCACTGGAAAATGAGAGTCTACAGACGTCTCCAAACCACCAAAACTAAAACCATCCAGACTAGCCATTGTCTAGACCTCATCGGCTGGAAGCACCGGAAAATGAGAGTCTACAGACGTCTCCAAACCACCAACACTTAAGCCATCCAGACTAGCCATTGTCTGAGCCTGATCGGCTGTAAGAACTAGAAAATGAGAGTCTACAGACGTCTCCAAACCACCAAAACTTAAGCCATCCAGACTAGCCATTGTCTGAGCCAGATGGGCTGGAAGAACTAGAAAATGAGAGTCTACAGACGTCTCCAAACCACCAAAACTAAAACCATGCAGACTAGCTATTGTCTGAGTCTGATCAGCTGGAAGCACTGGAAAATGAGAGTCTACAGACGTCTCCAAACCACCAAAACTTAAGCCATCCAGACTAGCCATTGTCTGAGCCTGATCAGCTGGAAGCACCAGAAAATGAGAGTCTACAGACGTCTCCAAACCACCAAAACTTAAGCCATCCAGACTAGCCATTGTCTGGACCTTATCGGCTTGAAGCACCAGAAAAAGAGAGTGTACAGACATCTCCAAACCACCAAAACTTAAGCCATCCAGACCAGCCATTGTCCAAGTCTCATTGGCCGGAAACATCAGAATTGTAGGTATCTACAGACATAATTATTCAAGCAACCAAAATGAAACCATTCAGTTTAACCACTAATGGAGAAAGCTGTTTAACCATTCCAGGGAAAAAGAACATAACAATGGAATCATATGCAGCAGCATGAAAACATTTTCTTGCTCACATTACATTAGACTCTCATACACTGTACAACTGACTATGAAGAATGGAGAGAATATCCATATATATATACCAGTTAGATCATTTAATAAATTTAACATATGGATGATTGATCACAAGAGGAACATTGATCACAGCAATAACATATTCATTGTTTTTATCAAAATACTTAAGGAATATATATTAAAAAAATTGTGTCCCATTAATTTTTGGCTTTACTGTTCCGTACACTTCGTTTTGGTTTGCTCTTGGCAATACTGGGGCTGGCCTGGTCTTGCGTAAGTCTTGTCCTTTTTGTTGGTCGCACTGCATCAACCTGAAGAGAGAAAGTCCAAACATCAAGCATGCTTACTACAGAAAAAGTGAGGAGCTAACAAGTTTATCAAAGAAGGGAAGATGTCAATAAGATATCAAATAACAGGGATGAAAACTCACCTCAGGCACTTGAGTTTGCAACCTTTTCAAAAGATTGCGTCGGTTGTCAAGCCTCCGAGAACGAATATTTCCATGGCTGGCAGGATCAGGGCTGACAGGGTCGGGGCTCACAGGAGCTGGGCTAACAGGAGCAGGGTAAACTGGAGTAGGGCTGACAGTGGCAGGGCTGACAGGAGCAGGGCAGACAGGGACAGGGCTGTCTCGGGCATGACTGGCTGGCGCTGGTGTGGCTTGAGCTGGTGTGACAGAGATTGGACTGGCATAGGTTGGGATATTAGTAGCATGGTTGACTTGAGAGATAACCTGTCGCGGACCAGTTGAAATAGTTGCCTGAAAAATAAACATGAAAGAAAATTAAGACCAAAATTATCTATGATTTTCCAATTGTAATATCATTTTAGTGCACACCTTTCAATGTGAGTGACCAACATAATACTTAAGATTTACATTAAAACATCGTTGAACGAACCATGCAAAATGATACTGCATATAGATATGAGGGATGTACACATTAAAATTACCTTTTTCAGAATGAAGTACTGTCTGCCAGCTTCATAGGCATCCCGGATGTGCTCTGCATGCATCACATCTGAAATGCCCTCGAACTTGACATGCTCTGGCCACCAGGAGGGGGGAGGTACTCTTTCTCCATCTTTTCTGTATGCAATTCGTTTGGCTGCAAATCCTGAAAGCGTAATACAATGTACATCAATAAGTTATCACAAGAATGTTCCCTCGTCATTATTCACACCGACAGATCTGTGATGCTATGTAGCCTAAAGCTATTAGATCAGCAGATATATATTTCAGTGCTATTCAAAATAAATTTACCTGCTAAGTGAGATATATGACAATAAAATGCTTCAAAGACATCAGCAAATTGTTTTAAATGCCATGAAAACCAGTGTTTTGTTTACAAGCACTGCTTTCTTTAAGTATCATTGAGTTACAAAATCAATAAGACTCACTTAATTCCGAAAAACAGTGTTGATTAAAAGTGTACTGTACACTTCACTTAAAATGTAAAAATGTATTATCTATAAATGGAATATAATTATGCAAGTTGCATTTTACATTACCTTAAATATGTATATACTCTAAATTTTGTATTATTGGAAAATTCAAGACTATTTTTATATCTGATTTGCAAAAATCAACAGCAATCAGGAAAAATACATACCTTTGCTTTGAGAAACTCTGACCATTTCAACTAACAGAGGCCTGAGCTGATCCCTGTTGGATTCCGATGCAGAAGGGAGTGACCCAAGAAACTCCTTTGGCTCCCCTACACTGCTGTAGCCTGTCTTAATTGTTTCCAAATCCCTTTTAATAGCATGGCTGATTTCACCAGTGCTGTCTGCTTGCAAAGTGTTTAATATAATGTCCTCAATTGTTGACCATCCATGAGAATAAAGTGTTCCAGAATTTGGGAGACAGTAGGTAAAATTGCAAAGAACTCCAATATTTTGTAATTTTTCCAGTGTTTTGAAAATAGTCCCTAGACTCCTGTTAAGAGCAGGAATCTCATTTTTGTTGTCATCAGTCATAATTAGTAGATGTTAATTGCTCAGTGTCTGGTAGTCAATTGATGACCTGGTGAGGTTAGAAGCATTGCTGAGCTCCACCTGGTGTGATAATGTGCAGGGCTTTCCTATTGGTCCACCTGCAGTGGTGGGAAATTAACTCCACCTTCAGTAAATAACCCCAACTATTCTCCCAACTGACCCCTGGTGAGTTCTACCAATACTCTCTCCTCATTGGCTGATTCTAATGGCGGGAAAATAAACCACCAGTGACCCTTGATTTACTCCTAATCACATCACATTGACATATAGGCAGACAACAGTTAAGGATTAACTTTGGGCTTAAGATGTCAAAATGTTTTTAAGATCTCAACATAGGAAAAAAACTCCAGTGTTTCTGGGAACCTCAGTGAACATTTCAAGAAAGACAAGAAAGGCTGAAGGTTGTGACATCACTACTGCACCTTTGCAAGATCAAGCATCCATTCCTAAAGTTACACAAAAGGAGAGTCATCATGCATCCAGGAAAATAAGGTATGATTTTATTAATTAATAATATTGATACATTTTTTTACGGTATTTTTCAATAAATTGCTGATTGCAAGATCCAGGTTAATGTATCAGCCTATGGTCCGATTGCCGTGAAATAACTTTTATCTAGAAGGTATTGAGCTCTTCTACACGATTCTGTCAAATTCAGTGCCGTGAGTTTAGTAGAAGTTGGTTAGAATTGAGCGCAAACAAGAGGCAATCTTTTATTCATGAATACTGCATAGAAACTCCTTTGGTACATAATTATCAATTGCATATATGACCCTACATGTATATAATCTGTTTACAAGAGTGGAATAGCATTGGTGTCAGATTTTGGTGCATACCAAAATGATTTGTGGTATCTTTTAAAGTCAAATGTATTGCCTGGAGTTTATCTTCTAACCTTTGAAATTTCACAGAGTGCCAAAAAACGTCCCTTCTATGGGTAGCACTGGCTTTTCACAGGATTTTTCTAAAAAATTATTCATCTCCTCATGCCACTTTAACTATCATTAATAACTGGTGGGCATTTTAATGAACACCTTAAGCTCATATATTTTAACAAATTTGTGACATATTATGTTCATATTTCTGGCATCCCATTGTTTTCAACATCACAGGCAAGTGCAGCTTTACATGTTAATGAATCAAAGTTATGAAATTTAATTGGGCAAAGGATGCTGGTACCTTTGATGATACATCATCATTATACACAGATTAATCTCAGATACCCCTTATCAGTGTTATGTAATTTTTTGTGGAAACCATTGATATCCAGTCTGTTTCATAATATCTACAGAAATAACTTATTTTTGAAGAAAATATCACTCTTATCTCATAAAAAAAAAATTATATTAGAATATTAAGAAACCTTTGAGGCTTTGTTAAAGATTTTTAGACATTCACCTTATTTTTTCAGATGTCCCCTCCAGCCCAAAACCAGAGCATTGCTTTCAACTTACATCGGCTATGTGAAGGGTCAGCTGATGTCCTCGTACCCCGAAGCGACCACTGCCCAGTATGATGAACTTCTGGTTAGATTGCAAAAAGAGTGTCCCCCTCTACATGACTTCATATCCAGCATGGGCCAACAGTGCAGAATCAGGTAAATATTATGTATTTGGATATAGATCAGATTATAATATCAGGTTCTGTCTGAGAGACAATTCTATCATACACTGTTGTATTTCTGTTGAATTCCGCCAGCTGCACAAATGCAAGTCATGCGGACAAGTTTAGAATTACCATAATACATATAGGCTTGCTTTTTTAATTTTTGTTAACTGAAAATGTGATCTCCTGATTCTGTGTGTCATGTAAGCTACTGTCTCTAAGTATGCAACATTCAGCTTACTGTCTATATTTTAAATATTATGATACATTTTAAACATATAAAGCTGTGTTACCTTGTAACATAAATATTTGTGTTTACATTTTGAATAATTATATTATTATTTTTTCTTTCCAGTTGTCGCAAGTTTCTGACTACATTCTGCTCCACAACCCCACTCTGCGGTAGTTTCCAAGTATTCCCGTACCCTGAAGTTCAAGAAGCCATCTTAGACGTAACTGATGGTCTTATCAACATTAGAGATTCCAAGTCGCGAAGGCATTTTCAATTGATTCGGAGACATGCGCCCCTCATTTCAGATATCCTGTTGTGTAATACTGTTAATGGTTCTCTGGATGTTCATGTGGGAAATGTAGTGAAGTATGTGCTAATTAGTGTGAACGAAACCTTTGCTAAACACGGAATACCAACAGACGAACAGTATGGAGAACCTTTTGAAAGTCCATATGACTATTTCCCAGGCTTCCCTTCTGTACTTGGGAATTCTTTCTATGCTATGGACAAAAACAAATATTCTGATGATGTTTATTGTCGCAAAATGTCAGGAAGCCATCCGATTTTAAGCCCGGGTATCTTCACTCTGTTCTGTAAACATAGAGTGTGCCTGGGCTTTTCCTTAATGACCGCTGCAGAGAGTCCGAGAACAGCCTTTAACATTTTATTGCAACGCTTCACTGAATTCCTACCCCAACTCAGGATATTTTATGATAACTCTTGTAACCTCCATCAATTTTGCTTGAACAGAGAACCAGCTAGGTTCAGTGAGACTATATTTCTAATCGACCGCTTGCACTATCAAGATCACTCAGCTTGTACTGAGGGCTACAGTACGAACAGTTACAACAGTGACCCACAAATAAAGAGCATTAACACTCAAATTAATGAGCAAGCAAATTCTGATCTCCGCAGGCTGGCCAAGCAGGTTTCGTACATGAAACCAGAAAACGTCATGATTCATGTAAAGTTATTTTTGGCTGAAAGAAATGACGAAAAGAAATCCATGAAGATTGAAGAAAGTGTAAAATGTAAACATAATGAATGTGTATTGCAGCATTTTGTATGAAATTGTGCTCCTTGTAATGAAATCATTATTTTGTCTGTTGTTATGATTCTGAATCACTGTTATAATTGTGTTCATTAAATCATATGTTAATCTCAGTACAATGATATCTGGTGTCAGTTCTTCATTTCATTGAATGTGCCGAAATGGATGGTACATGCTAAAGTCGCATTAAAGTTATCTGCTGTAAGATAAATTATCTAGACTGTCTCTGGTATTAATGAAACAAAGACTCCCAGACAATGGTGTCAGGCAATGGTTAGCCTGTCTGTCAGTGGCAATATTTTCATATATGCAGACCGTCTGTAATACTGATATATTTAGTGTTTACAGACGTCTGAAGATGCTCAAATGTTTGAATTTATAGACGAAAGAGTTCAATTGTCTTGTGGTTGTTAGGCTGTGGTTAGCCTGTCTGTCTGTAGTAATATTTGCATGTGTGCAGACGGTCTGTAGTACTGAGTAATTTGGTGCTTACAGACGTCTGGAACTATTCAAATCTTATCAATAAATGACATAAACTTGTGTCAGCATGTAAAGAAAATGTCAGTAATCTAGACTGTCTGTAGCATAAGTGAAATATGGTCTTCCAGACTGCTTTAAGTCAATAACATGTCAAAAGTGCTGAATTATAGAAGCCGTCTGTAATGTGGTTGAAGAGACCCTTTACAGACTAGACTGTCAGTAGTCATGGCTCAGCATCTTTTCCCAGACGTCCACAAAGCCATTAATAGTTGACCTGCTGACGCTACAGACGTCAGTAAGTGGGGGAAAATGGGCATGTTTTTTATATATAATTATGTCCTTAACTCACTTGTGGTCCATCTGGGCAATTATGCCTACAATATCCCAGTGGGAGCAAATCTGTTCTGAGCCCTTTATCCACTGATGAGATGTCCTAATTATAGCATTAAGAAGTCCCAGGGGGTACACTACACCGTAAATATGTCAATTGTTACTAATGACTTGGCTCCCTTCTTTTCATCAATTAACATCAGACAACTTGAGAATAACTTTAATACAATCAACAATTTCACGTATTACAGCGTACTTTCAGCAATGTTTGCAAACAGTATGTCGTCTTCAAAATTGTCTGCAGAATAAAGAAGAATGCTACTTTTTTCTGACATTACTTTTTTTAAGAATTATTACAAAATAACACAAGGTATATGTATGTAAACTAGTTTTGTACCATTTGCATTGGAAGTGAAAAATCATTTTACATTAATTTCCTTGTTTCTAGGTTCTCTTTATGTACGAGACATTCAAAGCTTTTATTCAGTGAACCACTAGAAAGGCGTCGGTATTTGTCATAAAAGCAAGAGTTCTCATGGGATGAGGAATGTCATGAGCTTTTAAAATATGGCCAAAGCTTTAAGAGGAGGAAAGGACAAATTAATCTCAAAGGTCAAAGTGAAACTTTTTTATTAGAATCTCGCCCTTATCTTTTAAAAACAGCATATTAAAAATATTGTTAAAACAAGGCCATTCTCGAAGCAGAATTAAGAAAGACAATATCTTATAATAACAGCTATTTAAAACGTTATGTAGAGGTGTATATAAATTTTTTAAAAAGGAGAAACTAACCAGTTAAAACATACATATGCAATTATATAAATACAATCCTGTGACACAATAATTCTGAATCAAGCTACAAATTACAGCCCATTGATATTTTTTAAGTTGTGAGGTTAGATGTTCACCGAGCACTTTATAAGAAAGAAACAAGAGAAAACAACGCCATCAATATGGTTGCTGCAAAGATATACTGGACATCGGCTACATCTTGCAAAAAGAAAGCCATGCAGGCATATCAAAATGATACATTGGTTTTTATCATCACTTTCATTTGGGCTTGCTCCAGATAAACCATCATTATTCTGCTGCCTCAGGGCAAAGCAAAAAGTTTCCTATAAGCAACTGGTTCTTAGTGAACCTTTTCCAGTTGTTTGAGCATTTTACACAGTGTTCCCTGCATTATAAGATTGCCCACTTGACAGTTATGCAGCATTGTTAATGTTTCATCGGATTGCAGTCTATCTTTGGAGTTCAAAATGCTCTGCAAAGGTACTGGTCAATTTGTGCTGGAGAAAGGCAGTCACATAATGCTAGTTGGCAGGCCTGAGCAGAGGGGGGGGGGGGCTAGGGGGGCAGGGGCCCCCAAATTTCAGGGGGCCTACTTCCAAAGTAAGGTTAACCGCGCGTTGCGAAAATGAGATTGTACTCGATTTGTGCACGGTTAGACTTTTGCCATTTTCGGCTCCGCAGCAAAATAAGTTGGTGGGCCCTCACATCTCTACTGTCGGCAATTAAAAATTTACATAATTATCATTGTACTGTGTAAGATAAAAAATTTAACCGATCGCTTTTTCCCATATTGGTACGTCTTGTTTTCAGTAAATCTTAGATGTCTCGTTTATGGTCTATTTTTCTCTGCGATTTCTATCAGTGGGTATTTTGTGAAATAGTTGTCACGGTGAACCGTTTGGCCTCCAATGTGAGAGGGCCCTGTACAATACTAGACCCTCTTCCATTGAGCAATTTGGAGCCCCCATCTTAAAGTTTGATTTTTGTTCCAGGTCTTGCTTCAGGATCCAGTAAGCAGGTACCACACAATCCAAAGTTTTTCATAGTCTTAATTTTTATATCTTTTTGGTCTCTTTCAGGGCCCCCCCCCCCGAGCGAATGCAGCCCTGAATGACCATGTGCCCGAGCAGGGTCTTAGGGCTAGAGTGAATGAACCTGTAGCAGCTGCTACTTTGCCACATAGGCCAGTCTACCCCAAGATTTGCATGTTCCTTCTCATGTAAGATGCAAGATGAGAAACAAGTAGTAACAAGTGACAATATCAATCAATTGTGAGATGTTTTTTCACAAGATCTGGAGAGTGAAATTCTGCTGCTGAAAAGATTCTTCCATGTGAACTTTTAGTAAGTTTTGGTCAGCCTGAAGAATATCTATTAGGAAATTCTTAACTTGAAATTTGGTAACATGTTCCCAAATCCAAGTTGCCCTGCATATTTTTGTCAATCCTGGCAACTGTTGCATCAAAGAATATAGTGTTAATGTTCTGATATGAAATTATTTGCACAATTTGATTTTTCATCATATTTCACAGAAAAATGTCAATATGATACAAAAAGCTCTCCTGTGTTTCAGAGTAGTGTTATTAGGTTCGGATCACATGCATTTCATTTTTTACCTAAATGTATTTAATTGGAAAACTTGAAAAAAGTGAATCCTGCTGACAAAGAATTATTTGCACACCTGAGCCAACTACCAGAAAAATCAAAGTTGGCAAATAATTTCTGTATTGACTGCACTTTGTTCAATGATAGGGAAAGAATGTCTCCTCACCTCACTACTCTGTAAATCAACAGTTATATTGCAAAATCATTGGAATTTTCAAATCTGATTGAAGTTTTTTTTTGAAAGTTGCAATAAAAGCTTTCACTAGGTAAATTTTAAGATTTGCTGATTGGTTTGCGCCTGACTTAATTATGTCAGAAATACTAGTCTAAATTTTTTCTTGAGATTTGTGAAAGGCTGTAAGCCCTAAAAGGCAGAATCTCAGTTATTATTGAAATTTCACATTTTATTGCAAGGATTTTGGAACAATTGTTTTTATGAGTCAAAAATCTGTTAATTGTACTTTGATGTATCTCAATTGCTCCAGGTAAAATCTTCAGTAATCTTGAAGTTTTTACATTAGCAGTTTGGTAAGATTAGGTCAAAAATGGAAAGTCTATTGCATTCCTCATAATAATTGCACCTTGTCAATTGTCAGCTAGCTTGATTTGGAGAATTTATTAAATGTTTGCTGGTAATTCAAAAGGTGATTTTTTTATATAAGTGCTTTGAAATTTAGATTTTAACATGGAGTGAGTAAATTTCAACTAGTCTCGTGTGAATAATTAAGTCTATCATTAAGAGAAGTATGCTTGGTTCAATGGTGTACCTAGGGGGGGGGGGTTTGGGCCATATCCCAACACCCCCCCCCCCAAACCAAAAGTAATATGGGCGAGACAGGATAAGCCACAAATCGTCCCCTTGTAATGGCCCTGGGTTGGTTTTTATACCTCCAGAAAATATATTTAACATGGTCATAATTTGCTGACCTGAAGCCGCTGCAGGCTCTGCACGGCCCTGCTAGTTGGTCTTGTAATTGGGGATCATAACATTATAACACATGGACCGCTGATGGTTTAGTGATGAATTTTCCTGTAGTGAGGAAATTCCAGATGAGTCTTCACCTGATACAGCTCAGGGCGGTGTCATGAGCTGTGTTTGCAAACAGAGTATAACGGAACATTGCCAATGTTCCTCTGTCATAGCTCACACCAGTTTTGGTGATTGTCACACAACTATGAGTATTTACTATACCGTGCCTGAAATAGAAAAAGACTGAAATATTATTGCCAAGGAATCTCTCAATCTGCTGTTAAAGCCAATATTCCATTATTAATGTGCATTCTTAAATTACTTTTGTATAACTGCCTGTATGGTATAGAGCAGCTTCTACATGTAGTTGCATTGTGCACATGATACCATTGTCTGTCCGCTTTGTCAATCCCGCCTCTCAGAAGCAGCAATGTGCAGTTTTGACAACCCGATTGCTGTCTTTTCATCATTGCATTAGTGTTTATTTTGGAGGCCCTGGAGACTGCAGGACATATTGAATCGCATTGCTGTTTATGTCCTGAAACCCTGGTGTGCCCACTATTGAACATATGTCTGGTTTATTCATACAGTGTATTTTATGGTTGATATACGTTGCTGTGTTTCACTTGACAAGTTACCTATGCATTTTGCAAACTATGTAAAACAGATCACCCGTTCAAGCCACAAGGTCTGCACAGTTCTGGTGCAAATGCACGGTGGCTTCCTTCCTCCTATCATTGTAAGGACTGTTCTTTCCTGTCTTGTTATATACATGTAATGCATCACTTACATCAACCAAGCTAAAACAGTCCCTCTGTGGCAACAACAAAGCTGGAGGAGCAGTGTAGCAAAAAAGCACTGAGAACTATTTCTCCAGTGTATATAAATGTACAGCCAAAAAAATATTGTGCATTCATTCATGATTTCTTGAGAATTCAAGATCCAAGTTAATTGAAAGAAAAACCGGCAAACCATGTGTATCAGGTAATATTTTCAAAAGTGGGACACTCTAAATATTGTACCATGATGCTCTCTATAGAAAATGCCTTTTTCTTTTAATCATGAAAGCTATCTTGCCTGGGGAAGGGTTTTTGTCCAGACTTCTTCACAAGAAAGCTCCAGCCATCCACACTAATGCAATTTCTTTGAAGCAACAAGACGTTGTTCGTCATATTTTGACATTTTTCATCTCGGTTTTATATTCCATGTACAAAAGACAGAACGCCCTGACAGGTGTGTTTACTATTCATACGTATTTGCTGTTATTTCATTGTCAATTCTGAAAAACACTGCAGAATTTCAAGCAACTAATTGCTGTATTTTCAATATCGCGTTAGTTATTATCATTGATTTCCAGGCCCAAGGGATTACAGAGCACTTTCTGATGGTATTGAGTCAGATAGTCATTGTATCTTGAAGCCTTGGTGCCAGCTATTGAATATATGTCCGGTTTGTATATTTAGATTGTATATGTTGTGTGCTACTATGAGTGTTGTCGGGTAAGTTATTGGACGTTTGTACAGTAAGCGGTGAGGGCAAACTGTACAACTCAGACAGATATGTCACTTACATCTCGACAGGGCTATAATGCTGCTCTGTTCTGATACATATTTCGGAGCATATTTTTGTGGATTCAGCAAAAATGATGGACATCTATGGTAAGAAGTAACAGATTCACAAGACTTTGTCTGAACAACCAAACAGGTCACTGAAAACGTGAAAAGTAAGAGTTGTTTCTTCCTACATGTATATGATAAGTTTTCTGTATAGAATGGCGAGATTTCGGTACCCTATCAGCATGCCTTGGGGGTCCAACATCGGGCCAGCGTCAGTCTGATGTCAGCAGCATCGGACCAGCTTTGGGCCAACGTTGGACCACCGAGGCATGCTGATGGGGGTATTGATCATTGCTTCGTGGCTGAAAATACTTTTGGAAAGTCTGATTTACATACTTGATATCTAAGTAAAAGTATGGAATTAAGATACAGCAATACTTCTGTTATAATTACATGGTTTACAAATCTGTTGTTTGAAATCGGTATTGAAGGTGTTGTTTGGCAATGAACTTAATAAGGAATAAACTGTAGCAAACCTTGACAAACTTTTATGACATGCAGTACCGTCCTATGACAGTAAACTCTACCGGAATTTCTAAGAGTGTGCCCTTGATCTTTGGATCGTCATTCATCAATTCATCATTCTCCAAATGAAATACTCTATACAGTAACTTTTCAATATATAGGTTGACATAGATTGAGACACACCATAAAAATATTGCCAAGAAAGGACATTTTGAAGAACATTGCCCAACCTTGGATACCATGATTATGCTCTATATAGAAAATGCTTTTTCCTTTGATCACGAAAAGTTACCCTGCCCAGAGAAGTGTTTTGATTATTAGACTACTTCACAGGAAAGCCTCAGCCATCCACACTAATGTAATTTCTTTGAAGCAGCAAGATGTTGTACATAGCTCCATTCTCATTTTCTCTCTGTGCTGTTTTAGTTGTGAAGGCAATTGTCGAGGTATCTTGCTTGGGTATATAAAGCATATATGTGTCACTATATAATTGTGGCAGTTGTTCAAACAAGTTTGAAAAGAATTGATACTTGTTTAGCTGTCTTTCATTCCACAGTTATAATTATATAGTCTGTCGTCCTAAAAGAAGAGACTGATTTTCTGTTATTGCGCGCCATTTATCACTTAATATATTATTGAGAAAATTGCAGTATGCAATCCAGGCTTTGGCTGACTATATATTATATTATGCAATACCAAAAAAAAAAGTATCACTGGATCATGACTATCTGGCCAGTTATTACAGATCTCATATTAGTGTGCCATGTTCTTTTCAACTGCCACAGTGCTCTTGTGATGTCAGTATCAGTATAATGATTTCACAGTTGGTATATTCACAGTTTCAGCTGTGTCACTTGGAATCCATCCTGATCACACCATTACAAATTCACAATAAGCTGTTAGATTGTTGCTCAACATTGATTATTCAGTTTGATTTTTTGAATAAATACAAAAGTTACAATATACAGCTATATATAATGCATTGATTTTGTGTATAACTGCTAACAGTTTTAGCACTTTTCCAACAAAACAAATTCATTCACTCTCACATTCATTTGTTGATCTGAGAGGTTATCATGTGCTGCTCTGTCTTGGCAAAAATAATATACTCGGGAACCATTCAGAATTTAAGACCTGGGGGGGGGAGTTTTGCTTGGGAGCTTCCTTATCACTGATTTCCAATAATGTTTATTTGATGTTCGAATTCTTAGCCTCCTTGTCTGGCCTTTTCCAAAATTTTTGGGGAGCAACTACCCCCCCCCCCCCCATTTCTCGTCCTCTGGTATGCCCATGCAACACCGCCATGTTCACTTCCAAAAATCTCCCCATCATCCCCATTCCAGTCATCAATTCTGAACAGTTTCTTTGGCGAAGATCTCACCTAAAAGGCTGAAAAGCCACAAGGTGCTGCCCTCAAGGAGAAATTTCACAGCATGACATCATGAATGTCCATTATGTGTCAAGCAAATGACTCAAACATATAAGTTTCACCAGCTCCAACTGAATCCAAACAACAAAACCAATGAAAGCAGATTAATCAATTGTTATTCACACTTAGACAGCCCATAAGCCTGACTTGTTGGTAGCAGTTGGAATCAACACTCAAGCTGGGAGTGCGAATAGTAATGTCAGTATTGGAATACTGATCAGTATTGGAATACTGACATCATCTGAGCATATATTCACATTGAACATTGCACACTAATACGAGATGTGTCATAACAATCTGATGATCAAGGAAACACTTTTTATGCCGATGTGAATGAATAACAATACGATTCATATCATGATAGATGTCGCAATCCACAGACAAAGTTGTATATCCAAGGCCTGAGGTTGGAGTGTAATCAGAGGCTTTCTGGTCTTATGCTGGAGCCAGCCTGAGGCTAAGTAACGTGCAACAACACAATCAACTAGTTTTTCTATTTCCTGAGTGTTCAACTTCTTGTCAACAAAGTGTTTTGGTAGTTTTCACCCATCTGCTGATGTGTTTCTTCTCTCTGCAAATTGCACAATTTAATCCTGATTCTCATCAGAGTGAGGTAATCCAACTCATTCACCGATCCTGTTTGTCTCATTGCAGAAAATCATCCACAGTACAGAATACATGTCTTGCAACAGCTTGTGCTATATATTAACAATGCAACCGTCTTTACTTTGGAGAAGGGGTGTAGAAATGGCCGGGCTCCACACTGCACCTAAATGACTGTGAATCAATACTGATTACAATAAAGAAGAGTCGTTAACTCATTATATGGTCTTACTGGGACATTATGCATACAATATTGCAATGGGACAAATCTGTTCAGAGCCTTTTATCCGCAGATGAGATGCCCTAATTATAGCACTTAGAACTCCCCTGTGGGTTACTACACAGCAAATACGTCAATTATTGTCCTTTTGTCTATCAAATTAATGTCAGATAATTTGAGAGAGAACCAAATCATCAACAATGATTTTGCAAAGTACATTAACAAGCCATTTATGCAAGCAGTGTACCTTTCATCTAAAATTTTAACTAACAACATCATAAAGAAGAATGCTAAATATTTTATGGTGCAGTATGACAAAATCAGTCAAGGTATATCGGTATACGATATAAGCTTTTTTAATTAGGTTTTGTTTACACCTTTTGCCTACAAAGAGAAATATTACTGTTATGTTGATAAACTTGTTTCCAGGTTCTTGATCTAAGACAATCCAAACCTTAAGGGCCCTCTGAGTCAGTAGAGAGGCATCAGTAATTTTCATAAGAGCAAGCGCTCTCATGGGACAGGGAATGTTTTGACCTATGCAAAAAGAATTCGACTAAATATCCCCAAAAGGTCATCTTTATGGGGAATAAAGGACAAATTGGTCACATAGGAGTTAGGCATACAATCCTGTGACACAATAATTCTGAACAAAGATACAGACATTCAGAACATTCAAGTAAAATTCTTGAAGTTTGTGGGCTAAGGCATACAAGTGTTGCAATTTGATTGCGAAAAAACACACTGGACCATATATTATTATATGGCTACCACGTTGAAACAGAAAGCTAGGTTCCGGGGAACAGAAACATTGGTTTTCATTGTCACACAATTGCTTGACTTCGGGCTGATCCAGATAGAACCTCATTATTCTCCTGCCTCAGGGCATTCGTGTGGCAGTTGTACAACTTGCAACAACAAATGAGATACAGCGTGAGATTGTTTCATAGATCTTGCTATACTGCTATACTACAGGGAGCAGTTTGTTCAATATGTATCAAATCCGTCCCTGTGGAATCATGAAGCCCTTTCATAAGTGGCCGATTGTGACTATCCGTAATTACCAGGCCAAAAGTTTCCACAGCGACTGCTTCATTGAACCTTTCCAATTTTGTTTATTCATAACAGACTCAGTGTGAAAATTATTTGTCCAAATGGTGACTTTTTTGAAAAGAGAAATAATTTGTGTCGATTTCCTTCTCCTTTTCTGGGGAATTGAACAATTTATATCGATATTACTGTTTCAAGTAGAATTTCATGAATCAGATGGCTTTTAAAAAGTCTAGAATTCCTAAATTGTAGCAAGCCTCAAGAACCTCTGATCAATGTAGCAATTTCTAGTGACCTTGATGTTGTCATCAGATAGCGATTTAAAGATAACTCACCACCTTATTTGATTTCCAATCGAGTATTACTAGCAAAAGCAGTCATCCCTGATTAAAAAAAATTGGACCAGATGGTGGAATAGAATGAAAAAGACAAAAAGAAGATTGTGATTGGTCAAAAAGTTTACACTGCGTCCCAATTATTATGCAACTATAATTTTGTCCCATTGAAATAGCATTGTAAATGGGAATGACCCGAATTCAGTGCAAGATATCATAAAAGTGCACAGTAGAAATTTGATTTTCTTTGGTTTGGGGGAGAGTTCTAAACCTTGGGAAGACAGAGCATGAGGTTGATAGTGATTCCATAATTTATCTTGTTGACACAGAGATTTTATTGCAAAAAGATTGCCATTTCCAGGTTATTTCAATGCAAGGGAATGATATCATTTGCTTCCATGTAAAAACACCAATGTTTCAAATGATGGTTCTATTTTTCATTTAGTGTCAAGGGGTAAGTGTTCATGGTATTTTAAGATCAGTTTGATTAATTTGGGGTGGTTGTTGGTGCACTTTCATGAAATTGCATAATAATTGGCAACACCGCAGAGCTTTATTATATGGCGTAACTCCTCATTCAGCAAACGGAATTGTAGAATATTTTTGGGATATTGACTCCTTGGCACACACCTCATTTTGTGTAAAGGATATCCTTATTGTGTTATTTCTCTTTGAGATATCATAAAAAATAGTGGTTGCATAATAATTGGGGACGCGGTGTAAACCTGATCACCCTCATTTGTATTTGGCTGACTTCAGTTAAATATGCTACCTGTTTCAATGCCAAAAGTCTCAGGTGAGCATATATAGATATATATATATATATATATGTTAATGATTCCTATGAAAAAAATACACTCTAAGACTGGAAGTTCCAGCCTTCAGACAAGCCACAAAATTTATGATCTGTTGTTCAGTGCACTCTCCCTGAAATGCCAAGTTTCTTTATTATGAATACAATGCCTGTCAAAGTGCAGAAAAAATGGCTAACTCAGCTATTTGCAACTTGCAAATGAAAATGCATATCCCCATTAGGAGTAGATGCCTTCTAAAAATAATGCCATACTTCGAGTGCAAAATAAGTCTGTCACAACAAATCAAGTAGCAAATGTAAATAAATGTGACTATAACATTAATGTAGTTTTAAAATGAACTTACCTGTAAAATACTTGTACCACCTTTAATGGGCCCACTGGGTAATGGCAGGACGTGCATAATAAACAAGAAACATTTTATTAAGGAACGTCTTGAGCTAAGCTAAAGAAGGGCTTAAGCTTTCAAAAAACTGAATTCTCTATGTGTCTAAATTACTGATATCATTATTTTGTGAATGAATATAGGTATATGGAATTATTGACCATTTAGATATCATGGCAATTAATGTCTTTATCATCAAGTTATAAGTATAGGAGGGTATATTTATAGGTGTATAGACTGTACACTGCGTCTCATTGATTCCAAATCAATACTGATTACAATAAGGAAGAGTCCTTAGCTCATTATGGTCTGACTGGGCAATTATACAGACAATACTACAATGGGGCCAAATCTGTGCTGAACCTTTCATCCCCCAAAGAGATGCCCTAATTATGGTATTGAGAACTCCCATGAGGGTATTGTATCGTAAATATGTGGCTGAGGAGCTCAGAGTACTGCTAATAACTTCAGTCACTTCCTCCATGAAACTGACATTCTGGCATGACCTTTCTGAAAATGTTCACCTGAATTTTCCCAAAAGCTTGACTTGTTTGGGAATAAAGTACTAATCAGTTAATAAATTGGGAGTTAGGCAAACAATCCTGTGACACAATAATTCTGAATAAATGGCATTCAGTCAAGCGTCCAGAAAGTCATTTACTGTACAAATTTCTGAAAGTGGCACGTCATTCAAAATCTATCCTTAGCTATCCATCCATAGCCATTCCAAGCTAAACTAAGCTACACTTATCCATAGCTAGCCATAGCTATCCAAAATTACTATTGTTAAAAATAGGGGTAAAGAGATTCCAACGTATACAAAAGAATTGAAATGGATAGTTATGGATAGATATGGATAAGACTAGTAATGAATAGCTACAGACAGCTATGTTGAGCCACATTTAGAAATGTCATTTTCAAAAACAACATTTGAGTAAGTGAACAGCAAAAATCCAAATTGCTTCAAGAGCACAAGTTTTTCAAATCAGGGATGAGGGTTTTTTCAAAGTTGTTCAGCCACAGGAATCAGAAAAATATTATTTATCTTTAGATAGCTATCTGATGACACCGTCAAGGTTGCTGGAAATTGCTCTATTGATGAGAAGTGCCTGAATTCAGGAAAGCCAGGCTTTTTAAAGCCTGAAAAAACTCTATCCCACTACAAACAGTAATATAAATTGCTCGATTTGCTGGAGATGACGGAAGCAATTGACACAAATTACATCTATTTTCGACAAGGTCACAATCTGGAAGGATGTTTCTATTGACCGGAGGATGTCCTTTTCAGTAGCAGTTTATCCCACAACCGTCTATTGAATAAAGTCCCATGAAAATATCAGCTATTGAAAGATAAATTCACAAGAGCCATTTCCATCATGAAATGATATAGAAGGATTGTATAATGTATAGCATTCCTAAATGGACAAGAAAAATACACTGAGCCATTTTCTTAAAAAAGAAAAAAAAAACACTTAATCAGAGATTCATAAGGCTTCTTGGCTCTACCAACCAACATATTTTCTGTCATTAAAAAAAATTGGGCTTAACCCATGATTTCTATTCAATATCTATAATTGAAAATGTAACTAATTGAGATTACAGCTCTTTTTTCCGTCCTAGTCGACCAAAAGTAGAAAAAGTGCCTTGAGATGATCCGAGACGCAACAGATCAATCATGTCTGGCCATACATATGACAGGGTTTTATGATTCATCTTGAATCTGATACATATTTGAACAAACTGCTTTATTTCTTACTCTTCTTATTGCAAGATATGTATACAGAACAATCTTACTCTGCATCTCTGTTGGTGTTGCTTTCATAATACCCGCAGGCGGTAGAATAATGACCAAATTTAAGCAGTATGACAATAAAAACTGATGTTTCTTTTCCCTGTTGTCTGCCTTTATGGAAAAAGTGGCGCCAGTTGCCTATGTATTGCCTCTTTGCAACAACCTCATTGGAAGCATAATTTTGTTATCTTTTTATTATGAGGTTATTTACAAGTAGTTCCAGTGTTTCGACGATGCTTTGCCTACATAGGCTAGTCCCAGTCAGATAGCTATTTAAAGATAAATAATATTTTTTTGATTCCTGTGGCTGAACAACTTTGAAAAACCCTCATCCCTGATTTGAAAAACTTGTGCTCTTGAAGCAATTTGGATTTTTGCTGTTCACTTACTCAAATGTTGTTTTCGTAATTGACACCAAGGAAATGGAAAAGGTAGAGGAGCTATATTGGACGTCATCCTCGTTTTATGTCCTGCTTTAGAATGACTTTTTACCTCTGTCGGTCAAACCAATTATTCCAATTTTAGAATCTAATGCTAGATCGTTGACAAAACAGAGGGATGATTAAGGGTGAGATAGTCTAAGCTGCTATGCTAAGCAAAAATAAAGTTCTACTGCAGCCAAAACTAATTACAGCATTGTATATATTTGTAAATCACCTTGTGAAGTCCATCTACTAATAAATGGCTTTGTAATTAAATCATCAGGAGCTGAAAGCAATATCGCTCAGAGTATTATCACGTATAGCTTACAGCACTGATCCCACTGACTATAGCAGACATTGTGAAAAACTCTTTTGCTAAAACACAGTTTCCTGTAATACATAGGAGGTTTTGAGCTATAGATATATCGAAACACAGTTAGATCCAATTCGAATGGTGAGGTCTACTTGGATTTTATAACATGCACTTTCAAGGTGATTTTAATCTTATGTGTAATATATATGATCTGTCGAGGTATTGAATGCATTCAGGATATATCAGCAATCAACACAAGAAACCTCTTAAGCTCACGCATGGCATTGGAATTCAAAAACGTGAATTCTGAACCCGTCACCGGAATTGGTATGCATGGGGAACATGCATGCAGACTGTTTAACACTAAGTTTTATTGGATGGAACAAATCTACTAATGACAATGGGATCATTCTGCATACCAACATCATACATTTTGAAGATTACTTCTTATTTGCCATTGAAAACAATACGGAATAACCAGAACTAACATCCTTTTTGTCTTTCTACCAAAAAATAGATCTACATCAATACCCTAGGGACACAGAATGGCAGCCAGAATGAGAGGTTGTCTGGAATCTGTGTCAGGTCAAAGTCTGTGGACAGTAAACTGTTGTTGTGTTGTGTAGTTTTCCAAAAAATACCAAATAAGTTGCAGTGCATTTGCAATTTTTGCAGCCTCTGAATTCAATTTTCTCTATTTCTTAAGAAAAACTCGGTCCAATACCATTGGTGGGGTGGGGGGTAGGGGGTTAAATGTAGCTCAATTGGTGGTGAAGGGCTACCAATTGTTGGGTCCAGAGTTCAATGCCGGCTCTGGCTGAGTCACTGAGGACTATATGTTGAGCAGCAGCTACTACTGCTACAGACAATCTCTAAATCGTGCCCAATTTTACAATCGGGCATGGCTATTGCTCCTATTGGCAAACTATTTCAACTATTGGCAAACTATTTATCCTTTTGACAAAATTGTACAACTTTGTCAAAGGAGCAATTTGCTATTCTAACTATTGGCAAACTATTGTAACTATTGGCATACTTTCCCCAAAGGAACAATAAGCTATTCTAACTATTGGCACACTATTGTTCCTATTGGCAAAATTTGCCCACCTCTAAATATCTTTTCGGGCCGCCTAGAATATAAACAAATTGTTAAATCGTGCTCATTCCCACAATTATCGCCCAATTTTGATGTTGAAATGCGGGACACAGCAGCAGAAATCCCGAAAATGCGGGATTCGGTTTTTTGCAATTTGCGTGACTTCTAGTGAGGAAACAAACTTGATTTTGTTACCATTACATTCGGCTTGAAAATAGGGATTTTTATAGGTCAGTTTTATTGCCCTAGCTTGACTGGAACATTTTCTAGAATTTATCTATTTTTGCTTAATAAATTATTCATAGGCATAAATCAATGATCAAATTATAATCTATAGGTCTATGGCCTGGTGGACAGCTCCACGTACTCAATTGTGGACTGCTTATTGATTTTATTTCTTTAGTCCAATTCATTAGAAAATTGTGTGCTTTTTCTGCCCTCCCTTGTCATGTTGGCAACTCGCAGTAGGCCTACGGGTCATTCCATGTCAAATCAACCAATTTTTCGGAAAATTTCCCGCCTGACTGTCTCAGATTTTTTTCATATTACGGTTACACTAAGACTACATGGAAACATGGTAGTCCGGCAGAAAAATGAAGATTTTTGGCCTGACCCAAAAGTCCCCGATATAGTTTTTTTTACTTTGGATTATTGTTCTATAGGGTCCAGGCTAACATTTCTTGGGTGATGTGAAACTGTCACCTTTGGGCAATTAGCACAATCCAAGATGGCGTTCCAAGATGGCCGCTGATACCAAAATGCCCATATCTCAGCCCGTAATTACAATAGAAAGATAAACAAAACATCATTTTTAGGGTTTTCTGGGCCAAGGAATTCAACTACAGGCATTATAAAGTGATTGGATTGATTTTAAGACACAATAAACATGAAAAATTGACATATTAGCCCAAATCGCAACTTTTCGGCATCACATTGAGTTGGCTCAGGGAAAACTAGACATGTCGAATCGCATAGCGATGAGTGATGCACTGCGCTACAGATTGAATCACATGAAAGCATTGTCAACTGAACATTTTTGGTCAGGATCTCGACAACATGAAAACCACATAGGTCTGGATACTCAGGTCTGGGCCATCGCCATCTTTGCTTGGGTAAAATAACAGAATCTTTAGGGCATGGTTTTGGGGTGATTTGTGGCTTTGAAAAATCTAAAAAAAATACTAGCATGTACCTTTTGTCTTTAGAAAACACGTTGGATACTTGAAATATTTTTATAAGGCCGATTTAAGGAGAAGTGACAGGAAACAGAACATGTCAACAAAATTTCGGACATCAACCTCGAGTGCTTCGGGCGCACTTTTAACATAGAAAGAATGGTCGTATAGAGCCGAAACTTAGCTCAAAATGTAGGAAATTAAATTCCCTAAACATTGATACCAGTTAGAAGGTGCTGCGCCCGATATTAAGGCCTCCAGAGCGTGCTGCGTCATTGACGCAGCAATTGCCCAAGGAAAGGTGGGATGGATACTGAGCCCTGCTCTGCTGATCTAGAAAACCACAGTGCATTCAGATCAAATGTTAGTTGACGAATCTGGAAGCCTACGAAAACAAGGGCACTGCTAGCCACCTGGCGGTGGCGCAGTGCAATACCTTCCCAGAGTGAATAAAAGCATGAAACTAAATGCAGAGTGGCATATGGATCTATTGATTTAACTAAGGGGGGAGAAGGAGGCCAATTAAAAATATTCATGCAGGTGAAAAATCCAAGATGGTGTCCAGAATGGCCGTCTAAAATGATATATTTGTTCAAGTAAAGAATTTTTGTGTCAAGAAAGGACTTACTTTGTGACACATCAAATTAACAGACTTTGGTACATGTTAGATAAAAATCACAACTTTTTCAGTGTGTGTTTGGTTGGAAGAGACTGCTTTTTACATTAAATTTTATAACTTTTTGTCAAATAAACCCAAGTAACATCATTTACTCTTTTATTGGAGGCATTTAATTTGTATAAGTTTGTGACCCCAACTTTCCTCAAATAAAGTTTTACTTCAAAGGGAGAAATGTGGGTGACTGTTCTGGGATAGATAAAAATGGGCACAAGGCAGGGAGGTGTGATGGACAGTGGCGAACAGGGTAGGATGAGAGCAAGAAGAGTCTGTAACTCTGAATGTGCAAAACAGCCATGGAAATTGTTAATTCAGCACTTACTTTAAAGAAATGTTTAAATGAGCGTAGCTTTTGTCTGATTTTTCACAAATGCAGAAGTACAGACAGCAGTTAATGTTGGTTTATACAAACATTCTTGAAGTGCATGACCATGGAAGCATGGGAGGGGGGATTCAGCAAGGAAGGAGAAGACATCCAGAGGATAAACAGGATGAGGGCAGAGCAAGAGGCATGCTGGGAAAAGGGAGACAGACAGGAGGATGCCGCAATGTGGGAGTTTCGGTGGCATGTAGGGCAGAAACTGCAAAAAAAAGAGGTAGGGAGCAAAAGAGAGAATTGGGCATTGGTGATTGGCAGACAAGGAAACTGTAAAGGAAGGAATATGCAGGTAAGTATGGAGGAGATATAGCAGAAGGAGGCATAGAGGACAAAAGAATTGACAGATGTGACAGTGGGGGTTGGTATAACAGGATGCATTGAGAGAGGGGAAGGCCAGGAAAGAGGACTGGAAGAGGCAAAAAGAAATCATGCTAGACCACTGGGATGGGGTGGCGTACAAGGAGCAGAAGGACAGGTGGGAATTGAAGATTTTCATTGTTTAAAATCTCCTTGACCTGCCCTCTCCATATATCCTCCTAACCCGGAGTATCCGAACCTCCTCCCCCCTTTATCTTCTTCCCTCAATACATTCTCCTGCATGGTTTTCTACCTACTTGTCCTAAATTCCCATCCATCATCATCTGCAAACACTTTTAATCTATTCATCCCTCTCTGTCTTCTTAATATTATAGATTTCTTGTTTCAGCACATACTGCTTCTTCCCCGTCTTTCCATCGCACATGCGCCTTTGATACCGTTCATTCTCCCTCGCTCCTCCATTCATGCATATTCCCTTACGCATGAATTACTACTTGCTGCCTAGGTCCTATCCTCTCACCAGTTCGTCCGTCCTTGTCTTCATGTCTCCTAGCTCACTGCATCCTCTCCTTCTTTCCAGCCTATCCCACCATGCATCCTCCTCCCTGTATTCATTCTACTTCATTGTGTCTCCTCCCTTCTTCATATGAATATCTTCCTGTGTATACTCACTGTAATGTTTCCTTAGTTTTACTGGTTTCATCTTTCCCTTCCTCCTTCCCTGTCACCTCTTCATGCCTCTGCTAGCCATTCACCTTCTGTGCCACTTCCTTCCATACATCTTCCCTCCACGCCTCCTCCTTCCCCATCTCTGCCATTCTCCTATTTCCTAGTCTTACTTTCACTCTAAGGTCTCTACCACTTTCTTCAATTCTTTTTTCCACACTGTATGCCTCCTAACTCCAGCACACCTCTTCCTTTCAAACTCCCTTGCGATTTGTCACAACAAAAATTTCCTTCCCAGTGCCAATCCTCCCTGTCTCCTTCATTAGTCTAGCCATCCACCAAGGTTCACTTTCAATGCCTCCTCAATTGTGTGCGCCTTTATCGTATCGATATTATACATCAACATTTCTTAAGGGCCGCAAGAAAAAGTTGACACTCATGCTCATCTGTACCTTGCACGTACATGTAACATGATGTCACAAGATTTTCATAAATGCTACTGTTTATAATAACATAATATAATATCATAGACAATGATTTATATATGACTCCCATTCTAGAGAAATTACCCACCAGCACCCCCCCCATACTGAATGGCAATCATGTTAATCACTATGGTGATAATCTCTGGACATGAATCAAAGTCTTCAAATTGAATGTGCCACAAATGTCAACCCCTTTCTTGACACAAAAAAAATAATTTCTTGGGCAAATATATCCGGTGAGACGGCTATTCCGAACAGCATATTGGATTTTTCACCTGCATGAATATTTTCATTTGGCCCCCTTCTTCCCCTTTTAGTTAAATCAGTAGAATCCTATGCCATTCTGCATTTAGTTTCATGCTTTTATTCACTCTGTGAATGAATTTTCTCTGCGCCAACTCAGTTCAATGCCGAAAAGTTGCGATTTGGGCTAATTTATCAATATTTGGTGTTTTATGTGTCTTAAAATTGATCCAATCACTTTATAATGCCTGTAGTTGAATTCCTTGGCCCAGAAAACCCTAAAAATGATGTTTTGTTTATCTTTCTACTGTAATTACGGGCTGAGATATGGGCATTTTGGTTTCGGCGGCCATCTTGGGATGCCATCTTGGATTGTGCTAATTGCCCAAAGGTGAGAGTTTCACATCACCCAAGAAATGTTAGCCTGGACCCTATAAAACAATAATCCAAAGTGAAAAAAACTATATCGGGGACTTTTGGGTTACCTCACAGTTCTGCCGGACTATGGTAATGTGCTAAATTTGAAGGTTTTGGGTTGGAAACTCGGAAAATGACAAGGCACCAAAATTTCGCGAAATGCTTAAAATATTGACATATTTTGAATAGAGAATTTCTCTAAGTTGGTGGGTAACAGTATTGAGTACAAGTACCAATATAATTACTTTATTTAAATATAGTCATTACAGCTACTCCCACAAAAATTTTTAAAAATCAGAAAAATATTGGACTGAAAGATGATTTTTGACATTCTGAAACACCTTCTCAAAATGAGATACGAAATTCATAATAATAAACATTTATTATTTGGACTAAGAAAAATAGATTTTAGCAGTTTGACGGTTGTATCGTAATCAATGTTGAATAAAGAGGCTCCAAAATTTTAGAAAATAATGAAATCGAGGTATTTTTGGGGTGTAAAAATACTGTGTGGGATAGGAGGGAGCAAAATAAAAATTGCAAATCCTGAAAGTACTTGACTAAATCTTTCATTTCATATCAAAACTGTTCTGCTCCTCGGATTCCTTCATACCATACTTAACACAAAAAATAGGACCTAATCTTCCATACACCTTAATTGAAAGGAGAGGTTGGTGCCCAAATATGTTCATGTCAAGCCTAACTTTCTTTTGGTACTTTGTTCATAGCCGGAAGGTCCATCTGAATTTTTATTTTTTTTTGCATCTATAAAAAAAATATTACCTTTGAATACAATGCATTTAAATTTCACTGATGTGCTATGAAATACATAAATCGCGGTTTTGTTTAATTTTGTCAATTCAAACCACAGAGCATTTTTACCTTTGCCATTGGGACAGACCTCATTTAGACCTTCATTTTGAGTACCAACTTTAATGGTATCGCAAAAAATAAAAGTACCTAGAATCATCAATTCAATGCATGTATTCAGCTCCCACGAGAGCAAAGCGCAAATATTTATTTCTTACAGAAGGATTCCGAGGAGCAAGTTGTGTCTACCATCAAATTGAAGATAAAAAGCTATACTTCAAGACAAAATGCATTTCATGGCTGTTCAATTTATCCCACAAGGCGATTTTTGGCCCTGAAATACTTGAAAAACCAACTTTCGTAACTTCAAGTGTTAGTAACTCATATAAAAGTTAATGATTATTTCTTATACTGCACAAAAGGGAACTATACAATGAGATGAAGTGCTAGGGTAAGCATAAAAGGATTTCAACGATAAATAGTTGAGTTGATGAAACCTGAAATATGCAATTTAGCACTAAAAAGCATACTCTTTTTATCCTTTTTTCCATAGAAACTATCACACATTCATAGGATGATAAAACATTAATCCATTCCCCTAGTATCGTTTTTATATCTAACATCATTCAAAATGTACACCCTTTTGAAAATAGGTTGAGTTTGAATAATTTCCAAAATTCACCGATTTTCAAAAATTCATAGCTCAGTCAATTTTGAAGATAGCCATTTGGAATTTTGGATACGTTAGTTTCTCCAAGTAAACTAATAGTACAAAAAGTTTCGTTAGAATCGGTGATGGTGAGGTGGGGACCACTGGTTGATTTGACATGGAATGACCCCTATGGTACATACACTAGTTCGAGGCACATAGGCCTAACATTAGGGTGTGGCTGGTGCCCCTCAAAAAAGAAAAAATTGGAGGAGACCCCTGTACCTCTTTTTGGTATTGTGGTTTGACCTAAGGGACATGTCTGAAAAATTTCTTTAGAATTTATTAACGTTTACCTTGAGCACAATGCAGTAGAAGTTTCTTGGTGGTTTGCTAAGATCGGAAGTCGCGGTATTGTATAACTTTGTCAATTTACATTTCAAATCAATAAAACTTGTATGACTGTACAGGCCTCGCCTAGAGCTTCATTTTGAATACCAACTTCAATGGTTTTGGATAATTTTATGCGGTACCAATTTGTTATTTTATTGCTTCTGGCGAACTTTTTCTTCTTGCCTATCAGATATGTGCAAAATTTGGTCAATCTCAGGATATTTTACATCATAACTTATGACAGTAAGACCCTGATCTTAATATTCATCAATAAAACTCTTTTGAGAACCTGTCATGAGTTTACAGGACTATGTGGTGCTTATTGTGTATTTAAAAAAGTGGATGAACGAGATCGCATTTTGAATGTTGACATTTTTACATCTGTCCATATTTATGGCTGACTTTGGCACGCTAAGTACAATTATTAAACAAATGTTATGTAGGCTAATGAGGTAACTAATGTTTATTATTGTTCAATTGCTTTGTCACTTATACACACAAGAATACAGACTTTCAAAAAACATGCCGCATGGCGTAATGCTGTAAAAATATTATTTCCATTCTCTCGTAAGATGCATTTGTCACTTGTTGTGGTTTTCTACACATCTTACCTCTGGAGAAAGCTTTACAAATCTTATCTTTAAGTTCATAAAAGGAAATGTCAAAAAGAAATTTATTCAGTGGGCTATAATAAACCATATTCTATAAGTGTATCCTTGATTTTTTATGCACCGTCAAGGAAAGGAAATTAAACGAGACTCCTCTTGCAAGCGTCAAAATGATGATAGATCATTACTCAATTTCAAAAGTATTGCTGATCCTGTTCACACAGTTAACAAATCAATACTATGGTGTATCTCAAAGTGTGCCTACTTATCATTAGGGAATATTGATAAATGACTGTCTTATATATGCAATGAACATCTTAACATTGGCTGGCCACCCAGGACTCAAATAGAACACAGGCTGTTACACAGCAATGCGGTGAAGAATGTTTGAAACTGCTGTCCAACAATTATAAATCAAGTGATCCTATTCCCATTAGAACAGGAATCAAACCCAGTGCCCAACAAAAAGGAGACCCAGAGGCCCACTCCCCCTCAGCTTACCATATACATTGTGATGCCCTGGATAAATCTTAGAAACCTTAATGGATGCACTCCGGTGTCATCTTCCTGGTACCAACTTCATGATCTGTTATTTTGTGAAGTAATTAATGTTTTAAACAGTAGGCCCTATGTTATTTTAAATATTTGTTTATGTGCCATGGTGTGTAAAAATAAAATATTGAATACACAAAATACCTGAAACTCTGAAATGTGTGATGTATCCGATGACATGAGTATAATGCAAAAATTCATCATCTCAGAAACACAACCTTTAACACAGAATGTAGATTTTGCACTTAAGGAGTCCAGATATCACCAAAATACATTTGGTCTATCAAGACATTGTCCTTGGCGTCCTGTGATTAAGATATAAACAGATTAGCAACAAAAGTTTTGGTTTTTTTAAATATGGAAGTTATTTCCCAAACGAGACCATCAAAGTTGATACTCAAAATGAAGCTCTAATCAAGACAAGTTCAACCATGCTACTTTTATCATTGTATGACCAATTTTGACAAAGTTATACAATACCGCGGTTTGCGTTTATAAACAAAAACAAGAAAATTGTAACTGCATTGTGCTCAAGGTAAGCATGTTCCGATTTCCCTTAAACTTTCCACAAATATTATTTTGACCAAAACACAGTACCAAAATAAGGTACAGCTTGATCTGACAACCTTGGGGCACCAGCCACACCCTACCTAACATGTAGGCCTTTTAACAAAAAAAAAAATATATATTTACTTAAATGTACACTTATGTAAGTTTAAAAAAAAATTATAACTGGCATTTCCAATAGCCAGTTATTAGCAGACCTGAGCCCTCAGCACCCCACCAAGGAACACATATATTCACCTCTGAAACTAACTTAAAAAGTTGATAAAGTAAAATTTAATTCAAATTTAATTTGGCTGACTAAGTCAGATTAAATTTTACATTTTGATGGAATATTTTGATATTGCTACGAATCTATAACCAAGCAAACTGAACACCCCTCGCGGACATTGTGGTAGATCTAATGTTGGTCTAACGAAGCATTAAACCTCCCATCCACATCGGACCCAACGTTACGAAACTACGTAATTTGTTGACACATTTTTCAGACGTTAATACGTACTTACAGACGTTGATACGAGTGATACAAGCCGTATCTCACTCTACGAAGTATTTTAACGTTGTTCTGACGGTCCTAGACCGTCTTCCCGCCTTCTAGGATCCAGCGTTTCAGCCGACCTGCCCCTTCTTGCGCATGCGCACTCGCATACAACAAGCCAAAATGGCGGGCTGACTCGAATGTGTGTAATCTCGGATGGTGTTTTCGCTAATAACGAAGGATTTTACGCGTTGACAAGCCTCATAATCTGGTGTGCTCATAGATTAAGTACTTGGCTACGACTTGAGCATGTTTTGGACTGTCGGAATGCTTTATTGCGAAAGATTGAGGCCCGGCAATGTGGAAAATCGAACGGCATGGTCGGAACGCCCCGGCCAGGAATGACTCGATCAGCTGTTTCAGTATTTGTGATTCAATTATGGACTGAATATTGGACATATATACCCCGTTCTGGATGGATATACCCGGTTACCAAACCCGGGAGGACGCATGGACGTGGATACGGCCGGAATTCGTTGGACACTGGCGCTGGAGTCACAGGTAAGATGTCAATATTTTTTTCAGGGGCGGATTGTCTGATGGGAGGGGGGGGGTTTAATATGTTCAATTTTGTTCTGTTTAGTAGCTTTTAAGCTGTTTTAGTTCAGTTCAGGTTCTTGTTTTCAGGTTTGATTTATATATATATAGCGTGTTCGGGATCATTGTCCAGGTAGGGTGGGGTGGGGGGAGCATCCCAGCCAGGTGGGAGGATTTAATTATTTTGATTGAGATCTGCAAATATAAAACAAAAAATTAAAGCAGTACAAACAGAGCTATCCAAAAAGGATGGCTCCCAAAATTAATAGACTTTTCTTCCTCATTTTACTGAGCAGTCTACAAGTCCACTTAGGGACTATAAATAAAATAAAATAAAAACACTTACCTTGCATGTTGAAATTGAAAATGTTACTGCAATTTTACCGTGATAAAATTGGAACATTCTCGGCATCTAGGACAGTTGCAATGAGGTACCATTAAACTTGGGTCTTATACAATTCTCATATGCATCTTTGTGGTCATGGAAAAATTTTAATTTTTTTTAACCTAGATCATCTTTCACATTTTCACAAGTACTTATTTGGTAATTTTTGTGACTGGTGGATCAACTATTTCTTTATGACTTCATCTTATCGTCAACAGCAAGCATCCTGTTGGAGTTTTTATATCCTCAAAGGGACCAGATAGATTGGAATAGGTATTTAATAGATGGCGCTACAAGGCGCTCTGTGAATCAGGATCCTAGGTTCTGCAACTTTGTGCAAACCTTCGACAAACCTTTTGCAGATACGTATGATCAGACGTTTGCCCTGAACATTACTTTCAAACGTTGTCCATACATATCAAAAACACGTTGGAGAAACCTTGGAACTTACGTATTGCCAAATGTTCGACCATACCTTTGATAAACCTATGAATCAAAGGTATGGTAATACGTAACAGTCAAACGTCCTTCAAACCTCTCAACCAAAGGTATGACTTACGTAATAGTCTAAGGTTCTAAAAACCTCTCAAATGAATGTTCTACAAACCTTTGAATCAAAGGTATGGTCATATGTTATAGTCAAGCGATCTTCAAACCTCTCAACCAAAGGTATGACTTACGTATGACTGACACGTTTAGCAAAACGTTACGACCAAATGTTCTTCCAACCTCTCAATCAAAGGTATGACTTACGTGTGACTCGAACGTTAGGCCAAACTATAAAACAAACTATCTGCCAACCTCTTACTTAGGTTGCTACCTACGTTTGGTTTTCCATCTGAGTGCAACGTTTCGAAATTACCTTTGCCCTACCTTTGTCATACGTTGTTTGGCCCAACGTCTGATTCTAACCAAAATAATTACGTAGTGAGAGGTTTGATTTACGTTGCTGCTCGGGAGGGACATCTCCTCTAGACAAATCTAGCAGTGAAAGAATTTCGGCTCTACCATTACTAGAAGTGCTTCAAGTAAAGAAATCCAGACACGGTCTCCCAAAGCCTAATTCTAAAAAAAAAAATCTGAATTCCGCGATCCAGCATACCGCAACCGCATTCCGCATTTCAGAAAAGACATGTTGGCGATAATTGCAGAGATGGGCATTCACTATTTGTGAATGTTCTAATTGGCCCGAAAAGACATCCATGAGCGATAATTGCAGAGATGGGCATGGTATTTTCTTTGGCAGTATCTAAATCAAGTCTTTTTGACTATTTGAGATATTTGGAGATTGGCAATTTAGAGATTGGCTGTCACAGCTACATTCATCTCTTGCCTCATATCATTGTTGTGTCCTCGCGCCATCCTAATGAACCTTCCAAATACTATATACATGCAGGACACCAATCATCCATCCATCCATATTCCAAAAAACCTTACAGGTATTCACTTTCGTGAGAGGTTGCCACAATGATTTTCATTTGTTACCCATGAAAAAATGAAAAGGAGACTCCATACCTTCACTCACATTGTCAAAGTGAACATAAAATGTGCTAAAATGCAAAATTCACTTAGCTCCAAGAGCATGCTGTTGTATGTTTCATACAGAAAACACCTTTCAAAATGTTGAATCTATTTTCATGGTGACCTTATCTTCTTTTGTGTTATTTTGAAAATGAAATCCTTAAAAGCTTTAACCTTTGGGAGAGCATATATTATTTAGAAAATTTTTATGTCCCTTTTACTTTCATGTTAGCTTGATTAAAAGCCAAAATGCTTGAAAATAATGCTGAACTCGTACAAGGGGGGGGGGAGGCCCTTGTACGATATTAATATGTCAAAAATGAAAATTTAGAGTTAAAAGTCCAAAAGCAAAACTTTCCCGTCAGGCTTTTGATTGTTTGATGCAACCAAATTAACTGAATAGGATAGGATCCTGTAACATTGAGGGCCAATCTTCCAAATTATGTTTGCTTATTGTATTTTGCTTTCCTCTTTTTCAATGACATAGACGATAGGGACTTGTCAGTTTGCTTCCTTAAGTAGTGTGAGCAGTCTATTAGTTATCATTTGAAAGACTACATCTTAAACAAATTTAGTTATTACAATGACTGATGTTTTATCAAGGATGTTTGTCTACACATTAAGTACGCAATCTATGTCTGAAACAGTCTTATCAGAGTCAGAAGTGGAGAAAGTAAATAATAACCTGCCACATCAAAATTTTCTAGTAACTTGATTTAATGTTAGCAATTTGTAAGTCCACAAACGTCACCAACCACTATCACCAGCACATTAGATCTGGGAGAGATTCAGATTTCATGACAAACACTAATTTATCAGGATTATGCCCGTCTCCGAAGTTATGAAGTCGTCCAATTAGGCAAATCAAGAAGCAGTTTACAAGTTACATGACTGGAATCTTAGACATGGACAATATACAACATGTTTAAGTCCCAAATCCTCATCCGTGCAGACACAAAAATGAAATACCATGAATTCCATCTCTCCTTACGCACTTATCTGTCCCAAAATGCTACTTTTTTTACAAGCAGGGTTTAATGACATGTCACATGTTAACTGTAAAACAGAAACAAGCTAGTAGCTTATCTAGTCTGTAGCTAAGTTGATTAACATAGATTGGCCTGATGCATTTTTTTCTTGCTACCTGATTATGAAGAAGAGGCCATACATTCACACACACACACACACACACACACCCCACACACACACACACACACACACACACACACACACACACACACACACACACACACACACACACACACACAGGTCTTGGAGCTGATAATAGTTGTTTTACACACTGTTTAGTAAGGGGAAAGAGCTTCAGATCTGTCTGGCTTCTTAGATTTATTGGCAATGCGCTCCATATCCTTATGCCGGTATCAAGACCATTTCTGGTCGTTCTGCAGCACCTGTGGATAATCCTGGTTTGTGACCTTAGGTTGTATCTACTTGAGGTTTTTTGGTAAGTACCAGCAAGGTATGCTGGACTCAGGCCATTCATAATTTTGAAGACCGCAAGTGCAATCACTCTGATGCAACATATATCAAGTTTCTTAAAGTGATCAATTGATCACTCTTTTCACAAAGTATCTTGGTGAATGTAAGCCAACTAAGTCCCACACAGGCCCGGAATATTTGTATTCGTTTTTCGCAAAACAATCACGAAAAAGAGCTGTATCTCAAAAACTATTGCATGTACAATGTCGTACATTCATGGGAACGGTGTCAAAATGTCCTAAGACCCCAATGACCTATTCAACTTCTATACTAACTATGTGTTTAAAATGCATTGTTTGTGAACTATTGGCAAAAAACCTTATTTTTTACCATAAACACTACATAGAAGGGGCTAAATCACCTCCAAAAAATCTAAAAGTTTGCAGGAACACATTTTAAAATCTATCATTGGAAGTTATCACTTTTTTTATGCACCCTAGGCTGTTTAGTGTCATCATGATTCATGAATTGAATACGATTCAAGCTCATAGCCTCGGAAACATGTAATTTAATAAAGGATTTTAGCTCTATGTTGTTCATGACTGATAAAATTGTGTTAAATAGTCTCTATAGACGTTATCAGGTATTTAAATACAAGGCTAAATCAATCTAATTAACCCAACAGGGTGTGCAGCTGTGCAAGAGAGGCATGTGTTGAATACCTGAAATTGACAAGAAAATCTTAATTTGATGATTCCCTTTTAATTCCTTTGAAATGATATTTTCACAACTTGTCAGAACAAATGCATATTACAGATGATTTCATAAATTTTGTAGACACTGAGACTGGAAGTGAATTTTTTTTCTAGGACACGTATTCTGTAGGGAAAAATGAAATTAAAGAAACATTGTGACATAATTTTTCCCTAGAGAATACTTGTCCTAGAAAAATATCCCCATTCAGTCTCAGTGTCTGCAAATATGAAATCATCTTCCAAGTTTTATGCAAGCTCAGGAGTTGTCGTTATGAATATTGGAGAGATGCCATTTCTCCAATGAATTTGTAATTTGATATCCCTAATAGATGAGTCTCGTCTTGTATTGCAAGACGCTGCATATTTTTCGAATTTAATTCAGTATTCATTATGAAGCATTCCTTTTCTTTGTCATCGATTTTCGGCTATGTAGAAAAGTGTTGAAGAATTAGTAAGTCCTGTGTTGGCATACAGCTTATTATTTCAGACAAAGAGCAAACAAAAATATATGTCTGAAAACCCACAGTAAAAAAATCCTGAAGTCAACTTCAACGCAATCTCCTGTAAGGGCGACGAGGTGTGGCTTTAAGACAAAGTTTATTGTCAAGGCCCAACAAACAAGCAACAATAAGACTACAGAAACAAAAATATTTATAAATAGCGTTTCATGCCGAAGCGCCCAAATATATTCGCTTATTTATAGGACTACTGCACCGAAGTACACCTTTTTTTATATTGTATTATTATATCTTCTAGGGTCACCTGGAGCTTCTATAAATTCTTTATAAATGTGTAAGTATGCTCAATGAAGCAAACAGAAGCCACATGTTACCACAGCAAGTTTTATGGCTCAGTGCTCCTTTTCATTGATCATTGATGTAAGTTCTTTTCCATTTCAAAGTGAAATCTGAAATCAGCAAAATGTAGATCAACATCTTTAAATGAACTTGATGACCTTTTGCACTGAAGATGCTAGCCAGGAGGTTTTCAAATATATTTTTAACATATTGACTATTATTGTTCGACATAATAAATTGTTGTGGCAATCTATATGAAATGTCATGTTCCTTTATTATGAGCATAATGCCTGACACAGCAGAAAAAAATAGCAGTCGAATAGTTGCCAGCTCAGCAAATATCTTGGTGCAGTCATTACGTACAACAGATGGGGAGGGATAAGGTAATAATTGCAGCTTAGAACATCATTCAGAACCTCATTTGAAATCAATAAAAATTCAGATATTACCTGGTAACTTCATCAACTATACACTCTAAAAAATTTCGGGACAAAACTGTTTTTTTGAAAAACCAAACTTCCATGCAAAAACCAATATGGACTTTTCAAAAAACCATTTTGGATTTTTCAAAACCAGTTTTGTACCGAAATTTTTTAGAGTGCATGTAATAAACGCATTATTACTGCGTACATAATCCAAGGCTGCGATTAGCAGCAACTCCACTTAGGAGATATATAGAAGTTTCTCATCTATGACGGGGGCCATTGCATGTCAGGGTAAATTGGTGCAGAAAGGGTTGCATATCACAAGAGAGCTACTTATGAGGAGGTGTCAGCGCTTGTTGCAGAGAGTATACTATTTATTCGGAAATGGCAGTGGTGTCCTCGTGATTTAATAACAATGCACTTTCTGAAACCTTTTTGAGAACTTTATTTTACAGGCCGGGCATACATTTTATTCTAATTAATGTTACATTGACCTCCAAACTCCAACACAGTAATTTCATTTGACTGCAGTGGGAGTTTGTCCCAACCAGCTAATTCTTTGACTTGACAGGCTTTATTTAGGGGCCTTACACCATCTGCCAAGCCAAAGACACTAAACCAGTCATAAAGGCAGGCTCAAGATTGTAAATTTATGGGAAATGAATAGTTCATCACAGCCAGACTATTTTCTGAAGCAAATAAAAAGGCAGTCTTGACATTTTTGTTATCTCCATCATCATTGACATAAACTTTATGATGTCACATGTCTTTTGAATGTCATTCATATGAAACATTGGAGAGGAGATGTCCTTTTTTGGGTCCTTCTTTTGCTGTGTCTATCTTTTTCTACATTAAATTATATTGAACCAAACAAAGAAAAGGGTATGTCTTACCGTACAATAAGGTCCAGCCAAGTGAAGTCATTTTAAGTCAGAAGACACTTGCAATACAGACTGAGAATATTTATTTTATTTTTCTAAAGCATTTAAAATGGGTAAAAAAAAGATTTTATTGATTATTTGACACTTAATCATAAGTTTAGTTTCCTCAAACCTACTTATCCTTATATATACTGAAGTAACTTCAAAGGCCCTCTGCCTGGACACATTTGACAGATATTTCCGACATTCTTTTTTTCTCAACTTTATCCATGTTTACTGTGATGTCTCACAACTATAAATTAATACAGGGAAGGAAGGTGCAGCAGCGCGTGTTCATATAGCTAAAGTAACGAAAATCATCTGATTCAGCTCAACCCATCATATCAGAATATCTTGACAACATTTACTGATGGTCACTTGACATACATATACATTGCAGTACATACTGTACAATCAGTGGCCGCTAACAGTACATTGCTGATACTAAAGACATTATGATATCAAGGGAAAGAAGCTGATGATAGTTAATGCTCAAGAGATCAAGCATAGATGCCATATCAACCTCAGTCTGCAAGCTGTGCATACTGATGCCCTCAAACTTTTGGCCTCTCCCCCCATGAGAGAGGCACTTTGGGAGCACCACTGGAATGCTGAATAGTTCAGCTTCGGGCTGCAGACTGGGCGGTCTATAGGGCAACCATTTGGGGCAGTAAGTGTTGAACAAGCTCTCCGGCGAATACATCACTACTTTTGCTGCTCATTTGTGAAAGGCTGATTCCCATCATAATACAGAGGCATACAGAATAAATTCAAACACAGGTTGTGGAGTTGATTAGAGTTTTTTATCACACTGTTTTGTAAGGGGCCTGCTATGGCAGAGCAGAACAGTTGAACCATTTCAAAATGTCCATTATCAATTACAAATGTCACAAAGGGGTCATTCCTTTCACAGAGTACCTTGTGAATCATGGCCAACTCCCCTTCTCTGGATTGTAGTTTTAATAAAAGATTTTTGCAAATTTGCTTCATGACTGACTGCAGTCTGTCAAAACGTTTCCACTGTTGTTACGAGATGTTAAGATTGATGACTGATTAAACAGATCCAAACTAACAAAAAGTTTGCAGGGTGTGCAACTGTGCGAGTATTAGCCGAGTAAGGCACAATTGTGTTGCATACCATGCATTTTCAAAAAAAAAAATCATGGTTCTTATTTTCCCATTTTGTAATGATAATTTCATAATTATCTTCCCATATCGTTCCCATACGCATGCATAGTAATATTTTATTAGAATTTTAACTTTCAAAGTTTTTTGCGTGATTAACAGTTGTCACTTTAAATACTGGAGAGATGCCAGTGATCTCATGAATTTGTAATTCGATATCCCTGATAGACGAGTCGCATCTTTCGAGCAAGACATTGCATATTTTTCAAACTAAATTTCATTTTCATTAAGGAGCATTCTAGTTCATCGCAATCAATTTTCTGTTTGTAAGAAAATGTTGAAAAATTTATGATTCCTGAATTGACATTAAGAAGTTTTAAAAGTTCTGAAGGATCCAGTATGTTATATAGGGATGAAGCACTTAAAACTGATTCTCAACCTCTATAGCATAATGACTTGGTAAATTGAGATTTGGTGGGATAAAAGTCCGGTTCTACAAAAGAGTTTAAAATCTAATTATGACTAACATTGATTGTGCCTTTTTGCCAGTTTTTCTTCTGAATCAGTGTAAGGTTGTATTTGATTGTTTCATATTTTCATTGTAGGATGATAATGCATACTTTCTTTCTCGCGGTTGCCCGGTGCTGGCTGCTTAGAATCTAACAGTTACACTATGAGGAGTAATAAATGTCATCTGTTGCATCTATAGGCTGTAAGTGCAACATTTGGCACATTCTCATTGCTTGCAATTTTTTCTCCTTGACTGTTATCTGCAATTACGGCAATGGGGATATTGCAATTGTATTTGGTGAAACAGAAATAAGCAAATCAAGTAGACAAACATTTTAAATTGAGATAACGGTGCATTGCAAATGTGCCTTGTGTTTTGCCGCAATGGAAATTGGGATATATCATCTAATCATTCCTGGAATATATATCACAGTTTCCATAACGACATAAGTACTAGCCAAGGAAGTATTATGTGAAACACGTTCCATGTGGGTTAGTTGTTTAGAACTGTCAAAGGTTGATATCTTCTGGGGTCATATCTGGAGTTTTCATATATTCTTTGGATATAAATCGATGTACTCAACGAAGCAAACAAATGACACATGTTACCTCAGTGAATTTTCTGACTGTGGTGTTCCTCTTCTAAAACCAGCAAAATTGAGATCATATGTATAATGTATGATAATGAACTTTGTGAACTTTGCATGCACTGAAGACACTAGCCCGGAGGTTTTCATAGATATTTTAATATATTCACCACTCGGATTGTGTCAGCCAATCACAAGTGAGTATTGTTGGATAATATCCTTGCTGTATTAGGCAGAGAAAAAGTTATATTGGACAGTGAAAGTTATATTGGGCAGTGAGGAGTTTTATTGCAATATTATGGGGCAGTGAGGGAGGACCTGAGAGGAAACACATTCTGCTGTGCACTGCTGCAGCTAATGCAAGAAAAATGGTGTGTTTTTCCATTTTAGTGAAAAATTGATTGCACATTAATGGGAAGACACAGAAGAACAAAAATGATGTCAAAAGTTGCTTATTGATCAGGACAACAACATTAAGTAAACGTAACATTGCTTACACAGGTTATGGTACCATGGTATGACATTGAGTGACAAAAAATCCACTTTTTCACCCATTTTTCGCGTAAATGCCTATGTTTAAAGAAAAACATTGTGCTATAAAATTGAAATAAAAAATATCAAATATAAAGAAGCTTCTTGGTTATAGAATACAGATTCAGAATATGTAAATTTTATATTTTTGTGGCTACCCATTGCTGAAATATGACGAGATACATTTTGAAGAGAATTCTGCAGTTTAACCAAAAGAAACACAAACTGGCTTTCCAGCACAGTCAAAGTGATTAAACCTATTGTTTTAAAGTTGGCTTCATATATGGAGAATATAACAAATATTGATGGTAAGTCGTCTAATATAGACATATTTGGACTCAGAAAAACTATATTGGACTCGGCGCAAGCGCCTCGACCAATATAGCTTTTCTTCGTCCAATTATACTCTATATTGGACTCCTCACCATCTAATATTTATATAATATCATATGGCTAGCTGAAATACTCGCTTCTCATTGGCTGACAGCCGTAGAATATTCTACGATATTGCACACATTATATTGCACGGTCATTTTTAAAACATGTGAGAGATTGGACGGACCTGAGAGGAAGCACCATTGCATGTTTCAGTGCTGCTGCAGCCACAGGCTGGCATACAATTAGTGTTTTCCGATTTTAGTAAAAAGTGCACTGTACAGGAACGGAGGTAGTTATAAAGCTCTTTTTTGCGGCAAAAGATGCGTCTATTCAAGGGCTATTAGGATATCGACTTTTTGTACTGTTTATATTATTTCTATTTTCAGAATAAAGCAATAAGTGACAGAAAAACAGCATTTTTGCCGATTTTTCAGTGATTTTGTTGTGTTTAGAGGTCTAAAGTCTGCTATAAAGTTTGGAAAAAAATCGAAAATAAAATTTTTCATCAAGTATATCATTTTCACATTCCAAAAGTGTGAACATTTTGTTTGTGAGTGAAATAGTTATACATTACTGATAAGGTACATTTTAAATATGTAGTTCAAAGAAACACACTCTTGCAGCAGCACAAGATCGTTTCTTGGTTTTAGTGAAAAATAAATCAGTGCAGAGCCATGGAAATAGACAGGAAACTGATAGGGCTGGCAAAAGATTCCTATATTAAAGTGGATATCAACTTTTAGTATTTCTTATTTTATTTGTTTGATCAGTATTTAAAGCATTAGATCAGAGGCCGAAAAACAGCATTTTTCCAAATTTTCAGAGACTTTCTTGTGTTAAGAGATCTTAAGTCTGCTACAAAATTTTAGAAAATAAATTTAAAGAAGACCCACCATCAAGTATATATCATTTACGGATTCCAAAAAAGTGAAGCTTTTTTTTGGGCTTGAAATATTTATTGAATTTTGATGAGATACACTTCGAATATGTGGGTCAAAAGAAAAAAAAAGTGTTTAGACATCAGAATTCCTGCCCTTTTCTTTGCATGTGTCACAAAAAACCATATGATATAACAGTTATTGTACATCACCTCGTGCAATATCAGTTTTTATGGCACCTCGGTGACTAGTATTGCACTCGGGCTGCGCCCTCTTGCAATATTAGTCACCTCGGTGCCATAAAAACTGATATTGCACGAGGTGCTGTGCGATAACTGTATAATATTGTTCAACATATTGAATTGTATCGATCCATGAAATGTGGTGTTCTATCATATTATAATACGAGCACAATGCCTGACTTCGCAGAAAAAAATAGCAGAAAAACAATTGCAAACTCAGCAAATATCTTGATGCGGTAATGATATTCTTTTTTCTTTTTTTTTCTTTTACTTCACATGCAAAGTTTATGTATGATCTCTTTCCTGACAGCCTGAATCTGTTCTTTTAGGGACCTTTGTGCCACCTGCTAGCCATTGAAGACACTATTTAAACCTTTCATCAAGGGTGTCTTAAGACTTTGGCTACTGGCTACTGGGAAATCAATATTTTATTACAAGATCACAACCAGACTATCATCCGAAAGGAACAAACATAAAAAGGGTTTAGCATTCCACTGAGATCTTCCTCATCAAAGTCATACATTTCTTGATGTAACATATCTTTGACTGTCAAGTTGCAATAATTTCCATCAGATGACTACACTATCGATATCGACATAATGTCGTTCAATATGCTGAAGGTGGTTTGATTCGCTATTTGCAAAAAACATTGAATATGTTATTATTATAGCAATTAAACCTCAACAGATAATTTCAATTTTTGAAAAACCAGGCTCTTATCAACATACTTGCTCACCATTCTTTACGTCATTTTGCATTAATTACATTTTAAAAGTATAATTAACCTTCACAGAATGAGAACTAAGATTCTCTTATCCATTGCTTGGAATCTAAGAAATACGTCACAACTGACATAATTTTTATGTAGGGGAGGGCTTTAAAATCTCATAGACATTATCGTCAAATGACCATCAGCTTCGCAGGACATTGGCCATTTCATCTGCCAGATAAAGAGTAACCTTAAGAGAGTTAGTCACATTTAGGACTCCCAAGTTCCTTGAAAGGTCAGGACCTTGTTAGTCCCAAGAGGGTCCTTGCTTTTGTTGCTTATCCGGAATGGCCTTTCCACTGACCCAGAGGGACATAAATGGGCTGTGTTTAAAAAAGAACTAGAATGGAATATAATGTACGATTATAGCCACCTTGAAACTGCATGTTGTGTCCGTACGCGAGTACATCTTAATAGGAAGAATAAATGCACTTCCAAGTTTTTCATTTACCATGTTTACAGATGTACATTGTACATCATAGAGTGTACATTTTTCTGACAGACTTATAATTGTCACATTTATAATAATCATTAAAAACTTGGATGTCTTGCTCCCACAGAAAACATACTTTTCATCAGGAGACTTTACAAGAATTGGTGTGCTGCTTGAAAGAATAATGAAATGAACGTTTTTTATTGTTCATCAAGCAATTAGAAAAAAATGCCTTTTTTGACAAGGGAATCAAAATTGACAATATGTTCCTCTTTTCCTCCCGCGATCCCGCATCATGCCCTTCCACAAAATATGGCCCATTACAATTTGGTCATGATGATTTCTTCCGATCTGTTGTCATATTTCTAAAGTCTGATTTTCCAACTTTTGGCCTAGGTTCTCTGTTGAGGTTGCTCTTTCAACTAAGATAGACGTGTACTAAATAATCACTAAGCCTATATAGCAAAAGGCTCATTCATCACCTCAAAAAGATTAATATTGAAAGTATCTTTTCAAACAAGGTCAATTCACATGTACATTATATCTTCTACCTGACGAAAACATAATTTTGAGTTAAAATACATAGAATTTGGAAAGTTGCAGCATATAACATGCCTATAGAGTTTGGTTTTCTGTCTGCAGAGGAAATTGATGCCCCCAGAAGACCTGACTGTCTTGGTTTTCCAAAGGCCCTAATTAATAGGTACAATTTGTCAGGTTTCCACAGATATCGCCATGGCTTGGGCATGGCAACCCAGACCTAGAAACACTTTGTCATTTAGCATCTGGTATTGGAGCAAATTGGTAAACGACTTCCCTGGCTAGGACATGCTGTCTTCTCAAATATTTCATCTAGGAAATGATCTACAGGACATACAGTTCATGTACAACCCAAGACATGTCAGATCACAATTTTACTAAACTTAGCTATTTTCTCCATTGATCAGTCTCCGTTTAATAGACACTTTGACACTTTTCCAATTATCTACTATCTAGAGTGTCTTCAGTCCTTGTTTGAGTAATTCTAAGTATGTAATGGACACCTCTAGCTATGAAATTTAAGCGGCACTAAGTCATAGAATTACTACATCTTGAATTTTTTCAGTTCAGATATATGCACACAGAAGAGAAATTTATCTTTGTAAAGGATTGCATAGCTAAAGAGACAGTTACAATTTTAAACACACATGTTGATTCAAATTTCTGAAATTTATTATATATAGGACAAAACCTAAATGTTTAATCTAGTTTGGTTGAAACTATGGAGAAGAAAGTAGAAGTGTGATTCGGTTCACTTGATACCCAACTCCAAAGCCATGATTCTGAAATACAATGATGGAACAACAACAATCAACCAAGTTGTCTTTTCCTTTTTTTTCCTCCTTGCTTTTTTGAGTTGTGTCGGCTTATCCTAGATCAGCCGGATAGTGCTACCTCCTTTCTTTTTTGTGTGTGAGGCAACCCGCAGCACCGAACAATTCGTCTCTAATATGATGTTCTCTTTACACTAAAGCTATGCTGTATTCAAACATATCACGAGTCCTGTAGCTGTGCATGCTGACAACATGCAGTTTGCACAAATCAGCATTGATTGACCCTTGAAGTATCATTTTCCAAACATTTTGCCTTTAATCAGGCTTATACAATGCATAAATCCACAAGGGACATGACATTTTTCCAAATAATATATGCTTTGCAAAAGGTTAAAGCTTTTAAGGATTTTATTTAAAAACAACAGGAACGAAGATAAGGTCACCATGAAAATAGATTCAACATTTTGAAAGGTGTTTTCTGTATGAAACATACAACAGCATGCTCTTGGAGCTAAGTGAATTTTGCATTTTAGCACATTTTATGTTCACATGGACAGTGTGAGTGAAGGTTATAGAGGTTTCTCGTCAATTTTTCATGGATAAAAAATGAAAATCGTTCTGGCAATATCTCATAAAAATGTTGATACAATATTATGGAACATGGATGGATGGATGATTGGGCCTTTACATCCTGTATTATGCACTTAGTGGGCTTATTAGGATACAAGAAGGACACAAGAATTAGGCAAATGATGACGAAAACTGCTGTGCTACATATATGTCCAGGTTACCCAGCCAGAGCTGAAATTGAACCATGGACACAGCCATTAGTAGCTCCCTTCACATTACCAAATGTGTTAACTCTCCAATATTATGATATTACTTTTAAAAAGCTAAAAGAAAATGCAAATCAGAAGCTGCAATAATTGCAAATACACTGTAACACATTGTATGTTGGTTTATACAGGAAAATAAATAACACAACAACTGTTATTCTTCTTCAGACCTTGACCTGAAACTGATTCCAGACAACCTCTCATTCTGGCTGCCATTCTGTTTCCTCAGGGCATTGGTGTAGGCTATATCTTTTTGGGAAGAAACAAAAACAGAAGATATTTCCTATTGTTTTCAATGGTAAAACTAAATAGATCTTCAAAATATATGATGTGATTGGATTATTTCATGCTTGACGTATATATCGTACACATGTATGACTTCATCATTGACAAGCATCTGCCGATAGTAATATACATTTTGGTTTTTGTAATGTTCTAAGTCAGCAATTTTTTCCTGTACTTTGAGCCTGACAGGCATTGTAGTCATGATACATAAACTTGGCGTTTCATGGCGAGTGTACTACACCGAGTGCCAAGTTATTAGGCAGTGATCGTTTTTTGCCATATCTCTAAAAGTATCTGGAATATTTTTATTTCCTTGACCAGGGTGGGTTAGGGTAGAACATTATTCTGAGCAACTTTTGTCCCATTCCGTTAATACAGTCAGAAGTTACAGCATTTATTAGAGGTTTTGGGTGTGCCAAGTTATTAGGTACGTTAGCACGTTGCATTCAAATATAGACAAAAAAATTTTAAATCTCAGATGATAATGGCCTGAATATATTCCTTATATTAATTTCCATAAAGTTACAACATATTTGGAAGCTTTCAGGCCTGCACTTGGAAGCATTCCACTTTATTCTGCTCCATTGGAATACCATTGGATTCAGCTAAAATTCGATAAACAAAGCCTCTCCTTGGAAATAAGTCATTTTAATAAAAACAGTCCTCCTAGTCTTATTTGATGCCATTGACTTTGTCCTGTGCCGATTTCAACCAATTGTTGCCTTTGTATTTGAATACAGAGCAATTCGAAAACTTGTTAAATGTCTCATTGCGAGCTCCCATTGGAATAACATAGCAGAATAAAGTGGATTTTGTCCATGTTTTAAATGCAACATGCAAATGTCCCTAATAATTTGGCACACCCAAAACCTGTAATAAATGTTATAACGTCTGACTGCATGAACAGAATGGGACAAAATTCGCTCAGAACAATCTTCTCCCCTAACCCACACTTGTGGGTGAAGGACATAAAAATATTCCAAATACTTTTGGAGATATGGCCAAAAGTCATCGTTGCCTAATAACTTGGCACTCAGTCTAAACAGCAGGTCATAAATATTGTTTTGCACTGAAACTGTTGAGCAACTTTTAAACAATAAGTCAGTGGAAGAAAAAGATTTTGAACAGGCAGTTTTTAAAAAACTTTTCAGTCCAACCACAATATCTGTAAAATTAGGAATTATGTAAAATAAGTCAGCTACACATTTACACACTTTGAATGACATTGATCTCCAATAGACATATATTGAACTTTTTTTGAGGAAATGGTAAAATCAACGCAAGTCAAAGAACAATTGATGTCCCCTTTTTTTTAGTGCTAGGGAAACAAGAATTATGCCCACTACCCCACAGAAATTTAGTTTGAGGGTCTTATATGCACACGCAAAAGGTTATTTTGCAAGATAATTCCTGTAATTCCCCATAACTTCATCCATGCCTGATGTTTGAGAAAATTAGCAAATAGCCATCCGGGGAAAAAAAAAATTGGTTCTACGGACATTTTGTCTTTACTATCGCTTCTAGATATGGTAGAATATGCCAACTAAATAAAATTTCTTCACGATATTTTCAGTTCCTAGTGTTTTTGTTTCTTTCAGGTAGTATAATAGCACCTTTTATTAACTGAAGTACAGTTCTCAATTTCATTTTTCCCTTCATCTTTGCTATATCATTGTGCTAGAAGAGGACACTTTTTTTTCTGGTCAAGGATGACAGCTTTTTGAAAGTTTTCGATCTATTGAAATAAAATAAATAATATTTATCTTTAAATGGTGGTCTGATGACACTGTCAAGGTTGCTGGGAATTGCTCTATTGATTAGAGAGGCTTGAGGGGCGCTAGAATTCAAGACAGCCAGGCTTTTTAAAGCCTGAAATCTCTATCCCACTACAAACAGTAATATAAATTGCTCAATTAGCTGGAAGTGAGAGAAGCAATTGACACAAATTACATCTATTTTCGACAAGGTCACAATCTGAAAGGATGTTTCCATCGACCAGAGGATGCCCATTCAAGTCGCAGTTTATCACAGTGGAATACAATGAGCATTGATTCAGTTATATATTACATTTCAATGGTACAAATATATGTACATATATATAATTATTACTTCAAACATGTCTGACGATTTGAATACAAAATGTAAGGCTCTTGTTTTGAGAATGTCTTGCAAATGCAGAATTAGGATATTTTCATAGGAATAAATTCTCCAGTTTTGACATGGATTTCCAGAGATATGGGACAATTCGGAAACAAAAAACTTTGAGATAGACCCAAATTCGGGTAAAATGCATGCAAGGACGTAAATTTTCTCCCATAATGATAATAGATAGAGTAGGTAAGGGCAAGAAGCCCGGGTTAGGTGAGAGGCCCCCCCCCCCCAGGATTATATCTAAACTTACATTTTTGGTGCGTTTTCTTATTGATAGGATTGAAGCTAGAGGCTTTTTAGGTGATGTCACAAATTTTCAGGGCAAACAGCACCAAACCACAGTAGAAATTAAAGAAACAAAAAAGTGTGCATGGTTTTTGTAACTTTGATTAATTCTTTGAAAGGGGTTGTCAGAAATAACTTTGCAAATTCTTTAAAGTACAATGGATTTTTGCATTGATTCATTTTATCACCACCAAATAAATATGATTTAGATCATGTTTTTTGCATTTTAATTCAAAATACAGAGGTCAAATGAAAATATGTGCATTTGGGGCGAGAGGCCCCACATGGTATGGGGCATTAGGCCCCCTTCACTGGGGCCTCGAAGCTACTTCAGGAATCATTTAATGATGTGTACTTTACCTCAAATCTTGATAGAATAGCTAATTAAAATATTAAAAAAATTGGCCGAAATTGAAAAAGGGGCAAAAAATAAATGTATGAACATAAAAATTCAGAAATTCAGAAAAAGTGAATAGAATGCCTTAAAAATGAGAGAAAAACCCGAAGAAATAACTTTCAAGCTGAATGCACTCACAAAAAAAAATTCCATAAAATTATAATAGGGAGGCTTCTTGCCCGATGGGTGGGTTAAGAAGGCCGTTTTAATTTTTTTAATAAAAATGGCCGTTACTCCATTATTAGACATTTGTTTCACTAGTTATAAGTAGAGTCAAGTGATCCCTTCCTGAAATCATAAGCATTCAAATAATGGACCATAAAAAGTAGGTCAAATCGCACCTCGAAGTTAAGGGGGGCTGCATGCCCCGCGCTACTCTAATGCTGTATCAAGGAGGTTGAGAAGAATCATTATTCGAAACAAGTGTTTTTAGTGCACAAAACAAATTTTTATCAAACTTGATATAAGTGCATGTGATCTACTTAATTATTGTTTTCCATGCACTCAAGAAATAATAATTGTTCTTTAACTTGTGTTGGTTTCACGTACGCATCCAAAGTACAATGTATGAGCTGAGGGGATCAATAATGTCTAACAAAGTTTGTCAATATGTATATAATCTAATTGATTTCTTTTAAAAAATTTCTTATTTATAAAAATTGTGGTTTGACTAAAACTTTATACCTGATCAACTTCCTTTATCTTCCAATGACTTCTGGTTTGAAAAATATGCTTGCCAGTTTCACTTTTATATGATGTCCTCTGTGAGCATAAAAAATAGAAGTTGATATATATACGTCTTGGAATGATGGCAAAGAAATATTTATGATCTGCTGTTCAGTGTACTCGCCATGAAATGCCAAGTTTCAATATCAGGCCACAGGCAAAAACAATGTGTTTCATGCGTGGTGTGTTCCATTCCACTGCCACCTCTCTGACTATTACTGTTAGAAAAGGTATGACAGCTTTCTTGGCAATGCTCCAATTTTCCAGACTGAACTGGTACGTTGTCACTGTAGCAGACAACAGAGGTAACTGTAAAATCCAATTAAAAGATTGCGACAGCGGACCATGCAGGTGAACCTCCCCCCTCCTCCTTTATTTAAATTCAGAGTTTGAAAGTCAAAACTGAGTGAAACTGTCTTTTTTTTTCCACATAATTAGACTGTGATAAATAGTAACATATTAATCTACTAAGTGACAACAATGGTCAAGTTCAGCTATCAACAAATAAAAACAAACTGCTCATATCAATTGGAAAACAATTTACAAGTGTCACCTTGATTTTAAGCAATCAACCATGCACCTGGAGCAGGGGCGTAGATCCTGGGGGGGATGGGGGGGATGCATCCCCCCCTAGGATGAACCTGGGGGGGGATGATCATATGATTATCCCCCCTAGAATTTCAAATTATTAATACTTGGTTTTGACAATTATCTGTCATATTTAGCAATTTTCCATGATGCAAGTTGCATGTTGTGTGGAAAAAAAGTTTCATAAGTAACCTTCAATAATCTGTGATATATTGGCTTTTGGGCCCTAGAGTGGCCCTCAAAATCTACCGCTGCACGACTTTCGGCCCGTTGGGCCATGCGCGAAGTTTGCAATCCCCGAAATCATCCCCCCCTACAAAAATGAAAAATCTACACCCCTGACCTGGAGTCTGACTGGTTGTTTCTCTGGAGCTTGCAAATGAACTGATTTACTAGCCCCAAAACTGGCCAGCCCACATCGCAACATTACTGTCATTAGTGAACAACACTGAACCCGCTTTCCAATAATCATCATTGACTGAGAATGACTTGAAGGGATTAATAGATATACCAGTTTTTGTTATTCTTTTGTATCTAAATTCTATCTATCTCTCTATCTATCCATAGACCTTTATTTACCTTTTTTCTCCGCAATTATGAGTCAGCACATTCCAGCGGCAAACTTCAAAGGGCTGGCCATGCACCATTACATAACAGGCAATCAGGCCTGGGGTCAACGAGTGCTAAAGATCCAAAATCTTTGTCAGTAGAAATATATGGAATTTGACAAAAAGGAGGGTGTTTTAAATGATAATAGTGACACTTCCATCAATGTTACAGGGCTGTAACTTACATGATGTTAAGATAGGTAAAATATGTTAAATTGAGTAAATTTGGACCATCTCCTGTGGCTGAAATTATTTTACAAAATTGGTGCTTGCTTTTTTTTTTCTCGAAAGAGGTAGCTTCTGTGTTGTCTATATATGCTATTCTGACAAGAGACAGACAGTGTTGAGTATTCGTAACATACATGTCTAAATCTGACAAAAAGTCTGGTATTGGCCTTATGCTTTCATTTGTAGTTAAAACTTCATTCCTTCTGAAATGTAATGGCCTGTCTTTAAATGCGATTTTACGGTGCACATTCATTGAGAGCTAATAAGGAGCTGCCCTGCAATTGATGACATACCACAAACTATAAATGATCACACATAGCCCTGTAATGCTTACTGTATGGAGATATAATAGAATAGCATAACAGCAAAGCCACGACCATGGACCAGTGGACACACACAAAATGCGGTCTGGGATGTGTCAAGTGTGGTCTCAGTCAATCACTGTTTTGGTAGATCTGAATGCACTTAAAAAATGTCCACCAATCAAAATCTTGTGTCTGATGATTGACATGGGATGGGAGTGTCAGATTCTTTTTGTTTGCAGAATTATGAAACTTGAAATTATCAACAACACCAAGGAGTGTTTTGAAAGGTTGTTCACACAATCACAAACATAAATAACATGATTCATGTATGCTTTGACTAAGTCAGTCAGTTCCACTCATCATCTAATTGTTGTCAGTTCACAGCTGGACCTCTACTAGAGATTCTTTTAACCCATTGTGGTGTATCACAGTTATGATACTGAATGACTTTTTGGCTTGTACTTTGGTCCGTCTGAACTTGATTTTACTGGTATCTCTAGATTTTTGACATGCATGAATGCCCTCACTTCGATTTTTTAACATCTTCTCTACAATTCCTAACTCCTTAATTCGAGCTGAAAATTGTGTACCACAATAAACTTTTTGTCCTGCACATTCCATGTTAAAATTAATGTTAAATATGCACCAATTAAATTGACATGGCTTTATTATTGTTGGTGTGGCTGTCACAGCAGTTAAACTTCCGTCCAGTTCAGTGAGGAACTCGGATTTTAGATTAATTTTGTGTTAAATTTAGTTGTTTAAAACAAATGTCAACACTGCCAAATATGTTCGACATCTAGAAAATGTAACAAAGGAAGTATTGAAATTAATATCTGTGTGTCTTCCTTGTGAAAAGTGTAATTTGAAGGTATTATTGCTACTGGCTCGTTCAAGGCCGTCTGCTAGGATTGTTGAGCTGTCATACCTTGTTCTAATAGATAATGAGTGGACTGACTTGGCCAAGTCAAAACATGCACACGATTCATTGTTTCTGCCTGTGATCAGGCTACAATGCCTGTCAAAGTGCAGAAAAAATGGCTAACTCAGCAATTTACAACTTTTCAAATCAAAAATGAATATAACTGTCGGCAGATGCTTACCAAGGATAAGGTCATGTACTTCAAGTGTAAAAGAGCCAGTCACATTGCACATTTTTTTAGCTTTCCTTTATCATGCTATTGAAAACGACAGGGAATATATCTATTTTTGTTTCTACCAAAAAAAGAAAGATCCATATCAATGCCCTGAGGAGACAGAATGGCAGCCAGAATGAGAGGTTGTCTGGAATCTGTGTCAGGTCAAAGTCTGTGGACAGTAAACTGTTGTTGTGTTGTGTAGTTTTCCAAAAAATACCAAATAAGTTGCAGTGCATTTGCAATTTTTGCAGCCGCTGAATCGAGTTTTCTCTATTCTTTAAGAAAAACTTGGTCCCATACCATTGGTGTGGTGGGTTTTTACATATAGCTCAGTTGGTAGTGAAGGGCTACCGATTGCTGGGTCCAGGGTTCAATGCCGGCTCTTGCTGGGTCACTTGTATGGGACTCATATGTTGAGCAGCAGCTACAATCATCCTTTGCCTCATTGTTGTGGCCTCCTCCTATCCTAATCAACCTGCCAAATGCATATTTATGCAGGAAGTAAAGCTCCAATCATCCATCAATCCATCTTCTGTTATAAAGTATTAACATTTTCGTGGGAGGTTGCCACAATGATTTCCAATTGTCACCCATGAAAAAATGAAAAGGAAACTACATAACCTTCACTCACATTGTCAAAGTAAACATGAAATGTGCAAGAATGCCAAATTCACTTAGCTCGAAGAGCATGCTGTTGTTTGTTTCATAAGGAAAGCACATTTCAAATGTTCAATCTATTTTCTTGTTGACCTTATCTTCTTCTGCGTTATTTTGAAAATGAAATCCTTTATCTCCCTTTCATCTTCATGTAAGCTTGATTAAAGGCCAAAATGTTTGAAAAAATAATGAACCCCTACAGGGGGGAGAGAGGCCCATGTACGATGTTAATATGCCACAAATAAAAATACAAATTTAGAGTTAAAAGCCTAAGAGAAAACCTTTCCCGTCAGGCTTTTGATTGTTTGATGCAACCAAATTAACTGAATAGGATAGGATCCTGTAACATTGAGGGCCAATCTTCCAAATTATGTTTGCTTATTGTATTTTGCTTTCCTCTTTTTCAATGACATAGGCGATACGGATTTGTCAATTTGTTCCCTTAGATAATGTAAGCAGTGTGCTAGTTATCATTTAAAAGTCTACATCTTAAACAAATTTAGTTATTGCACAATGACCCGTGTAGTAACAAGGGTGTTTGTCTATGTAATCTACATCTGAAACAATCTATTGGAGTCAGAAGTGGGGAAAGTAAATAATAACCTGCCACATCAAAATTTTCTAGTAACTTGATTTTTAATGTTAGCAATTTGTAAGTCCACAAACGTCACCAACCACTATCACCAGCACATTAGATCTGGGAGAGATTCAGATTTCATGACAAACACTAATTTATCAGGATTATGCCCGTCTCCGAAGTTATGAAGTCGTCCAATTAGGCAAATCAAGAAGCAGTTTACAAGTTACATGACTGGAATCTTAGACATGGACAGATATAGAACATACTAAAGTCCCAAATCCTCATCTGTGCAGACAAAAAAAAAAGAAATACAATGAATTCCATCTCTACTTATGCATTTATCTGTCTAAAATACTGGTTTTTTACAAGCAGAGCTTAGTGCTATGTCACATGGAAACAGTAAAACAGAAACAGGCCATTAGCTTAATTTAGTCTGTTCTCAGTTGATTGGCCTATTGTGGTATGATACATTTCTTGCTACCTGATTATGAAGAAGAGGCCATACATTCACACATGCTTTGTGAGGGCTTTCCCAGGAAGTGCTGCAAAGTTTAACATTTACCAATCACATGTGTCAAAGTGTCACCAATATCAAGTTTCTCAAAGTAATCACTCTTTTCACAAAGTATCTTGGTAATGTAGTGTTTATGTCAAAAATACGGTTTTTTGCCAATGATTAACAAAAAATGCAATTTAGACACATTGTTACTATAGAACTTGAATTATTTTGCGAAAAATGTTCATTGTCATCATGATTCGTGAATTGATTGTGATTCAAGCAGATATCCTCAAAATAAATTTGATAAAAGATTTTAGCTCCATGTATCTCATGACTGATAAAATGTTGTTAAATAGTATGTATTGAAGTTACAGGTATTAAAATACAAAGCTAAATCAATGGAATCAACCCAAAACAAAGTTTGTTGGGTGTACAGCCCTGCAAGAAAGGCATTTGTTGAAAACCTGAAATTGACCAAGAAAATCTTAATGTTATGATTCCCTTTTAATTCCTTTGAAATGACATTTTCATATCTTGTCAGAACAAATGCATATTACAGATGATTTCATAATTGTAGACACTGAGACTGAAAGTGAATTTTTTTTTCTAGAATCTGTACACGTATTCTATAGGGAAAAGCGAAATTACAGAAACATTGTGACATAATTTTTCCCTACAGAATACTTTTCCTAGTTCTAACAAAATAACCACTCAGTCTCAGTGTCTACAAATATGAAATCATCTTCAAAGTTTTATGCAAGCTCAGGAGTTATCATTATGAATATTGGAGAGATGCCATTTCTCCAATGAATTTGTAATTTGATATCCCTAATAGATGAGTCTCATCTTGCGTTGCAAGACGCTGCATATTTTTCTAATTTAATTCGGTATTCATTATGAAGCATTCCTTTTCTTGGTCATCGATTTTCGGCTATGTAGAAAAGTGTTGAAGAATTAGTTACTCCTGTATTGGCATACAGCTTATTATTTCAGATAAATAGCAAACAAAAATATGTCTGACAACCCACAGCAAAAAAATCCTTCAGTCAAGCTCAACACAATCTCCTGTAAGGATGACGGGGTGTGGTTTTAAGATATAGTTCATTGTCATGGCCCAACAAACAAGCAACAATAAGACTGCAGAAACAAAAATATTTATAAATAGCGTTTAATGCAGAGGCGCCCAAATATATTCACTTATTTAATGGACTACTGCACCGAAGTATACCTTTTTTATATTGTATTATTATATCTTCTATATAGGGTCACCTGGAGCTTCTATAAATTCTTTATAAATGTGTAAGTATGCTCAATGAAGCAAACAGAAGCCACATGTTACCACAGCAAGTTTTATGGCTCAGTGCTCCTTTTCATTGATCATTGATGTAAGTTCTTTTCCATTTCAATGCGAAAATCTGAAATCAGCAAAATGTGTATCAACTTTTTGAAATGAACTTGATGACCTTTTGCACTGATGATGCTAGCCAGGACGTTTTCAAAGATATTTTTAACATATTGTTCAACATAATAAATTGTTGTGGCAATCTATATGAAATGTCATGTTCCTTTATTATGAGCATAATGCCTGACACAGCAGAAAAAAATAGCAGTCGAATAGTTGCCAGCTCAGCAAATATCTTGGTGCAGTCATTACGTACAACAGATGGGAAGGACACTTGAGGTAATAATTGCAGCTTAGAACGTCATTCACAACCTCGTTTACAATCGATAAAAATTCGGATAATACCTGGGAATTTCATCAACTACGTGTAATAAATGCATTATTACTACGTACATAAGCTGGGGCTGCGATTAGCAACAACTCCACTTAGGAGATATGTATAATAATAATAATAATAATTTATTTTATATAGCGTAAAGTCCATATACATATATATGCTCTAAAACGCTTTACATCATATTATATACATAAATCACAGCAAGTTAAAAACAGTCATAGTACAAAAAAGGCAGGAGTGTATAATATGTAAAAAATAGATAAATTGATAAATAGATAAATGTAAAATTATGAGGTTAAGTGTTTATTAAAAAGAAATGTCTTCAGTTTCTGCTTAAAAATGTCAACTGAGGTACTTCGTCTAATGTCAAGTGGCATGGTATTCCACAGTCTTGGACCTGCAAAATTCAGGGCTCTTTCACTGATGTAGGCACTCCTGGTAAAAGGCACAACGAGTAGCTCATCATCCGATGATCTCAGACTTCTTGGCGGGTGATATGGCACAAACAAATCAGATAAATATGAAGGAGACATGTCATTTCTGGATTTATAGATAATGAGGAGGACTTTGTATTTGGAGGACTTTGTATTTTATCCGTTGGTTAACTGGCAGCCAATGCAGATGGTACAATACAGGAGTGATGTGCATGTTCATTCTTCCTCGTCCTTGTTATAAGTCTCGCTGCTGCATTTTGGATACTCTGAAGCTTGTCGATAACACATTTTTGGGATCCCAGGTAGAGAGAATAACAGTAATCTAGTTTTGATGAAATAAACGCATAAACAAGTGTCTCGAGACAGTCTGATGTTAAATAGTCTCTGATCCTAGACAGGCAATGAAGATGAATGTAAGCACTGTGACACTGATTATTTACATGCTCTACCAAACTCAGTGTGGCATCAAAGGTGACTCCAAGACTTTTTGCTGATGTTTGTGGCATGGCACTTTGCCCTCCAACTGAGATGTTCCTTTTGTGTAGCGAGGGCAGAAGCCTGGTGTTCCCAATGTATAACATCTCTGTCTTGCTATCGTTCATCTTTAGGTGATGCGTCACCATCCAGTTTCGCACGATGTCAACGCAGGACTCCATTTTGTCGACTGCATGTGTCTCGTCAGATGAATCAAATGCTATGTACAATTGAGTATCATCTGCGTAAAAATGATACTCAATGCCATAATCAGACAAGATTTTCCCAATGAAGACGTGAACAATGTGCACATCACGGGCCTTTACGGCATGCCAGTTGATAGGGGAAATGGCGTAGATCTTATTCCATCACAAAGTATGGATTGTTTACGCCGCAGGAAATATGATGCAAACCACTGAAGAACCAGTCCATTTATTCCCATCTACTTGAGAGTGCATATCAGCTGTTGATGGTTTATCGTGTCGAAGGCCGATGAAAGGTCTAATAACACAAACAAGACACCTTTCTTGTTTCCGATTGCAAGACTTATATATCATTTTTGATCTTTAACAAAGCAGTCTCCGTGCCATGATATTCACGATATGCTGATTGCATTTTTTCACAGTGACCATGTTGTTGCAAATACGATTTTAATCGAGCAGATACCACTTTCTCAATTAGAAGTTTCTCATCTATGACGGGGGCCATTGCATGTCAGGGTAAATTGGTGCAGAAAGGGTTGCATATCACAAGAGAGCTACTTATGAGGAGACCTCAGTGTTTTTTGCAGACAGTACTTTTTATTTGGAAATTGTAAGTTGTGTCCTCATGATTTAATAACAATGCACTTTTGACACTTATTTAAGTACTTTATTTTAGAGCCAGATCATACATTTCATTCTAATTAATATTACGTTGACCTCCAAATTCCACCAAGGTAATTTCATTTTTTTACGGCAGAGGGATTTTGTCCAAACCAGCTACTTCTTTGACTTGACAGACTTTATTTATGATCTCTTTCTTGACAAACTAATTATGGGCCTTCTTTGGGGGGCCTTAACACCACCTGCCAGCCGAAGGAGACACTAAGTCTACCATAAAGGCAGGCTCAAGACTGTAAATTAAGGGGAAGTGAATAGTTTATCACAGCCAGACTATGTTTGGAAGCATATAAAAAGGCAGTCTTGACATTTATGTTTTCTTCATCATCATAGACATAATACATATGACATGGCATCTCTTGAATGTCATTCATATGAAACATTGGAGAGGAGATGTCCTTTTTTCTGTCAATCCTTTTCTGTTTCCATCATTTTTGGTATTGAATTATATTGAACCAAAAAAGAAAAGCCAAAAAAAAAAGGATGTGTCTTAAACCACATTGGAGGAGAAGTCAAGTCTAGTCCATAGAAAAAAGGCACTTCTCCCTGGACACAATTTAAATAGTTATTTCCGACCCTCGTATTTCTGGACTTCACGTTTACTTTGATGTCTCTCAATTATGGATTAATACAGGGAAGGATGGTGCAGCAGTTTGTGTACATGTTGCTCAACTAACAAAAGTCATCAGCGCAACCCATAGTATCAGAATATCTTAACAATATTTACTGAAGGTCACTTGACATGCCATATATACATTGCAGTACACATTGGGCATTCATGGCCTCTATAACAGTAGGCTACATTGCTGATACTAATGACATTATGATATCAAGGGATGGAGGCTGATGATAGTTAATGCTCAAGAGATCAAGTATAGGTGCCATTTCAATCCTCAGTTTGCAAGATCTGCGTATTGATGTCCTCAAACTTTTGGCCTCTGTCCCCATGAGAGGGGCACTTTGGGAGCACCACTGGAATCATGAATTATTCCGCTTCGAGCTGTAGACTGTGAGGGTCCAGTGGGCAGCCATTTGGAGCAGAAATGCTGAACAAGCTCTCCAGAGAATACATCACTACTTTTGCCGCCCATTTGTGAAAGGCTAAATTAACATCACAATACACAGGCTATAAGTTCAAACATGGGTGTTGGAGCTGATAAGACTTGTTTATCACACTGCTTTGTAAGGGGCCTGCTATGGCAGAGTAGAACAGTTGAAAAATTAATGTCCATTATCAATTACAAATTTAAAAGTGTCATCAATATCAAGTTTCACAGAGGGGTCACTCCATTCACAAAGTATCTTGTGAATCGTGGCCAACTCCCCTTCTCTGGATTGTGGTGCTTGCTAAGTTTCATTATGATTCATGGATCGGATATGACTTACGCAGAAAGCCAAGCAAGTAGGGATTTCAATAAAATATTTTAACAATTTGTTTCATGTCTGACTACAGACTGTCCAATACTTCCCAGTGATGTAATTGGATGTTTTGATAAAGGGCTGATTAAATATATCCATCCCAACAAAAGGTTTGCAGAGTGTGCAATTTACAAGGACGTCATGTGCTGAATACCAGAAATGTACAAATTAAAATGTATGTTACAAAGCAGAAAAGCAATGGTGATGAAAAGGAACGCTTCTCAATGAAATCGAAATTGAGTTTAAACAATATGCATGCAACGTCTTGCTGCGCGAGATGCGTTTCATCGATATTGATCAAATTACAATTCCTAAGATAACTGGCATCTCTCCAGTATTTCAAGAAATGTGAATCTTGCAAAAAACGTTGTAAGTATACATTCTTATAAAATATTACTAGGCATGAGCATGGGAAAGATATGAAATTATCATTACAAAGGGGTAAAAAATGAACATAAATCTTTTTATAACAGTGTTCACAGCGACATAATTAGCAGCCAAGAAAGTATTACAGCACAACCCAAAAAACGAATGACTGCTCCAGCCAAAGGAGGTATAAGCCACTACTTTACCCTTACACACAGAAAGTCATAATTGCAGGTTATTATTTCATTCGGAACATTCCATTATGATCAGTAAATGAGTCAAATGTGACCTGGGAACTTTAACAAATTGCACACAATGCAATGCGTTGAAGTCCAGGGCTGCGATTAGCAACAACTGTGATTGGAGATACAGAGGTTGCTTATATATATTTTGGGTGCCATTGCTTGTCAGTTTAATTGGTACAGAAAGGGTTGTATATCACTCATTCTCACTGCATGGTTCCTTAAGGGTAGAATTACTTGACTAACATTTGGAAATGGCAGTGGTGTCCCCATGACTTCATAGCAATGCATTTTCTGTCAGATGTATCTCTTTGAGATCATCAAAAGTCCAAAATGTTCTCTTACAACTAGATCATAATTTTCCTTTCAATAATGCTCGTCCAAACCCGCTACTTCTTTTACTTCACAAGCAAAATGTATTTGTGATCCTTTTCCCTGACAACATAAATCCGAGTCTTCTTTTAGGGACCTTTGCGCCACCTGATAGCCATTCAAGACACTAAACCTTTCACCAAAGGAGACTCTATATCTACTGGGGAATCAATATTTAGTACAAATTCACAACCAGACTATCTTCTGCAAGAAAAAAAAAGAGTCTTTAAGATTCCAGTAAGATTCATCATCAAAGTCTTAAATTTTTTTATGTAACACATCTTTGACTGTCAAGTTGCAATAATTTTTCTTAGATGACTGCTCTATTGACATCGATATAATATAGTTCAATATGCTGAAGGTGGTTTGATTCGCTATTTTCTAAAACATTAAATATGTTTTTATTACAGCAATTAGACCTCAGCAGATATTTTCAAATTTTGAAAAACCAGGCTCTTATCAACATACTGGCTCACCATTCTTTACTTCATTTTGCATTAATTACATTTTAAAAATATAATTAAACTTTCACAGAATGAGAACTAAGATTCTCTTATCCATTGCTTGGAATCTAAGAAATACGTCACAACTGACATATGTAATGGAGGGCTTGGAAATCTCATTGACTTTATCGTCAAATGGCCATTAGCTTCGCAGGACATTGGCCATTTCATCTGCCAGATAAAGAGTAACCTTAAGAGAGTTAGTCACATTTAGGACTCCCAAGTTCCTTGAAAGGTCAGGACCTTGTTAGTCCCAAGAGGGTCCTTGCTTTTGTTGCTTATCCGGAATGGCCTTTCCACTGACCCAGAGGGACATAAATGGGCTGTGTTTAAAAAAACTAGAATGGAATATAATGTACGATTACAGCCACCTTGAAACTGCCTGTTGTGTCCGTAGGTGAGTACATCTTAATAGGAAGAATAAATGCACTTCCAAGTTTGTCATTTACCATGTTTACAGATGTACATTGTACAGTATACAGTGTACATTTTTCTGACAGACTTATAATTGTCACATTTATTATAATCATTAAAAACTTGAATGTCTTGCTCCCACAGAAAACATACTTTTCATCAGGAGACTTTACAAGAATTGGTGTGCTGTTGAGAGAATAATGAAATGAACGTTTTTTATTGTTCATAAAGCAATTAGAAAAATATGCATTTTTTGACAAGGGAATCAAAATTGACAATATGTCCTTCTTTTCCTCCTGCGAGCCAGCATCATGCCGTTCCACAAATTGTGTCCCATCAAATTTTTTTCATTATGCTAGTTCTTGATCTGCGGTCATATTTCTACAGCCTGATTTTCCCCCTTTTGGCCCAGGTTGAGCCTGTTCTATCGACTAAGATATGTGTGTAATAAAGAATCACTAAGCTAATACAGCCATGGGTTGATTCATCGCCTAAAAAAAAAGAATATTGAAAGCATCTTTTCAAAAAAGGTAAAGTCACATGTACATTATTTCTTCTACCTAATGAAAACATTATTTAGAGTTAGAATTACAAAGAATTTGGAAAGTTGTAGCTTATTACGTGCTTATAGTTTGGTTTTCTGTCTGCAGAGGAAATTGATGCCCCCAGAAGACCTGACTGTCATGGTTTTCCAAAGGTCCTAATTAATAGGTACAATTTGTCAGGTTTCCACAGATATTGCTATGGCTTGGGTATGGCAACCTAGACCTAGAAACAGTTTGTCATTTAGCATCTGATATTGAGCAAATTGGTAAACGACTTCCCTGGTTAAGACATACTGTCCTCTCATTTTCATCTAGGAAATGATCTACAGAACACACGGTTCAAGTTCAATCTGAGAAATGACAGATCATGACTCTCACTGAACTCAGTTATTTTCTCCTTTGATCAGTCAGCTTTAAATAGACACTTCGACCGTTTTCCAATTATTTAGAGTATGTTTTTCTTCAGTCCTTGTTTGAGTAATTTTAAGTACGTCATTGACACCTGTAGCTATGAAATTTAAGCAGCACAAAGTCATAGAATTACTACAACGTCTTCAATTTTCAGTTCAGATATAAACACACAGAAGAGAAATATATCTTTGTAAACGAGAATAGAGAATGACAATTTTAAACACAAATGTTGAATCAAATCTCTGAAATTTATTAGAGGTTAATATAGGACACAACTTAAATGTTTAATCTAGTTTGGTTGATATTATGGAGAAGAGAGTAGAAGTGGGACTCAGTTCCCTCGATACCAAACTCCAAAGCCATGATTCTAAAATACAATGATGGAACAACAACAATCAACCACATTGTCTTTTCCTTGTTTCTTTCCTCCTTGCATTTTTGAGCTGTGTCTGCTTTTCCTAGATCAGCCAGATAGTGCTACCTGCTTTACTTTTTCTGGGTGAGGCAAACCACAGCAATGAACAATTTGTCTCTCAAAAGATGTTCTCTTTATACCAAAACAATGCTGTATTCAAACATATCGGAGTCTTGTAGCTGTGCATGCTGACAACACGCCAGGGGAGGATCCAGAAAATTCCGGTGGGGGGGGGGGGGTCTATCGGGCTATCACGTCGCGGAACGTATAATTCGCGCATAAAGCGATGGCATGCGGATAAAATTAACATGTAAAAATATGTAAATTTTGGTCTGGAGGGGGGGATGCACCCCCCCCCACCCCTGCGTCCGTCCCTGCAACACGCAGTTTGCATAAATTGGCATTGATTTACCCTTGAAGTATCATTTTCCAAACATTTGCTTTAATCAGGCTTATGCAATGACATTTTTCCAAATCATTTATGCTTTCCAAAAGGTTAAAGCTTTTAAGGATTTTATTTTAAAACAGCATGAACGGAGATAAGGTCAACCTGAAAATAGATTAAACATTTTGAAATGTGTTTTCCTTATTAAACAAACAACAGCATGTTCTGGGACCTAAGTGAATTTTGCATTTTAGCACATTTTATGTTTATATGGACAATGTGAGTGAAGGTTAAGGAGGTTTCTCTTCGATTTTTCAAAGATAAAAATGAATATCGTTCTGGCAACATCTCATAAAAATTTTAATACAATATTATGGAACGTGGATGGATGGATGATTGGGCATTTACATCCTGTATTATGCACTTAGTGGGCTTATTAGGATACAAGAGGGACACAGGAATGAGACAAATGATGATTAATATTGCTATTTAACATAATATGTCCAGGTTACCCAGCAAGAGCTGAAATTGAACCCTGGACACAGCCATTAGTAGCTCCTTTCGCATTACCAAATGTGTTAACTCTCCAATATTATGATATTACTTCTAAAAAACTAAAAGAAAATGCAAATCAGAAGCTGCAATAATTGTAAATACACTGTAACACATTGTATGTTGGTTTATACAGGAAAATAAATAACACAATAACTGTTATTCGTCTTCAGACCTTGTCCTGAAACTGATTCCAGACAACCTCTCCTTCGGGCTGCCATTCTGTCTCCTCAGGGCATTGGTGTAGGCTATATCTTTTTTTGGAAGAAGCAAAAACGGAAGATATTTCCTATTGCTTTCAATGGCAAAATTGAACAGATCTTCAAAATGTGCGATTTGATTGGATTATTTCATGCTTGACGTATATATCATATGAATTAGGGTGTCCCAAAAAAAGTAAAAGTCTGAAATTCATTGGGGCTAACCTCTAAATGTGTTCTATAGCCCCTCTCTGACTCCCCTCTAAAAATTCAGCTCATTGGAAGGTGTTTTAGGTGTTGCTCAAGAGCCCCAAAGATAGATGGGGGTTTAACATTGAATTTTCATGTGAAAATGGCTATTTTAGCTAATAGCTCAAAAAATATCAGTTCCAGTCCACCCAAAGACATGGATAGTTGATACACAGGCGTATAAATTATTCTGCACACTCTGGTACCAATTTCATATCTGTACCTTACTTGGTTCTTGTGTAATTGGCAAATGTATGCTATTTTGCATGAAAAATTGACGCCAAGGCAAAGTACCTTTCTTAATGAAGATTAATTACAGTCTAATTTTGAATTTTAAACATGAGACAATCACAAATTGGTTCCACAGTGTGACAGAGACATTAGAACATCAACCAATGTCTTACAATCAATTTGAGACTATTGAAACAATCTAAGAAGTTTTTCTAAATGACAGAAAATCGCATAAAATGTATATCCCATACATGTAGATTTTCTCAATACCCAAGCTAGTTACAAATATGAAAGTGGTGCCACAGTGTGCAGAATAATTTATACATCTTTGTATCAACTATCCATGTGTTTAGGTTGACTGAAACTGATAATTTATGAGCTATTAGCTAAAATAGCCATTTTCGCATGAAAATTCGATGTTAAACCCCCATCTATCTTTGGGGCTCTTGAGCAACACCTAAAACACCTTCAAATGAGCTGAAATTTTACATGGGAGTCAGAGAGGGGCTATAGAACACATTTAGAGGTTAGCCCCAATGAATTTCAGACTTTCACTTTTTTTGGGACACCCTAATATGAATTTATCATTGACAAGCATCTGCCGATAGTGATATACATGTATATTTTCGTTTTTGTTATGTTCTGAGTCAGCAATTTTTTCCTGTACTTTGAGCCTGACAGGCATTGTAGTCATGATAAATAAACTTAGTGACGAGTGTGCTAAACAGCAGGTCATAAATATTGTTATCGCTTGGCTTGCATTTTATTGTTAGCAAGTTCCATTTTTCAAAGCAGACATTACAAGTATCTCACCTGAGACTTTTGGTACCGAAACTTGTGAGCAACTTTAAAACAATAAGTCAGCGGAAGAAAAAGGATATTGACCAGACAGTTTAAACTTTTCCGTCCAACCACAGTTTTTTGATCTCCACCGAACATATGCTGCACTTTGTGAGAAACGGTAAAAGTAACGCTGGTCAGAGAATAATTTGTGTTTTATTGAGTGCTTACGAGACGAGAATTGTGCTCACTACTTAGTGATATTAAGTTTGAGAGGTCTTATGCGCGCAAAAAAAGTTCTTTTGCAAGATAATTCATATAATTCCTCACAACTTCATCATGCCTGATATTAGAGAATATTAGGTAATAGCACCCCTGGTTAAAATGTACAGTTGCTGTTATCTAAGAGGAAATGTTTTTTCTGATCAAGGATGAGAGCTTTTCGAAAGTTTTACATCTATTGAAATCAAATAAATAATATTTATCTTTAAATAGCAGTGTGATGACACTGTCAAGGTTGCTGGAAATTGCTCTATTGATTGGAGAGGCTTGAGGGGTGCTTGAATTCAGGAAAGCCAGGCTTTTTAAAGCCTGAAAAAACTCTATCCCACTACAAACAGTAATATAAATTGCTCGATTTGCTGGAGATGACGGAAGCAATTGACACAAATTACATCTATTTTCGACAAGGTCACAAATTGGATGGATCTGTTTCCACCGACAGAGGATGTCCATTTCAGTCCCAGCTTATCACAGTGCAATTCAATGAGCATTGATTCTGCCATATATTCTTAAAAGGACTCATGACAGGATACACCCCCTGCCACCCTATGAGGTAATGGCAATATAGCAAAATGTTATTATGGATAGTGAGGGGGAAAAGTGGGGATATTTAAGAAAGGTGGAGGATATAAGTGCGGTAAAAGGTAAAATGTGGGTGGAGCCAAGGGCAAGTAGGGGTGCATGGGGAGTAAGTTGGGGTGCGTGGGGATAAGTGGGGGTAGAGGAAGGTGGGGGTTAGTGGGGGAAGAGGGGGCAAGTGGGGGTAGCAGGGGGAAATCAAAGGCAAAGTTGATGACTTATATTGTGGTAATAATGAAAGGGTGTGGGGGGGGGGTGTATCCTTTCATGAGGCCTATATAACTAAATTGTTACATTCAGATCTCACAACTTTATGTCCAGGAACTCAATTATTGCTTCAAACAAGCATAAACAAGTATAATAGATGTCTACAAAATTTGAGATTTTTTGGCAATTCTTACATATGCAGAATTAAGAAATTTTCACAAGACAAAATTCACTTAAGCGGGCCATCAATATGACATTTCATTACAAAATTTAGTCTAAAACTTACATTTTTAGTGAATTTGACAGATCGTTACGACACCAAAAACAAGATCGTCGTCATGTGTTGATGGCATCATGTAAACATTTTGCAGTTAGTCAAATTGAACGACATCACAAATTTAGTCGCCAAATATGGTCATTTTCATGGTCCGCTAAAGTTAATCATACCCCAAAATTCACCAGTTTTAAAATGGATTTCTAAAAATATAAGACAAATTAAATGTTATTTAGTAATTAAGTTACCATTGACAACAACACTTAGCTTGAATTAGTGTATGCGGCCTATCAGGTTTCATTATAATATTATACAGTGCACCGTATGTCTAGAATTGTTTTAAAGAGTACCTTTCTTATAAAGGTAAATGTAATTGAAGTTCTGTAAGGCAATTATTTTTATTAGGTGAGTTATATTGTCAATATATCGGGTTGATATTGCAATGCTTTGAATCCTTCTGCCAAAGACAGATGTGCCCTGCAGCTGTGCCCCAAAAACTTACAATGCAACATTTTAACCCCAGGGTGAACCAAGGTAATGAGGCGATCACAGCTGCATGACTGCAGGATTAATGCAGATGGCTAATAACATGTGCAGATATATACACGCAGAGTGAGCATTGCACATGTAACATAATAATGAATAGATTTGTTTGCATTGATGAAGGCATTAGTAAATAAATGCTTTGATGTTGAACACAACACAGAGGATGGTATTATGTTTGAAGTAGATTAATATCAGCTAATTACTTATCTCACTTTCATCACGGGCCTGTATCAAGCAGTGATTATGTCTTGGAGGGTTGGTATGAATTCCTCATGCCACCATATTAGCAATACAGTATTATAGAAATATTGTGCAATTATGCACGGCAGTCTCTCCTGTAATGGAATATATTCATGAATATTCAGAGAGATTCTTTCCTGCTATCATGTTGTTCCCTTGAGTAAGGATTTGTCTTGCTCGTGTTGTTCCAACTAACAGATCTCTGGATAATTGTCTGATGTATTTTCCGTTCTTACCAAAACTTCCAGAGAAAATGGTTTTCTAGTGTTTCCTTCATAGATAGGAAGTGATCCGAGCCGTCGCATTCTCAGTCTTACAAAAACTTGGTTCTGAACTTCTGATAATATTATAGAATTTGTATCCTCAATGTGCACAAGCAACTAGAGGTGAACTTGTAAAAATCAAAGCATTTTATTTGACAAAAATCAGTTAATAAGTATAAGTGGTTGACCTACATGATACTTATCCTGCGAGGGTTTAGCTGAGTTGTGATAAACACTTTTGCTGATTCCATGATAAATAACCAATGTATATCATATGACAAACACTCACACAATGAGTAGCATTAAACTAGGGTCTTGTTATTTTCAGATAATTTAGTTGCGGCTGAAACTGTTGATTGTATTTATGCAATGTATCTGACACTGGTCTCAGGTGGCTGTACCACTGTTTGTAGAAATCAATTGAGATAAAGATCATCCCAAATAACAGAGATTGAATTTGGTTTTTTTTTTTTTATTCTAGCTAATTTCCTAATCAGCATCAACAAACACCTCACCAGCACAGCATTGTCATTTCAAGGGTGGCATTGAGTGCCTGGAAAAGGTGTTGCGAAACAAATAAATAGATCATCTTTCTCATGTCAAGTGCCTATAACATTTCAACTAAAGAGATATGGGCTGGGATATCTTACTCAGAGAATACTTGGGTATGAAAAACATAACATTCTGCTTCAGTAAGCAACTGCTTTTGATAAATTGATAAGATCAGCAGGTAAGAACAGGCAGTTAAAATTACCAACAGACACGTCAACTGGCCTTGAAATACGTTTCATGCTGTTCAAATTAGATTTATGCTGTGTAATCCAGTTTCTCCGCCAATCACATGAAGTATATTTGATACGTTTCACTGTCATACACAAACTCATACTTCTTGAAATTGCAGTAGTGGCATTCTGTTCCTTCCCATTCAGCAATGATAAAGCTTTTTTTCATGTCATCATGTCTATATGGTGAATGAGTATGTAACACTTAGAGTCTGCATGACACAGACAGATGTGCCCAGACCTCTCCAGTCCTCCAAATGCAACATTTTACCCCTAGGATGAACCTTGACAATTCGGTGATCACAGCTGTTTGACTCACAGTTTGAGGCATTCCTTTCGCATTCACTTCACATTCATTTCCCTATTCTCATCTTTTGGTGGTCTTGTCTGATGATAGACTATTTATTATAAGGGGGTGACCATAAGATAGGCCAGGAGTTCTCCTGTATGATTATTTATTTTGCCAAAGGAATGATAGTAATTACGCAAACAAAAACTTTTCCTGCAATGCAGGTTCAGCCAATGTCATTATTGGACAATGTTGCTGCAATAATAATAATACTTTTTCTTCCTTTTTTTCGAAACTTTTAGTGGCATTAAGTAACCATCAATACGAATCAGGACTGTGGAAGAAATCAAGTGCAGAAAAGCAATCAGAGACAGAATTTTATGAAAAAGAAACACATCAAGGTTGACCTTTCCCCCGAGATATCCCCTTGTTCACAGATTAAGTGTCTTCAATGCTGTGTTCCTCAGTTTGCACTCTGTTTAATCGTTGATCCTTGCATTTCTTGATCCATCCACATGCCTTTTTTGCCTTTTCCCTCTGTGCTTTGCAGTTTGTGGTCTCTTTTGATGTGGTTTCTTCAGCTCTTGCAACGTTACCTGTGATTAAAGGAATTAAGGATTGTTGTTTCTTGCTACCAACTGTGGCTAGGCTACTGCGTAGGCACGGCTTCCTCTACAATCGCTAAAAATCTGTTATAAAATCGCAACCATGCACATTGATGCAGTTGGCTTAGACATCTTCTATCTAGCCAAAGCTCAGGCAGAGCTTCTTGCACCTGGTTTGCATTCATCCGGTGTCTGCCTTTTGAACATTCTTAGCAAGAAACTGAGGACAGCATTCAGTTCAGTACAACTTGAGAGCAAAAGCTGACAGTTGGCGCACCAGAAATTTAAGGATTTCTGAATCTTCAACCATGTGCAAATAAAACTTGCAGGTAAACCAATCTGTGTGTCATAGTATAACAATGGTTGTCCTAAAGGCAATGTTTTAACATTTAAATGATGGGCCTTCCAATTTTCATCACAACTATCACAGAGATTTAATCTTGCCATTTCTGTGATTGATCCATATTACCACTGGAATCATCATTCCAAATTACGAAAAATCTAACATTTGTTCAAATTTGAATATATATATATTGTTTTATTGACACAAGAATATCAGTAATGATACATTTGTCAATGTTAGTATTGCGAGAAAACATTGGTTAGTAAAATGTGATAATATTTAATAGTATAAAAATGTTATAAGTATATATATATATACAATAAAAATGATAACTTTCATAAAATAGGACATGTAGGTTATATTACTTAAGGTTCCAGCCACCGTTTACTTCCACTAATCAATCATGTTACATCTAATGAATAGTATATAACAATTTATACCTAGTTATCAAAAATATAAATATGTTTAAAAAGCGATTTTCCAGACAAACAACTAGGAATAATAAATAATAATACAGTGCATACATTCATTTTCAACATTGATATCATAATATCTGTCAATAATCATAGTGAACTAAAAATAATAGGCCTGTAACCACTTTAGAGACAAAGCATCAAAAAGCATTCACATCTATATAGTATATTCATATATATTCATTACTTTTCAGCATTTATGTATAATAATATCCCTTAATAATCATATTCTTTTGCAAGCTAATACAATTGTCCATTTTTCAGAATGTTCATGATATATTATTTCGGTCTAATGTACACGATGGTGTCATAAAGAGTTTGCAGTTATAATCTTGCAAAATGTCATCAAGAATATTTACAGAGATTTGCACAATAAGTGTATATTGTAAGTAAAATGGTGTATCAAATTATCTATACATTGTAACATAACTCATGTGAAGGTAGGAGATGTTCTGTTATACATCAGCCTGTTGCAGGAACTTTCCAAGGCTAATTTGCATTTCGGCCTCTTTACTGCTCATTATTGCTATAAACTTATCTGTGTCATCAAGTGATCTAAAGTTATTTATCAGATTTTCTGCTATCTGAAATAGTTCATTACGGTTGCACTGATTGCTTGGGAAAATAATCAGGCAGTGTATTAATTTTCATCTTCAGTCATATTTAAGCTACATTTCTCACAGATTCTATCTTCTGCCGGAATTTTTGGCCGTTGATGGCGACCCGTTTCTATACATAGACTATGCGAGCTTGTTCTAAATCTGGCAATTTTGGTTATGATTTTACCGCTATGTCTTAAAAGCAAGTACGGCTCTAACCTGCAGTCTGTTTTAAATAGTTTATATGTTCTTAATTTAGGTTGCTGTGTACTGTCATTTATGGACTCGATTAATCTCATCTGTTCAATTTCATACAATTTTAGTTTAGTTCTACTGCCTATACGATCAATGTTATGGCTCCCACTGTCATGCATGTTATAAAGAATATTACAGTTATTTAGAATCTGGATCACTTTACCGAGCCAGCTGTTACGGTTGCCATCTCTGTGCATGTCCTTTTGAATTGATAGACATTTCTTAAGTATTTTATGATCAGACATTTTTTCTAACCTAACCCAATAATTTATCATCCTTACTTTATGCCTAACATGTAGTGGGAATCTACCAGTCTCGCCATACACTGCAAGAGATGGGGTTTGTTTTCTTACTCCTAGAACACTCTTAAGATAACCAAGTTGTAGGTTCTCTAACTCACTTATAGATTTTTCACCTGTCCAGATTTCACTGTTGTACTCTAGGATAGGTAGGATATATGTATCAAACATTTTTAAGGATAGCTGGGGATTTATGAGGCCCAATGCCTGCTTTGTGTCACCTTGTAACGCAAATAAGGCTTTCAGCCCTTGCGTCGCTAGGTATTCCATCATTTTACCATGTATGTTTCGTTTATTAGTGAGCATATGACCTAAATATTTGAAACTATCTACATTTTCAATATTTTCACCATTGTAAATCATATTACAAACAGTTTTGTTTCCTATCTGCATTACTTTTGTTTTGTTTACATTTACAATTAGGTGCCATTTTTTGCAGAAGTTGTGTAAGGAGTTAATGCTATTGTTGTGTAAGGAGTTAATATAAAGCGGGTCCTCCTGGCAATAGATAGTGCAACAGTTTAATGTGATCGATACATGACATCTTAGGAGTCATGAGACAATGCCTGCAATTGTCTGTGACAGTGATTGCCTAAGACAACATAATTCGAAAAAATGAATCACAATTCCATGTTTTTTGCATTCTGGACATACCTGTATCCAGTTCCTAACATCAAAGAAAAGAAATCTGCAGGTATTGATAACTCGGTGTGGTATTGTATTCTAAAATTAAATTTATAAATATGTTCTTTAGATATTTATAGATATGTTTTTTAGATATTTATAAATATGTTCTTCAGATATTTTTTTCATTGACCTACCTTTCAATGTTTAAATTTTGTTCGGAAAAAATGTAACTAATGAATATGGTATATTCCTACTATAAAGATATTATTAAATATAATATGCACATCAATCTCTGCTAAACACATACAGGTGATTCTCCCCAGCAATAAGAGAGATTAAAAATGGCTCCTGTATCTTTTTCCAATGAATGGATATTACAACCATTCATTTTTATAAAAAGCCATTAATTAATTCATCATGTGTTTCATTTCATGGATTAAATCAACTTCTGGAGTCTTGAGTCTATAATTTTCAGGCTTATTGTCCTCCCGGCATGTCCTACAAGAGACCAATTCTGCATCAATATGCTTTTTATACCACATGTTCCTCATTGAATCAACAATGCAATATTTGATTTCATATTTGTGAATATTATAGGTATAAAATGACATTGTGAAGGGGTTCTTTTTAAATCTTTTAAAATATGAAGATAAAATTATAGTTCCCATTTACATGTATGCTCACCTATCCTCGAATTTGTAATACCCAGTTATTCGTGTCCTGTGTGTCATCCATCAGTTGTTAATCTCCACTAAACACATGCAGGCGCTTCCCCCTTGTAAGAAGAGAACTTCTTTTGTGTCAGGACGCCTGGGGACCCTGTCGTGTATGGGATTGTAATACCCTGCATCTGTCTGTCAAAGACGGATGTGTTCCAGACGTCTAGTGTCCTGACTCCCCAGGTGACAGGTGGAGACATGATAGGTCTTGTAGGAATCCTGACCATGAGGTGATCTGAACAATAATATTTGGTAACTATTATTATGGGTGATTATGGACTCCACAAAATATTTGGTCGGTGATAAGTGGCATCCTGCATTTTTACAGTAAACAATCTTTGACTTAATAGGGCAAACAAGTACTTGGGCAATGAGCCTAGAGTACAACCCAAAATAAAGTAAGGATAGAGGTATGCTGGATTGCTGGTATACGTAGTTGATGATAATCACTTTTGGTACAAAACGTATTGCCAGTTTTTTGACAGGCGAGCTCTTATCTTTCTTGCCAAAATATGTTGACTTAAATTAACGCTTTCTGCAGATACCCCAATTCACTTAAGCACTGTATCTTTTTACCCTTTGGACCTTGCATTTTACAGAGCAATTTAAAGGCTGACATTGTCATGCAGAATTTTGACACCTAAGACAGATAGCTGGAAGTTTCTGGCTTATTGACAAGGAGAAAAGATGAATGAACCTTCCAATGACAGTAATTGAGTGTTTCCCAGTAAAATGGGATGCATGAGGTGTCAGCTATTACTCTCCAGCCAATTTAAAGTCTTTGACGAACAAGCTTCAAATAGCTTAAACTTGCTGACAGCATTCAAAAAGCACTAGTGCCTGATTTTCACTTTTTGTATTTTCAAGAATGCACTGGATCCCTTTTAAAAGTTGCATGATTTGACAAAATAAGTTTGAGTCTGAGTCTTTACTTCTGTCTTTGGCATCAGGCTATCAATTTGTGTATTTTCTGATTCTCTTCTGATATCAAACATCGAGTTAATTCTTCTGACCTATTACATTGTAACCTATTATTTAGAAAAGTGAAGAACAAGCTTTGAAAGGCAGACTGTCGGAAATTAACTTTCATGTATTATGGATACAGTCCATTTGGCTTGCTCAGCAAAACTGAAGAATCTCCCTTTGTTTATTCATTTGTAGCTGTCAGCTAATTGGCATTACTGGTCTCTTTGGGAGGGATAAGTTATCGCTTCATTAATGCTTTATGCAGATCACGATTTATCATGGATTCACTCTCATCTATCAAATCAAAATTGCATTACTCCCTTTTGGAAAGAGAAACAATTACAAATCTACCCACAAAGCTAACCACATTAATCACTACACTGTATAAAGCTGGCCTAAACAGTTTGCCTTGAGGTACACCGTTGTCTGTGTGTGTAATGAAAGATGTACACCAGTACACATGATGCTTTGTACAACATGATGAGGCAAATGGACATGAGAGGAAACACAATGATAACATGATAAAGTGTTGGATGAATTGAGGCCAAAAGCTTTGTAGATCAGTGTTGGGATCCCAATGGACAAGATAACTTAGCCTGTGTTACTGTCTTATTGCCATCAGCAAAGTTTAATGAAGTTAAAAGGTAACTTAACAATTGCATATAAAACTAAGATACACCCCCTTTTTCGCTTTCGTTGTTCCATATTGCATTACAGAACACTTTATTGATTTGTGATATTATCCCTGATATAGTTTTTGCCATCAGTCACAAAGATTTTGACTTCAAGCCATTTTTGGTACTCCAAGTTGCAATTTGGGCTTTTCCTTGCCGTGGCCTATAATATGCCCTATATATGTATTGTATGTCCTATCTTCAAGGCAGAATCTTAATAAGTATCAAGATTCAAGAGTTGGTTTCTCATATCTGTCTCCAGAATTAGGTTAAATAGTGTACGCATGTGTTTGCCCGGAAAGTAGTTCATTAATACAGTGTGAATTATGATTGGAACAAACCAGCCACCAACTAATGAGCTGCAGAGTTATGGAAGATGATACCTTTATTATCTCTTGTATGTGTGATAATGTGAAAAGCTTTCATCAAGCATGGTATGATAAGACTCTTGGGATAACTCAAAGCAGAGGTAGATGAAACCCTTATGGCTCCAGCTTACGAGAATTATTCTTTTGCAGTCACTAAGAGGCCTATCATACAGGAGCCATCTCTCATCCAGGTGCAAAATTCACTGAAAATACCGCCAAGTGCAAGAGGAAGGTGGAAGTTAGTGAGTCAGTCTTATCTATACACTATTAGATCCATGAGAGAGTTTCCTTTAAATAAACATACATACATACATACATACAGAATTGAATGAATTTAAATCAAATTTGAAAGAAAATTCTTTGTACATATCCAATAACCTTTATATGGCAGAGACTTTCACCAACCCAACAGGATGGCTCCTTCAGTGCGAGTCTTTTTCCAGGGTGGATGACAGTTTCATATCGAGGTGAGAAAGCTGATAGTTTCAACAATATGAATTGAAATCAGTTAAAATTACACACTTGAAATTTAAAATCATTCCATATTAACTAAGATTTCGTCCAGTGTGACGTTTTTGTATATTGGCTTTGACATCTCTTAAAATTATTGTTATTATAACAACAAAAGACTATACTCCCCCCCCCCCCCTTGTAGTTCATCATCCTGGTAGAACATCCCAGCTGTTACGCTCGAAAATGTTTTTTTCCATCAACATTATCTTTAAATGACCATTAACTCTACAGGACCTCAGCCATTTCATCTCCCAGATAAAAAGTGACCTTAAGAGAGTTAGTCACATTAAGGACTCCCCAAGTACCTAGAAAGGTCAGGACCTTGTTAATCCAAAGGGGAACTTTGCTTTTCTTTTGTTGCTTATCCTGGACGGCCTTTCCACTGACCCATAGGAATGAAGAGGGACGTTTTCTTAAAATAACAACCCTGAGAATGCCTAAATGGAGAATTAAAGCCATGTAGTATCTAATGCTTGCATAATAGAATAAATAGTGAACTTCTCAGGTAATTTTATTATATGCGCACTGTGTAAATTGCCGTATAGTGGTTGTACCAACTTTGAGATCTCACTTGAGCAGGAACAAATTCCTGCCCATGAACTTTCCAACTGAACTAAAGAATGTCCAAGTAGATCTAACACTCAATGAAACCAAAATGTTGTGATGTGTGTCAATACTAAAGATGCGGACACAGCCCAATCAGTGGATCAATGGCAATTTGCTCTATTCGATTTGAAGAGCAGTATAAGAAGGACAAATTTCTGTTGACGTCTCCGATATCAAAGAAATTGTTAAATGTGTCAAATACGAAGGCCGTGCCATTGCAATTATGTACATGCCATTTTGACAAAACAATGCAAAAAATGGTTTGAGGTGCCGTTACATTATCTGGCATATTTGCACGGCACTGTAATATCCAATAAAACTGTTTATGTGTTTTATTTATCCATTTCTGATTCACAGAACACCAATGCAGATTCCCTATTTATAACTGCAATGTAGGGCATATAGCAGTCTTAGTGAATAATTTTACAAACAATGCAGAATGTAGCAATTATAGCCAAATGATGACTTTTATTGCTCCTAACAATATCACCATGAGACACCCTGCAGGCAGTGCCAGGCACCAGTGAGACAGAAAGTATGCATTGTCATCCTAGAGTGACAATAATATAAAACAGTCATTATCAGATTTTTAACTTTTCTGCAGAACCAGACTTTTGTCCAACCAAATCTCAATTTACCAAGTCATCATGCAATAGAGATTGAGAACCAGTCTTAATGCCTTGTCCCGATTTCACATACTAGATCCTCCAGAACTTCTAAGGCGTCTTTATGTCGCATCGGGAATCATTAAATTCTTCAACACTTCTCTACAAAGCAGAAAGGAATGCTTTAAAATGAAAATACAGGGTGTCTACAGAAAAAGAGGACAGTCAACACAATTGCATTTGTTTACATTTTATTTTGTGCCATGCATCATTATTCAACAAAACATGATTTGTATATGAACAGTATATTCAGAACAGTCAAATTACCCATTATTCGCACCCCTTGATGTGGTAACTTTCTGCAGATGAGACATAAATGATGCAAAAGCGTGTTTGATGCTCTCCACGAACATTTTGCCCCATGCAGACCTGGCGGAGGCCTTTAACTTTAATGCGAGGGTTGCGATAACTTGCTGGATTCTGCTTCCCAATTTGCCCATACTGAATAATCCACTGGGTCCAGCTCAGTAGACAAGGGGTGGCACTCTACCTGGCTCAGGAGGCTTTTTTTTAGGCACTCCCAGTCTTCTTCGCAGTATGAACAGGTGCTGCACCTTGTAGGAAGATGATTTTGCCAACAAAAGAGTTTCTTGTCTGGTGCATTGGCATCACAATTTTTTTCAGAATGTTATGATAAACATTTGCATTGATTCCGGTACTGCGGTCAATGGTTTATTTGAAACAATTTTGTGATTTTATTGTCATCAGATGACTCCATGTTGAAGACCAAGTGTTAGGTCCTGAATTGAATTATCGGCAGCTGGATCATCAGCAAATGTCCCACTGCTCAAGCATGAATCATTCCTATTCTCACAAGCACCATAAATGGTGAAAAATTTCTCATCAAGAATGAGGAAAACAGGACGACCTTTTTCAGCTTAGAGCAATGCAAGAACTTTTGCATATCATGCTTGCATTTTGCCGTTAATAGTGATCTAATTCACAAATAAACATATTCGTAATAGACCTAATATGGCTGACTATCAAATCCATTCTTATGGTAGACTTATCACCAAATTCTGAACTTATAAGAGTGTGAAATAGAAGAAAAGTAACTGTCCTCTTTTTCTGTAGACACCCTGTAAAATGAAATTTGAAAATTATGCCATGTCTTGCAATGCAAGATGAGACTCATCTATTAAGGATATCAAATTACTAATTCATGAGAACACTTGCATCTCTCCAGTATTCAAGGTGATAACTGCCGAGCTTGCATAAAACTTCAGAACTTTAAATTATCATATAATATTAACATGCATTTGTTCTGACAAGATATGAAAATGTCCTTACAAAGGAGTGAAGAGCACCATAACCTTTTTTCTTTCATTTACTGGTATTCAACCCATGGTTTCCTTGCACAGTTGCACACCCATCAAACCTTGTTGTTGTGATGGATCTATTTACTTCGCCCTCTATCTAAATATCCGATAACATCAAAGACTATTGGACAGAAAGTAGTCAGTCATGAAACTGATTGAACAAAAATCGTTTATCAAGTTTCCTATTTCCTGGATACCTACATTACAGATGATTTCATATTTGTAGACTTTTCTCAAATAACAAAATATTTAGCAAAATTTCAGGTCTGACATCAGAAGATCCTGCCAGGTGATTGGTCAAGTCGCCCATTGCGTGTCACTTTTTTCAGCTTGCTTCAAGCAAGTGATGTTTGCTCGAAAAATGATGACATTGTCATAATTTTGACCAATAGTATACAGCAAAGGCCAACTTGGTATTGAAACTCTCACTTGAAACTGCTAAAGTCAGCCCCTGTTAGGAGATCAATGGCTTAAAATGCCATGGTCACCCATGTAAAACGCTATGTCACTTTTCAGGAAAGAGTGGTGTCATACCTTCTCTTGACCAATGAAAATTGCAAGAAAAATGATGTATTTTCTACCTCAAATGTCTACAAATATGAACTCATCTGTACTCATACTAAATTCATGAATCGAAATGACATTTGAATAACACCACAATACAAAGCAGGGGATTTGGCCACGATTCACAAGATACTCTGTGAAAGGAACGACTCCTTTGAGAAACTTGATATTGATGACTATTTGACATTACTGATAATGGTTCAATTTTCTGTTCTGTCATCTAAGGCAGTGTAATAAACACTGTTATGAGCACCAAGACCTGTGTTTGAAAGTATTGCCCGTGTATTGTGATGGGAGCTACTGTAGGTCTTTCACAATGGGCAGCCAATGTAGTGATACATCACACTAATAGTCAGCCTTGTAACCCAATAGCTATAAGCCACTTAAAGGCCCACTTTTTTGTTGGGTATATCACTGGGTTTGCACTCACAAGAACATTCAAGGTTTAAGCCCTAATTAAATTAAAAGAAAATAACGTGCAAGCACTTTAAGCTGCGTCAAAGGTCCACGAATTGTCTTTGGTGGAAGTTGTAGAATTTCTCACTGATCGATAGCAATAGTTATCTATCTATCTATCTATCTATCTATCTATCTATCTATCTATCTATCTATCTATCTATCTATCTATCTATCTGGCTGTAGGTGTGAACCAAAATTTCACTCTCAAGATTTGAAGAGCAATCGAATGTTTTTGAAAAGACAGTGGATTGGAATAAAGAAGATTCAGCAATGTGTGAATTACCCTGGACTTTGTTATAGTTAATAAGTTGAAATTGTGGCTAAGTTAACTGAAGTTAAAGTTAAAAAGTTAAGTTATTATTTTTTTTAATTCAATAAAAATATCAGACATATCTGTTTGAAAATATTTTCTACGACTACCAGAATGAGGCTGATCTGTCTCAAAAAGAGGCACAGGTTAAATTTCCAGACTTAAAAACTCAGACAATGTCTGTCTGGGTTTCACTATTTAGCTATATTTTGTCTACTCAAGTCTTTTTTATGCAAAAGTGTGTCTTTTTTACAACATTTTTTTACTAAAATTAACAGACTTTATAATTAGCTGACTTTATAATTAACTAACGGAAGTAGGTAATTAACTTATGTTGAAGTGAAAAAAGATGCTAACTTAGCTAATAGTTACTAAATTTGTTAGCTAAGTTATTAACGGATTAATGATTAACCAGTTTTAATGCCCAGCTGCATTGCCCACCAATGTCAAGATGTAATTCTGGCTGCCTCAACTGATCCTCGAAACAGAATTGCTATTGAACATCCCCTGTTTAAACCTCAATTAGTCCCACATCAGATTATATGGTTCAATTGAGGGCACTCCCTACAAAGAGTGGATGACCCCCAAAGCAACAGTCCATTTATTTTCTTTATTAATTTTTTTGTTACGGTGGATAACCAAAATTGACAGGGCTTTAGGAAAAAATTTTGCTGAAAAGCCTTTTCAGCACCTTCCTAATGGCTGCCTTGTGAACTCTCACTGTCTGCTGCCCGAAGCTGAATTATTCAGGATTCCAGTGGTGTTCCCAAAGTGCCTCTCTCAGGGGGAGAGACCAAAAGTTTGATGCCATCAATATGCAGAGCTTGCACACTGAAAATCGATATGGCATCTATGCTTGATCTCTTGGGCATTAAATTACATTAGCCTCTATGCCTTGGTATCATTATATCATTAGCATCAGCAATGTGTACTGTTACAGAAGCCATTGGCGGCACAATGTGTACTATATGTGTAAAGTTGGCAAACAGAGTTTATCCATCCCGCCGATTCCACAGCCCTTCAATTTAAAGAAATTGACAAGAAATAAACAACATCTTGCACTGCAGTATGATATAACAACAAATCAGAGGATATATACAACTATTTTTGAGAATTTTTAGCCGTTTAATAAGAAGACGAGGCAGCCTGGCTACCCCTTGATTTGCATCCTCCATATTGAAAGATGGGGAAACTGCAGTTGCCCCATCCGTTTGGCCCCAGTGAATTGGCCGAACATGTAAGTTTAAACCCATTTCAGCATTTATAATGTTAACAGTCTTCAAGACACAGGCTATTTTAGAAATTTTTTTTGACATATTTTGACTAACAAAAACAGAAATCGTTTTTACAAACTATCGAAACATCTATCGAAAAAAAAATCAATCGGAGAACTGCTCTGCGCATGTTGAGAAAATGTACAATGTACAATAACGATAGTTAACATATAGCATATGTCAGGCTTGTACCGCCTCAGGTAAATAAACTGAAAAAGTACTGTATGTTTCATCAAGTTGAAGTACTTTGAGAGGCAACGTATCTTAAACAGGCAAGACCCATGACAATTTGCTCCAAAATCAGATGCTGAGTGACAAATAGTTTCTAGGTCTGGGTTGCCATGCCCAACCCGTAGCAATATCCGTAGAAAAATGACAAATAGTACCTATAAATTAGGACCTCTGGAAAACCATGACAATCATGCAGCTCTCCTATAGGGTCATTAATATCACCTACAGACACATCAACAGACTAATTGCTTTCCAAATTCTTGTTTTGTAATTTGTAATGTAAGTGATATTGCCATTGGTTACAAAAAAATAATTATAATGTACATGTGTTGACAGGTTTTTTAATAATGATATTATGTTCAAATTCATAGCTTTTCTCTCACTAAAACTGGATACAGTCAATCCTGCTCCATTTTACTTTGGTTCTATTATATGGAGTGCATGTGACAATGGGAAAGCATGAAATTATACGCTCTTATGGTGTATTCGGCCACCATCAGTTACAATGTCCACTGTCCAGATACAAGGTAGCTATAATCCTAGATTATGGGCCTCCTTAGTGTTTTAAGAATACCTCCCTTTTGTGTTCCTGTAGGTCATTAGAAAGGCCATCCAGGATATGCAACAAAAGCAAGGGCCCTCTCGAGATAAATAAGGTTCTGACCTTTCAAGTAACTAAATGTGACTAACTCTCTTTAGGTCACTTTTTATCCACAAGATAAAATGGCTGTCACTAGCTGAGGTCCTACAGAGTAATGGTCATTTAAAAGATAATGTCTATGAGAAAGAAATCCCTTGACATGCTTGTCCATTGCGATGCTCTACCTGGACGATGGACGGGAAGGGTGGCAGGCATTCTTTCATTGTTACAATAACAATGTTTTGGAAGATCTTATAAAAATTCCACAAGGTTAATATTAATGTTATTAGTTGGTACCTGTACATATGATAGGCCACTTAATTACAGCCAACGAATGATTGTTAGAAAGCAGGAATCACTGTGTCATCTACTTGTCTTCCCCATTGAGTTATCCCAAGAAATTCCAATTTCTAAAGTTTTTGATCCGTTAGGTTTTTAGAAAAATTAATTTAATAGCTATGTGGTAGTAGCCATAACCTGATGGAGGCAAGGGAGGTGGGTGGTGTCTCTCCCATGCATCAACAAAATTCAGTGAACACAAACAATTTTGTCAAAGACGTATCTATCAGTGCCATGCATCATGACACTATGATGTTAATGGTTGTTTCATTGGTCTTCCAATCGAAATTCCGAAAATATGCTCTGAAAGACACATCATTTTATTTTCTTGGTTAAATATAATTTGTTGCAGAAAATTTAGACTCAAAAAAGGGTTCATCTTTAATGTTCCATCTGAATGACACCCTGAGGCACGTGACATCCAAAGGATAATGTCTTCAATGATTAAGATGAGTAAAATGTCAAGGGAGGCATTTTATTTGCTTCCAGAAATAAACTACTCATTTCCCCTACATTTACAGTCATAAGCCTCCTTTTATGGCAGGTTTAGTGACTCCTGTAGCTGGCAGGTGGTGCAAAGGCACCAAAAGAGGACATGGAATTAGGTTGTAAGAAAAGAGATCATAAATAACCTTGTGAAGTGAAAGAAGTAGCTGGTATGGAAGAGCCCTGGTTGATGTCAACAAAATCACTGTCTCGGCATTTGGTAGTCAATGAGATATTTATTAGAAAGGAAATGATGATCCGGTTGTAAAATGAACCAACTGCACTTTAAAGTTCTTTAAGAGAAGTCAAAAAGTACATTGATATAAATCTTGCAAGGACACCACTGCCAATATTATATGATTAGAGATAGGTAGTTTTCCTTAACAAACATGGCAGCCTTCTCATAAGCAACTGTTCTGTGAAATGCGACTCTTTCTGCACCAATTTACATTGTCTACTCATACTTACGCTAACAGGTAATGACAACAATGACATGACCAACCTCCCGACCAGATGCTAATTCAGTCCTAGACTAGATAGTACTGCAATATGTATTATTTAGTTCCCAGGTCACATTTGAATCAATTTCTGAATGATGTTCTAAGCTGCCATCATGACGTACTGTGCATCTGTTCTAGCAAAGACTGCAATGTCATGACTGCACCAAGATAATTGCTGAGCTCGTAATTGTTCCCCTCAACTTTTCTGTTATGTCAGGCATTATGCTCAAAAAATATTAAAGAGCATCATACTTCATGGATCGATACAACAATTCATAACGCAGAACAATATGTCAAAAATATCTTTGAAAACCTCCTGGCTAGTGTCTTCAGTGCAAATTTCACAAAGTTCATTATTATACATTAAACATGTGATCTAAATTTTGCTGATTTTGGATTTTTGCAATGGGAAGGAAAGAGAAACTTGCATTGATCAATGAAAACGAACACCAAAGCCAGAAAAGATACTTGGGTAGCATATGCCACTTGCTTGTTTTGTCAAGTATACCTCGATGAATTTCTGAAGAATATACTGAAACTCCAGATGAGTCGTGAAATGAACCTAGAACTAGTAGAGGATATGAAGCTTTGAGACAAACAATTGTACTTTGATTTTGTTGTCCTTAAAGGCAAGCACGTATATTTTGGCATCTGTGTGTAAACTGCATAAAATGCTGTAAATGGTATTGTTTCTTCAGTTTTAGTGTTTCTTGTTTGTTTGAACTTCGTTTTGAAGCCCCGCCCTCTTTAGTACAGATTATAATGTGATACTTATGTCTCTCCATCCATACCTCGTAGGGGCATACTGTTATCAGCTTGCCTGTCTGGGGGTCTTTCTTTCTGTCTGTCCATCTGTCTGGCTGACTTAATAGCTAAAATAAAGGCTGTTTGAATAGATCACCCACCCAATGAAGTCAAACTTCTATAGTGGGTGTCAACAGTTAAGGGAACAAACCAGTTAATAGGTCAATGGACAATTTTGCACTATTTGATTGAAGGGCAGCATGAGGACAAATTTCTGTAGACATGTCTGAATTCAAGGAATTTGTTAAATGTGTCAAATATGAAGGCTAAGCCACACATTCCTAAAGGACACAATTGGGGAAGAAATGCATCAACATTCCGTTAAATTGTTTTTTTTGTATTTGTACTGGGCAGCTTTAAGTTCTTTATTTCCAATACTTGTATGTGAATTTCAGTAATCAATGGTCAACCCACATACATGCAACCTGTTTCATATAACGCTTTCTTGGCTATTGGTTTTGTCGCAATGGAAACTGCTATATTTTCAAGGAACGATCAGATGTTGAATCTCAAATTCTACTGCAACAAAACACAAGGCACATTTACAAGGCAATGTAATCTCAAGAAAAACCGTTTGTGTGCTTCATTTTTTTATTTCTATTTCGCAGAACACAACTGCCAAATCCCCATTGCTGTAATTGTAATTTAAGACAGATAACAGTATAAGTGAATAAATTACTAAGCAATTAGAAAGTGTCGTACTATTCTGCAATTACAGCCAATAGATTATATATATTGCTCCTCATAGTGTGATGCCCCAGTCTCACGGCCCGTTACGGAGCACTTTAGGCGTGGGCGTGATGGTATTTCCTGGTAATTTGGATGAATTTGGGTGATCCGCCGTCGACTTTTCACATCCCCCCAGGGGTAGTTTTTGTTCCCTTCAGGGGTTCCTAGAAATGAAAAAACTGCGCCGTGGATGTCAAAAATGATTCAACAGGTTCAAACTTTTTTTTCATGACGGCGGAACAGAGCCCAAAATTTTATTGATTTTTGGTTGTCCGGCCGGGATTTTTTCAGTGAGACGTCTCAAAAACATCTCCGGCGGGATATTAGGACATCCCTTGCCCCTGAGGGGACCTCTCCTGCCCCTGCGGGGACCTCTCCTGCCCCTGGGGGGACATTTGCAGCCTCGCCGGCAGTTTTTGACATCCCGCCGACGGTCTTTTGACATCCCGCCGACGGTCTTTTGACATCCCGCCGACGATCTTTTGACATCCCGCCGACGATCTTTGACATCCCACAGGCATTTAGATCTTGCCCCCCAGGCATTTAGATCTTTCCCGCAGGGATATGATGATATCCCGCCAATTTACGATCTTATCCCGCTGTGATATGCTTTTAATTAATTATATAATGGTTTTATAAACATAATTGTATGTCGCCGGGATGGTCATTTTTTTCCTAGAATTCTACTCAAGCTACCCCTCAGTGGTAAAAAAGTTCTCCGTAACGTGCCGTGAGAACTGGGCATAACTGTGAGACTCTCAGCAGCCAGCGCCAGGCACCAGCATGAAAGAAAGTATGCATTATCATCGTAGAGTGACGATATAAGACATTCGAATACAACTGTGCACAGATTCAGAAGAAAAACTGACAAAAAGGCAGAGTCATTATTAGATTTTTAACTCTTCTGAGGAACCAGACTTTTGTCCAACCAAATCTCAATTTACAAAGTCGTTATGCAATAGAGATTGAGAATCAGTTTCAGTGCTTTGTCTCGATATCGCATACCTGATCCTCCAGAACTTCTTAAGCATCTTTATGTCGCCTCAGGAATCATTAATTCTTCAACACTTTTCTACAAAGCAGAAAATCGATGACAATGAAAAGGAATACTTCACAATGAAAATGAAATGAAATTTGAAAATTATGCAATGTCTTGCAATGCAAGATGAGACTCAGCTATTAAGGATATCAAATTACAAATTCATAAGAGCACTGGCATGTCTGCAGTATTCAAAGTGATAACTGGTAACCGTGCACAAAACTTCGAAGGTAAAAATTCCAATATGATATCTGTAAGTATGCATTAGTCTAGGAAAATTATGCAATTGTCGTGATAAAAAAATAATAAAAGCACCATAAGATTTGTTGCTGCAGTTACTCGTACTTAACAAATGATTTCCTAATACAGTTGCCCAACCTGCAAACTTTTTGTTGGATTGGATCTATTTAGTCCATTATATAAATATCACACATCCATAGAAACTATTTGACAGATTTCATTCAGTCATGAAACAAATATAGCAATAATCTTTAAATAAATTCCCGATTTGCCAGGTGTATGCTTTAGTCACACTCAATTCAAGAATCATATTGATACTTGACACCACATAACAGAGAAGGGTTGGCCACGATTCACAAGATACTTTGTGAAGGGAATGACCCCTTTGAGAAATTTGATATCAATGACACCGACATTTTTAGTTGATAATGGACATCAATGATTCAACTTTCTGCTCTGCCATCGAATGTACCTAACAAAGCAGTGTGATAAACGACTCTTATCAGCACTAAAACCTGTGTTGGAATGTATTTTTTGTATGCTGTTTTGATAAATTTCACAATGAGGTAGCAAACAAAAAGTGTGTCATAACACAGAAGGCCTGTTTACCAGCTTGTCAACTCAATATATAAACCACTCGCTTCAAGTTGCTTGACGGCCCTTTTACTGTTTCTGCACTCAAGTCACTGTAAGTCCTGATTGCAAATATGTTTTGAGAGAGATAAGTTCAGAAGAGCTGATGGACTTTATGACATGTTATGAGTATTTAGGGCTAAACATGCTGTAAATATTCCATGTTTAAAAGTACAGTCATTTCATTTGTAGGCTGCTTCGTGATTTGCCTAATTGGACAACTTCATAACTTCAGAGATCTGCAACTTCCAGATAAATTGGTGTTTATCATGAAATTGGAATCTCTCCCAGATTTAATGTGAATTGTATAGTTGAAAAGTTGGAAACACTACTAGTGAATGCGGTTGGCTATGTTTACACACTAATAAATTGCTAATATCAGAGTTGTAATCAAGTTAAAAGTAAACTCAGTGGCGTAACTGGGCGGTCTCGAATGGGGGGGGCACCTGGGGGGGCACGCGATTCTCTGGGGGGGCACCCACTATACTAATTGTATATTGCCAGAGTTGGAAATTTCATATGGGGGGCACCTGGGGGGCACCTGGGGGGGCACAGGTCCAATATGGGGGGGCACGTGCCCCCCGTGCCCCCCCATAGGGACGCCACTGAGTAAACTTGAATGTGAAAAAGTTTTCACTATCGGCAGTTATGACTTAAGCAGACTTTGATACCTTCGTAATACTGATCAAAGCTCTCGCTTTAGCCTCTGTATACATGTATGGTAGTGGACAAAACAGGTATAAATTTAGTCTAGGGGCTATGGTTCTGAGCCAAAAGCCAATGCTGTGAACAAAGAATATCAGTGACAAGGAAAGTGAGTTGTGATATAATGTTTTTCTTGAAGGATGAAAGCTGCATACCACCTTTGCTTGGCAGTTACATAATTTGAAAGTGGGGTCCAAACTTTTGTCAGCCCAACAAATTGTCACCGTGACCAATCAAAACTGATGCTTCCTGTTTTTCTCGATTCATTCGCAAATTATTTCATAAGCTTTTTGTATCATAAATGGGTAAGTAAGCCAATGTATCTTAGGAAAAATTCTACCATCCACATGCATAGCGTTTCCAACAGAGCAAAATTAACCTTAATCGATGAGATCTAGCATTCTACCATATTTTTGCATCACCAAGTCTGTGTTGGTTGTTCAATAAAAATGTACAGTCAATGTTTTGGGGGGCTGATTTAATTTATAAAAAAAACCTCTAAATAAATGCTCTGTGAACTGCATTTGCCAAAAGAGCTTGTTCAGCGCTTTGGCCTACTTTCCCAAATGGCTGCCCCTTGGACCCTCACAGACTGCAGCTCGAAGCTGAATTATTCAGTATTCCAATAGTGCTTCTCTCATGGGTATGGGGTAAAGGTTTGAGGCCATCAATATGCACAGCTTGAAACTGAGGATTGAAATGGCATCTATGCTTGATATCTTGGGCTTTAAGTCCCATTAGCCTCAATCCCATTGTATCATTAAATCATTAGCATCAGCAATGAACTCCAATAGACAACATCAAAGGAACAAAGTGTGCTACATACAGTAATACAACTGACCATGGAGTGAAATTTAATCTATCTAATGAATTTGGAATACTATCAAAATGAATCAGCAAAATATCAAATTTGAGCACACAACATCCTGAAGCAATTGTTCCAAAAACATTGTCTTAAAAAATCTACCCCGTAAAAATATTATCTCATGACTTAAAGCCCTTAAATGAGTTTCCTAAGGATGGCTCAGAAGCAGAAGTACTGGACCATGAAGCAATTGATGATCAAAACAGCAACCCATGGTTCCAAGCAATGCAGCATGACATGGAATTGAGCTCAGACCAAGCAACCAGAAGCCCACAGCACCAACAACTAGGCCAACTCAATTTCCAACTTTGAAAATTGAGACAACCTTATTTAAATTCATTCAGTAAATAACCAATTTGAGACTTAAACATTGTTATTAATCTAAATAACCTGATGATCATCATTTGAAAATTGCTGTTCTCCCAAGTAATTGTAAATTATCACAGATCTAGGACGACAGAATATTGATGATCGAAAAAGAACCTGATGCAGTGAATACATGGTTGGAAGTCTCTTACCAACAGTGTCGATGAAATGAAAGACAAGGCAAATGGAAGGCTTGGAAGCAGGAGTACTGGTCCAGGAAGCAATTGATGATCAAAACAGCAACCCATTGGTCCAAGCAATTTCAATGGAATTTAGCTTGGATGAAGCAATTGGAAGGCCACAGCACTGACAACTGATTCAGCCCAATTTCCAACTTTGAAAATCAAGACAACCTTACTCAAATTCATTCAGTAAATCAAAAATTTGAGACTTCAAGCTAGATTGCTATTAATGTAAATAACCTGATGATGATCTTTTGAAAATTGCTGATCTCCCAGGTAATTATAAATTATCACAGATCATGAAATTTACGAAAGTCGATCATTGAAGAGAATACACAGTATTTTGAAGGATGAGTAGTATTGAGTACCATCCAATAAATGACTTCTTTGAATTCCTACCATCTCAAAAAAGGTTGCGCTCGATCAAAACTGGAACAAATAGACTGATGAACAGTTACATCCCAGCTGCAGTGCGGCTGTTCAATGAACATTGAAAAGTTAACGTATTTGTGAACTATCAGTGCAATTCCCGAAGTATTCATCATTATGTTTAAAATTTGTATTCATAATCATCATTACGAGTTGACACTAAGATGTCCATGTATATATATATGGTCATTAATAACAATATTTAAGTCTCAAATTGGTTATCCATGTATATTTTTATTTATTTATTTATTTATTTAAGAATATATTTACAAGCTGGATAAACACAATCTGCACAGATAAAACAGTATATATATATGGTTGATAATAAACTTGACTTGACTTGACTTGAGATCTAAGACGACATAAAATTATGATGATCAAAGAAGGACTTGATGCAGTCATTACATGGTTGAAAGAGTCTTACCGACAGTGTCGATGAAATAAAAGACATGGGGAATCCGACACTTCGGACCAATCCTAATCCAACCAAAGTGCATATATAATGACACAAGTTTCTAATTGATACTCCGTTGTCAAAGAAATTGATAGTACATTTGTGTAATCTCAGTTGAAATTCCTAGGAATTTATGATTTAATGGCTACCTTTTTTGTTTGGCTTTTATTACAAGTTCATTATTCAACTTTACACAAAAAATGGGTATGTTGCCTGTATCTCTTTACATCATACAAAAACTGTCAGATCATGTATCAAGTAAATTGGTTTGAGAGCTGAAGATAAATTAGGTGCTGCAGCAACAAAGAGCGTGTTCCGGTAATCTGCTTCTGAAGCGATTAGGAGAGAAAATCTCCTTAATCTGTTGTATAGGGACTGCTGAGTAAGCTGTTACAGGAACAATGGCCAGTTTTTTAAAGTGATGTTTTCATTCAAATTGTGTGCCATCAAACAATAACCACATGGACATGGCAGACAAATAAGAAAAAAAAGAGTGAATTTCATTTTCAGACGCCAGAAGGAAATGTATGAGGAAAGTACCTTACAGTCATTGCATGTAAATGAACTAGACGGTTTATTTGACCTGTTTACAACAGAAACCAACTTTTCCAGATGGCACAAGTCAAGCCCTGCCAATGGCTATTTCCATGATTGCTAGTTTAATGCAATTCCCTGGTTAATGGGTTCAAGCTAGGATACAAATCTCTAGTTGAAGGTTGAAGGGTACAAGGCTTAAAAACCCTAATTGATAAAACCAGCCAATTGGAAGACCTTCTACTGTTTCCATGAGTGACCAGTGAGCGGAGGGTCAAGATTGCACAGTATATTTATGACCGTAAGAGTTGCATAAATGAACACTGTCTGCAGAACCAGACTTTTATCCTACCTAATCTCAATTTACCAAGTCATTATGCAACAGAGATTCAGAATCAGTTTTAGTGCTTGGTCCCGATATTGCATACTAGATCCTCCAGAACTTCTAAAGCGTCTTAATGTCGCCTCAAGAATCATTTATTCCTCAACACTTCTCTACAAAGCAGAAAATCGATTACAATGAAAATGAATGCTTCACAGTGAAAATGAAATGAAATTTAAAAATCATGCGATGTCTTGCAATGCAAGATGAGACTCATCTATTAAGGTTAACAAATTACAAATTCATAAGAGCATTGACATCTCTCCAGTATTCAGAGTAATAACTGCAAGCCTTGCACAAAACTTTTGAAAGTGAAAATTTTTATTTGGAATTTTTAAGTATGCATTTGTCGAGGAAAAATATGCAATTTTCATAATAAAAATAACAATAAGAGCATCATAACATTTCTTGCTGCAGTTACTTGTAATTAACACATGATGTCCTTGTTCAGTTGCCCGACCTGCAAACCTCTTGTTGGATTGGATCTATTTAGTCCAATATATGAATAACACACATTTCTAGAAACTATTTGACAGAATTAAGTTAGTCATGAAACAAAGAGAGCAATAATATTTTATGAAATTCCCGATTGCCCTGGTTTCTGCTTTAGATACATTCAATTCAAGAATCATTTTGACACTTGACACCACATACATGTACCAGGGAGGGTTGGACATGACTCATCGAGATACTTTGTGAAAGGAATGACTCCTCTGAGAAACATCATATTGATTGACGGATAAACCACTTGCTTGATGCTCTTTTACTGTTTCTGCACTCAAGTCAGCCCTAATTGGAAATTCGTTTTGAGACAGATAAGTTCAGAAGAGCTGATGGACTTCATGACATGTTATGAGTATTTAGGGCTAAAATAATCCATTTTTAAGATTACAGTCATGTCACTTGTAGGCTGCTTCATGATTTTCCTAATTGGACAATTTCATAACTTCAGAGATCTGCAACTTCCAGATAAATTGGTGTTTGTCATGAAATTGGAGATCTCTCCCAGATTCAATGTGTATTGCATAATCAAAAAGTTGGATTCACTGCTAGTGAATGTGTTTGGCTATATTAATGGATTTATAAATTGCTAATATCAGATTTAATCAATTTAAAAGTAAACTTAAATGTGAAAAATTATTGACTATCTGTGGTTATGACTTTGGCATACTTGGCAATCTTTCAGAAACAGATCCAGCCTCTCAGCAGCCTCTGTGAATGTGGTGGACAGCCAAGATTCAAGGATTTTAGTCCAGGGGCTATGGTTCTGAGCCATAAGCCCATGCTGTGAGCAACGAATATCAGTGACAAGGAAGGTGATTTGATGATGATATAGTATTTTTCTTGAAGGATGAAAGCTGCATACCACCTTTGCTTGGCAGTTACATAATTTGAAAGTGGGGTCCAAACTTTTGTCAGCCCAACAAATTGACACTGTGACCAATCAAAAGTGATGCTTCCTTCTTTCTTCGGTTCAGGCGCAAACTATTTCTCAAGGATTTTCTATCAACAAGTAAGTAGGCCTATATTATTATAGGAAAAATTCTATCACCCACACGTGCCTTTCCATAGAAAATGAAGCAGATATGGCAACTGCAATCTGTGAACTCTCACTGGCGGTACAGGGTGTTTAATATATACCCCCTGAAACACTGGACTGTTCAGGAAATGAATGAATGCACTTTGAATTTTTCTATAACTTAAATAATTACAGATGATTTCATATTTGTAGACATTTGAGGTAGAAAATACATCATTTTTCTTGCAATTTTCATTGGTCGAGAGAAGGTATGACACCACTCTCTCCTGAAAAGTGACATAGCGTTTTACATGGCTGATCATGGCATTTTAAGCCATTGATCTCCTAACAGTGACTGACTTTAGCAGTTTCAAGTGAGAGTTTCAGTTTGTGTTTCACACATTTTTTATTACAAATATCTGAAAGTCCTCTGCTGTGCATTCAGATGATTGGGATCAGGTGATCCATGCAATGACTGTTTATAGAGAAAAATAAACATGTATAATTGTGAATGTAACATTTTCTCAGAAGAGAGGCTCAGCTCAGGTGGCAGGACAATGGGCTACCAATCGCGGGGTCCTTGATCTGATTCCCACCGTGATTTTCTTCTGAATGTTGACCACATCACTGGGCCACCATCCTGTCCTGAAGGACCATTCAGAATTTATGATTCTTTGGTTTCATGCTTATTTGTACCTCTCAAACATTCAATGTGGATTTTTAGTAGGCCTATGTACCTAATTCTTTTATTAAAATTTCATACCCCCTTAAGCATGTAATAAGTACCCCCCTTGAAACCTGCGTGAAAAATTGGTGCTCTGTTGCCAAAACTCCAATTCCCCTCATGTCATAAATTCTGGACAAAAGGTAAAAAGTTGTACTGCCTCTCCCCCTTGAAACATGTAGCACCCACTTAGGTAAAGCTCCCATCTCCCCCCCCCCCCAACCCAGTCATAAATTCTGAATGGTCCCTTACTGATGTCATAGACAATGCTTTTGGTCAAAGTATGATAATTTAGTGTAAATAGATGTGAAGCCATTCAGAGTCAGCTCGAAACTGATTTAATATCAATTGAAAAAATCAACAGTTGTACACAGTACTGAGTAATACAACTGTTATTGAAGAAGTGAAAGAGATCATGTGGATTGCGGTTTGACATGTGTGAACAACTGCCACAATACCAAGTTGGAATTTGCTGTATACTATTGGTCAAAATTATGACATCATTTTTCCAGCAAACATCACTTGCCTGAAGCAAGCTGAAAAAAGTGACATGCAATGGGCTACTTGACCAATCACCTGGCAGGATTTTCTGATGTCAGACCATAAATTTTGCTAAATATTTTGTTATTTGTGAAAAGTCTACAAATATGAAATCATCTGTAATATTTTAAATGCTGCAATCAATCTATGTAATAAATTGTGTCTTGACAAATACGAATAAACGATATATATATATATATTTATACCATACCTATAAGCCATCAGCCAATCAGAAGCCTGTATTTGGCTGGTATATATCATATATTCTTTGTTGTTCACTTATACGCCCATGGGAGTATATAGGATATATAAGCCTCATTGTTTAACAAAGCTCATAACACAAACAGCAAAACTGTACCAAACAGTGAATTACCAACAAAAGTTCAACAAAAATGAAACAAAAGTATTATAAAAACTGAATGCCTGCGACAAATCCGTAAATCCTTTAATTTGACCCAAGATTAGATTTAAATGTCAATTACTAGACTGAGGGGTCAACCATATTAGATCTTAGGGAGGGGGAGGAAGTTTGGAAGTTGTTTTTTTGTCTTGTCTAGTTTTGGTGAGATAAATTAATCCCTTTTGAGTAGTCGTGAAATAAGTGGTGGAGGTATTTCGTTCGATTTAGAAACAAATATTTGAGGACGTCATATACTCAAAATAAATGGGCCCAATTACTGCTGCAGTTACCATGAAATAAATAATTTCTTGTCTATTAAAACTACAACTCCCCTTTCTCATCTGATGGTTGCAACCTAACAATCCAAATGTGTATATTCTTCCGATTTTTTAACAAATTTTTGTCCACAATTGATCTTTTGCCTAAATTTTTCCCTATTTCCCCTCCCCCTAATTTTTTACCAAAATTATTTGTTCTAATCGTTTTTTTTTAGTTTCCCATCCCCTGCCTAAATTTTTTTCCAAATTAATTTTTCACTAACATTTTCCCCTCAATGCTTTGCCATTTTTTCCCCAAATTTTTCTTTTCACTTTTTTTTTCAACAAATTTTTGTCCTTGCATTTTTTCCACATTATCCTTTTTTTAAACTTTCTTTTATTCAAAGAATTTTCATTATAAACCTTGATTCTTTTCAGATGCTTTCATGTAATTAAATTAATCCCACATGACAAATTGTTTGTAGCTGTTTTCTTTTTCTCTCAAATCCTTCTTGTTTTGTTTTCTTTTTTAAATCTCTTAGTCTTTATTTTGTTTTGTTTTGTTTGAGGTATAAGTTAGTTATATCCCTTGTTTTCGTGAATATGTGATAATCCTCGGCTAACGCCTCGGATATATCACATATTCACTCAAACGCGGGATATAACTAGCACATAGCTTTCCCAACAGAGCAAAATTCACCTTAATTGATGAGGTCTAGCATTCTCTGTACCAGGGCTTTGGAGTCGGAGTCGGAGTCGGGAGTCGGAGTCGTGGAGTCGGAGGTTTTGAGGTGGAGTCGGAGTCGGAGTCGGAGTCAAACTTTGGTTTTGAGGTGGAGTCGGAGTCGGAGTCGGAGTCGAAAATTAATCTGGTGACTCCTGACTCCTAAAGATTATCTAAATAACTGACAAAAACACATTATAAAGCAATGTGAACAGTATTATTTTTTCTAAAGACCAATTACATATAACTTCTTAAACTACTATTGATGTATAAAATCCAAGAAAAAGTTCTGGATTAGATTTTTTTTTCTTTGCTAACCACAAGAAACTTGTGTGAAATAATGCCGTAAAAAGGAGTCGGGAGTCGGAGTCGGAGTCGAAATTCTGGAGGTCTAAGGAGTCGGAGTCGGAGTCGGAGTCGTTTTTCAGAAAGGCAAAGGAGTCGGGAGTCGGAGTCGGTCCAATGACTACCCGACTCCAAAGCCCTGCTCTGTACGTACTTTTGCATCACCAAGTCTTTGTTGATTGTTCAACAAAAATGTACAGTGAATGTTGTGGGGGCTGATTTGATTTATACACAAGTCTCTAAATAAAAGCACTATGAACTGCATTTGCCAAAAGATTTTGTTCAGCACTTACTGCCCAAAATGGTTGCCCCATGGACCCTTACAGTCTGCAGCTCGAAGCTCAATTATTCAGTATTCCAGTGGTGTTCCCGAAGTGCCCCTCTCATGGGTATGGGGCAAAAGTTTGAGGCCATGAAAATGCACAGCTTGCAAACTGAAGATGGAAATGGCATCTATTCTTCATCTCTTGGGCATAAAATCCCATTAGTCTCTATGCCTTGGTATCATTATATCATTAGCATCAGTAATGAGCTCCAATAGACAACATTAAAGGAACAAAGGGTGCTATACATATTAAAAATTGACCTTGAGTATGTCTATCTAATGACTTTGGAATACAATCGCAATTAATCAGCAATATCAAATTTGGGCACACAACATCCAAAACATTATTTTGTCACTTTAAGCCGACTAATGATATCCTTATGGATGGATTTTGGCTTTAAACTGTTTTTACAATATGCACCTAAGAAGCAGGAGTACGGGATGATGAAGCCAATGATGATCAGAACAGCAGCCCATGGGTCAAAGTAATACAAGATGACCTGGAATTTTGCTGGGACCAATAAGCAATTGGGATCCCACAGCACTGACAACTGAGCCAACTCAATTTCCAACTTCGAAAATTCAGACAACTTGACTCAAATCCATTCAGTAAATAACCAATTCCAGACTTCAAGATTTTTATTAATCTAAACCTAATGATGATAATTTGAAAATTGCTGATCTCCAAAGTAATTGTAAATTATCAAAGGGTCTATGATGAGAGAATAATGATGAGCGAAGAAGGACTTGATGCGTTGGTTACATAGTTGAAAATCACTTATCTGCAGTGTTGATGAAATGAAAGACATGGGGGAATCCAACCCTTGTCATCAATCCTAAACTAATTAAAGTGCATATATAATGACACAAGTTTCTAATTGGTATTCCGTTGTCAAATAAATGAAATCGATAGTACATTTGTGTAATCTCATGCAGTTGAATTTCCCTGGAATTTATGACTTTATGGCTACCTTTTTTGTTTGGCTTTTATTACAAGTTCATTATTCAACTTGACACAAAAGAAGTGGGTATGTTGCCTGTATCTTTATAAATCATACACAAAACCGTCAGATCATTTATCAAGTAAATAGGTTCGAGAGCTGAAGATAAATTATATATGTGCTGCAGCAAATAAAGAGCTTGTTCCGGTAATCTGCTTCAGAAGCGATTAGGAGAGAAAATCTCCTCAATCTGTTGTATAGGGTCTGCTGAGTAAGCTGCTACGGGAACAATGTGCAATATAGATTTTCCTTCAATTATGTGTGCCATCAAAATTCCAGCATTACTTATATAATACGGTTGCCAGAGGGAAACAAAATATTATGGGGAAAGTATTGCATGCAAAATTGCAAATGAACAAGACTGTTTTAAGACCCTTTACAAAAGGAACCAACTGTCCAGAAGGTAGATTTCGAGAACCCAAGTTGCCAATCTCATTTCGCCATTATTGCCAGTTTAACACTATTACCTATTTGAAGGGCGTAAGGTTAAAAATTTCCCAGTTGGCAATTAAATTTGAAGGTTACAAGGCTTTGAAACCCTAATTGATCAAACCAGCTCTACTTGGAACATCTTCTATTTCCGTGTAGTATGCTGCACTGCATGGCTCGTGGAGGAAGCAGAACCAAATAGATTTAAAGTCAAAATGCTATGTAGTAATTTGGAAAAATATTTACATTCTTATTGAATTTCTTTTAAATAGTCCTAACACATCTTGTGAGGTTACATTACGACCTCAGGTGAGCCATCGGTTGTGATGTTTCTCACTTGATTACATGAATTTGACAGAATGAATGCTGGAAATACCCATTGGGGATAAACAGACTCTAGAATGATAAAGGTCATCATTGCCCCATCTTTGTTTGTTGCTTGTTTATCACAGAGCTTTGCTCCAAGGCTTCAAAGGCCACGACAATTGCTGGCATCAATCAAACACGTATCATCAATATCAAGTTGCACAAAGAAAACGCACTTCTCACAATTTCACGGTGAAATAGTTGTGTTTTGTTAGACATCGAAGTTTCAAGAAGGTTATGAAGAGCTAAATGTTATTTCAAATTGATTCAAATTTTACAGATGCATCATTTTATAAAAAGGAAATAAAGATGCCAGAAGGCCTACAAAATGCATTTAACCAACTTTGAGCTCAGGAAATATACTATTGTTGCCACATGCAAAATGCTCTGGATGATGTCATATTCAAGATCTAAACTTAGATCAAAAAATATCTTCAAACATCTTAGCCTTGAGTTTTATCGTGTTGGTCTCTACTCACATGTCAGTAGTTTATAAATTGAACATTAATTTCAGTGCAAACACAGGGAATGCCTTGAGATTGAACATGAAATTCAATGACATTTCTCACACATTCAAAATTTCCTCGACTGTGCTAACTATACGAGGAATTTTAACACTTGCATTGGATTACTCGAAGGTAATGCAAGATGAATAAATTATTCATGAGTGACTGAAATTGGATAATTGTAATGCTCCATGCTAAATGTCCAATGTACCTGTTTGACTGTACAATATCACATTCTGACAGGCAGGTCCCTTTAATTTTGATGCAAGGAATTTAATTATGGCATTTTAATGAACGAGAGGCTCGCCAAGGCTTTCAGGCAAATTTTGTAATTTGATAAATCTAATTAATTTGCCTCATCTCTAAATGCGTTGTGATGTTATTGATGTTATGAAAAGCAAATTGTGTTGCCAACACTACATACATAGTTGCTCTGCAGTACCACATGGAGACCTGACACAGAGAAGCCCACAAAACTGTCAAAAGGGTGCTTCGCATATATTTTTTATTAGTTCTCAGAGTGTAAATTCAAATTCTGCAAAACGGTTTTGCATACAAGATCACAGTCACACTGAATGGACTAAGTACACTTAAAAATCCATTAATCATTTATCACAAATAAATGAGGTTAAGTCTCATAGACTTATTGCAGACATAGGTCTATTTATGAAAGGCAACATGGATTGTCTTGTCAAGGTGAATGCTTTTCCATACAAGAGTTAAGAGTTCGGATAGATGAAGAAAACCCTGCCTGCAAGAATTTTTATGGTAGGCCTACATTTAGATGCTAACCCATCAGTTTCACCAAAAACGCAGCTGCTTACCCAATGAATATTGTATGTTTACTTCACTGCCAAGAACTATAATTGAGTTAGACTGCATCTAACCTTGTCCAAACTTGCAGTTTTCGGTTCAAAAGGTTTTATTTATCTGTCTTCTGACAACCTAATTCCATTTCCCCGTGTGAAGCCACTTGCTGTCTGACAACCTTTTGAAACTCCTAAATACTGTATTATGTTTTCAAGTGTTCAAAATGTTTCTGGCAAAGTGTAATTCTTCATTCAAGGCACAGCTGGTGGCTCGTGGAGTAATTAAGAAACATGATTAGTTTGTAAAGGGAGCATTACAATTACCTTTTAAAAAAGTAGTCGCATTTCTGCATGATTGATAGGGTTAAAGTTTGCGCGGCACAGATGTACACATGTTATGTGCCTGATTGTAGTGACAGTGAATGCAGAACCATATAAATTCATCATTATACATGTCTGCCTCAGACAGCCTCCCATTAGCTGAGGTAGTTTCATCATTGAAACATCATCAAAATTATACGAGATGAAAAACCAAATCTAGCTATAGGACTTCACCGACCTAAACACATTAGGGTAAATCTCAAATTCCGGGACAATTTCTGTCACTTCAGTGGTGCCCTAACATAAGTGTGAATCCAGTTAATATCTGAAGCATCACTTTGCGACTAGTATTCATATTTCTGTTTAGAAAATTTATTGATCTGAGATGAAGTACTTCTGAAAATAAGACTGATATATATTTTTTTTCTTTTTTCAAGTGCTCAAATAGCCGGTTTTTTGCAGCAAATTTCCCCTACATTCCCACATTTTCCAGGGCACTTGGTCCCGAAATTTGACAATGGCCCATTAACTCAAAGGCGAAAATGATCCTCTGTCGAAATGGAAGTTGCTGATTTCAAAATGTATTTCTTGCAGCTCGTGACCTAATTTCCATGATTGCTACTGTTACATCATTACCTGATTGAATAGTTCTGAAAGGTCACAACAACTCTAAATCACTAAGGCAGCTGCATCCAAGAGTCAAGACTGGCGGAGAACTTATGAGTAAACTAATGTTTATGAAATAGGGTAGGAACAATGCAACTTTCTAGCACTAGGGTTCTAGGGCTAGGGACAATTGATTTTCAAGGTTAGTCAGTAAAACGAAAGAAAAGCAGTAACCCAAATTTTTCATAATTTTGGGTGAAAAGTTTATTCACTTGTAGAAAATTTGTAGTAATGATGGTAGGTCTGAGATGCTAAAAATCAATTATGTTTGGCTTAACACAAATTAGAATGAGAAAAAGTCCTGCAGCTGAATGTGAAGAGAACTCTAAAGTACCTGAAATCTCCCTCCATACCACATACAATGGCATCCACATCTGCCATTGAAAAACAGCTTGACAATAACATCCATGCCGATGAAGGTTATCATTGCCTCTTCTTTGTTTGCAGCATGTTTATCATAGGTCTTTGTGAAACAGCTTCAAAGGGCACAACAATGGCTCTTATCAATCACAAGTGACAAAGTATCATCAATATCAAATTGCACAAGGAGATGAAATTTCTCATGATCTACAAGACTGATCAACCTCAATGTGCAAATTTTTATTATGGTTCCATTTTCTGGAATATGATTAAAGATGAGACATTTGTAACTGTTGCACTGGAAGAGGAAACCAGATGGCTTAAGTTTGAAGAAGAAGAAAAAGGTATTCGTAACAACATGGACAATGATGATTATTAACAAGAGTATATTTTCAGCAAAAGAGATTGAGAAACACTCCTGAAAATCGCGGCATGACACCATGAGTCTTCACTGCGTCGAACATCATCTGGACTTGCAGTTATCACTTCAAAATATTTTATTAATCTGTCTTCTGGTCTCCTGACAGCCTAATTCCATTTCCCTGTGTGAAGCCTCTTGCTCTCTGACAACCTTTTAAAAATCCTAAAACATGGTTTCTAGAGTGTTGAAATGTTTCTAGCAAAGTGTAATTTTCCTTTCAAGCCACAGCTGACGTTTCTAAAATAATGGCAGTTCAAGTAATCATTGAGACAAAGCAATTATGATTATACGAGGGGGAGTCTCCATACAATGGCACACACTTGAACGTAGGGTAGTAAAACGCTGTTTCTGCAACAGAAAGTTGTTGGTTTAAATGTAAAAAAGTCGTTTTGGTAAACAGCATCTAAAATTTCCAGGAGCTTGCGACCTAATTTCCGTTATTGCTGGTTTAACAATGGGCTAAGAATGTGGCAGAGTATAAACGTACATTAACTGAGGCCAGACATAATTGATATTTAGCTTCCTGGAGGAAGAAAACGTTCTTTGAAAAAAGCGTTTATGTAATTTTTCATTGCTCAATAAATTAAATAAAATTGTTGGTCACCTTTTCTTTCATTGGAATATATATATTTCTTGTTGCTTAGAATTAATTATATATGGCCTAAAACAAGTTAGAATGAAAAAAATTATTGTGGATATAAAGAGAACAATATACGTATCATCCTTTTGGAAGCAGTCTCATTTCAATAGTACACAAAAATCAACGCAACATACAATGCACACACATTTGACAAATTGAACAACACCTTGGTATAAACAACTTCCAGGCTGATGAAGGTCATCATTGCCTCTTCTTTGTTTGTAGTTTGTTTATCACAGGTCTTTGCAGTGCAGCTTCAAAGGGCTCAACAATCACTGTTATCAATCAAATGTGTCCAAGCATCATAATTATCAAGTTGCACAAAGAGATTTTAAAAATTGCTCATCCGCTGGGGCCCAATGTCCAAATCTGAAAAAACGCTTCCATTTTCTCTAAGGTGATTCTGTTTAAAATATTATTCACTTTATTACCCTGGATGGAAAAATATTGACAAATTATCAGCAAAATTGGTGATAACACTTATGATTATTAACACACTTTTTTCTGCAACAGCAGAATAAAAAAAAATACATGAAAGGTCTAAGCATATCCCATGATAACCCAATAATTCTTCAAATTCCTTTGCTGCCAGAAAAATACAAATGATGCCATTCCTTTGTTTGAGAGGCAAGCTGAGCACAACCGCAAGCAAATCAGAGGGCACTTAGGAAAAGCACAACTCTTTCCCAGCGCATTCGAAGATTGGTAACTTCCAAAGAACACAAAGTAAGCTCTTATTTGGATCATTTGGTGAGATCAATTTACAGCAATTAGGCCTAATTGGATTAAGATGCTGCAATTCCTTCTGGATGCATACTATCATTCTGGAAGTCTTTCTTCCAGTAACAATGGCTCCGGATGGGGGAAGCAGCTGCTTAGAAAATTGTTATTAAGTTGGGATAAAGGCTTGGAAAATTTAGGAAGAATGCAATTATGATCCCAAATATTGCATCATCCTCGAAATGAATAGATAATGTTTATAAAGCCTATGATTCAAATTGACATAGTGACTGTCAAGTGTTTTATATCATTATGAGGGGCGTTCAGAAAGTTTGAGGCTTGTTTTCGTACGGATACTTATTTCCAATCTAGAACTATGAATTTTACACATGATAAACTTCAGTATATTTGGAATGGATTTCCAAAATTTTGGACAATTTGGCATTTTTAAGTCATTCAGTGGTTGCCAGTAAGTTAACACATTTTGTAGACAAACAATGGTCAAGTAAATTCACTAATTTGCCTTTTATCAGTAACATGTACATAAGGGCTTTGATGCCTCATTTGAAATTTATTAGACTAACTATCCAGCACCTTTTTCCTGTTTGAATTTTCCTGGCTCATTTACCTATTGGTATGTGGTATGGATATTTCTATCCAGTTAACTTTGAGGACCATTTTGTTAATTTGCACTTGACACCAAAGAAATATGGGATATTACTTACTTGGCAGGAAGTGTGGTCTCAGGGGCCAATAGAGAAGCGGCCCGGGGGCCATAACATGGGGTGAATATGGGGCGATTTGTGACTCTTGCTAACTTTCCGATGTTAATTTTTGGCCAGGGGGGCAAGGCCCAATGGCCCCCCTAAATATGCCACTGTTTGGTGTGATATATCTTTCATCATCCCCAAAAATTGCATGAGCATGATGTATTACTCAATTTCCATGAAAGCTCCCTCAATGTTCTCACCAATAGATTGATCGCTTTTATTGCCGTAATAAATCTATGTGTGCCTGGGTGGTTTATCAGTAGAATTACGATATAGTGACACCTTTTTATCTGGCACTTAGATAAATAAATTTAGAACATTATCTAATTGCCTAAAAGCAAGAATAAAATTAAATCAGACTAATTTTGTCAGTTGCCTCAATTGATGCATCGTTATCGATCCTACAAGTTCGTAAACATGAAAAGTACATTTGACAAATAAGCAAAAGAATACTTCATATCATGAATAATTTTTGATTTCACATCAATGAATCTCATCACAACATTCCTGGTGTTTCGTGTTTTGGTGGTCCAAATTCTTCCTGTCTGAGTAATAGTGTTTCCCATAGAGAATGATGTGACTAGGTCTTTTACAATAATTTATTCAAGTTGCACACTCTGGCATACATGAGTTAACTGGTGTTTCAATGGATAAAGATACTATTTACAAAAACTTTCCATTATCTATTTCTGAGCAACTGTTCAGCCTCACCGAAAACACAGCTGCTTACCCAATCAATATTGTATGTTTACTTCACGGCCAACAACTATAATTGAGTTTCCCTGCAACTAACCTCGTCCAAACTTGCAGTTTTCGCTTCAAAAGGTTTTATTTATCTGCCTTCTGACAACCTAATTCCATTTTCCTGTGTGAAGCCACTTGCTCTCTTGCAACCTTTTAAAATCCCCAAAATATGGTTCGAGAGTGTTTGAAATGTTTCTTGCAGAATGTAATTCTTCCTTCAAAGCACAGCTAGTCCTTTTATAAATATCATTTGGAAATATGGGTGTTTTTCTCAAAGGAACAATAAAATGCACTGTGTCAAGGGTTAGTCAAATTTCTGAAAGATTGATAGATCTAACCTTTGTGAGGCCCAGATGCAAAATGTCATATTTGGACAGTAATGACAATGAGTACCGTTTCTGTGAGCCTCTGAATGGAGATCCTCATCATCTCTTAATTATGTCTGCCTCTGACAGCCTCATTTAAGCTGGGAGTCACTAGATTTTTCTGCAACAGGAAGTTGTTGATTTCAATGTAAGAATGTATTTGGATAAACAACATTTTAAGATCACCAGGTATTTGGGTAAACAACATTTTAAGATTACCAGCAGTTTGTGACCTAATTTCTGTGATTGCTGGTTTAACAACATTTTCAGGTTAGATAGTTCTGTGAGGTCACTTCAAATTGAATCGTCAGGGCCAGCTGTGTCCAGGAGTCGAGATTGCATGGTGACAAACTACTGATTTTAATGAAATTGGCTTAGTACACTGCACTGTTTCTTCATTCTAACACTAAAGTACATAAATTTCTATCAAAATGGGACAGTGTCTTGCAGTTATATAGAAAGCAATAGTGTAGGTTCTTTGTGTCGGACACTTAAATTCTGTATACTTTAAAAAATTGATATTTTGCTTGGCCTATGGTTATTTATTGTCAAGCAGGGCCTCAAATTCATCGTTTTTTCTAAATCTAATAGAAAATTGATAATTGGCACAATGCAAGAAATAAATCATGGTTGCATTTCTGAAATAAAATTACATAGGGTATCTTTGAGTCGGACAGCTGTGTTGTAAAAAAATGACATCAAAGGTACTGGTGCTTTAGAATCTTCCCTTCAGTTGAAAAGCCAATATTTCTTCACAGAATGGGATTAGCTTGCTGCTAACCGAGTGGCACACAAATCTGATCAAAACCATAGGCTAGGAAATGATCCTTCAAATCTGACAAAAAAATCACTGAAATGCACAATTTTATGTCAACAAATTATGATAAAAACGGGGTTTTCAGCCCAAATTTATAGCCATGAAAGACACAGGTAAGTGGTTGATATCAAGCTGATTATTTTAGAATGAATAAAAGATGTCTTGGGCTACAAACTGATACCAAATTTACTGATGGAGAAGCTCTCAATGAATCAGTTTGACAGCACCGAAATAGCTCCCTGCACACCGCATATAATAGCATGCTCATCTGAAAATTGAAAAACACCTGGACATTTAACAACTTCCGAGCTGATGAAGGTCGTCAATGCCTCGTCTTTGTTTACGGCATGTTTATCACATTTCTTTGTGATACAGCTTCAAAGGGTGTAACAATCACTGTTATCAATCACATGTTTCAAATCATCATCATTATCAAGTTGCACAAAGAGATTAAATTTCTCATCCATTGCAGGTTCATTTTGGCGATCTTTACAACGCTCCCATTTTCTAGAGGGTGGTTAGAGATTAATTATCATTTCCTATTTTTACCCTGGAATAGCTAACTATATGGCAAAAGATTGACAATAATATAAAATGTATTTCTGGCAACATGAACGCTAATGATACAGACTGTATTTTCGGCGACAGCAGAAACAGAAAAAAGATTCTGCAAAGTATGAGCAAATACTATGATATTAGAACATTTAGGCCTAATTGGACAAAAATAATAATTAAAGGCAAATTTTTGAAAATATTCCTATTTCACAGTGCTTTTGTCATATCAATATTTTGTGTACCACGTGGCTATCGTGTTACTGTGTAGACCACTTATTATTACAGATTTCGTATTAGTGTGCCATGTTCTTTTCAACTGCCACAGTGCTCTTGTGATGTCAGTATCAGCATAATGATTTCACAGTTGGTATATTCGCAGTTTCAGCTGTGTCACTTGGAACCCATACTGATCACACCATTACAAATCCACAATGAGCTGCTAGATTGTTGCTCAACATTGATTATTCAGTTTGATGTTTTGAATAAATCCAAAAGTTACAATATCCAGTTATATGTAATGCAAGGATTTTGTGTATAACTGCTATCAGTTTTAGCACTTTTACAACAAAACAAATTCATTCACACTCACATTCATTTGTTGGTCTGAGAGGTTATCATGTGCTGCTCTGTCTTGGCAAAAATAATATACTCAGGAACCATCCAGAATTTAAGACCTAAGGGGGGGGGAGTTTTGCTTGGGAGCATCCTTATCACTGATTTCCAATAATGTTTATTTAATGATCGAATTCTTAGCCTCCTTGTCTGGCCTTTTCCCAAATTTTTGGGGAGCAACTACCCCCCCCCCCATTTCTCGTCCTCTAGTATGCCCATGCAACGCCGCCACGTTCACTTTCAAAAAATCTCCCCATCATTCCCATTCCAGTCATCAATTCTGAACAGTTTCTTTGGCACAGATCTTATCTAAAAGGCTGAAAAGCCACAAGGTGCTGCCCTCAAGGAGAAATTTCACAACAGGACACCATGAATGTCCATGATGGATCAAGCAAGTGGCTCAAACATATCAGTTTCACCTGCTCCAACTGAATCAAACAACCATACCAATGAATGCAGATTAATCAATTGTTATTCACACTTAGACAGCCCATAAGCCTGACTTGTTGGTAGCAGTTGAAATCAACACTCAAGCTTGGAGTGGCAATAGTGATGTCAGTATTGCAATACTGACATCATATGAGCATATATTCACATGGAACATGGCACACTTATACGAGATCTGTAATAATTTGCTCTTCACACAGGAGAAGAATGGATATTACTTGCAAGGAAGCAAAATTGGTCAAATATATCTTCCGAGCAGCTCCTACTCTCATCATGGCCATAAATTGCATGAGCATGATATATTATGTAATTTCCATGAAAGCTCCCTCGTTGTACTTGCTAATAGATTAATAGCTTTTATTGCTCTAATAAATCAATGTGATCTTTGTTATATATACCTCAGCCGAATTAAGATATTGAGTCACTACTTTTAATTGAGCACCTTACAAACACAGTTTGATGAGCAGCCGTACAAGAAATTAAACTGTATATATATCAAATACTGTTTGTCACTTTATGACTGAGCGTAATGGACATTTTTTGCAACTGACTTCATACAAGCTCTTTTGGCAGACTGTTTCTCTATGCTTAAACAACCAAATTCTCTGCATCATTATACAGAACTCTTATTAAATTACTAACTTTTATTATGTGGCCTCCTTCTTACTGCACTTAATGGTATCTAAGTGCTTGAACATATATATAAAAAAGACAATTTCACCACAAGAGACTGCAGAGGACCCATCTTATAATGCAGAAGCCACATAGTAATACATGTACATTAATCATCAAATATGCAGGGTATAAGTAGATAAAGTAAATTTCAGTTCAACAAGTGAGCTTTGTGTACTCCTTTTGAATTCTGTTGTCACAATCAAATGTTATACCTCCTTATATACTGAGGATGTGCCAAGAAAATATGGTTGGTTGATTAATTATTTCATATAAAATTTCTTGAGACAGCCGCTCCAGCATGCGTCGTACACAATTGAATAATCTTCAAAAGGTAACATACAAGGAGAGGCCTTGAGAAGGCTGTTAAAGAAATAACAAAGGTGGCCACCTTGACTTGTCACTATGTTGGCCATCAAATTAATTGGTTGTCATTATCTTCCTGCACACCACAAAATGTTATTATCTCTAATTGTGTTTAACTCAACAGGCTGTTAGTGAACATCTTTTCTTGGCATTCAGTTGCAAATTTTAGATTATTTTGGAACTAAAAGATTTTTAACAAGATGGAATTTGTCCTTTGCGTGCAGAATTAAAATCCCATTCATCAAATTGGACACGTGTTGGCAGATCTGATGAGTTTACCAAAAAGCACCCCCAGTATCAAATATCAATATCATGTGCCTCAGAAGTGCCTTGAGAAGGACACTGTGAGAACAGTAAGGTAAATGTTATTATGGAAATGGAATTGTCAAGCAATAACACAAATCTGAGGAATCAATGGTGCAACATTATACATAGTTATCAGTTCCAGATACCGTGGAAGCAAACCCTATCTTTATGAAATTTCTTTAAGATCTACATACTTTTCATATTCTTCTCTAAGAATTTATTGGTCCATCAGATAATCTGTAGTGCCAATGGTAGGGTCAAGGAGGGTAAATCCGTCCACTTTTGGCTACAACTGCATTTTAAGGAAAATGGTATAAGATACAAAAATAAAAATCAGCACATTGGTAGGGACATATTCCGTAGTACCACTAGCAGCCAAAAAAGTAAAATATTCAAATAAGTTTTGCTGAAACCATGGCAACAAAAATTAAAGGTTAGGGCATCTAAATCCGTCCAGTTTGCTGCTAAATCCGTCCAGCACTAGTTGAAACGGAAAAGTCATCAGGTTCTTGGTTTGCACAGTAATCTATGACCTTATCATCCATAGAGCGCATCTGCAGTGCATTGTCCCTGGAGAGTTATGAATTGCTGAGTTTGCAAAATTTTCTATACTTCACTTTCTATGCCTTGACAACCATTGTACTTGAGATAAAGAACTTGACATTTCATGGCTTGATTTAGAATGCTCAGCTAAAGGCTATGCAGAACCAGCGCATATCAAGTTGAGCTCATTGTTGAACCACAAGTATACTCTGAATTATTTATAAAACATATGGCTGTTGTCAGAATACCGCATTGCACTGAACTGAAACTACAGTCTGTAATAATACTTCGCTTCAATTATACTTCCTCTGATTCCTTAAAATCAAAATAAATAAAGTGATTGATCGTTTTCCCAGACTATCTTTACAATCGTTGTTATGACACTTTCAAGGCTGTTTGGAAATTGCTGTAGGGTGTCCCTTTGTCCCTCAATAAGAAAAAGGAGACGGATTGCTTTCCAACTGATAAGACTTGATTTTATCTGCCATCACTTTCAGTTGCCCAATTCCCTTGGCTCCATTTGAAAAAGGGTCATACATTTTTCCTCAGAAAGTGAGTAACACAAAATAAATCGTTGACGAAGCTGGCAAAGGGATTTCTTTCACAACATGGGAGATTTTGGTGGCACATCTGCGATCTTATGCGAGGGAGGACTGTCAAGTTAGGTAAGTGAATAGTGTAGCCCATCCAGGATAACCATTAAATGGAAAAAAAAAGATCCACCTGGGTCTATGAAGGGCAAGACCTTTTCAAAAAGATGTCTCCTAAAATGTGTCTTTTACCCAAAAGGTCACCTTTTGTGAGGAGGGAAGAAATGACTATCAGAGGGATTGGGTCCTCTGTGCTGATGTCTCAGTAGCAATGTTTAGATTGATTAAAGCTCATTTCAAAGGTATACAGTTGCATCAGTCTATTAATGAATAATAATGAACTTTCGAACTTTAAACTGACATTTGTTGTAACCAATTTAATTCCCTTTATAGTACTTTCAGTCACAACTGTTTTACCTGCGAAAGTGTAAAAGTTTGTATTAAAATATAAATAAAGACCCATTGACAATGTTCAAAGATTTGAGCAAAATTATTTAATTTGTCTAACAGTAGATTTCATGAATTTCTGTCCATCAACAAATCAAACTTAAAGTTATAAATGAAATACATATGACTAAAACTTGGAGAGTCTGTCTGGTCACAAGTCCATTTCATTTTCATGTTTCCCTGTTAGTTTCAAAGTATTTTGAAACAAACATTTACGTCTCAAGCAAACTGATTCATAAATTTCAGTGATCGTGCTAACAATCAGGCCCGTAGCCAGGGGGGGTGCGACGGGTGCGAACGCACCCCCCCCACGGCCGAAAATGGTCAGAAAAGGTCCACTATTTGGGTCCAAAATGGTCCCAGAATCAGGAGGATATACCTGACTTCATGTCAAGTAATCCAAATTGCAATTCAGTGTGTTTGATTTGCCCATGCAGTTGGTCATAGACTTCACAGCCTCTCTGAATTGCAATTCACACCTATGGATGAATTCCCCCAATCCTAATTGCAATTTATCCCTTTTGGTCATTCAGGGTATTTTGTTTAACTAAATTACAGTTGATAAGCATGGAATTTGTAATGGACCACCTGTTTCCTGATATTGGACCAGTGATCCAATATTGGGACTACTGACTGACTGACTGACTTACTAAGTCTTGTGTTGTGCTGGTATACCCCGGATCAGCCGGGGCAGGTCAACCATCATCTTTTGTTAAGGGAGCTGCACTGTTATTATTTGATGACCGCTGTATGAATATGAGATGAGAAGGCTGGGAGTCTGGAACATACCCTATCAAATCAGGGATGCCCAGGGTCTTTCAGTTGCCCCAGCATAGAATACTGAATACAACCCACCTCCATTTAATGTCCCATGAGCTCGGACTAAAGTGAGTTCCCAGGGTGAGATTTGAACCCACGCCCTAAAAGCCAGTGGACAAGCATTCTTGACCATTAGGCCACAGGGGAACTGGTAGAGAGGGAGAAGTCACAGAGGAGGTTGACACAACTGACACAACTTTCACACAAGAGGGAAGAGGCAGAGAGTGAAAGCATAGAGGGATTCAAGTCCAATGTAGAGATATGTAGTTCCAGTGTCTTTAAAATTGTCACGATGTCACCTGTATGTAGGCTTTATACCGCTCCTAGACGCCTTTCTGTTGGCTTGGGATTAAATCACAGACCAAAGAAAGTGCTTCTTACACTCTGGAACTATTCGACACTTACATGTATATTGGACTTAAACTCATGCACTGTGAAAATGGCACTTCTTGTGTCATCGTGTTGATGATTTGTCATGATCATACGAGGGGTGTTCAGAAAGTTTGAGGCTTTTTTTCATATGGATACTTATTTTCAATCTAGAACAATGAATTTTTCACAGGATAAAATTCAGCATATTTTGAATGAATTTCATTTTGGACAATTTGGACATTTTAAAGTCATTCTGTGGTTGCCATGGAAACTGAAAGTTCAGCTTCTTGGGGCAGGTAACACTGAAAACAAAAATGCCAAGAAATTGTGACTGTGAGAGACTTCTCTCCGTCGCTTGTATTAGTGAGATTGACAATATTTGACACAAGAAATATGGTATTAGCTTCTAAATATGCTTTCAAGGACACCAAATGTGTGTATTCTTACACTGAACCCATGTAGGAAGGCACTCCTGCATGCCAGATTTGGCGAGGGAAATTCAGGAGGCAAAGGTGTGTTTCCCTGACTACATAAGGACTTGTGAATACATGGATTCACTAGTATGAACAAGATACCAAAATGGACAGCATTATCCATCCTAGCTATTCCTGTGACATTCTGCTTTACATAAGTCCTGGCCTTCCCCTACTTTAGTCCATGGGGGCTATAGTTTCAGGCACTGGAGGAGAAAAGGCTTTGGATGACCGAAATGCTTTCTCAGAACTTTGTTTGGAGGACTTCCAGGAACATTTACTTCAATGTGTCAGGTGTATGAATCAATAATTTTGGTGAGCTTGGGAGTATTTTTTAAGGCTAATATTATATTTCTTGTGTCAAATATTGTGAAACTCACTAATGCAAGTGATAGAAAGAGGTCTCTCAGAGCCAAAATTCATTAGCTTTAGTGGTTTCAGTATTATCTGCCCCAAGCAGCTGAACTTTCAGTTTCCATGGCAACCACAGAATAATTTAAGATGTCCAAATTGTCCAAAATTTTGGTAATCCATTCCAAATATGCTGAATTTTTTCCTGTGAAAAATTCATAGTTCTAGATTGAAAATGCGTGTCCATATAAACAAAAAAGCCTCGAACTTTCTGAACGCCCCTCGTACCTGATACTTTTAATGTTAATTTGATTTACAGGCTATTTCATTACCATGCGATTCTTGTCCATCACACTTGGCTGTGAGGAATCAATGCTAAACCAGCGCTTACTACGTTTGATAAATCAGCTGTGTGACGTTCTGTTGTTCCTGAACCAATCAGATTAACCAGAATTGCTCTGTATTTGGTAGCCAAAGAACCTGAGAATCACATACTAATGAAATCACCTGTAAGCAGACTTATCCCGCTTGTTGGTGACAGCCAAACGAAAGGATTATGCATCTGATATTCACTCTAAAATCAGTTATGACAAGTCAAATGGCCTTCTCTTGATCACAACTAATCAAACAGCCTCTATGTTTCCCATGTTGAAAGTAGAGAAGATGACACTTCATCGGCCATCATGAGTCACAAAGTGCATTTTTCACAGTGAACTGGTCCTAATTTTTTCTGTATCAAAGTGACAGACTGTAAAGGAGGCACAAGTAACATTATACATGTTTTAGTAAGGAGACAAGAGCTGCAAAGAATGGTAGAAAGCATGGACGGATGAGGCAGAGAGGGAGAAAGCATAGAGAAAAGAGGCAGAAAGACAGTGAAGGCAAAAGCAACCCAAGAAGCCAAGAACCACACTGTAGGAAGGAGACAAGAGCTGGGGAGGAGTCAGAATAGGTGACAGCAGAGAGGAAGGAGGAGAGGGAGAAAGCATAGAGGGAAGAAGCAGAGAGAGGAGCCAAGAAGAGATATGTATACACCTTATAGAAAGGAGAATAGAATTGGGGAGGAGTCAGAATTGGAGATAAAAGTAGAGGGAGGAGATTGAGATGGACTAAGTAGAGAAGTAGGTGGCAGAGACTTAAGATGGACTAGGCAGAGAAGGAGGAGGCAGAGTGGGAGAAACCATAAAGTGAAGAGGCAGTGCAAGGAGAGAGGAGGGAGAAGAAAAGCGCAATCCAAGAAGCCAATATAATAGCTACACTGCAAAAAAGAGACACAAGCTGGGGGAGGAGTCAGAGAATGGGAGAAAGCAGAGAGGGAGGAGGTAGAGATAGAGGAAGCATAGCGGAAAGAGGCAGATTTATAAGGCAGAAGAGATTTAGGAAGTTAGAGCAATCCAAGGAGCAAAGAACATTGTCGGAAGGATACAAGAGCTGGAGTATGGCACAAAACGCTGATAAGCTAGTGCAGAGAGGGAAGCGGTGACATGGCACCTAGAATATGTAGAGGAGGCAGAAGCTGGAGAGAAGGAAGTACAGAGACAGAACATGCTATATGTTGGTCCCGGATCGTGTCTTTCATTTAATGGTGGCATTAGTACTCCACATTGTTCAGGATTCTTCTCCAACCCTCTGGGTGCCATTGGCTTGCGACACCGTACATGTACATTTGGGTGTCCCAAGACCCAATGCCTCATTGTGCCTCCTTCCCAATAACTTATTAGTTACGGCCTTCATAATGTTAGGACTTATTTTAATGATTCTGCACATTTTATTTGAATATTTCTGAATCCATGCATAACAGCAGACCTCATTTTGTGGCTAGAAAATAATAAGTCCCATTGAGGGATTTCTTGTGTGAATTAGTGCAAATGAAGTTTGGCCCAAGGTTAAAATTGATCAACCTTTCCATGATCTGAAAGGCTCAGAATGCACCATTGTCATTACTTTCTCCAAAATTTTCCTGGGGGGCATGCCCCCAGACCCCCCTACCTTGGCTTCGCACCTTCGGTGCTCGCGAAGAAGAGTCCACTTTTTCCCTAAAAGCACCCCCCCACAAAAATTCCTGGCTACAGGCCTGTCAGTAACAATGATACCTACTTCAATATTCCAATGTGTAGTGACTTAGAACTGATTAATCAATCTTTTAAATATCAAGATGTCTGCTAGTAATATGACAATTAGAATTCTTTTAGCAACATAATCCACGCAAGAGGCATAGTACAAATCTTTAGAAGCAGTGGTTGGAAATTCAAGCATAAAAGTATCATGCATAAATGACGATACTGCGCATGAAAAGCTGCAGCACTTCATCATACTATTCTCCCTCAAGAAGTGAGACGGTAGGCTTTACTTAGAGAGAATATATTTCCTTTGATGAGGAAACTCAGTTATCTTGCCTTCAAAGACCATTTGGGAAGAGCACTTTGCTGGAAAGCCTTAGACACCCACATAAATGTGGTTTCCTTGAAAAGAATACTCACCTAGTTGCACGGCATCTTGTTGATTCATTAATGTTGTAAAGCTCAATTAGAGGACTTGCTAAAATAACCAGCAATTGATGAGATTCGTTCTGACCACACTGATATCCTTGTTGTTATTGATCATGCTTTGAAGCTTGATTCCTAATCATCAGAAGAATCATTTTCTGAACAACTGAGTACTAGTTTACCCCAGAGCAGCAAATCCTATTTTCCTCTGACTGTCTGTCAATGTGAGAAGTTCTGCCCGAGTCAAGGAAGTTACAATTTGATCAGCTCCGATCTTCTTGAAATTGCCTGCTGTAAGTTCTACTTGCTCTAAACAAATCTGAAGCATTATTGAGAATAATGGTTTTCTTCTCTTATAAATGCTGCATGGTGAAACCATTTGGTATTCTAAGCAGTGTTGTATACAAACATGTGTTACACATCCAACATTTCTCAGTGGAAAGACTGCAACTGGCCTTGAACAAGTTATTTAATTTGGCTTCTATGTCTTTTATCAAATGTGTTACATTACAGTGATAGTGCAGCTTCCACTTTGTCTTACATTGTAGCTATAGACACCCACCATTAGCACCCCCTTTTTCATTGCACGTATGACCTGCTCCTCTGCCCTGAAGTTAAGTGAACCTTCAAGGACAGTTAGTGTCCTGTGCTCTCATGTCTATTGCACTGGGACTGGAACCATTGAGTTATTATGGTAGCTTTTTTTTGGAAGATACTTACAGGAGCCAAAACAACACTGTTTGCAATAGCGTAAATACATACAAAGTGGAAACTTCTGCATAATTCGATCCCTAGGCATGGTGATATGGAATTGATGCAGTGAAAGATTGTTGCCACGATATATACACAACAACCTTACAATTTTTAGACGATGTCCCAATCTGTGGCTCAAAGCTGCAGCATTTCAAATTTCCAGTGCGGCTTTTAAAGCGTCTCTCTAGTGGATATGGGCCTAAAGTTTCAAACCATCAATATGCTAAACTTTTTTGCAGCTGATCTTTATTGGGCTCTCGATGAAATATAATGCTGAAAGTTTTATTGATCCAAGAACAACCCAGACATTAAGAGCCAATTTCCTGTTGGAATTTAGTTGTTTGTTATTGGTCGAATCAAAGCTTTTTGCTTGAAATTTTTTTCTTTTTCCCCAGGCAAGTAGAGCCTGAGAAAGATGCCAGAGAAGGGATTTTCTTGATAAAGGTTTTGATCCCCTGAGCATTATCAAAACTATCAACACTTTCTGAACCTTGTAAGCTATAGCCAGAATATTTCGCACAAAATGATGTGAATATGGCGATATTTTTTTTAATTTCATTTTCATAATCCATTTCTGAGCAAATACACCAGCCTCACCAGAAAGTCAGCTACATACCTAATGAATATTGTATGTTTAATTCACTGCCAACAACACAATTGAGTTTTCACTCTGTCTGACCTCATCCAAACTTGCAGTTTTTGCTTCAAAAAGTTTTATTTATCTGAGTCCTGACAACCTATTTCCATTTCCCTGTGTGAAGCCGCTTGCTCTCTGAAAGCCTTTTTAAACCCGGATATTGTTTCTAGCAAAGGATAATTCTTCATCCATGGCACAGCTGAAAATTGAGAGGAGTATGTAAGAAGCATGATTAGTTTCCTACAGGAACATCATTTTTAAGGAAGAATAGTAGAATTGTTTTGTGCAGTTGACATGGCTAAAATTTATGAGGCACAGATGCGAATGTTATATCTTGCTTTTAGCAACCAGATGTACCTTGGGCAGGATTCTCTGAACACATTACCCGTCATCTCTTCATTATGTCTACCTCTGATGACTTCGTATAACCTGACGTATTTGCAGCATAGAGACGGAACCTAAATTATATTATTTTCAAGGGGGGATGAAAAACCAAAGCCAGGACTATATATGATGTCATGAACCTGATCACAGTGGAAAAAAGTTTTTTGCAATAGAGGTTCTAGGTTTCAATTCAGAAAAAGTCTTGAATAATCAACATTCAAACATCTACATCTGCAAGGGCCCTAATTTCCTTGATTTCTGGTTTAACACCATTATCTGGTTGAAAAGTTCAGAGAGGTCACGTCAACTTTAAGGCCAGCTGTGTCCAAGAGTCAAGACTAGTGATGAACAACTGATTTTTATGAAATGGGCCAGGAACACTGCACTGTTTCTTCATTCTAACACTGAAGTGCATAAATTTCTATCAAAATTAGAAAGTGTCTTGCAGATGTATAGAAAGCTATATATTTTTGTCTGAAGTAGTCTCATTTTAACCGCATCGAAGCAGCTCCCCACATAGCCAACACAACAGCGTTCACAGCTGACAAATTGAAAGCACCTGGACATTAACACCTTCTTGGCTGACGAAGCATCATTGCAGGTCTTTGTAATACAGCTTCAAAGGGCGTAACAATCGCTGTTTTCAATCACATGTTTCAAATCATCATCATTGTCAAGTTGCACAAAGAGATTAAATTTCTCATCCATTGCAGGTACATTTTGGCGATCTTTATAACACTTCCATTTTCTAAAGGGTGGATAGAAATTAATTATCATTTCGTATTTTTACCCTGGAAAGCAAACTAAATGGCAAAGGATTGACAATAATTAAAATTAATTTCTGGCAAAATGAACACTAATGATTATTAAAAGACTGTATTTTCGGCAACAGCAGAACCAGAAAAAAGATTCCTGAAAAGTATGAGCAAATGCCATAATATTGGAACATTTAGGCCTAATTGGACAGAAAAAATAATCAAAGGCAAATTTTTTAAAAATTTTCCTATTTAACAGTGCATTGGTCATATCAATATTTTGTGTGCACCATGGCTATCTTGTTACTGGATAGACCACTTGTTAATCTTCTCTTCACACAAGAGAAGAATGAGATATTAATTTCAAGGAAGCAAGATTGGTGAAATATAATATCTTCCGAGCAGCTCCTACTCCCATCATGGTCATAAATTGCATGAGCATGATATATTATGCAATTTCCATGAAAGCTCCCTCGTTGTACTTGCTAATAGATTAATAGATTAATAAATCTCTGTGTTGGTCGTAATATCTCAGCTGAATTAAGATATTGAGTCACTACTTTTAATTGAGCACTTTACAAACACAGTATGATGAGCAGCTGCTGAACAAGAAATTTAACTGTATATGTATTAAATACTGTTTGTCACTTTATGACTGAGTGTAATGGACATTTTTTGCAACTGACTTCATATTAGCTGTTTTGGCAAATTGTTTCTTTATGCTTAAGCAACAAAATTCTCTACATCATTATACAGAACCCTTATTATATTACTAACTTTTATTATGTGGCATCCTTCTTACTGCACCTAATGGCATCTAAGTGTCTGTACATACCAAGAGACAATGTCACCACAAGGGACTGCAGAGGACCCATTTTATAATGCAGAAGCCACATAGTAATACATGTACAGTAATCATCAAATATGCAGGGAAAAAGTAGATAAAGTAAATTTCAGCTTAACAAGTGATATTTGTGTACTCCTTTTGAATTCTGCTTTCACAATCATCTGTTATACCTTTTTATATGCTGAGGATGTGCCAAGAAAATATGGTTGGATTGCTAATTATTTCATATAACATTTCTTGAGACAGCCAGATCCAGCATGCATCAGAAACAATTGAATAATCTTTATAAGGCAACATACAAAGGAGGAGCATGAGAAGGCTGTCAAAGAAATTACAAAGGTGGCCTCCTTTACTTGTCACTATGTTGGCCATCAAATTAATGGGTTGTCATTATCTTCCTGCACACCACAAAATGTTATTATCTCTAATTGTTTTTAACTCAACAGGCAGTTAGTGAACATCGTTTCTTGGCCTTCAGTTGCAAATTTTAGATTATTTTGGAACTAAAAGATTTTAAAAAAGATGGAATTTGTCCTTTGCGTGCAGAATTAAAATCCCATTCATCAAATTGGACATGTGTTGGCAGGTCTGATGAGTTTACCAAAAAGCACCACCAGTATTGAATATCAATATCATGTGCCTCATAAGTGCCATGAGAAAGACACTGTGAGAACAGTGAAGTGTAAATGTCATTGTTGAAATGCAATTGTCAAGGAAAACAAATCTGAGGAATCAATGGTGCAACATTATATATAGTTATCAGTTACATATATCATTGAAGCACACCCAATCTTTATGTACCGTAATATGGGGTGAATCGGGACAGTTTTGGCCGTTTTTCTGTTATAGGATGGCCACAAATCCACTCAGAAAAAGAAATATAGTGTCAAATTGTGTCTGAACAGAAAGTCTAACTTTCCATGGGAGCTTTAAATGATATCTTGAATTGCCAAGGCTCAGGGCCCAAAAAACCACTGTCCCAATTCACCCCACAAATTGGGGTGAATCGGGACACTCCATTATATCCACAATCAATACATCCTAGCATCTTTAAATGATTGCTTCTTATCACTTAACATTAGAAAACATCTTCAATTTGAAAAATATTTATTTTGAGGAAAATCTGAAATCAATTTCACAGTTAATATGCAGATTATAAAAAAAAAGATAAATGACAGAAAATTATCAAAAACTGTAGTTATTTGCTAATTTTGCCACTGATTATTAATTCTGGACTAAATCTACAAAAAATAATGCAGAGTTCAATAATATTTATAAAAGAGCCATGCATGTACATGCAAATGAAAATTGGTTGAGTATATTTCGATTATTCCCGAAACTCTGCCATTGACCTGGATCTTAATCCATGAGCAAATATACATAATCCTATATCTAGTCTACTATGCTGATCCCCTAATACCATTTTAAACTGAAAAAAAATTTCCAGCAAGTTTAATGGCTCCGGTATTTATATTTTTTTAGGAATATGCAAAGTTTTTCCAGCGTGTCATAATTCAAATTATGCAGGGCCAAGTTTAAGGTGCTGCAGCTCATCACTGCCTGCAGTTAGAAATATGAAATCACACCACAATATGCGCTTATATGTGTACTGTAAATGAGCAAAAAATCAAATCCCTGAGTTTAGTAGAAGTACTTGATCCTTGAAGAATTAGCATACATCCCTGCTCTGTCCCGATTCACCCCTGTGTCCCTATTCACCCCATATTACGGTACATTCTTTTAAGATCTACATCCTTTTCCTATTCTTATCTAAGAATTTATTGGTCCGTCAGATAATCTGTAGTGCCAATGGTAAATTGAAGGGACGTCTTGGACAGTGAGTTCAAACAAGTAGACTGTTTTGAAATAAAATGCATCACTGACTGTTCAAACGGAAAAGTTGTCAGGCTCTTGTTTTGCAAAGTAATCTATGACCTTATTGTCCATAGAGTGCATCTGCAGTGCATTGTCCCTGGAGAGTTATGAATTGCTGAGTTTGCAAAACTTGCGATACTTCGCTTTCTATGCCTTGACAATCATTGTACTTGGGATAAAGAACTTGACATTTCATGGCTTGATTTAGAATGCTCAGCTAAAGGCTATGCAGAACCAGCGCTCATCAAGTTGAGCTCATTGTTGAATCACAACTATACTTTGAATTATTTATAAAACATATGGCTGTTGTCGGAATACCGCATTGCACTGGACTGAAACTACAGTCTGTAATAATCCTTCGCTCCAACTATCCTCTTCTGATTCCTTTAAATCAAAATAAGTAAAGTGACCGATCGCTTTCCCATACTATCTTTACAATCGGTGTGATGACACTTTCAAGGCTGTTTGGAAATTGCTTTAGGGTGTCCCTTTTGATCACTCAATAAGAAAAAGGACCAGATTGCTTTCCAACTGATAAGACTTAATTCTGTCTGGCATCACCTTCAATTGCCAAATTTCCTTAGCTCCATTTGAAAAAAAGAACATCAATTTTGCCTCAGACCCATTTTCTCATTAAAAACGTCTGATTCTGATAATCACCAAAAAACTATTTGTATTATTGTAACGCAACCATTCAGGCTTTTTACAGAAAAATAGTTATAAGAATTATTTCAATGACAATCACTTAAGATGAAAAAATCTCTAGTAATTTTTACTGTTGTTAATCATTACATGACTACCATACATCAATTAGCCTTATTAGAAAGTGAATGATGTAAAAAATAAATCTTTGATGAAGCTGGTAAAGGAATTTCTTTCACAACACGGTACATTTTGTGGTACATTGGGAATCTTAAGCCAGGTAAGACTGTCCAGCTGGGTAAGTGAATAGGGCAGCCGATCAAGGATGACAATTAAGTGGAAAAAAGTCCCCTAGGGACTAAAAAGGGCAAGACCTTTTCAAAAAGATGTCTCCTCAAATGTGTCCTTTACCCAAAAGGTCACCTTTTGTGAGTGGGGAAGAAATGGTTGTCCGAGGGATTGGATCAGCTATGCTGATGGCTCATTGGCAATGTTTAGATTGATTAAAGCTCATTTCAAATGTGTGCTGCTGTATCTGTCTATTGATGAATAACAATAAACTCTGTGAACTTTCAACTGAAATTTGATGTAAACAATTGAGTTTCTTTATGTTATACTCAGTCGCAATTTCTATACCTGTACATGTGTATAAGTGTGTGTAAAAGAAAATGTCTACCTATATTTGAACAATATTGGTGAATTTGTCTGCCAGTACATTTCACTAGTATTCAGCATGCTCCTACAACAAATTAACTTATAAATACTACAAATATGATCTAAACCTTTGGAGTTTACCCATTCCGGTGTTTCATATATTTCTCTGTTAAAATAATTTGAAACAAAAAATTCTGTGTAATGCTAATTACAAATGGCCAACTAATTCATGAATTTCAGTGATCATAATAATTATTGTGATAAAATCAACTTATGCAGTCAAACATGTGGTGAACTAGAACATGTCAATCTATCATTTTAGAATGATGTCTGCTTGTAATATGACATTTGGAATTCTTTGTATATGTATGTATATATATATATATGTTTAGTGAGGTAGCCTGAGAAGCTGTTCAGTAACATCATCAGAGAGAGAAATCTAGATGTGGTGTTTTGAAATCCAAACTAAAAGCACCAAGTGTAGTAGACCAGCACTGTCCAGCAGCCTACAAGTGTAGCAACACTGGACATGATCGAAAAGCTGTTTCGTCATACTATACTATCTCAAGAAGTGAGACAGTAGGCTGGGCTTAGAGAGAATATATTTCCTTTGATGAGGAGACTCAGTTATCTTGATTTCAGATCAATTTGGGAAGAGTACTTTTCTTTGAAAGCCTTAGACACCCTCATAAATGTGTTTTCCTTGATGCGAATACTCACATAGGAGCAGAGCATCTTGTTGATTCATTAATGTTGTAAAGCTCAATGTGAGGACTTGCTAAAAGAACAAGCAATTTATGAGATTTGTTCTGACCACACTGATATCCATGTTGTTATTGATCATGTTTTGATGCTTGATGCCTTATCATCAGTAGAATCATCACTGAGTACTAGTTTATCCCAGAGTAGCGAATCGTTTTTTCCTCTGACTGTCTGTCAATGTTTAAAACTCTGCTCGAGTCAAGGAAGTTACAATTTGATCAGCTCCGATCTTCTTGAAATTGCCTGCTGTAAGTTCTACTTGCTCCAAACGAATCTGAAGCATTATTGAGAATAATGGTTTTCTTCTCTTTATGCTTGTGAAACCGTTCGGTAATCTAAGCAATGTTGTATACAAATGTGTGTTACTAATCCAACATTTGTCAGTGTAATGCATGCAACTGACCTAGAACAAGTGATTTTCATTTGGCCTGTATGTCTTTTTTCAAATGTGTTACATTACGGTGATAGTGCAGCTTCCACTTCGTTTTATATTGTGGCTATGGAAAACCACCATTAGCACCCTCTTTTTCATTGCACCTATGACCTGCACCTCTGCCCTGAAGTAAAGTGAACCTTCATAGACAGTTAGTGTCCAGTGCTCTCATGTCTATTGCTCTGTGACTGGAACAATTGAATTATTGTGGTAGATTTTTTTGGGAAGATACTTACAGGAGCCAAAACAACATTGTTTGCAAAAGCATAGTTACATATAGAGTGGAAACTTGTGCATAATGTGACCCTCAGTGACGGTGATATGGAATTGATGCAGTGAAGGCTTGTTTCGCGTTAGATACACAACAACCCTACAATTTTCACACAATGACCCAATCTTTGGCTCAAAGCTGCAGCACTTGGTTTCCAATGAGGCTCCTTATATTACTCTCTAGTGGATATGTACATTGGGTTTCAAACCATCAATATGCTAAACTTTTTTGAAGCTGATCCTTGTGGGGATCTCCATGAAATATAATTCTAAAAGTTTGATTAATCCAAGAACTTGCAAATGTAAAGAAATGACACAGCCAAACATTAAGAGCCAATTTCCTGTTGGAATTTAGTTGTTTTTTATTGGTCGGATCAAAGCATTATGCTTGTGCTTTCCTTTTTCATCAGGCAAAGAAAGATGCAAGAGAGGCAATTTTCTTCACATGAGTTTTGATCCCTTGAGCAACATCTAAACTCTAGGTTCTTCCTCATCAGTCTTGATTTAGCTGCCAATGCAAACACATTCAACTGCTCTATCTGACGGGTTCCTCTTGGAATCACAATAATATTATTTAAATGATTGTTGCGCATATTTTTCACATTAGAACAATAGGTTATATTTAGACTTTCTGAAGCTTGTCAGCAATAGCCAAGATATTTCGCACAAAATGATGTGACTAGGTCTATTGCGATATTTTTTCTTGCCTGGTGCCTGTCTTTGCATTTTTATACAAAAGTTGTTAATTAGTGTTAGAATTGATAAAGGCCCTATTTCATTTTCATTGTCCATTTCTGAGCAAATATACCAGCTTCACCAGAAACTCAGCTACATACATTCCCAATGAATATTGTTTGTTTGCTTCTCTGCTAACAACTATAATTGAGTTTTTACTGCCTCTAACCTCGTCCAAACTTTGCTTAAAAAGGTTTTATTAGCAGCACAGCTGCTCTTACCCCAAGAATTTCATGTAATCTTGTTAGCACTCTGGAGGTCATTATCTTTCACCAATCTCATTCAAATTTACTCTACATTCTCTGTAGGTTTTTGTAGGGACCATCTCAGATCTGTGTTGCATACTCCAAATTAGGAAGTAATTGACATGGAAGGTCCCTTACTATTGTGACAAAAATAATCAGCCAAGTGCTATGTGTCATCAATTTATGTGTACTGCAGTGGTGTTCTACTTGAGGGTACAGGTTCTTATTGAGTTGTGGACAGCATTCTTATTGAGTTGTGGACAGCGTTCTTATTGAGTTGTGGACAGCGTTCTTATTGAGTTGTGGACAGCGTTCTTATTGAGTATTTATGAGTAAGTGTCAAAATACTCAAATATTCAACTTCTCACAACTGCTCTAATGTTCATAAGCACATGGAAAGGGTAACAATCCAAATATGCAAGTCAAAATTAATTGTTATAGAAATAGAAATTTCATGAACATGCTAGATAATGTAAAAGGCTCATTAATTGCCTGGTTTGGTAATTGTGATCCAACACTTGTATTTAGGCATGCCTAATCATGACTTAACATTGTAGGTAGGTTTGTTAAATCACAGTTATAGGAACGGTACATTGGAGGTAGATGTAACAGCACATACATAAGAAATCAATAGAATATCACAGATATGTGTTCGAAGAACCTCATATTTAATACTAGGTCCCTACAATTCTTTTTTTAAAAAGAATTTCTTGTTATCTTTGCCTTCTTCTTGTTCTTCTCCTTAGTATATCCGTCACATGTGTTGGAACCATGCACTGTCTGTGCTGCTTAAAGTGCTTGAAAGCTCGTTATTTTTTATCTGTGTCCTGGGAACCCAATTCCATTTCCCTATGTGAAGCCACTTGCTCTCTACAAACCTTTTAAAACTCTGCTATTTTTTCATGAGTGTTTAAAATATTTCTAGCAAAGGGTAATTCTTCATTGATGGCACAGCTGCTAAATTAGTGGCGTGTGTAAGAAGCATAATTATTTTGTAACAGGAACATTATTTTCAAAGAAGAATAGTAGAATATTTTTTTCAATTGATATAGCTAAAATTTGTGAGGCGCAGACGCGAATGTTGTATCTTGGCTGTAGCAACTGGACAGTGGCGTAACTGGGGGGTCTCAAATGGGGGGGCACCTGGTGGGGCACGCGATTCTCTGGGGGGGCACCCGCTATACTAATTGTATATTTTAGCCAGAGTTGGAAAGTTCATATGGGGGGGCACCTGGGGGGGCACAGGTCCAATATGGGGGGGCCTGTGCCCCCTCGTGCCCCCCCATAGGGACGCCACTGCAACTGGAGGTACCTGGGCAGGATTCTCTGAACACAGAATCATATCATCTACTCATTATGTCTACCTCTGACTGGTTCATATAACCAGAAATAGTTTCAGCATTGAGAAATAATCAATATTATTTCCTAGACGGATGAAAAGCCAAAGTCAGGATTGTCATGGACCTGAACAAAGGATGAATTTTCGGAATATTTCAGTGCAAGCAATGGAATACGTCAAGGAAGTGTGGCGTCTCCAGTTCTGTTCTGTGTGTATCTCAATGGCCTGTTGGAGCAGCTACAAGAGAAAGGCATTGGATGCTGGTTAGGCACACATTACTTTGGAGCATTAGCCTATGCTGACGACTTAACTGTTCTATGTCCGACAATAGCCGGCTTGAAAGACATTATTAAAACATGTGAACAGTACGGATTGAAATATGGCATCCGGTTTAATGCACAAAAATCTGTTTGTGTAGCATTTAGTCGGTCAACCTGTCCTCGACAACCTAATGTGACAATAAATGGAGTTATGTTGCCTTGGCGAAAATCAGCGAAACACTTGGGGAATACATTAATGTGGACATTAGGAGAGAGACCGGAGGTTGAGTTGAAGAAATCAGATCTGATTGGAAGGGTGAACACTGTGATGGAAAATCCTTGTTCGGCTTTACAATGACCAGTGCTGCCATCTATATGGAGTACAAGCCTGGCAGTTACAAGATCGCGCAGTTCAGAACTTGTATGCTACTTACAACAGATGTGTTCGGAGAATGATGAGGTTGCCTTACACCACTCATCGAAGGTTTATTTCCCACTTTACTCAAAAAGCACCGTGTGAAACTCTTGTGTGTTCACGCTTTGTCAAAATGGCACTGAGCATGAGCACAAGCGACAATGAGAACATGAAATACCTGATGCACATGTGCAGCAGAACGGCTCACTCCATCATAGGAGGAAATATGAAATACATTGAGAGAACTTGCCATGTGTCTAAGGATCAGTTGGGGGAGTTTAGCAGATTGTCTTCAATTTTTTTGCCTGATGATGACCTGGCCACCCTACAGGCAATGCGGGAGCTGAAAGACGACTTCACAGGATTGTCTTACACAGAGACAAATGAACTATTTGAATTTCTTGCCATTTCTTAATTTGCACCATTAATGTGTACATATACTGTAAGTGATTATTTTTAATCTTCTTCCACGCACCCATTCCATTCCAATGTATACCTTGTACTATGTACTTAGTGTGTGATTAAAGATATATATAAAGGGGAAAATAGCTTTTTTGCAAAAGAGGTTGTAGGTTTAAATGTATGAAAGTCATTTGAGTCAGCGAAATTCAAACATTCCCATCGGCTTGTGACCTAACTTCCATGATTGCTGTTTTAACACCATTACCTGGTTGGATAGTTCCAAGAGGTCACGACAACTCTGAATCCCTCAGGCCAGCTGTGTCCGTGAGTCCAGACTGGTGAAGAACTACTGAGTAAAGAAATGTTTATGAAATGGGATCAGAACACCGAACATTATGTTGACAACAACTAAGGCCAGACTTAGTTTATTGTAAGCTTCTCAGATCTTCTCAAGGTACAATTTTGCATACCTGAGTTGATAGTTGTTACAATGGATAAAGACACTATTTACAAGACCTCCATATCATCTATTTCTAAGCAACTGTATCAGCCTAACCAAAAAGTCAGCTGCTTACCAAATCAATATTGTATGTTTACTTCACTGCCGACAACTATAATAGAGTTTCACTGCATCTAACCTCGTTTAAACTTGCAGCTTTTGCTTCAGAAAGTTTTATTATCTGTCTTCTGACAACCTAATTCCAGTTCCCCGTGTGAAGCCACTTGCTCTCTGACAACCTTTTAAAACCCCCAAAATATGGTTCTAGAGTGTTTAAAATGTTTCTAGCAAAATTTAATTCTTCACTCAGAGCGCAGCTAGTCCTTTTTGTATCATTTGGAAATATCAGTATTGTTTCTTAAAGAAACAAAAAAAATCAGTTTTTCAAGGGTTTGTCAAATTTTTGAATGATTGATAGGTCTAACCTTTGTGAGGCAGAGATGCAAAATGTCATATTTGGGCAGTACTGACAATGTGTACCATTAAATTGTCCATGATCCTCTGAATGGAGAGTCTCATCATCTCTTAATTATGTGTGCCTCTGACAGCCTCATGTAAGCTGGGAGTCAATAGCTTTCTCTGCAACAGGAAGTTGTTGGTTTCAATGTAAGAATGTATTTTGGGTAAACAACATTTTAAGGTCACCAGGAGTTTGTGACCTAATTTCTGTGATTGCTGGTTTAACACAATTTCCTGGTTAGATAGATCTGTGAGGTCACTTCAAATTGTATTGCCAAGGCCAGCTGTGTCCAAGAGTCAAGACTGATGACAAACTGCTGATTTCTATGAAATGGGCTATAACACTGCAATGCTTCTTCATTCTAACACTTAAGTACATGTATACATTTCTATCAAAATGGGACAGTGTCTTGCAGATATATAGAAAGCAATAGTGTAGGTTCTTTGAGTCGTACACTGAATTCTGTATACTTTAAAAAATTGATATCTTGCTTGGCCTATGGGTTATTTATTGTCAACCAGGACCTCAAATTAATCATTTTTACTAAATCTAATAAAATATTGATAAGTGACACAACGCAAGAAATAAACCATTGTTACATTTCTGAAAAAAAAAATTACATAGGGTATCTTTGAATCGGAAAACATGATATCAAAGGTATTGGTGCTTTAGAATCTTCCCTTCAATTAAAAAAAAGGCAATATATGTTCGCAGACTGGGATATGCTTGCTGCTAACTGAATGACACAGAAACTGAAGTCCAACCAATACCATAGGCCAGGAAAGGATCCTTCAAATCTGACAAAAAATCACTAAAATACACAATTTTATGACAAAAAATCATGAGAAAAACGGGGTTTTTAGCCTATCTTTATAGCCATGAAAAACACACTTAAATGGTTGATATCAAACTGATACTTTTAGAATGAATAAAAGACGTCTTGGGCTACACATTGGTACCAAATTTACTGATGGAGAAGCTGGCAATGAGTCAGTTCAGCCCCACTAAAACCATCCGACTCAAGGTTACTTTTCCTAAGTGTGCGACTCAAAGAACCTTACCCTATGTCTTTCGTCTGAAGTAGTCTCATTTTTACAGTGCCGAAACAGCTCCCTGCACACCACACACAATAGCATTCACATCTGAAAAATTGAACAACGCCTGGACATTAACAACTTTCGAGCTGATGAAGGTCATCATTGCCTCTTCTTTGTTTACAGCATGTTCATCACAGGTCTTTGTGATACAGATTCAAAGGGTGTAACAATCGCTGTTATCAATCACATGTTTCAAATCATCATCATTATCAAGTTGCACAAAGAGATTAAATTTCTCATCCATTGCAGGTTCATTTTGGCGATCTTTATAACGCTTTCATTTTCTAGACGGTGGTTAGGGAAGAACTATCTTTTCACATTCAACTTGTTACCCCGGAACAGCAAACCAAATGGCAAAAACTTGACAAAAAAATAGAATTAATTTCTGGCAACTTGATGATTATTAACAGACTGTATTTTCAGCAACAGCAGAACCAGAAAAAAATATTCTTGAAAAGTATGAGCAAATGCCATGATAACACAAAAATTGTTCGAATTCCTTTACAACTCGGCAATTACAAATGATAATTTTCCTAATTAAATAGTACCTAGGAAAAAATTAAAATCATTCTCAATTCTTTGAATTCCTACACTCTCAAAGAACAAACAGTATGCTCGTATTTAGAATATATAAGCCTAATTGGATTAAAACCCTGTTGTTGTCCCTGCAATGGACATCAGTGATAGGTGGATGAATGGGGCTTTATGCCCTGTATTTATGCACTACATCAGTGATAGAAATGAAAAGTTTTTGTTGGACGAGCTCTCAAGAGGGCTGGTGCAGCAGCTGCACGCCTCAAACATTTTTAACAGAGAAAAATTTCTGCCAACTGAATATAATTTTGGTTTTATATAGGACCTGGATGACTGTAAAAGTGAACAGGAAATGGTATTTTCATCACTGATCAAGGGAGCTCAGCTCCCCCAAGCCCCTCCCAATTTCCATCACTGATGGACACTCTCAATTTGAAAGCCTTTCTTTCAGTAACAATTGCTTTGACGCATTTGTAACATCAGTGTAGGAGAAAAGTCCTGACCTTGGGGGTGGGGGGGGGGGATATCTTCCCGAAAAATCTTACATATCAATACAAATTGAGATGGAATTTAGCAAACATCTAAAAGTTATGGAAGAATGTCATTTTTGCCTAGCATTGCATTGCCCCTCCTTAAATAGAACATGCCCATGGTTCATAGCGACACATAGTGTTAACAACATAAAATACATAGAGGCAAACGTTACAAACAATGGTCTGGTATTTTCAGTTTGCATTTTACACAATAAAATGCTCACCAGGGTTTTATGCTGCCCACTTTTTCAAAATTGATAGAGCCATCCTATTTTTGCTTTTGAAACATTGCAGAAAAAAATAATAATTAAAGGCAAATTTTTGAAAATTGTCCTGTTTCATGTTGCATTGGTCATGATATTTTATTAATATTCTGTCTACAGCATGACTATCTGGTTACTTTCTTGTTACTATGTAGACCACTTGTTCATTTGCTCTTCACACAAAGAAGAATGAGATATTACTTACCAGGAAGCAAGATTGGTCAAATATATCTTCCCAGCAGCTCCTACTCTCATCATGGCCATAAATTGCATGAGCATGATATATTATGCAATTTCCATGAAAGCTTCCTCGTTGTACTTGCTAATAGATTAATAGCATTTATTACTCTAATAAATCTATGTGTTGGTCGTTCTATCTCCGCCGAAGTAAGATATTGAGTCACTACTTTTAATTGAGCACTTTACAAACACAGTATGATGAGCAGCTGTACAAGAAATTTAACTGTATATATATCAAATACTGTTTGTCACTTTATGACTGAGCGTAATGGACATTTATCGCAACTGACTTCTTACAAGCTCTTTTGGCCGACTGTTTCTTTATGGTTAAACAACCAAATTCTCTGCATCATTATACAGAACCCTTATTGTATTACTAACTTTTATTATGTGTACATACCAGGAGACAATGTCACCACAAGAGACTGCAAAGGACCCATCTTATAATGCAGAAGCCAAGTAGTATTACATGTACATTAACCATCAAATATGCAGGGTATAAGTAGATAAAGTAAATTTCAGTTCAACAAGTGAGCTTTATGTACTCTTTTTGAATTCTGCTGTCACAATCAACTGTTATACCTCCTTATATTTTGAGGATGTGCCAAGAAAACATGGTTGGATGACTAATTATTTCATATAACATTTCTTGAGACAGCCAGCTCCATCATGCGTCAGACACAATTGAATAATCTTCATAAGGCCTATATCAAAAATAATGAAGCCACACAGCTGGTTTTCACTGAGGGTCACAAATTTTGATAACAGCTGTATGAAACAACTTCAAATTACTGTCTTGCCTTAAATACATTCTTATACCAAAATCCTGAAAATTTCATGGCAATTCGTCAAAAGGTTATTGAGATAGAGAGGAAAGTATATCGGAAAACATGCATTTTTTCACTTATTTAGCGTGACATAGACTTTTTCACATGATGAATTCTTTCAATTTTACAAAGTTTGACATGTTCCATTGCTATTTCCTTATAATTTTTGGAATCTCCACATCCCCAGGCTTCATAAATCCATTGAAACAAGCACTTCCATCCACTTGTTTTGACATGAATGAGTTTTTTGGGTTGAAAGGTTGACTTTGTAAAATTGAGTCAAATTTGAATGTTCCTGATCAGAAATGCTCTAGTTTCCCTTTAAAATATTTCAGTTGAATCTTTTTGCCATTGAGATCTAGTATTACATCTACTTAGTTGCTTTGGAGCTTTTTATGATTCTGGAAAATCTGGTTCATGGAAAAATTCCAATGAATAGCTGGAAAGGTGAATGTGTCGCACGCGTAACGCCGAGAGTACTTTCAAATGGTAAAGAGCTATGAAGGCTCTGTTTTTAATCTGGATTGGCTCAAAATATAGTACATCTATGAAGTTTCTGGTGATTAGATTCAAAAGTTATGTTCGTCGCACGCGTAACGCTCTGAAAAATTTTGATCATATTCAATTTTTTTCTGACAAACAGTAAAGCGATCATTCTAATATTACTTGGAGTGAAAATTAAAAATTAATTTCAATAGTTGGAGTACGTTTCATTGCCTAATTACAAAAAATTTAAAATTTATGGAGCATTCTTTAAAATTTGGGGCCAAATTGTCTAAAAAGGCAATAAACATTAACAAAATATTTTTTATTTTGTAAATGGTTGTATTTTACCCCCAGTTATGATTGATAATTAATATAAAATCGATTTGAGTCAAAACCAAAACATTTTCTGAAGATTCATATCACACCAGTACTTAAAATCAGCTTTTTATGTCGAAAAATGGGCAAAAAATCACACTTCTATCATAATTTGCTGAGCAGACATTCACTTCGGTGGCACTTATTTGGTATCAATTTGAAGCCCACTTACAGACGCATAACATAGGGCAGTTAAAATCATTTTAAACGAAAAAAATATGCTTCTGGGGTTAATATATGTAAGTTTTGAAAAGAAATTTCTGAAAAATTTCGAAAAATTGGGTGTTTCTCAAAATATATTTTATGTATTTGAATGACAATCGTCCAGAAGACTTTTAAAAATGTGCCAGTTGTTGCCAAATAAAGAAAACGGTTTAAGTTCATGACAAATTACCATTCAGCCCAGTAATGTTTCACTGCCATGAAAAACAAACTTTTAAAAATTCTGTAATATTCAGCTGTTATCAATTATTTCCACTCATCAAAGCACCATGGCCAATATAGTTTCTGGAACTTAAATATGTTCTTTACAACATGCTTAGGTCATTTCATACAAAAATACATTTTAAAATTTTGATGGTCATGTCACACTTTGGCTTCATTATTTTTGAGATAGGCCATAAGGTAACATACAAGGAGGAGCCTTGAGAAGGCGATTAAAGAAACAAGAGCAGGAACTGACCCTACATCCAAAACACCCTGCCTCCCTTAACCCATCACAGCACTAACCTACCATGGTGTTTCAATGAGTGTGTAATGCCACAGATGACCACCAGGGGCACAGTTGTGCATACATGTATGCATGTGGTGACACCTATGAGTGGCTTTGGCTTGACAAATTTAAAAATGGCTGCAGTCCCAGCCACAGCAACCTTACTTACAAGCATGCCTTGGAAATAATACTACTTATTACATTCATATGATTTATATATCGATTTGACAAGTTAAAGTAGTTGGGAGTACTTCTGGAAATCATGAAAATTGTGCATGGTATGGTGTTTGAGATATTTGATGGATGCCATTACAGCTCATGAAATGGAGACTAAAAGTAAAATCCCCCATGCTATGCGTGGGGGATAATTACAAAGGTGGACTCCTTGACTTGTGACTATGTTGGCCGTCAAATTAATGGGTTGACATTATCTTCCTGCACACCACAAAATGTTATTATCTCTAATTGTATTTAACTCAACTGGCAGTTAGTGAACATCGTTTCTTTGCCTTCAGTTGCACATTTAAGGTTATTTTGGAACTGAAAGATTTTTTAAAAGATGGAATTTGTCCTTTGCGCGCAGAATTAAAATGCCATTCATCAAATTGGACATGTGTTGGCAGATCTGATGAGTTTACCAAAAAGCACCCCCAGTATTGAATATCAATATCATGTGCCTCAGAAGTGCCTTGAGAAAGACACTGTGAGAACAGTGAAATGTTAATGTCATTGTTGAAATGCAATTGTCAAGGAAAACAAATCTGAGGAATCAATGGTGCAACATTATATATAGTTATCAGTTACATAATTATATCATGGAAGCACACCCAATCTTTATGAAAATTCTTTTAAGATCTACATCCTTTTCCTATTCTTAAATTTAAGAATTTATGGGTCCATCAGATAATCTGTAGTGCCAATGGTAAATTGAAGGGATGTCTTGGACAGACAAATAAAAGACAATTCACATTTGAGGCTCTGCAGTCCTAGCTAAAGATATATTCAGAAAAGAAATGAATGGTAAATTAATTGCATTTACCAGTAAACTGTTGGTAAACAGTTAATTCTATAGTAGGGTGTCTGACTATGCACATTTCCAAAACTCAATGCAGTGCAACTAATATGTGAGTTCAAACAGGTAGACAGCTTTGAAATAAAATGCATCACTGACTGTTCAAACGGAAAAGTTGTCAGGTTCTTGTTTTGCACAGTAATCTATGACCTTATTGTCCATATATTGTCCCTGGACAGTTATGAATAGCTGAGCTTGCAAAACTTTACATACTTCTTTTTCTATGCTTTGACAACCATTGTACTCGGGATGAAGAACTTGACATTTCATGGCTTGATTTAGAATGCTCAGCTAAAGGCTATGCAGAACCAGCGCTTATCAAGTTGAGCTCATTGTTGAACCACAACTATACTCTGATTATTAATAAAACATATGGCTGTTGTCAGAATACCGCATTGCACTGAACTGAAACTACTGTCTGTAATAATCCTTCGCTTCAACTATACTTTCTCTGATTCCTTAAAATCAAAATAAGTAAAGTGACCGATCGTTTTCCCAGACTATCTTTACAATTGGTGTGATGTCACTTTCAAGGTTGTTTGGAAATTGCTGTAGGGTGTCCCTTTTGATCTCTCAATAAGAAAAAGGGACGGATTGCTTTCCAAATGATAAGACTTAATTTTATCTGCCATCACCTTCAGTTGCCCAATTCCCTTGGCTCCATTTGATAAAGGGTCATACATTTTTCTTCAGAAAGTGAGTAACCAAAAATAAATATTTGACGAAGCTGGCAAAGGCATTTCTTTCACAACATGGAGATTTTTGTGGAATGTTAAGTTAGGTAAGTGAATAGTGTAGCCCATCCAGGATAACCATTAAATGGTAAAAAGAGATCCACTTGGGTCTATGAAGGACAAGACCTTTTCAAAAAGATGTCTCCTAAAATGTGTCCTTTACCCAAAAGGTCACCTTTTGTGAGAAGGGAAGAAACGACTGCCAGAGGGATTGGGTCCACTGTGCTGATGTCTCAGTGGCAATGTTTAGATTGATTAAAGCTCATTTCACAGGTGTACAGTTGCATCTGTCTATTAATGAATAATAATGAACTTTCGAACTTTAAACTGACATTTGTTGTAACCAATTTAATTCCCTTTATAGTACTTTCAGTCACAACTGTTTTACCTGCACCTGTGTATATAAGTGTTTGTATTAAAATATACTTAAAGACCCATTGACAATGTTCAAAGATTTGAGCAAAATTATCTAATTCGTCTAACAGTAAATTTCATGAATATCTGTCCGTCAGCAAATAAAACTTTAAGTTATAAATGAAATAGATATGACTAAAACTCGGAGAGTCTGTCTGGTCACAAGTCCATTTCATTTTGATGTTTCCCTGTTAGTTTCAAAGTATTTTGAAACACACAATTCTGTCTAAAGCAAACTGATTCATAAATTTTAGTGATTGTGCTAACCATGATACCTACTTCTATATTCCAATGTGTTGTGACCTACTTATTAATCAATCTTTTTAATATCAAGATGTCTGTTAGAAATATGACATTTAGAATTCTTTTAGCAACATAATCCATGTAAGGGGCGTAGTACAAATTTTTAGAAGCAGTGGTTGGAAATTCAAGCATAAAGGTATCATGCATAAATGATATTACTGCACATGAAAAACTGCAGCACTTCATCATACTATTCTATCTCGAGCAGTGAGATGGTAGGTTTTGCTTAGAGAGAATATATTTCCTTTGATGAGGAAATTTAGTTATCTTGCCTTCAAAGACAATTTGGGAAAAGAACTTTGCTGGAAAGCCTTAGACATCCCTTGAGCGGCATCAAAACTCTACCTAACCAGTCTTGATTTAGCTCCCAATCGAAATACATTCAACTGTTCTATTTGACATGTTCCATGTGGAATCACAATAGTATTATTTAAATGTTTGTTGTGCATTGTTTTCACATTCCAAAAATAGGTTATATTAAGACTTTCTGTACCTCGTCAGCAATAGCCAGAATATTTAGAACAAAATGATGTGACTAGGTCTATTGGATATTTTTTCTTGGTGCCTGTCTTTGCATTTTTATACAAGAGTTATTAATTAGTGTTTGAATTGATAAAGGCCCTATTTCATTTTCATAGTCCATTTCTGAGCAAATATACCAGCTTCAACAAAAACTCAGCTACATACATACCCAATGAACATTGTTTGTTTACTTCTCTGCCAACAGCTATAATTGAGCTTTCAATGCCTCTGACCTCGTCCAAACATTGCTTCAAAAGGTTTTATTTATCTGTGTCCTGACAACCCAATTCCATTTCCCTGTGTGAAGCCACTTGCTCTCTACAAACCTTTTAAAACTCTGCTATCTTTTCATGAGTGTTTAAAATATTTCTAGCAAAGGGTAATTCTTCATTGATGGCACAGCTGCTAAATTAGTGGCGTGTGTAAGAAGCATAATTATTTTGTAACAGGAACATTATTTTTAAAGAAGAAAAGTAGAACATTTTTTACAATTGATATGGCTAAATTTGGGAGGTGCAGACGCGAATGTTGTATCTTGGCTGTAGCAACTGGAGGTACATTGGCAGGATTCTCTGAACACAGAATCATATCATCTACTCATTATGTCTACCTCTGACTGGTTCATATAACCAGAAATAGTTTCAGCATTGAGAAATAATGAATATTATTTCCTAGGGCGATGAAAAGTCCAAGTCAGGATTGTCATGGACCTGAAAAAAGGGGAAGATAGCTTTTTTGCAAAAGAGGTTGTAGGTTTTAATGTATGAAAGTCATTTGAGTCAGAGAAATTCAAACATTCCGATCGGCTTGTGACCTAATTTCCATGATTGCTGCTTTAACACCATTACCTGGTTGGATAGTTCCAAAAGGTCACAACAACTCTGAATCCCTAAGGCCAGCTGTTTCCGTGAGTCGAGACTGGTGAAGCATTCCTGAGTAAAGAAATGTTTATGAAATGGGATCAGAACACTGAACATTATGTTGACAACAACTAAGGCCAGGCTTAATTTATTGTAAGCTTCTCAGATCTTCTCAAGGCACAATTTCTGAGGTCAATTGTTAAAACAGCTATAATCAAAATTTTTCACTGTCTTCATCAATTAAATAAAGAAGTCGTTAAACTTTTTTGTTCATCCCCCAAAAATATGTTGTGTATCAATTGTGTCTAAATTTCAACAAATGGAAAAGTGTCTTATGGAGAATGATACATAATTCCTCTGAGTGGTCTCATTTTTATAGCACCCACAAATCTCCTGACACCACATACTATAGTATTCACATTTAACAGATAAACAACACCTTTACATTGACAACTTCAAAGCTAATGAAAGTCATCATTGTCTCTTCTTTGTTTGCAGCTTATTCATCACAGATCTTTGTGAAGCAGCTTCAAAGGGCAAGACAATTGGTGTTGTTATCAATCACACGTGTCAAAGTATCATCATTATCAAGTTGCACAAAGAGGGTAATTAAGCTTCTCATCCTCTTCAAACTTTAATGTTCTAATCTTTATAATGTTTTCATTTTCTAGAGGGTGATTAGGGATGAAATATTATCCATATTGTTACCCTGGGCAAAGAAACTAAATGAAAAAAGATTGTCAAGCTGAGCAAACATTCCGAAATATTATAACAATTGTATATATCCTAAGCAATAAAATTAAACTGGAAGTTAGAACAAACATTTTTCTGAAGCAACAGATTCTGTTTGTAAACTGCTTAATAGGGCATTTCTTTCTTTTTTATTTTGGGATTCCAAACACGCACAGTTTCGTTGTGCAGTGATGTGCAAATACAATATGAATACAAACAGGTAATAGCTTTGTAATAAAATACTTCCCTGACTCTTCAAAAGGAAAAGTAGTAATGTACGGCCTTAGGGCTATTGTCCATAGAGTGCATCAGTAAGTGCATTGTCCCTGGAGAGTTATGAATTGATGAGTTTACAAAACTTCCCATACTTCACTTGCTATGCCTTGACAACCTTTGTTCGCAGAAGAAGCGCTTGACATTTCATGGCTTGATTTAGAATAGCCAGCTAAAGGCCATACAGTTCCAGCCCATCAAATTGAGTTCATTGTTGAACACCAAGTATACTCTCAATTATTTATAAAACATATGGCTGTTGTCGGAATACCGCATCGCACTGAACTGAAACTACAGTCTGTAATAATCCCTCGCTCAAACTATACTTCTTCTGATTCCTTAAAATCAAAATATTAAGTAAAGTGACTGATCGTTTTCCAAGACTATCTTTACAATCGGTGTGATGAAAGTTTCAAGGCTGTTTGGAAATTGCTGTAGGGTGTCCCTATTGATCTCTCAATAAGAAAAAGGACCAGATTGCTTTCCAACCGATAAGACTTGATTTTATCTGCTATCAACTTCAGTTGCCCAATTCCCTTGGCTTCATTTGAAAAAAAGAACATAAATTTCGCCTCAGCCCAATTTTTTCATTAAAAAAAATCGCTTTGATTCTGATTTGTCACTGAAAATTGCTTGTATTATGGTAACTTAACCATTGAGGCTTAATACAGAAAAATAGTTATCAGAATCATTTCATGACAAAATCTCTACTTATTTGTCCTGCAGTTAATTACTACATCACTAATATACTTCAATTTGCCTTATTAGAAAGTGAATGACTAAAAATAAATCTTTGATGAAACTGGCAAAGGGATTTCTTTCACAACATGGGAGATTTCTTTGGCACATCGGAGATCTTAAGCCAGGGAAGACTGTCCAGTTGTGTAAGGGAATAGTGTTGCCCATCCAGGATGACAATTAATTGGAAAAAAGTCCCCTTAGGACTATGAAGGGTAAGACCTTTTCAAAAAGATGTCCCCTAAAATGTGTCCTTTACCAAAAAGGTCACCTTTTGTGAGCAGGGAAGAAATGACTATCAGCGGGATTGGGTCAGCTGTGCCCAAGGCTCAGTGGCAATGTTTAGATAGGTTAAAGCTCATTTCAAAGGTGGGCAGTTGTCCTGTCTATTAATGAATAATAATTAACTTTCTGAACTTTTGACTGAAATTTGTATAAAAAATTTGAATTTTCTTTATTGTCTATTCAGTCACAATTGCCAAACATGTAACCGTGTATAAGTGTATGTTAAAGAAATAAAAATAAACGCGCATTGAAAATATCCACAGATTTGAACGAAATTGTTGAATTGGTCTACCAGAAGATTTCACTAATATCCATCATGTTTCAACAAAAAATCAAAACTATAGATGCAATACATATGATTTTAACCAGGACAGTCTGTCTTGTCACAAGGCTGTTTCGTTGTTTTGTGTGTTTCTCTGAATATCAAAATATTTTGAAACAAAAAATTCTGTTTAACGCAAAAAATAACAAATGGATTATCTTACTGAAGGTATCCTGCATGTCATATTACAAGCAGTCAGTCAATAAGATTATCCAAACGAGAGGTGTACCAAAAACACAATGAAACAGTGCTTTGTAATTCCAACATAAAAGTATACCAGAAGGCCCGTGGAGATAAAATGAGACATGATGAGGGAATCACAAATATACAATTTGTGCCATTGACAGGTCTTGTTTAAGAAAGAGAATGTGAGATTGGAGATATGGAATTTATCTGTATCTGTTTGTCTATGTACATGCAAAGCACCTAGGTTATATATATAGCAAACCGCCTTGCTACATGTGTATCTTTCACTCTGTCTGTGTGTTTGCCTGCGTACCCTGTGTCTATCTATCTTTAGTCTATGTACCTGTCTAGCTTCGTCTGTCTGTGGTGCTTTCTTGCCTGGTTGCTTTCTTGTTCTGTTGTTCAGAGGTGCTTTTTTTTTTTTGTAAGGTGTGTTTTGGCACATTAGGCCAATAGCGTGGGTTTATATAGCGAGGGCCTATTGATAGTATTGAGGATCACTTGGAATAAAGCAGGGAGGGAGTGGCGCCATAATGGGCCCTGCGGCAAAATAAGTCAATGAGGCCCAAAATCTGCAACATGGGCATTATTTAAACTGATAAAAGCAAGATGCTGTGTATATTCTGAGGTGGCGCCTCATTCAAGTGTTCACGTAATTGGGTTGTATCACATAATCATATGCCCGACCGGAAAGTATTGATATTTTTGGCCTTTTAGAAGATTTTTGTTTACAAGTTGCATGGGCCCCCTCCCTTTCTCAAGAGATTGATCGAATGCTGACTGCATATTTTCACGACACTTCATTGGATTATAAATAACAGCTTGTAAAACGGTCCTTTTAATTGTTGGTGAAATACTGTGATGTTCAGACCATCTCAACCATGTCAACCAATACCCTGAACATGTGATAGGTTGGCATGTCAGCGCATGGACCAAAGGCCGCGAAAATGCTTGATCATAACACAGGTCAGCTGAGGCTGTTCTTTTAGTGGCTGTGCCTCCCTCCGAAATACATTGGCTCACTAAGAAGAGCAGGGGGAGCAGGTGCAAGTAACGTGAGGGCCAAATTAATGGCGTCGTAGAGGTGCATGAAGGAGTTTCGTGAAAAGGGCTGTAGAAAAAGATGATTAGTAAGAAATAAGGGAGGACTTCAAGGCATTTTATTAGCCACACTCAAAGGCAATGTCAGTAGGATTCGTCATGCAAAATGTTGTGGATGTGGCTGGAGCTGGGATGGAGGAGTAGAGGTGACAGCAAAGTTGAAGAGATAGAGTCTTAAGAGTAGGATATATGAACAATGGTCCTTGACATGCAAAAGTACAGCACTTCATCATACTATATTCTAAGCGAGACAGCAGGCTTTACTTAGACAGAATACATTTCCTTTGATGAGGAAACTCGGTTATCTTGCCTTCAGAGACAATTTGGGAAGAGCACTTTGCTGGAAAGCCTTAGACACCCACATAAATGTGGTTTCCTTGATAAGAATACTCACACAGGTGCACACACTGCACAGCATCCTGTTGATTCATTAATGTTGTAAAGCTCAACGGAAGGACTGACTAAAAGAACCAGCAAATGATGAGAGCATTCTAACCTTACTGATATCCATGGTGTTCTTATTAATTATCCCCCATGCTATGCTATGGGGGATTTTACTTTTAGTCTCCATGTCATGGAATCCATCAGATATCTCCAACACCACACAATGCACAATGCTCATCCTTTCCCAACATTCAAAGACCCCCCTAAACTTGTCAAATCTGACCATAAATCAATAAATATCATAACCATTTCCACATCCCAAATACTTTTTGCTGTGCTTTTGGCCTGCAGCCATGTTATTTTTAAAAGCGAACTCCACCCCCAGGTGTCTCCACCTCCTTACATGTATGCACAATTGTGCTCCTGTTGGAAATATTTGGCATAACTAAAATTGGAATTCTGGTGGGTATTGGTAGATGTGTAGGGCATGGGGGATATGGAGGCAGTATACCTGCTCTTGTTTTATGTGTTGAAGCATAATACCCAATCATCAGTTGAGTAATTTCTGAACTATTGAGTAACAGTTTTAACCAGAGTTGTTCAAGCAACTGTTTTATTTTCGTCTGGCTGTCTGACACCTAATCCATTCAAGGGAAATACCGCTAGATTAAGAACGATCATTTTGAGATGGACTAAAATAAGTTCTGCATCTTCAAAGCATAATTGAAGTGCTATTGTGAATAGTAGTTTTCTTCTTCTTGTGCAGGAGAATCCATGAAGCTGCTTAAGTAAAGGTGCCTACGTACAAGGATTTTACAACTTGTAACTGAAGTGCTTTTGTGATCAGTAGTTTTCTTATTCTTATACTGAGGAATCTAAAAGCTGCTGTAGTATTCAATCGTGTATATAAGCGCATCTAAAATATGCCTAGCATTCCAAGGATTGTACAACTGTTACCGTGTATTTCATTGTGACTATGGATACCCACACTCTAAAAGATTTCAGACAAAATTGGTTTTTTAGATTCAAAATAGTTTTTTGAAAAACAAAATTTCCAAAGCAAAAATCCAACATGGATTTTTTTAAAACTCCATGTGGTTTTGCATTGAAATTTGGTTTTTCAAAAAATCATTTTGAATCTAAAAAACCAATTTTGTCCCGACATTTTTTAGAGTGCACCAAATGGCCACCATTAGCATCCCCTTTTTCATTGAAACTTTGACCTGCACCTCTGCCCTGTAGCAAAGTGAACCTTCAGGGATAGTTAGTGTCCATTGCTCTCATGTCTATTGCTCTGTGACTTGAACAATTGAATTGTTGTAGTAGCTTTTAGGAAGAAACTTGCAGGCACCAAAACAACACCATTTACAAACCAGAGATACATATAAAGTGGAAAGTTCTGCATAATTTGACCCCTGGGGATGGTGATATGGAATTGATGCCAGTGTAAGATTACTAAGGCATGGGATGCATAGCAGCCACTCTACTATTTTACAAGACAATGCGAGGAAATAATAAAGACTTGCTCAAGTACATAGTACATTTATGTCTATACAATTGATAGGGATATTGCATAAGCATGAGATATAGACTTTTGTTTATCATTCATGAATAGCGATTACCTCTATAAACTTACACGAAAGAATATTCAATGTTATACAATACAATGTTGGTTCATTTCACATCAGCAGCACAATTAAGGAAACAAGGCAAAACCGTCAATTGGGTGATAACCAACCCATTTATTCTCCTGGGGAGGGAGAGTCTGAAGCTTTTTTTAAATTAGATAATTTCTTGCTCAGTTTTGGTAAAATATACAAATTGTGATTGCGCAGTCTTGAAATAAATAATTTCTGCCAGCGGTTTTTCATAATAAGGCGTTGCTTGATTTTATGAAATTAAAGGGTTGCCCCTTACGAGAATCCAGAAATCAAAATATTTATGCAGTATATCAGCTGAAATTTATGCCAACCAGAGATTAGTCGAGTAATGGTGTGAATGCTGCAACATCACTACATCAGGAATTTTCAAAGCTGAATAGCTGACAGAAAGAAATAAGATTCAGAAATATTGTCATAGTTATAATAAATAATATGTCACTGATCATGTGATAGTCATCATTCATTCACATGTTATGCCATTTTCAGGATTGAAATGACAAGGCAGATCAGCAGTAGGAGGCAAATTTGACTGTATACATACTTTCTGTGAAGCTCGAGATCTCACTTCATGTCCCTGTCTATGGCTCAAGGGTGAATGATTTAAGCTTCCAGTGCAGCTGATCTTTTATGGGCTTTCAATGAAACATAATGCTGAAAGGTTGATTATCGCCAGATCTTGTAAACAGAACGAAAGGACACCGCCCATGCATTGAGAGGCAATTTCCTTTTTGAATTTAGTTGTTCGTCTTTAGTCTGATCAGAGCATTACCCAATTTCTTTTCGTTTTCAAAAAGAGTAGAACCAACAAAAAGACACCCAAGAAGATAATTACCTTGATACTTTTTAGCTCAACAAAACACCACGTTCCAACTGACCATCTTGTCAGCTGCCAATAACATCAAATTCAATTGCTCTATTTCCTCATCTTAACTTTTGCAACGCGTCATCATATTTTGAATCTGAAAAATGGTGCAAAGAGTTAAAACTCGATTGAAGTATTTTTCACCATTTCTATATTTGTTTCACGTGACATCACTTAGTTTATTCGTGACAGCATTGATGAGTTTGATTTGATATGATTTGATTTATTGGTAATTTTCCCGATGGCAATATGTTCATATATAAAACATGGCAATTTTTAAGGATAGCAGACATGCAGACGTCTGCATTTTCCTTAATATAGTCATTACAGACGTCTGGAAGTCCTCATTTATTGCTCTGTACAGACTTCTGCTTAGGTCAGAATTACTGCCCTTACAGATTTAGCAATATACAGACAACTGAGGAGTGCTCAACACTCACTACTCTGTTCGTCTGTTGTTCATTTTACAGACGTCTGCACAGTCAAGATTTAGTGCTCTTACAGACGTCTAGTTCTTACTCTTTTTAGCATTTCACAGACAACGGAGGATTTTTAACACTCACTCTGTTTGTCTGTTAGGCATTTTACAGACGTCTGCACAATTAAGACTAACTGCTCTTACAGACGTCTGGTTCCTAATGAATAGATGATATACAGATGTCTGATTACTGAAAATAACCAGATACAGACGTCTGGTTAATTTGGAAAAATGAAAGATGCAGACGTCTGGTTAATCTGGAAAAATGCTAGATACAGACAGCAATTATATTGATTTAAATGACCATACATCTTGCTAGTGTCTGCAAGTTCTGAATTTGTTTGTGATACAGACTGTCTGTAAGTGGCCTTTATCTTGCATTACCAGACGTCTGGTAGCTCTCTAAAATCCATCTATTCCAGACATCTGTAAGTAATTATACAGACCGTCTGCATTTGCAATCCAGACCGTCTGTTACAGGTTAATTTTTGATAGATCCCGACGTCTGCTACAGGCAGAAAATGCAAAATACAGACGTCTGCATGTCTGCTAAACCCTTTTTTGGAGCTGCTTTATAGCTCAATATGTTTGCCGCTGATGGGAAAATGATCCAAATTTTACAAAGTTAAAAAAAAAAGAAATATATATTATTAAAAAATACAAAAATAATCATAAGATGTTGATATGAGAAAGTTGTAATATAGATTCCAAATGATTTTAATGCGATGTGTGGGGTAATCTTGATTGCTTGATTTTTTCTATTATTTCTTGTACTGCCTTCAAAATATCTTCTCCAATGTCGTTGTCTTCCATAATATCTATTCCTTGATTCATCTGTGTTTTTGCACTTTTATTTACATGAATTACTTCAGCTTCAGCTTTCGTTTGCTTGTCTTCACAGTCTGGATGTTCGTGCGCATCATATCTGTCATTAAGTGTAAAAAGCAAGTGTCCTTCTTTTAATTCTTTTGGATCATCATTGATATCTTTCTTGTAAAATATTGTACCTTCCTTTGTCCATATGGATTTTATATGACCATGTTTCTTTAGTTGTCTGGCTTTATAAAATAATCTTGATTGTTCTGCTGTCAAGTCTTCAGATATATAAATTTTCTTATTTTTTAATTTCATCCTTGTATTATATATCAATCTTGAATCCCAACATGATTTCATAGTGACAAGATATTTTTTTTTATTTATCTTTCTCACAGCAAGTATTCCATGTGGTCCGGTAGAGAAGTGCGCAGCCAAAAATGCTTGTATGAAAGTAAGAGGATCATTCTTACCGACATCAATTCCTGATATTATCAAGTTGTTGCGTTTTCCTTTGTTTACATAACTATTTTCATATGAATTTTTATAATGCAGCTTGTAACGTTGGAATGTACATGAAGGTCTGTTTTCATCCAGGTTGCTTGTGTCAGTAAAATTCAAATTTTGTTCTTGATGGATACAGTACAAATTTCTAAATGTGGCTCAACTTAGCTGTCTATAGCTATTCATAACTAGCCTTATCCGTATCTATCCATAGCTATCCATTGCTATTCTTTTGTATACACCGGAATCTCTTTACCCCTTGTTTAAACAATAGTAATTGTGGATAGCTATGGCTAGCTATGGATAAGTGTAGCTTAGTTTAGCTTGGAATGGCTACGGATAGAGAGCTAAGGCTAGATTTAAAATGACGAGCCACTTTTTGAAATTTGTACTGTAGTTTTAGAGGATCGTGAAATACCTTTCAAGTTTTGTAATTCTATTTTCTGTTTTTCAACTTCTTCTGTTAAATGTTTAACTGTTCGGCATAATTTGATATTTTCATCTTGACTATTTTCCAATTTTCTAAGTACTTGGTTCATTTGAACGTCAAAAGATACTTTCATTTCTTTGATCATGTCAGTTAACAGCTTCAATTGCGTCTGGTAGTCCATAGTTTCACTTGTCTTGACCATTAAGCCTCGTTCTGGTCCTGTAGGAGCCTCGCTGTCACTTCTGTAAATTCGTGTGTTGTTTGGTGGGTTTTTTCAATGCAATTTTCTTCAGTGCTCACACATGTCAAAAATTTACTGTTGCTATTTCCATTTTGCCTGGACTTTCGTCTTCATCTGCAACAAATTTCACGTTTTTGTGTTGTCTTTATCCATATTAAAACGTCTATTTCATGGTATGTCTGTGTTCACTTTTCAAAAAACATGTCTTCACCCTATCTCATTGGCCAAGAGTCAGGATATATTGTATGCAAAATGAAATTAGAATAAATGCAATATATATATGTCACTTCCCAATTTGAGTTTGTTGAATTTTTACACACACAATAGAGGAACCAAAGCTTTGCATTCCTTCTTATTACATCAATTATCCCTATTGAGAACAGCCAGAGTAAAGAACCCTTGATTGTGCCTTGAGGGTTGAGAAATGGAACAAAGAACCTAATTGCATACCTTTGCCTCCAGATGTCCAATTGACTAAGTAAGATTCCTAACTTCCACTCCCTTTTTCTGGGATTGGCAATTATCCAGCTAACTTTGTTGGATTCATAGAAACGGAATGGCTCAAAAATACATATATCAAATTTTGGCACTTTACTGTAAGAAAACATCCACTACAACATTGACTGACTGATCGATGGATTCATTCATTATTTGATTAGTTGATGGATTAGTTTCATTTGTTTATTGTGGTTCCTGTACAAAAGTGTCTGTCTTCTAATTTATTTCAACAATATTTCGAAATAAATTGAAATGATATCCAAATGTAACCGCTTCCCTATCAGCGTGCCTCGGCGGCCCAACATCGGCCCAAAGCCGGTCCGATGCTGCTGACATCGGACCGACGGTGGGCCGACACCAGACCCCCGAAGCACGCTGACAGGGTTAAGCTTCAAATCAAACTGGATCCTCGCAACTTATTGATGCTCAGAGAGATCTGTCCTTGATTTTCTTTGATTTGTTTTGATCTTGGCTTTTCATTCATTTCTGCACAATTGGAAAAACAACACATCAATTTTGATCTGCGTAATGGGAAACAGGGAAATTACAAAGGGGAAGTTGGCTCCCAATGCCTTGGGAATGTAATCCAATTTCATTAACAAGGTTTGCATTTGGATTTACCGTATTTGTTGTATTTTCTTGGAAATATCCGGCTGCAAATGATTTGCATATTAACAGTCTGAAACTTTTTAGTCAATATACCCCGGAGAGAGGCATTCAGTTTGTCAGTGGAATCTGCATATTGGAACACCCAACCACAAAATACGAGAATCCGCAGAACAGCTACCCTTGACAAAAAGTGCTGAGAGAGCTGTTCTGTTAATGGCCCACAACTTTCTTTTCCCCTAAGGACAACCAATAAAATAGGCGATGAAAAAGAAAGAAATTCACAGAGTCAGACTATTTTGTTGTAAGCATACATGAAATATCACAAATACAATCTATTTGCTGAATGGTATAGATCCATGCACTTGAACAGGCTTGTACGTCTGAACAAAATCAATTTAACAAAAATTTGGTTGTTGTGCGTCTCAATTGCTGGCATCTTGATGCTTGTAAAGCAAACATTTTAAAACCTATTTTAAATAGGAGAGTGTTTTCATGGAATTGATGGTTTAGCGTTATGTTTGTTTTGCTAGATAAACAAAATATGTATGTCAGAGCTACAATGAAAACCAGATGCATATTTTTTTTTTATGCTACCCTGCTCAGATACTAGTTTTTTGACATCTTAGGATGTACCCTAACAGCAACCAATTTTATTCTGGTGGAATTCCATACGTGATGAATAAATCAATCCTAATAAAATGACTGCAGGGAACTTATAAACTTATTTTCTCAAATTCTGAACGTGACAGACACGGGTAAATCATTGTGTTTTTATGGATATGGAAATCTGTTTGACAAAATCTTGACATGCATCAAGGAAGCATTTATCTCCTAAAAGCAAACGGAGCCAATCAGTTGAAGATAAAATGATATGCAGCAACCCATAAAACAAACTCGCAGAATGGCAAGAGGGTTGTCACTGCTGTAACATACATACAATGTGGAGCCTATTTCCTGCCTCTCCTTGTCAATGCTGTCTGGTCATGGCAAAGCAGATTCCCCAGACTGTCTGCTGCTCTGTGCATTGAATTGCTGTTTATTTGCTCCTCCAAGGGTCCTGCTGGTCCCGCAATTGACTGAACTCACTTGGTCCACAGCAAGTGCCTCAGACAACCTCCTCCACTCTACTGCCACTACACAATTTTCTTTTATCTTTCAATGTGATACTGAGCAAACATATAGATATTTTTTCACTTTTAAGTTATGGCAAAATAACTGAAAATATAGCAACAGTAATACCTATAAATCTTTTCAGGCGTGTACCATCTGTTAGTTTTGACATAGTAACTGTGGTCCCTGCATTATTATTAAACCATCTCTTCTGCAGCCGTGAAGTGAGCACTTACCATATCTATGTATGTATGTATGTATCTATCTATCTATCTATCTATCTATATATCTATCTACCTATCTATCACTTCTAAATTGTGATGTGGTCTATATTCAGGGAGATAAAATACATATAAATCCTGCATATATGTATGTCCCGCTGAACAAAGTTTGTCACATCAGGCAAGTCAGTCATGTCATACAGATGTCACTGTATTGACTTTCTTTTTAATATTAATGTGTTCAACCTCTGTGCAACATCATCACTTTTTTATTTCCCATGTGGTAACACTTCTGTCTTAGAGAAAGGTGAACTATCAGTGACAGTTAGTAGGCCCAATTTAAGCATGTAACTCCCAAAAGGAGCCTCCATTTGGGACTTCAGGGAGTTACGGGAGTTGACAGGAGTTACCAGGAGTTGTGGCAGTTAGTGGGAGTTTCCAGGAGTTTCCAGGGGTTACCAGGAGTTAGTGGGATTAACTGGGAGTTACCAGGAGTTTTGGGAGTTGGCAGGAGTTAAAAGGGAGTTATATGAGTTAGCAGGAGTTAGTTGGAGTTACGGGACTTAGCAGGAGATAGCAGGAGTTAGTGGGAGTTACGGGAGTTAGCAGGAGTTAGTGGGAGTTAGCAGGAGTTAGTGGGAGGTAGCGGGAGTTAGTGGAATTTTGCGGGAGTTGTGGGACATCAAGGAGTTCCGGGAGTTACATGCTTATGTAAATGGGGCCTTTTTAACAGTAACTCACCCACTGACTCACTCACCTAGAGACCGGGCTGTGATTCTGTTACAATGGAATCAATGATTTTGAATGTGCAATATCAAAACAAAAGCTATCTATCTATCTATCTATCTATCTATCTATCTATCTAATATGTTGTTTTCCTCTTTCAGGCCTATAAGTGCATACTTACCATATCTATATTTCCATCTATCTATCTATCTATCTATCTATCTATCTATCTATCTATCTATCTATCTATCTATCTATCTATCTATCTATTTAATATGTTGTTCTCCTCTTTCAGGCCTATAAGTGCATACTATAGGGAGATTCACAGGTGTACATGCGCAGGACGCGCAATTGTTGGGGGGCGAGCGACATTTGCCCTAATTTAAAGATTTTAATTAAGTATATTTCAAATGAAGTTGCCTGGAAATCATTAATGTTCGATAGTTTTTATGTAATCAGCTGCCCGAATTTTTTAGCCTTTTTGACCGAATCTCACTGTTTCCCAAACTTTGGGGGGGGGGGGCGACCATGTTAGAGATGGAGGAGGCAGACAGAGAGGAGAGAAGAGATACCGGGAGTAAGTAAGTAAGTACTAATAAGTAAAACTTTATTTAACGTCGGGTAATAAAAACAAGTAACACAAGCACACAAGCTTTCGACCGTCTAAAAACAAGTAACAAACAAATACAACAAGATAAAGGATAAAAACATTAAAAACATGATTGTCATAAACATTACATAGTACATAAAATACATGTAAGGAGCCAAAGTAAATCACAAGCAAAAACATGCCACCCCTATCTGTCATGCATGCCAAAGATGCAATGAAGCCCCTATCATTTATATCGCATATCGTTCTGCCAACCCCCCCCCCCATGTCTGTTTTTGGATTCATTATTTGATTAGTTGATGGATTAGTTTCATTTGTTTATTGTGGTTCCTGTACAAAAGTGTCTGTCTTCTAATTTATTTCAACAATATTTCGAAATAAATTGAAATGATATCCAAATGTAACCGCTTAAGCTTCAAATCAAACTGGATCCTCGCAACTTATTGATGCTCAGAGAGATCTGTCCTTGATTTTCTTTGATTTGTTTTGATCTTGGCTTTTCATTCATTTCTGCACAATTGGAAAAACAACACATCAATTTTGATCTGCGTAATGGGAAACAGGGAAATTACAAAGGGGAAGTTGGCTCCCAATGCCTGGGGAATGTAATCCAATTTCATTAACAAGGTTTGCATTTGGATTTACCGTATTTGTTGTATTTTCTTGGAAATATCCGGCTGCAAATGATTTGCATATTAACAGTCTGAAACTTTTTAGTCAATATACCCCGGAGAGAGGCATTCAGTTTGTCAGTGGAATCTGCATATTGGAACACCCAACCACAAAATACGAGAATCCGCAGAACAGCTACCCTTGACAAAAAGTGCTGAGAGAGCTGTTCTGTTAATGGCCCACAACTTTCTTTTCCCCTAAGGACAACCAATAAAATAGGCGATGAAAAAGAAAGAAATTCACAGAGTCAGACTATTTTGTTGTAAGCATACATGAAATATCACAAATACAATCTATTTGCTGAATGGTATAGATCCATGCACTTGAACAGGCTTGTACGTCTGAACAAAATCAATTTAACAAAAAATGACGGTCTTACCAAATTATACCATTGATCGTGTTGTAGCCAACAATGTCAAGCAAGCAATGTTTTATTAATAGATTTTTCTGTTGCTTGTGATTTTTCATGTTAAAAAAAACAAAACAAATATTGTTCATAAGAGACATGAAACCTTGTCACAATCTACAAAAGGTATCCTAATCCTTTGTATCCTGTATGATGGAACTTAAGTAAACTTGCTTCTATACTATATCCCCCAAGGAAATGCAACTTGTCCGTCATTTGCTGAAAAGCTCTCGTGACGGTTTTTGTCCCAAATAGCTAGCTGACTGAGGAGTAGACCCTCTGTAGTCTCTCGTAGTTCCAGACTGAATTATTCAGGATTCCAGTGGTGCTCCCTAAGTGCCTCTCACCAAGATATTGACTTTAGTAGATGGCTATCAATTTGAACAAGTCTACACTCCATTTATAGTCCACATCTGAGCCATTTTACTTGACTTTGTAAATACAGAGTGACAAAAGACACAGAATGAAAAAAGTATTTATGTGAATGGCGAACAATCCTCTAAATGGCCATAGTTACAATTCTGAGAGATTACAGCTCACAGTTGCCATGAAAAAAAAAGCTCAATTGGGTGACACGAAAAAAAACAAAAAAACTGATTTTAACACATCTAGTGTATTTTATAAAAGAAAATTTCCACACATTATCAATAACAAGGTGGTGTATGTATATATGTTACCCGCTACTTAATTAATTTTCTTGGTTTTGTCAATCTGTCCAGTGATATCAATGTCTGTGCAAGCAATCATGTTATTTTAAAATGTCATCAGCAATCTCCAGCAGGCATCAATTCAATATTGCAACCAATGGTCTCATTGCGCATAAGTTTCCACTCTACATGTGTTTCTATTCTCATAAATGTTGTTTTTGGCTCCAGTGGGTTTCCTGTTGTAAAAGAGACAAGAGTAATTCAATTGTTCCATTTGTTAGTGTTGTACACTAACTGTTCCTGAAGGTTCACTTTACTGTGGGGCAGAGGGCCAGGTCACAGAGGAAATGAAAAAGTGATGATAATGCAAAAAGGTTAGAATGCACCAACATTTAAAATGTCGATACAGCGATATCTGTACAATAGCATGCAGGTAAATGCTTTGAATAAATTTATTATATTTGTAATATAGCATGTTTTTCTATAGCAACACAGAAGTCAGGCTTTATAAATTGATGATGTCTTTCACAGCGCCTTTTTTTATTGGTGGCCCCTTGAAGCAAAGAAAGTTGGGCAGAACAGCTCTTTCCGCACTTTTTGCCAAAAAGGCTGCTCTGTGGTATCTCACATTTTATGGTGGGGGGGGGGGTTCAATTATGCAAGATTGTCAAGACAGACTCAGTGCCTTTCTGCAAGGTATACAGTAAATGTAGTGAAAAAGTTTCAGGCTTTCAATATATGCTAAATCATTTGCAGCCGGGTCTTTATGGAGTTTAACAAGAAATGCAACTGATAAATCCAAATGCAAACCTTGTTAATGGAATTCGATGACATGCCCCAGACATTGAGAGCCAATTTCCCTTTGGTAATTTGGCTGTTTCCGATTACGCAGATCGGAATTTCAGATTTGTTGTTTTTTCTAATATCGAGGAAATGAATGAAAAGCCAAGATCAAAACAAATGAAAGAAAATGAAGAACTTCTAATTGATGCGCTGTATTTTGGACAGCAGTTTCCATCTTACTTTGTCTCATTGGTGTTTTTTTTCTCCTAATTCTTTCCTACACATTGCATATAAACAGATATCAAGCCCATGTACCCAAGAAATATGAAGACGTACAGCAGAAATATATATATATTGATCTGCCAAAAAGTTCAGAAGAAAATGGACACTTTTAGATCAATTTCTAATTGACCATGATGAACTTCACATTATGATTCTGGTGGTGTTGATGCATCCACAATAACACATGAAGGCCATGGACTGAGACGCAAGTGGTTTGACCAATCACTGAAGCCAATCACTCAACAAATCAACCTCTTCAAAACCAATCGCTTGTCTGATCGTTCAATGAGAAATAACGAGGAGGAAGAGAAAAAAAAAAGGTTCCTGGTTGGATGCCTGCAACGACAACGTTGTATTGTCATGCAACATTGACTTTGACAAAGTGACCAATTACTTGGTTGCAAACATGAATGGGATAGGCCGAGAAAAAACCCTAGTGGCTTACTGTAGTTGCATCAAACTAAACTTGTTTCTGTGCTGCGTGCCATCCCCTCAGGAAACACAACTTGTCCATCATTTACAGAAAAGCTCTCTTGATAGTTCTTGTCCCAAATAGCTGCCTGAGGACTATTCTCTCTGTAGTCTCTCGTTGGTTCAGACTAAATTATTTAGGATTCCAGTGGTGCTCCCCAAGTGCTTCTCACTAGGATATTGACTTCTGTAGATGGCCATCAATTTGAACAAGTACACACTCCATAATACAGTTCACATCCGTGGTTGATCTATGGATGGAGTGGAGGCATTTTACTTGATTTTTTATGTACAGACACTCAGACACAGACTTATGAAATTTATAATTATGGCTGCAGCACCTGTCAAATGTGTTCAAGACAATTGTTTTTTTGTTTTTTTCAATGGGTCAATTGATTTAATCATTAAAAAACTTATCTTAATGTACATAGAGTGACAATACTGAAAGAGCTATATTTATAGCAACTCTTTTGGACTGTCTGAGTTTCCAGAATATGCAACCAAACCTTTTTCCTCCTGGAACAGCCAATAACATTATAGCCATCATGATGGAACAGGAATTTGGCTGCTTCGACCTGTTTTTGACAGTGGTGCAAATGTATGTCGAATTGTAAATGTGTACTATGTAATTTCTCAATTGTGTCGATATACGTGTATGCAGTCATGTTGTTTATTTTTTAAGGCAAGAAGTCTCAAAAGAGCAAATTTGATACAGTCAGCTTGGACAAAGGATGGCCAAACTTTCATCCGACAGTTTGCAGGACAAGAGGCAGTCTTACTCCATCCGAACCATCCACTGATAACAGAAAACCAGACTACAATTACATACAATAAACCTGAACGAACTCCAGCTACAGTGTCAGTTGTTCCAATCAAGATGCCCTCCGCCACACCACCTGCAACTTCATTAAGAGTCGTTCCAATAGAACTGCCAAAAATACTAGAAGATTCTACATCACAAAAATCAGAAAAAGAAAAGAAGAAGGAAAATGAAAATATCACATGTACAACAGAAGAGGATGACACAATAGTTGAGGAAGTAGACAAAGAAAATCTGAGCCAGGAATGCCTGCAACTCATTGAAGGGGCCATAACACGAGCGTCTAGGAGGAAAAAAGAAAAATCGAATGCAAAAGAAATTGATAACAATGGCTGAAAATAATATTAATGGTAAGCAAGCCCTTCAAACAACAGAATACTTCTCAGATTATGAATTACCAAAATTAATTTTAGGAAAATCAAAAAATTCATTTACAGTTCTGAGTCTTAATTCACAAAGCCTTCGTGCAAAACTGGATCAGTTAAAGGTATATTTGGAAAATCTAAGACAGAGATCAATAATATTTGATGCAATATGCATACAAGAAACATGGATAAAAGATAACTATGGCATATCATTATATGAAATAAAAGGATACAATCTTATAACAAAGAGCAAAAGTTGTGGAGAACATGGGGGTCTAGCAATATACTTAAGAGAAAACTATTCCTATAAGTCACTGGAAATACCTCTAAAGCATGCGCATCAATGGGAATGCCAGTCAATAGAAATCAAAAATGAATCCAAAAGTAGCATAATTCTTTCAAACATTTACAGACCCCCGCGAAACCAAAATGAAAATCTCATTGGCTTCATGGAAGACCTAGAGATGGTCCTTGAGAAATTTGAGTCCATGTGTGGTTCCCATGTACTTGCAGGTGATTTCAATATGAATCTGCTCAATTTTGGCAAAGACACAGCAGTAGATAATTTCTTTGAACTTATGACTGTATATGACTATAGGCCAGAAATAACGATGCCAACAAGATTTAGTGGAACGCAAGGGTCTCTGATAGACAATTTTTTCTGCAAATACTGTAAAACGTGCAACTCTCAGAAAGCAGGTATCATAGAAAGCAATATGTCAGATCACTATCCATATTTCATCTCTATAAAAATGAATCACAAGAAGGTTGACATACCCAAGTACATCAGTGTCTCTACATACAATCAAACGGCGATACAAAATCTAAAGGAACAATTAAATAAAATTGACTTTAAAACAATAGTTGAAACATTGCCAAAACAAAATTCCGAAAGTTGTTTTCTCCAAAATTACAAAAGATTTCATGCTGTCATCACTGATGCTTTAGAAAAACATTTGCCAACCAGAATTGTGCGATTTAATAAACGAATGCACAAAATATCAAAATGGATTACAAATGGCATAATACACTCAATAAACTACAGAGACAAACTCTTTAAAAGACTGAAGAAAATAGACAGAAACACAGAAAAATTTAAAGAACTAAATGCAAACCTTAGAGTATACAATGGCATTTTGAAAAAAACTATCAGAAAAGCAAAGGTAGACTACTACAATAAATGTTTTGAGAATTCCAAGAATGATATTAGAAAACCTGGGATAACATAAATGATATTCTTGGCAGATCTAAGAATGCAAATCCAATTCCTGAAGAAGTTACATTTGATAATCAAACACTCATAAATGCACCAGATATATCAAAGGCCTTTAATGAATACTTTGCAAATATTGGTCAAAATTTAGCTAAGAACATCGCAATGCCTCAAGATGCTTCATACAAGGAATACCTTACAATGGCAACGGACAGCACTTTTAAATTTAAAGAGCTAAAAGTTCATGACACCATAAAAATTGTGAAAAGTCTGAAATCAAAATCCTCCAGAGATTTCTATGGTTTGTCAAATGTTATAATGAAAGACATAATACCCGAAATTAGTGAACCTTTAACATTTCTTATAAACCAATCACTGACTACGGGAGTATTTCCTGATATGTTGAAAATAGCAAGAGTAGTACCTGTGTTCAAGAAAGGAAAAAAGGAAAACGCTGAAAATTATAGACCTATTTCAATTCTACCAGTTCTCTCTAAAATATTTGAAAAAGCCATACATCAACAGTTACAGGACTACTTTGAAACCAACAATCTGTTTTATAGTAAGCAGTATGGATTCAGGAAGGGCCATTCAACAGAATATGCAATACTAGACCTCGTTGATAATATTATATGGTCAGTGGAACAATCAAAGCTGCCTATAAGCATATTTCTCGATTTAACAAAAGCGTTTGACACGATTGATCATGATGTAATGTGCTCCAAACTTGAATATTATGGTGTAAAAGGACGGGAATTAAGCCTTCTTACAAATTATCTTGCAAACAGAAAACAGTATGTCATAATCAATGGTACGAAATCATCTCATGCAGTAATAACCACAGGAGTGCCACAGGGATCAATATTAGGGCCATTGCTCTTTATAATTTACATGAATGACATTCATATGACTTGCACAAATTTTGACATAGTATTGTATGCTGACGACGCTGCTTTAACTGTCAAAACAAACTAAAATCAGATTGATCAACTTGAAATTGAAAATCAACTTGAAAAAATTTCTACATGGCTTAAATCAAACAAACTAAATAGTAATAAAACCAAATTCGTGACATTTCACCCAAGGCAGAAAAAGGTTCCTGATATAAACCTTAAATTTGATAATCAGCATATTGAAAAAGTAGACACTTTTAACTATTTAGGAGTTATCCTTGACTCTCATTTGACATATTCAGATCATATAAAGTACATGGCAACCTCCATGGCAAGAACAACTGGCTCTCTAAATTCCATCAAAAAATTTGTTTCTCCGCGAATCCTGAAGCAAATATACACCACTCTTATCCAGTCAAAATTATACTATGGCTTGCTAGTATGGGGCCACAAAGCGAGTCAACTTTTGAAAATTCAGAAGAGAGCAGTAAGAATAGTGTCTTTCTCTAGGTATAATGCACATACAGATCCATTGTTCAAAGCTCAAAAAATTCTGAAAACAACTGACCTATTTCAATTGCAAATTCTCAAACTTTATTTCAAGATTGAAAATAAGTTAGTGCCTGAATTCTTTGCAAATTTATATCACAAAACAAATAGACACTATAATACACGACATCAATACCACATACCACCAATACACACAAAATTAACCTTGACTCAGAGCTGTATAAGAATAAAATTATCAAATATCATCAATAATACTGATGAGCTAGTCATTCAAAAGGCTAACACACACAGTAAAGAAGGGTTTGCTTACTACACCAAACTTAAATTAATAGATGTATATAATGATAACTGTTCTAATAGTCAGGGTTCTTAGCTCCTGAAATTGGGGGAATCATGCATTTTGTGATACAGCTCTGAAATTTGGCACAGGGATTGAATCAACCTAAGTGGTCATTTCTGGCTACGGACCCCAACTCGAAAGTCCCCAGTTACGATTCTGTTGCCATGGAAACCGATTTTTGCTATTTTTAGACGTTATACTAAAAAAGTACCAATAACTCAGAAAATTAGATCTGCTGTCCTGTCTTATATAGTGAAAAAAATTATAAGGACTCAAAGACTTGAAATAGTGGGGTGACCAATGAGGTCAAAGGTCAAGGTCACATGATGGGGTTAAGGCCAAATATGGAAAGTGGGAAAATTATGAGAAATATTAGAAATAATGCACTATTGTGAGGCAGCTATTGCTGATACCTAGCCTTGTAATACATCATTTGAAAGGTATTTTGACACTTTTCAAAATTTCAATAAAAGTTATGTTTCCATGGCAACCAGGAAACTGTTTTTGCAGCTTAGTTATCAACGATTCTGCTATTTTAAGATCATGATTCTGGCAGAAAAGTTTCCCAAAATAGCAATTAAGATTCATGATAGGTTAAGTTTTCCTACTTGGGGTTTGTTGAGGAGTTAGGTCTTCCTTAAAAAATATTCAGCATAAAGGTCAAAGGTCAAGGTCACATGATCAGATGATTTCAAACTTGATTTTAGGCCTTAAATACTGAATTTGTATAAGAATAAACATACCATAAACAAAAATACATTAGATATGACAAAGTAATATTATATTACTTAAAGCTTCTTGAATATGCTCGCTTTTAAGAATTTAACTTTGGTAACCATGGCAACACATGCTCCAGAAAACTGCATAGCGACCATCTTTGCAAAAGGTAAGTGATTGTGTATAATTCGTTTCAGGACTCCAAATGTGACTCTCTATAATTTATAATCCCCATCAAGCTGTTCAATTCATATTGTCTTTGGTATTTTCTACAAAGCTCTTCAGTTTGTGTTTGGGTCAAAGGCCTTGACAACCCATGAGGCAAGGTATGAAAAGAAAACTTTTCAGATTAAATGACATATTTACTAAGGAAGTATGGTGAACCAGAAGTTATGTTTAAAAAGTGTCACTTCGAAACCATCATTAAATAAATTCAGTCTTTAGTTAATGTTACTGTTGTCATGGCAACCATATTTCCAAAATTGGCTCCATGGCAACTATTACGCTTCACTCAGAAAACACAGATATTGAGATTCATTTTCTCAATTTTTGGTATTTTCGGATCAGTTTTATATAAATATATTACAGTTCTTTGAATTCGCTCAATTTTATTTCAAAGTGTGACTTCAAAATCTGTTTGAAGGCAATTCCAGCCCAAATAATTTGGTCTCAATGGCAACCAATTTTCTATAGTAACCTACTTAGCGACCAGATTTAGCTGAATAAGAGAGCATGATTTTTTCATCTATACTCAGTAATTTTGAGGCCTAACAACTTCAAGTGAGATCAGTTTAGACACTATTATAGTACTCAATATTTATTGAACAAAAATTGCATTTTCAAATAGATCATAGGTCATGGAGATCACTTAGTTTCCTGACAAGTATCAAATTCATACCAAAAAAAAAGTCCATTTTTTAAATATGTGTTACAGAACGATCGTAATTCTGTACCTCCATCATCAACACTTCCTGAAATGAATAACACACGATCTCTTGACCTTGGCAGAGATGGTGGCTATGAGTGGTTGTCATGGTTTCCAAAGTTAAATTCTTTTAAAAAAGCAAGCATATCCAATTAGGTTTAAGTTTTAAATATAACATTACTTTATCATATCTAATGTATTCTTCTTTACGTTTATTCGAATTTGAAATTCAATATTTAGGCCTAAAATCAACTTTGGTATCATCTGATCATGTGACCTTGACCTTTGACCTTCATGTTCAATATTTTTTCAGAAGGACCAAACCCCTCACCAAACCCCAAATAGGAATACTGAACCTATCATGCTCCTTAATTGCTGGTTTGGGAAATTTTTTTTGCCAGATTCATGATCTTATAGCCCAATCACACTGAGGCTAATACAGCCATGTATGAGCCAATTTTAAGTCCACAATCCTACGTGGAGGTCTACGATATTATGCACAATCAATCAGCAATCACAAGCAGCAGTAGGCCAGCATTATGAAAAAATTAAGCATGTTTAATTTTTTTCTGCGGATGCTGCGGGATCACTTATATGAGGTTATACGTAATTACACGATATCTGTGCATTATGAACACGAAATTTACACAATGACACGACATAAAACGAGATCTGGACGACATAAAACGAGTCTAAACAAAATTATACGAGCCTGTATGTGACCCAGAACGTAGCCAGTACACCAGTAATCATCAACCAGTCACTGGCAGCTCAATTCTGCTTCATTTGCGTTCTGAGCTGTGGATTTAAAACTGGATAAGTCTGCTGTTGCATGTGTGCTATTTCATCAGTGTGAAAGGGCTATTAAAGTTGCTGACTTTCAACTATATTTATGACAAATCATTCTATAGCAGCAACAGATTGATCTACATATGTGATCTATGTGAATCTTACACCATTTTATAGAGAATTACAAGGGCTAAAAAGGTCCACAGTATGAATTGTGTATCTGCAGCAGATCATTAAACCTCTATGGTCAATAATTGGTCACGCAGCCCATTGGTCCCCTCTCTCTCCTACTTCCCTGTGCAACAATGGTAACTGTATTAAAAGTGAATTATATAAAAACAAAGCATCAACTTCTGAAGAATAGCACATATTCATCAAAATATCAATGCTCTCTGGTTCAGCCAGAGAACTATATTGCTGAGCAGTTAATTTAACTGATTCGTTGCCATGGTGAGCAAATATCATTCAGAATGATAAGACACTCAAAGAGCTTTCATATGATATATTATAATAAGGACTTCCTGGTGGATTGCGACTGCTCTGATATTACATATTTGAAAAGATCAGCTGATTTCTAGGCTAAGTTTGATACGTAATAGAAAAGCAAGTGAGCTCCATGACCTAAGATCTATACAAAATTGTAATTTTTTTCAATGAATATTTCAGACCATTAATCTGACATATTTAACACAGAAACAATATACATTAATGGGGTGCAAAATTTTATCTCACAAGGTTTGACACTGGAAGTTGTCCCAGAATTAAAAGGTAGGCTACATATGAAATACTCATCCTTCAGATTCATAGAAAAACTGGTTGCTAAATGGGTTACTATCATAATAAGTTGATTGTCATGGAGACCAAATTTTTTTCAGAATGGGAGCGCCTTCAAACATTTTTGAAATTTTATACTTTGGAATGAAGTGGATCAATTTAAAAAGTTTTGATATGTGATATATACTGCTGTCCTTCTTTCTGTAAATTAGAGATTTCTGGAGACCAAATGTTTGCAATGAACAATAGGTTTTTGGTCTCAGTTTGACATTTAGCTCGTTAGAAATGATAACATTGACCTTTGATGTCAATAAAAAGTATGAATGTTTCTTCAAAATAATAAAATTAATCCACAAACAGAAAAAAAGTAAAAAATTGTCAAAATAAATATCAATATTACAATTTGCATGTCTTCTGGGTGAAGCCTAAGTGGTTGCCATGGAGCCAATTTTGGAAATTATATGGTTGCCATGACAACTGTAGAATTATAATTATATAATTATTATCTCTAAAATGTTCTTCATGAAAATTTAGATGTGACACATTATTTTAATATAAATTCTAGTTCATCTTACTCCTCTGGCCAATATGTAATTTAATCTGAAAAGTTTTCTTTTTAAATTGGCATCCTACCTTGCCTCATGTGGTAGTCAAGGCCTTTGACCCCATAAACTAAAGAACTTTGAAGAAAAACCACAGGTAATATGAATTGAACATCTTGATGGGGATTATAAATTAAAGAGAGTCACTTTTGGAATCCTGAAATGAATTTAACACAATCACTTGACTTTTGCAAAGATGGTTGCTATGCAGTTTTCTGGAGCATGTGTTGCCAATGCCATGGTTACTGAAGTTAGTTGTGGTCCGTAGCCAGAAATGACCTCTTAGTTTTATTCAATCCCTGTGCCAAATTTCAGAGCTGTATCACAAAATGCATGATTCCCCCAGTTTCAGGAGCTAAGAACCCTGACTAAGGGAGCCAGACCTCAAAAAGTCCTTTATTTAAGGATTTGGCTCAACCCGAGAGAGGACCACATAAGTTATATACCGTTTGAATCCCTGAATTCTGTAGTTTCAGAAACTTCCTTTTGCAGTGAAAAATCAGTTGAGAGTTTTTTGTAATTTGGTTACCATGGCAACCAAGTCAGAAAATTATGTGATTAATAGAAAATATATAAAATGCTCTCACAAGGGTAGTTTTTCGTAGATAAGCTTCATGTTTCTTTTGAATTACATTTTATGGAAAGGTCCCCTTTTATTGGTCACATGACCTGGGGGTAAAAGGTCACATGACCAGCAGGGGAGGGAGTTAAATAGGCAAAACTGCAATTTTTAAGCAATGCAGACATAGAAATATGCACTGGACAATGCAGTTCGATGACACATTTTTAAATTGTTGATATTTTAGAGATGTAATGACATGCTTTCAAGAAATAAGTCATTTGGCATAACTGCTACCATGGTAACAGAAATGTTTATCTTCAAAATAACCGCCACATTTTTAGATTTAATTTCACTAAAAATTATGTTTCTGGCCTGTATTTGCTCTTTTACAGTTGAAAGTGAAATTTGATATGATGATTTATTATGTATTGTAGGTGCTTACATTTGGTATGATTTTTAGTGGGGTAATAGGTCACATGACCAGCAGGGGAGGCGGTCAAACAGCTAAAATTAACAGTTTTTGAGCAATATGGACACTATAAATATTCACTGGATAACACAGTTCAATAACACATTGTCAGGGTATTGATATTTGATAGACCTGATGTCATGCTTTCAAGAAATAGGTCATATGGTATTACTGTTACCATGGTAACCAAAATGTTTATCTTCAAAATAGCAGCCCTATTTGTAGATTTAATTTCACTAAAATTATGTTTGTGGCCTGTGTTTGTTCTTTTACAGCTGATTGTGAAATTTAAAATGATGATTCATTGTGTATTGTAGGTGCTTAAATTTGATATGATTTTTAGTGGGGTAACAGGTCACATGACCAGCAGGGGTGGGGTCCAATAGCTAAAACTGACAGGTTTTTTCAGCAATGTCGACACTATGAATAGGCACTGAACAACACAGTTTTGTGACACATTGCATAGATATTGATATTTTGGTAGACCTAATGCTTTCAAGAAATATGTCAGATGGCATTACTGTTACCATGGTAACATAAATGTTTATCTTCAAAATAACAGCCCTATTGGTAGTTTTTATATCACTAAAATTATGTTTCTGGCCAGTGTTCGTTCTTTTACAGTGTCAATTAAAAATTTTGATTTATACTCTAGCGAAGGTGTTTAGATCTTGTATGATTTTGAGTGGGGTAATAGGTCACATGACCTGTGAAATAGGGGCTCAAATAGCTAAAACTGACAGTTTTTGACCAATGTGGACAGTTTGGACACTATAAATAGGCACTGGACAACACAGTTCTTTGACACATTGCCAAGGTATGTATATTTGATAGCTCTGTCATGCTTTCGAGAAATATGTCATTTGGCATCATGTTACCATGGTAACGGAAATGTTTATCTTCAAAATAACAGCCCCATTTGCAGATTCCATCTCACTAAAATCATAAATCTGGTCTGTGTTCATTGGATTACATTTGAGAGTGAAATTATAAGTGGTGACACATTCTGTATTATTGGCACTTCTAAAACATTGTTTTTTAGGTGTGACTTGTTGGGGTAAAGGTCACATGACCACCAGGGAAGAGAGATATAGGGCAAAACTAGCAAATTTTAAGCAGTATGGACACTAAAATATACACCGGAACACCCAGTTAAATGACATATCCAAGGTATTGATATTTGAGAGATGTGATGTCAAGCATACTTATAAATGCTTTCAATAGATATAATGATATTATTGTTATTTGGCATTACTGTTTCTATGGTAATGGAAATGCTTATCTTCAAAACAACTGTCGCATTTAGAGTTTTATTACAAATAAATCATTTTTTTGTTTGTATTCCTTTTATTACAGTTACGAGAGAAATATTAAAGAAAGTGATATGTTCTGTTTTGTGGCGCTTAAATTGTAATGTTTCAATGAAGCAATAGGTCACATGAACAGTAGAGAAGGTAGTGGGGTTAAATTTGTAAAATTGAACTGAATTGTTTATCAGCAACTGAAGATGTCAGAAACCCGGTTTATAAGCTGCATGAGTAAGTTCTCTCTGCAGACCATTATTTGATATTTCAACAATCGAATGGTAATGCAAAATTGCAAAGTACACAGGTTTAGTCCTTGCAAATGATTAAATGATCCGCTCAAAGAAGTTAGGTTTTACGGTGTATTGCTCCACTGAAATGGACACAGAAGGGCAAGATTCCTTGATTCTGACACATTAACCAGTCAATTAGCCAACCGATTGCCCCCTGGTAATGTATTTGCTACCAATATTTGGCTTTTTACTTCCTTTATCTGCTCAAATAATCAGCATTGATATTAATTTACCAGTCACAGTGTGTTCTTCGAAGCCTTAAAGATAGGTTAAAATGAAAATTTTCAGAAAAGTCTATTTTAGTCGAATCAGAATCATTGATGGACCATTCACAGGCTTATGGTGATAATGTAACTTTGCATTATAGTCAGAGCTTCGGAGTTGGAGTCGTGGATCTGCAGGTTTTCAGTTTGAGTCTGAGTTGATGTTAGGTTTTCAGCTGGAATCGGAGTCGGAGACGAAAATGTGACCAGTGACTCCTGACTCAACCATGTGAACTGAATTTAAATTGTCAGGGAGCTAATGCACAAAACTCATGAACAAAATCCTATGGAAAAATTGTCTAATTGTTTTTTTCTTCTGCTCACCTGATGATATTTGTATGTAATAGCAGGGTGGCAATAATGCTAATAAGTGGGGTCGGAATTGGAGTAAGAATCAGAATTGAGGAGACATAATGAGTCAGAATCGTAGTTGTTTTTCAAGAAACCCATACACCTTACTCTGAAGCCCTGTTTTTAGTCATTTTTTCTCAGATTAACAATATTTTTCTGACCTACAGTATTGATTTGACTTACGTTTGTATAGCACTTTATATAGCACTTTATTGGAACTGCGCTCAAGCTATTTTGAGGTCTAATATGGGGTTTTTGAATGGGCTTGAAAGTTCTTTTGCAGCAATATCTTTAATGTTTTTCAGGGTAACAATAGTCAAACTTAAAAATACCCCATTCCTTATTTTGTTTCTAAAAATTAATTCAATATCGTTTTTTTTCTTACTGTGATTGGCAATTTGATATTAGAATTACCAGTAATGAAAATGTTTAACTTGAGGCCCTGGTCGATAATCTAGATCCATGGGCCAAGCAAGATATCACTTACTATAATGTCCACAATGCATCTCTTTAGCAGCAACCACCATGATAAAAACCGAAATTGTCATTTTATGGTAGGAAACCTTGGCTTTTGTGGCAGGAATGATAATTTGTTGTTGTTTTAATGAAAACTGCCGTAAAAGTGACGCAGCAGGTTTTACAGTGATGACAATCATGACATTACAGCTTTCAAATACACTCTTGATCAAAATGCTGGAATAATTTGGATTTTGAAGGTGTCAGAACTTCAAAGTTCTAAAATTGGTGATTGAATGTGAGGAATTGCCAAGATTTGTTCCTCAGACATTAGATTTATGTATAAATGATATTATAAAAACAATTTTAGTGGCTGAAAATTATTTGAAAATTTTCTTTGGTGACCCGGAAAAATCGATCATTTTTAGTAAAAAAATCATCAAAAATTGCATCATGGCTCAACAACATAGAAGCAAAATTTCAACATATTCAGAAAACGCAAACTTAATCTTGATGTGTACTGTACAACCAAAAACAGCAATATTATGTTGAATACCACATGCATTGACCTCTGCCGTAACTTGACTTGACATGGATTCCATCAACCTGTTTTTTTAGCCGATGCCCAGGCCCTTAGCAATACAAGATATGTGAAGTAACTTACTTGCCATAGGCGGATATATGTTCACCACCAAGAGTCCACCAGGTGGATTTGTCAATGGAAATAAGGAAAAATATGTGAAGACACATCATCAAAGTTGGTGCACTTTTGGGGAAACCCTGGGCTAAATTTAGACATGTTGGGGAAATGTCAGTGTGACCTTGCTGCAGTTGAGATTCCCAGAAAAGGCCACAACTGCATTGTGGCTCTTTTCATGGAGCAGAGGAGATCTTTTAGAGCTGCCAATAGCACAGATCATCTGTCAGATGGTTAAATAAATATAATAGACAGACAGAAGATCTGTAGACAGGTATATAGGTAGAAAGGCTATGAAAGAGATAAGACATGAAGGAACTTGCAGCATTGAATTGAAGCTGTCAATGGAAATCTCATCAACTCCTCAACAAATCTCTTTTAAAAATCCCATTATCTAGCAAAACAAATTATAACTACAAATATCGGCTTTATTTTTTTTTCCGAAAAAAATTTTCTTGTTCTTGTTATTCACAGATATGGTCATCCTTTAGTAAAAGTCTTTTGCGCTTGGTCCAGATCAGTTGGCTGAACCTCCATTTTGTGCGCAATATGGTCCAGGATGTCCCTATAGTGTTATTTAGGGTCAAGTTTGGTAAAGTTGAACCTGCCATTATGGCAAATTCTCAATTTTCTCAATTTTCCAGGTTTTGAAGGATTTGTGATGCCCTACAAGCTTGAGCATAGTCATAAATGAATAAAATGTTTCAACTTAAGTGTTTTCTACACTGAGGTACCATTTCCTCTTTCAAAAAGTGTACACTCTTGACAAAAATGCTGGAATATTTTGAGAAATTTTCAATTAAATTTCATCTCAGTCAATATATCCCACTGCATATTTCAAAGAGCTGATGGAGAGATGTTTGTGTGATGGGAGGGTGGCCAGATACTGTCTGAATACTGCCTCATGGCCGAAAGTGCTCTGGGTGGTGGTTCAGTGCCTGTTTGGTGTGTCATCCATTATGACGGAAATTTGTGTCGGGTTGTGCAGAATGGAAACGTCCCTGCTGTCTCCTATCTAAGTTTGTTGGAAGAGGAAATGGTACCGCAGTGTAGAAAACACTCCAGTTGAAACATTTCATTCATTTATGGCTATTTTCAAACTTGTAGGGCACCACAAATCCGTCAAAACTTGGAAAATTGAGAAAATTGAGAATTTGCCATTATTGGCAACTTCACCAGATTTGAACCTTAATTACACTATGGGGACATCTTGGACCATTCTGCATACATGAAAGAGGTTCAACCAACTGAACCAACTCAGTTGAAAATGACTTTCACTGAAAAATTGCCATATTGGCCAAAAAGAAACAAAAAAGATGTTGATGGAATCCATGTCAAGTCAAGAAAATGACTTTCACTGAAAAAATGCCATATTGGCCAAAGAGAAACAAAAAAGATGTTGATGGAATCCATGTCAAGTCAAGTTACGGCAGAGGTCAATGCATGTGGCATTCAACATGATATTGTGATGTTTTTTGGTTGTACACATCAAGATTAAGTTGGCATTTTGTGCATATGTTGAAATTTTGTGTCTATGTTGTTGAGCCATGATGCAATTTTTGATGATTTTTCACTAAAAATGATCAATTTTTCCGGGTCACCCAAAGAAAATTTTCAAATAATTCTCAGCCACTAAAAATGTTTTATAATATCATTTATACATAAATCTAATGTCTGAGGAACAAATCTTTGCAATTCCTCAAGTTCAATCACCAATTTTAGAACTTTGAAGTCCTGACACCTTCAAAATCCAAATTATTCCAGCATTTTGATCAAGAGTGTATCAATACCTTGGCAATGTGTTGTCAAGTTTTTATTTCTAGTGTCCATATCGCTTAACTATCAAAAGTTTTGCCAACCTAGCCCCCTCCCCTGCTGATTATATGACCACTTGCGGTTTTACCCCATTGAAAATCTTAGCAAATTAAAGCCTCTGCAATACAGTGCATCACCATTCTGAAATTTCACTCTCTACTTTCGAAGAATGAACACAGGCAAGATCTATGTTTCAGCGAGATAAAATCTGCAAAAATGTACAGGGCTGTTTTTTTTTAAAGATAAACATTTCTGTTACCATGGTAACAGTAATGCCAAATAACAATATTATATTTATTGAAAGAATGAGTGTGCTTGTCTTCAAATCTCTCAAATATCAATACCTTGGATAAGTCATTCAACTGTGTCATCCAGTCATTCCAGTGTCTATTTCTAGTGTCCTTATTGCTTAAAATTTGCCGGTTTTGCCTACTATCTCTCTTCCCTGCCGCTCAAGTGACATTTTACCTCATTAAAAGTCATACCAAATATAGGTACATACATATTACAACACAGAATGTATTACCTTTTAAAATTCCACACTCAATTGCAACCGAATGAACACGGGCCTTGCAGATTCCTGATTTTAGTGAGGTGAAATCTGCAAATGGTGCTGCTATTTTGAAGATAAACATTTCTGTTACCATAGTAACATTAATGCCAAGTGACATATTTCTTGAAAGCATGACATTAGGTCTCTCAAATATACATACCGTGGCAATGTGTCATAGAAATGCGCTGTCCAGTAGATATTTATCATGTCCATATTGGTATATGACAGTCAGTTTTAGCTATTTGACCCCCTCTTCTACTGGTCATGTGACCTATTACCCCACTCAAAATCATACAAGAACTAAACACCTTCACTAGAGTATAAATCATAATTTTGTATTTACTCTCTAAACTGTAAAAACAAACACTGGCTAGAAACATAATTTTAAGAAATAAAAACTACAAATAGGGCTGTTATTTTGAAGATAAACATTTATGTTACCATGGTAACAGTAATGCCATCTGACATATTTCTTGAAAGCATGACATTAGGTCTACCAAAATATCAATATCTATGCAATGTGTCACAAAACTGTGTTGTTCAGTGCCTATTCATAGTGTCGACATTGCTGAAAAAACCTGTCAGTTTTAGCTATTGGACCCCACCCCTGCTGGTCATGTGACCTGTTACCCCACTAAAAATCATATCAAATTTAAGCACCTACAATACATAATAAATCATCATTTTGAATTTCACAATCAGCTGTAAAAGAACAAATACAGGCCACAAACATAATTTTAGTGAAATTAAATCTACAAATAGGGCTGCTATTTTGAAGATAAACATTTTGGTTACCATGGTAACAGTAATACCATATGACCTATTTCTTGAAAGCATGACATCAGGTCTATCAAATATCAATACCCTGACAATGTGTTATTGAACTGTGTTATCCAGTGAATATTTATAGTGTCTATATTGCTCAAAAACTGTTAATTTTAGCTGTTTGACCGCTTCCCCTGCGGGTCATGTGACCTGTTACCCCACTAAAAATCATACCAAATGTAAGCACCTACAATTCATAATAAATCATCATATCAAATTTCACTTTCAACTGTAAAAGAGCAAATACAGGCCAGAAACATAATTTTTAGTGAAATTAAATCTAAAAATGTGGCGGTTATTTTGAAGATAAACATTTCTGTTGCCATGGTAGCAGTTATGCCAAATGACTTATTTCTTGAAAGCATGTCATTACATCTCTAAAATATCAACAATTTAAAAATGTGTCATCGAACTGCATTGTCCAGTGCATATTTCTATGTCTGCATTGCTTAAAAATTGCTAGTTTTGCCTATTTAACTCCCTCCCCTGCTGGTCATGTGACCTTTTACCCCCAGGTCATGTGACCAATAGAAGGGGACCTTTCCATGAAATATAATTCAAAGGAAACATGAAGCTTATCTACGAAAAACTACCCTTGTGAGAGCATTTTATATATTTTCTATTAATCACATAATTTTCTGACTTGGTTGCCATGGTAACCAAATTACAAAAAACTCTCAACTGATTTTTCACTGCAAAAGGAAGTTTCTGAAACTACTGAATTCAGGGATTCAAACGGTATATAACTTATGTGGTCCTCTCTCGGGTTGAGCCAAACTCCAATTTTTCCAGCCTGGCTCCCTGAAGCTAGAGCTTTTTAGGTGATGTCACAAATTTTCAGGGCAAACAGCACCAAACCATAGTAGAAAATAAAGAAACGAAAAAATATGCAAGGTTTTTGTAACTTTGAATAATTCTGTGACAGATTGTGAGCTCCAGGTGTCTACTGGTTGACAGAGACAATTCACAGACTAAATAGTCATTCCTCAATTAAACTGCTTCCCAAATATACTTATCACAGCAATTGAGGGAGCTCAGCCAGCTAAGTATTTAGCTGTCACAATTTCAAGTCCAGATTGACTGGATTCCAAGATGGTAATTTGCAGATGGTATAGATTACAAACAAGCTGTATTTAACTTATTTGTTGAGGCAGGTTATTGTGGTAAAATAGCACAATTACAATGACATCACAATGATATTTTTTGCCCAGGGTTTTGGTTCAATCAAAAGACAATATTAGTAAAAAGGGGTTTAACCCATATGCAAATTATGTTATTCTAAGACATGTCAGTGATTCTGGATCTATAAGTTATTGATCCCAAAGGTGTTAATTGTTAGATTGCTGCATCAAAGAGACCTGAGATTCCTGAGTTGGTATAGCCCTTTAGGTTTGGGCTAAAAGTCCCCAGCATAGTACTTGGGCAAACAATTACAGGTGATTTCATTAGCATGCGATTTTTGTCATTCACACGTTGCTGTGAGAAATCAATGATAAACCAGCACCTACTACGTTTGATAAATCAATGTGTGACGTTCTGTTGTTTCTAAACCAATCAGATTAACTAAAAATGGCATGTATTTGGTGGGTCTAGAACTTAAGAATCGTGTACTAATGAAATCACGTGTAAGATATATTGACTTCAAAGAGGATCTTTGTACTAGAAGGTTGCAAAGATTCTATACAAAGGCCCTTAAACAAAAGGTAAACTTAAATGATTACAGGACTCTGAAATTAGGCAATCTATCAGTAATGCATTGATGTTAAAGTAAATGTAGATCCAAAGTTTCCAAGCTAAAATACAGATAGAGAGATTTAGATATTACCCAACAATTAAGATCTAAGCTTCACTGGTTAATTATTCTGACATTTCTGCAGGGAAGCTCTCAATAATAGGTATGACATTCATAGTCAATATGCAATAGATATGTATAAACGTGCAATCAATATATTCCTAATATACAACAATTGTGGGGCCATCTTTTACAAGGGGTTGTCAGAAATAACTTTGGTAATATTTAAAAGAATAATGGATATCTGCATTGCTTCACTTTATGACCATCACATAAATATGATTTGGATCACGTTTTTTGCATTTTAGTTAAAAATATAGAGGTCAAATTAAAATATGTGTGTGGGGGCAAGAGGCCCCACAATGTATTGGGCATATTAGACCCCTTAAAAATGATTGAAGAACCCGAAAAAATAACTTTCAAGCTGAATGCACTCGCAAAAAAAAATTGCCTTAGGATTATAATAGGGGGCTTCTTGGCCGATGGGTGGGTAAGAAGGCCATTTGCGATTTTTTACAAAAATGACTGTAACTCCTTTATTAAAACTGGTAAATATTTGTTTCATTAGTTATAAGTAGAGTCAATGATCCCTTCCTGACAGCATAAGCATTCAAATAGTCCACCTTAAAAAGTAGGTCAAGTCATGTCAAGTCAAGTCGACTTTATTATTTCCCGAGCAAGGGTAATTAGGTTAATAAATCGTGAAGGGTACATCCGTGATTCTCTGGGTGAATTTATAAGATGTGTCAATGTGATGATCATAATTGAGTTATAAAGGGTTATTAAATTGCTCGAGGACATGGTGCATGCATTGGCATTCTATTTACTTTTTCTGAATTCCTGGATTTTTCTGTACATACTTTTATTTTTTCATATTTTTTTGCCCTTTTTCAATTTCGGCCAAATTGTTTTGCTATTTTAATTAGCTATTCTATCAAGATTTAAGGTAAAGTAAACATTAGTAAATGGTTGCTGAGGCAGCTTCAAGGTCCCAGTGAAGGCATGCTCTTTTTGTTTGCTGTTGGAACCTTTTAAAAGTTGAATAATGAACCTTTCAGGGTCACTTAATATCTATACCAACTTATAGAACCCTTAACAGTTTCATATAAAACTCTTTTGTTAAGAGTGAAGCGCTACATATTTTAAAACCCTTATTGGTTATGGCACCTAACTGTGCCAGGCAACCTCCAACTTCCAAGTGACCATGAGTACTTGTGACGATGAATTTGGTCAGGCTTGGATGATTTTGTTAGTCCCTAAGCTCGTGTTTCACACCTCCTCCAACACATTCATAATCCAGTGGCATACATCAATGCAGGGGATTCAATTGGAAGGCATTATTATCATATATATGGAAACTTCTTATGATAAAAAGATATGTTTAACAGGCTAAACTATTGTAGGCCTACATGTAACTCCATTTCCAGTATCTGGTACAGCCTGCCATTCCGTTAGGCTAGTTAGCTAGGTTGCTAGTCCATCAATCAAATAACCAGTCAGTAAGTCAGTAAGTCAGTCAGCAAGCCAGCCAGCCAGTCAGCCAGTCAGTCAGTCATCATCTGAATAGTCAGTCAGTCAGTCAGACTGAGTCAGTCAGTAAATAAGTCAGTCAGTCAGTCAGTCTGTCAGTCTGTCTAGCTGTCAGTCAGTCAGTCAGTCAGTCAGTCAGTCAGTCAACAAAGCTAGCCAGCCTGTCTGGAAACTAAGGATTTATGCACTCTAAACTTAGAGCTCAACAGGTTCACAAAATTGTGTATGTGCTGCCTTCTTGAATCCATAACAGAAACTACAGTCGAGCTGACACTTGTCAGTGAGCTCTAAGAGATTTCAGATGCAGAAAATATCACCCTTCTTAAGTGAAGTGCAGTAACAACTTGGTCTGTTGAATTAGGTCTAGAATTGAATATTCAACAACTTTTAATCAGCCAGTTTATTGTTAGAATGCTATTATTGCTGCAAAGTGATACTTGTTGTGGAACTTTTTTTTGGCGGAATCATTATTTTCCTACCCAGGGAATTGTGAGTCGTCTCTGTTTGGCAGACAGCCAAGCATGAAGACACTGACTTCTCAGTATAAGCTTATTAAGCTTTCCCTGACCACAACAATACATTATTTGTGAAGTTGTGACAAAAAGATTAACTTGTCTCAGGTGTTACAGACATAGTTAACTGTTTCAAATCTCTCAAAGCAAATGTGTGAATGAGTTAGTGTTTCATTGTTGTCTGTTTGTTGTTTCAATTAGTTTTTTGGCAGAAAACCATAAACAATCATTTAAATCATGCTGGAAAAAGCTGTTAAAGGATTTGAAAACTTCAGAATTTTATGGTACTAATTGGCAGTGCATGTGCACTTGAGCATTGATCATTTAACATTGTTGATTATGATTTGTTTATATCTTGCTGGCTGCTCAGGTGTGTGTATGAGCACAAGTGATGAGGAACCTCTACCTGGACATGACCTGACCTACATGAGTATTGATAAATGGGTCAGCTGGAGGTCATCCGACTTCTGGCAGACTCTCCAGCTGTGCTGTTCGTTTAGAGTCTGTGAGCAGACTGGGATTTATGATATATTTATTTACTTATCAGCACTGTTCTTGCAGTTACCCAGAAATAATCCCTTCTAACTCCCTAATCCATACTAAAATGGCACACTCAATGAGTTCCTCTAGTATCTTTTTCCGATGACAATGCTTGCACTGCCCAACAAACAAAGCAGTCTCATGGAGACTGCTAAAATGGTTCATTTGATCGATTCTAATTCTAAACCTTTATTGTTTTCAATATGAAATAATCCCCCCCCCCCACAGAGTAGTCCTAGATACTCCCACGGTACAGAAAGTTTCATTTCTTAATCCCTAATATTGTTTTTGTTTGAAGTGTGCTCAGTCAAGCACGTAATTATAAAGCGTCATCAGAGCGACTGAACAAGTGAGCAGTTGGAAGGACTTGGCACGGATAGGTGCAATAAGCAATAAATATGAAATCATAGAATTCGACCCTTTCCATCTTCTTATCTATCCATACATCATAAACAGGGTTTTTTCATCCATTTACGTTGATGCAACCCACATCCATCAAATGCATCGTGGTGCCAAATGGATGATGGTGGCACTGGGGCTTGGGGCTACCGGAAGTGCGATGATGAGGGTAAGGGAATGGGGAGAGATTTGTAACATTTGGACAAAGAAACTTCTGGGTGCACCCAACACGTCACTGAACATAATGAAAACTCCGTAAGTGACCGCTGTACACCTGAATCACCACCACTCTCCCTGCAGGCATGTCTGTGGGAGACCATCTATCTATATATCTATTTTGCAAAATTATATTAATCATTTTGAGGAGTCAGGACCGATCGAGTCACCTATTTAATTTTTGACTCTGACTCCGACTCCACCTTAAAATCAAAAATTCGACTCTGACTGCGACTCCACCCAAAATCTCCGCCTCCAGGAATCCGACTCCATAGCCCTGGCCACTGGTTACCTCACTTACATGATCCTAGTTGCTAACAGTCTGTCTTTTCTTGTTTTGCAGACCTTCCTGAAGAATTCATTTCATCGAATATCGGACTCCATTCTGAGGTTATTTCCATAATTACAGTAAGGTGGATTGTTTTTGAAAGTCTTACTGTCAATGTAACCTTTTGGCCCATACTTTGTGATGGAATTACAAGGCTGTGAACTTTTGAAAGCAGGAACAGCTGATCGGACTGATTTAATGGAGTCACCAAGTGGATTAGAAGACCCAACAAAAACTCATCACGATGGTTGCTCTAGCTTATCACCCAAAGAAGTACCAAATGACGATCATAGTGATGGTGTTGATGTAACACAGGAATCTAGTAGAAGCAAAGAGTGTGATGAGACCAAGACAAAAAGACAAAATCAGAATTTGCAGAACAGACATAAAAAGTTGAAATGTGATATTTGCGGCCAAGCGTGGCTGACTAAAAGCCACTTGGAAATTCATACGAGAACACACACCGGAGAGAGGCCATTTGGGTGTTCTGTTTGTGGTAAAAAGTTCAGCCAAAAGAGCACGATTAGGGTAGACATGCTAACACACAGTGGCGAGAATCCATATGGGTGTTCTATATGTGGGAAGAAGTTCATGAGAAAGGAGCATGTTGATAAGGCCACATATAATTGATTCTTAGCTTCGCGACCCGCTGACACAATAGATTTCCTGCCGATGGAAAAAAAAATTTTTTAAAAAAATGAAAAATTTTTTTTGACATACTAAATTTTTTTTTCGTCCTACCGACCGACCCTAGAAAAAGGGCCTTGAGAGGAATCCGAGAAGCTAAAGATCAATTATGTCTGGCCTAAACATATGAGAATGCACAGTGGGGAGAAGCCATATGGATGTTCCATTTGTGGCAAGAAGTTCAGTGAAAAGAGAAATGTAGAGCGACATATGCGTACGCATAATGGAGACAAGCCATATCGTCTATCTCAAGGAAGACTCAGTCAAATCAATTTGACTGAATTTTGAAATATTTCGGAAAAATAAACTAGAGGTTCTCTAGCACCAAATGGCCCAAGAAATAAGTCCAATGGGTCTCCTTATTACCACACACCACTCCTTCAAACTCTCGGTATTTTGGGACATTTTTACCCTGTTATATTGCTCTTCTCCAATCTCCATGGAAAACTGACATCTTTCATGGCTCATCTCAATCAACTCAATTGATTTGACCTAGTCTTCCATGATACAATGCAAGAGGACATTCAGTCATGTCTACATACAAACTGATTTAACCTTTTATGCTTATGCATCACTTAAAAAAATAGAAAGGTTAGTCTTATATAAAACTAGGGTTTGGTGGTTTAACTGAGTCTTCCACAACAGAATCTGAGTTGCACAATGGGAACTTATGAGGTAAAAAACAGTTAAACCTGCTTTGACTGAGTCTTCCGTTGAATTATTCCCTCCAAAAAGTTGTTTGTTGTTCAAGCGTAAAAGGTCAAAGTGGTTTGACTGAAGCCGACTCTATGAATCTGCCACAAGTCTAGTGGAAGACTCAGTCAAAGCTATGTTTTGGCTGAGTCATCCTCCATTTTCTAGTGGAAGACACAGTCATAACATAGCTTTGACTGAGTCTTCCGCTGGATTTGTGGCAGGTTCACAGTTTCGGCTTCAGTCAAACCACTTTGACCTAGTATGGAAATTAAAATAATGAAGCAACTGTCTTGCAGCTTCCTGGAATAATCAGTCAAAATAACTTTATTTAATAAATTCTACATTTTTTAAACATCATTTATGTTTCTGCACGATCACGGCACCAAGCCGAACACAATGACATAAATTTCAATACAATCAGTGGCAGGAAACAGAAGTTATCTCCTTATTTGTTTAGTTTTCAGAATTTCAGGAGTTCTGAAAATTGCAAAATTTTCTATGACTGAGTCTTCCATGAGATAGACGATATGGATGTTCCGTTTGCGGGAAAACGTTCAGACACAAATGTAATCTTGATTCACACTTGAAAACCCACAGCGGAGAAAAGCCGTATGCATGTTTGGTTTGTGGCAAAATGTTCAGCCTTCAGGAACATCTTGACTCACATACGACCACACACACTGGAGAGAAGCCTTATGGATGTTCCGTTTGTGGCAAAATGTTCAACTTGAAACAAAGTCTTCGTACACACATGAGAATACACAGTGAACAGAAGCCGTATGACTGTTCTGTTTGTGGCATAATGTTCAAATGGAAGGATACTCTCGAAGGACACCTGAGAACACACAGTGGAGAGAAGCCGTATGGCTGTTCTGTTTGTGGTAAAACGTTCAAGCGAAAGGATTATCTCGATGAACATATAATGAGAATTCACAGTGAAGACAAACCGTACGGATGTTCCGTTTGTGGTAAAAAGTTCAGCAATAAAAGACTTCTTGAGCAACATACAGAGAGAAGCCATATGGATGTTCTATTTGCGCCTAGAAATTCAGGCTGAAAAGTTCGGTAAATAGACACATGGAAACACACTTGAGATGAAGACTGTAACAGATAACTGCATATTTAGCAATTAAGATCATCAGTTGGAAAATGAATCTCCACTAATTTTTTTCACACATGTAATAGAAACCGCATGGATAATTATAACAATAATATATGATGTGACAATGGACGTAGGAATGTACCGATCCGATATTGAGGATCTGTATTGGTGCCGGTCCAGCAAATAAAAAGCAGTATCAGATCGGTAACACTACTCTACATTTAACTAATGGGATCGGATATTGGCGGTATCGGCAACAAAATACTAGGATCAGTATCAGATCAGAAGTGAAAAAGTGGTATCAGTGCATTCCTAAGCGAAAGCAATTCGTTTTTTGCACAATTAGTTCCAGAGGTATACAGTTACTGTAGGAGGATAGGTGAGCAACTTCAGCACAGCAGATTCTCTGGGTGGGGTTAGCCTGCAATGAAGAAACAAACCAGAATGATGTAATTGATGTATTTTCTTAGTATATAACCAAAGAAGAATGGATGGCTCTCAATTATACTTTATGCTTGACAAGAAGTTGCCGTGCTGATTTCAGGAAAAATTCTTTTCAAAACTTGATGTGTAGTTGTCAACTTGTCATTAAGGGGAGGGGACGTTTGGATTGACCATGTTAGAAGTATTTTTAGTGTTATGACCTAGACATAATTATGCTTATTGGGGTGATTTTATTGTAGTTATTGTCATTTTGATTGGCCTATTAAATTTTCATCCATTTAAATGAATTGGAGGTTACATTCTCTGTACAATATTGTTGCAATCATGAGAACATGAATCCATTCATGGAATGTGACGCCATTACCCATTAGTATAAATACAATAGCATGAAACTGTTTCGAGTACTTCAAAGGGTTGCCCTAAGCCCCCCACTTTGAAGTGTTTTGACAAGAAAATTTAATCTCTGTCATACCTGTGAATAACCTCAACCGATCAGAAATATTGCTATTAAGTAGCTTTACAAAACACTGTATGTTGATTGAGCACCGTAAACATACTTTGTAAGATTTAAGTGAACAATGTAACTTTACAATTTAACAAGTGGGCTGACTACTGGGCCAAAATCAGATAAAGTGCAACAAGTAACGTCCGTCACTTTCACTTTTCATTTAAGCATGTTACACAATGCAAATATTGGAGGTTTTGCTTGCATAAGCTGCCTTTCAATACAGAGAGATAGAAAAGACAACTTTATAGTGCTAAGCCTAATGATAGATGTGTAATTAAAGTTTTCGTGAGAAATGTCAATGATTTTTGGTGGCCATTTTGTGACATTTTCAAAATATGGTTATAAATTGATCTGGTTGTTCAAAACTTAGGCAAGACGGGACAAATTTTCCAGTGCACAATTAAATTGAAACTGTGTTTCACATTTTGCACTAATAAACTAATCAAATTTATTGATTTAACTTAGAGAATTTTTGATTCGAAAAATGGTGTTCGCCCGTTATTGTTTCTGTCAAAAACAACCAAAATTTTAAAACACAACCACGACTAGCAAATTTGTTTGCACAGTCCATATTTATATTTAAAGACAAGGTAAATGTATAAATTATGGGTAGGACTACACAAATTCACTGTGAGATTTCATATATTGATGTAATTCTTGTTGCAAGATGTTGATGTCATTTTCTGTCAAAATCATAACGTCCGTACAAGGGCCCCTGCAACAAAGCACAGGTGACCTAATTAAAAGCAGGTGCCTGGAATTGATCTAAATAGGTCACATTTCGATGACCCCCCACTCAAACAGAATGTTTAAAGATCGAGGGGGGCAGGAGCAAGGTGAGTTAGCATTCTGTCAATTTTTTTCCCTCTGTAACAGGCAAACACAATTTTGCCAGTATTGCCATAGTTAGCACAGTTAGTGCCCAAACTATGTTCTGGCATTATTAGTGATGTTGATTTTGGTAATCTCTGTAATCTACACTAGTTTTCAATGCATCTAAATGGTCGTTTTGAAGATTCATGCTCGCCTGTTATACTTGACAAAAAAGCTGAAAATAAGGCATGTCAATGTCACGTCTGTAACAGAATTTCCAGATAAAATCAGACCTGATTGTCTGTCTTGGCTCTTGTTTGCACTGTCCTAAACGGTTTGAAATACTGAAAATGCTAAATTAATCCTAAATACCGTAATTCATTCCTAATTAAAGTTATTTAGCTTTACGATCAGATGAACTATTAGTTCTTATATATTATTTGAAAAATGTCATTATTGTCAACATAACATCCGAACAAAAATGTGTCCGTGCTCTCTTGTTTATCAAGTTATTTGACCCTTGGAGATTGAAAATATTGCTTTAGATTCCATATTAACATTTCTAATACATTTAATGTCACTGTTATATCTGTAGGAAGGCCACCGAAAACTTTTTGATACGATTTCCAAAGTAACGTCCGTCATATCTAATCAACACTAATTTATGCAATGATAATTCTGTTTTATTAATTAACATTTGGCACTGAGAGAAAGACCCTGAGCTCTTACACTTTTCAATTTACCTCTCACTGTAAAATATCCAACCAGCTTTGAAAGTTAAGCTTTAAAGTTTGACATGTCACGTCCATCACTTTAGGACATACCCTAATTAAAATCCAATTTCTAGGGTTCCAATAGCGTTATCTTTTAACCCATAAAATAACACACTTTAGACATTCTATTCCCAATAGAAATGAATAATTGTGACCTGTGGTGAGATGTTTTGGACCATGATGATGTCACACAAATGTTGCACTTTATCTGATTTTGGCCCTACTGTGCCCAGCTGAAGTTATGTTTGAAATGATTTTTAAGGGGGTAACTTCCTTTCTTTTTCGCAAAAAGATAATTATTCCAATGTGACATAAAATATCATGTGCAGTGAAACATTCTCAGGTGTGGTTAATAGAAGAGACCGGGGTTAGTTGACGCGGCAATTTTTTGTAGCATTCTACTGAACTTATGGTAGTAGATACAGGTACAATATTTTGGCAAGTTCTAGCTACAACGTTCACCTCAACATTTCATGGAAATCAAAGGCTTAAGTACCAAAATATATCTTTGCCCGTTGAATTTTAATACCAAAGGCTTCCAACTAAATAAGTTGCATTAAATAGTTCAAATAGCATTCAGGCAAAATTATTTGTTCTAAAAAAATTCAGGAGCTCAAAAGTCAACAGCCTAATATGGCTGTGTAGAAAGTGATGTCATGTCTTGATGAGTCAATAATGTACCAGATGTCAAATTTTGGTTTTAAAAAATTCGACCCCAGGGAATAAGAGCGAAAATATTTGTCAAAGTAAAGACATATCTAGGCCTACATTCTACAGTGGAAACTTGTGTGCTTTAAGACCCCAGGTGCACGCGCATGCGTACCAATAATACCCTATAAGACAATACAAGCGTATGCAATTCAAATTTAAAGATTGCAAGAGCAGAGCCATTTTGCAAATAACACAGTTACGGTGCAAATGCTACAGTTGACCTTGTACATCTCACTTATTTTGATAATATTGTGGCATGCAAATAATTTTTTCCTTTGTAGTATTTGCATATTTTGAGGAAATGCATAACTAGTGGGAGCCTATTCCAAAATCACATGACAAATTCTTATTAACATACATCAACAGTAGTGATCACAAACTGTTATACATTGTTTGTTATTATTTGTGCTTTTAGCAGTTAGACACAAGACAGAAGTAGATAAGAATCTACAACTTATAGAACCAACAACACCCAACAACAACTGTGAATTTTGAGAAAATGTTTTTCATAATCAACTGTAAAATTGCATGGAATCTGTGACAAATATATCAAAACACACATGTCTTGGGCATTTCTTTGATTTGTCATATGCTAGTATATAGGTGGACTGAAGCCATTTGCATGCCCTGATACCTTTAGTCTCTCAATGATTAGTATGGCACCCATGCCCAGGTGCCAATATAAGATTGCTGCCTGTTTGAGATCACTGACGACATAAACAACATCACTAGGTACATGTATATAAACACAATTGAGAAATTACATAGTACACATTTACAATACAACATATATTTATGCCACTGTCAAAAACAGTTCGAAGCTGCCAGGTTCCTTTTTCTCGGCTATAATGTTATTGATTGTTCCAGGAGGAAAAAAGTTTGGTTGCATATTCTGGAAACTCTGACAGTCCCAAACAGTTGCTATAAATATAGCTCTTTCAGTATTGTCACTCTATGTACATTAAGACAATTTTTTGAATGATCAGATTGACCCCTTGGAAAAAGAAACTATTGTCTTGAACAAATTTGACAGATACATCAGTCATAATTATAAAGTTCATAAGTCTGTGTCTCAGTGTCTGTACATAAAAAGTCAAGTAAAATGCCTCCACTCCGAAGATCAACCACGGATGTGAACTGTATGTGGAGCGTGTACTTGTTCAAATTGATAGCCATCTACTAAAGTCAATATCCTGGTGAGAGGCACTTAGGGAGCACCACTGGAATCCCAAATAATTTAGTCTGAACCAACGAGAGACTACAGAGAGACTAGTTTTCAGGCAGCTATTTGGGACAAAAAAAATCATCAATAGTGCTTTTCTGCAAATGATGGACAAGTTGCAAATCCTGAGGGGACAGCACGCAGCACAGTAACAAGTTTAGTTTGATGCAACTACAATGAGCTAGTAGGGTTTTTTCTTGGCCTATCCCATTCATGTTTGCGAGCAAGTAATTGACCACTTTGTCGAAGTCAATGTTGCATGGCAATACAACATTGCAGGCATCCGACCATGACCCGAGTTTTTTCCCTCTTGCTCCTCATTATTTCTCAACGATCGATTATATGACTGATTGGTTTTGCAGAGCCTGATTTGCTGAGTGGTTGGCTTCAGTGATCGGTCACACCAATTGCCTCTCAGTCTATAACCTTCATGTGTTATTGTGGATGCATCGATACCACAGAATAATAATGTGACATTCATCATGGTCAATTAGATCTGAAATTGTCCATTTTCTTCGGAACTTCTTGCATCTATATTTCTGTTGTTTTCTTCACATTTCTTGGGTACATGGGATCGATATCTGTATTTATGCAATGTGTAGGAAGGAATTAGGAGAGGAGAAAAAAAAATCAATGAGATAAAGAAAGTTGGAAACTGCTGTCCAACGTAAAGTGCAGCAATTAGAATTCATTTTCTTTGATTTGTTTTGATCTTGACTTTTCATTCATTTCCTCACTATTTGAAAATAAATAATAAATCTTAAATTTTGAGATCTGTAATGGGAAACAGCCAAATTAAAAAAAGGAAATAGGCTCTCAATGAATGAGGCATGTAATCAATCTCATTGACTAGGTTTGCATTGAGATTTTTCAGTTTAATTTCTTATGGAACTCCACAAAAACCCAGCTGCAAATGATCTAGCATATTGACAGTCTGGAACTTTTTAAGTCCATATAAACAGTTCAACAAAAATAAGTCCCCCTTTGGATAAACTTGAATATCACTAAGATTCCATCGCTGATATTTATGACAGTTGGCTAAATTATAGCCCCATATATCGACTTTACAAGCGTGTATTTATAGCTCAGTGGCATTATTCCTGACTCCAGCAGCCTTTGAGTGAGCCTACCCCTGTTTTCAAAAATCCATGGCTTTTCCAATGGATATGAACAATTCCACCATGCGAGGGAGCCACCTGCTTGATAAACCTCATCATGTTTCTGGATAAAATTTGTTTCTCAATCGTGTTTAGAAGATAACTAAGGACTTCTTTTGTAACAGTTTTACTGTTTAGGTTCCTTGGATGCAATAACAAGTAATCTGAGTGGAGTTTAAACACCTTTTGGTAAATTTTTTTTTGGAAAAACCAAAACTTAGGATTTTTGAAAAGAGGGGTACGTGCACTCAGGGTCTGCTGGCGCAGACAAAAATTTTGCAATAAAGATACAAATAGATACGCAGACTGTCAATATGCAGGCCTACAAACTGGCCAATTTTCACAAAAATCGGAGAAGAGGTCCTTGAGATATTCACTTTTTTGTAAATGGGGACTTATTTTTGTTGAACTGTTTACTTCGGAGAGAGGCACTCAGTTTGTCTGTGGAATCCTGCATAATTGATCCCCCGACCATAAAATGTGAGAATCGACAGAACAGCCTTTTTTGCAAAAACTGCTGAAAGAGCTGTTCTGTCCAACTTTCTTTTCCTTTAGGGGCAAGCAATAAAAAAAGCACCATGAAACATAAGCAATAAATAGACCCAAACTTCTATCTAGTCATATCAAAATTACATTGTATTAATCTGCTCAATTATATTGATGGTAATTATTTCCTTTCTATAAGATGTTCCTGTCACACGTATTTCAATTTTAGAGAATAATTACAAGAACTTCTGTACCTTTCCACAAACAAAACTGTTTAAAAATAGTTAGAGCCACAGGCTCTGAAAAAAAAAAGGTTAGAGCAGCTAAGTGAAGGTCGTCTTTCTTGGCTTCAATTTTATTGATTATTCCTTTGGGGAAGAAAGCTTGGTTGCATATTCTGGAAACTGACAGTCCCAAATAGTTGAAATAGCTCTTTTGAGTATAGTCACCATGTGCACATCAAGATACTTTTGTGTGTGATTAGGTTGATGCTTTTGGAGAGAAATCTATTGCCATCAACAATTGTAGCAGATACTGTTGCCATATAAATTTTTAGGAATAGATCTGTCTGTACATATAAAGACAAGCCAAATGACTCCCCTTCAAAATGTTTACCAAGATACTGGAGTGTACATGGAGTGTGGAATAGCTCAAATTGATAGTGGTCAACTAAAGTCAATATCCTGGTGAGAGACACTTAGGGAGCACCACTGGAATCCTGAATAATTTAGTCTGGAACTACTAGAGACTACAGAGAGACTAGTCCTAAGGCAGCTTTTAAGACAAAAACTATCTGAGAGCTCTTCGACAAATGCACCACAAATGATGAACAAGTTGTGTTTCCTGAGGGGATGCAGTACAGATCCAAGTTGACTTTGTTCTATGCAACTGGTGAGCTAGTAGCCATAGATATATGACATCCATATTTTAACTCCAGAAATTGATTAAAATATCACAAAAAGCTCTCTCAAACAGCTCTGATAATCTTTACACATTTACCTTACTAAGGATGCTTCTCTTGAATGATATCCGTCAATTGATCGTGAAACTCTTTTTATTCCATTCGTGTTTGCGGTCAATTGATTGGTCACTTTAGCAAAGTCATCTTGCATAAGGGATGACCATTTAATTTCTAGGATGGGCTTTGAGTTTTCCTCAGTGGGAAATTATTTATTTCACTGTAACGGAGGCCATAATTATTTACTACAGAAATCAAAACTTTCCATTAATTTCTTCATGATCGGAAAAACGACAAATCTGAAATCTTGATCAGCGTAATGGGAAACAGACAAATTACCAAGAGGAAATGGCTCTCAATGCCTGGGGTGATGTGTAATCCAATTTCATTAACAAGGTGCGCTTGCATCTGCATTTATCAGTTGCATTTTTGTGAAGCTCCAAGGAGCCCAGTCTGCAAATGATTTGCATACTGACAGTCTGAAACTTTTTTCAGAATTTCAACTTTACAAGTATAAATACATTGGAGAAAGGTATTCTGTTTGTCAGTGCAATCTTGCATAACTGAACATCCATCCACCAAATATGAGAATCCACAGAACAGCCTTTTTGGCAATAAGTGCTGAGAGAGCTTTCTGTTAAGGTGATTTCGTTACCATGCGATTCAGGTCATTCGGAGTTGCCTGTGAGAAATCAATGCAATGTGTATACTTGCTACGTTTGATATATTAGCTGTGTGACGTTCTGTTGTTTCTAAACCAATCAGATGAAGCAAAAATGCTATGTATTTAGTGTGTAAAGAGTCTTAGAATCGTGTACTAATGAAATTGCCTGTAATGGTTTCCAATTAACTTTCTCTCCCTCTTGGGGCAAGCAATAAAATAGGCGCTGAGAAAGCAATCACAAATTTATAGAGCTGAACTTCTATCTTGTCACAAGCATACATGCAATATGACAAAGTTACAATATGTTTGCGCAATGAAATTGACCAATGCACTTGAACCTGCTTTATCATCTATACTCAAAATCAATATAACTTAAGTTCAGTTGTTGTGAATCTCAATCACTGGCATCTTGGCCACAATGAAAACCAGATGCATTATTTCTGATTGTGCTTCACTCTTCAGACAAAAGTACTTTGAAATTAACTTGGGGAGTCTTAGGCAAATTCCTGCCACGAACCAATCTTTTTCTGGTGAAATTCCCTAAATTACATGTCAATTAATCAAAATAACATGACTGTAATGAGCTTTTAAACTTATTTTCTATATTTCTGAATGTAACGAGCACTATTAGCGGGAATGGGGACACAGTGAGTCAGCAATGTTTGTTTCCTTAATACATTGTATCTCAAAAAGTTTTTATCCACATTTTCTATGTTAGTCTTAAATGAAAGTTCAATGTTCCCCCATACACTTAAGTGCCTATTTGGCATCAAAGTATTTGCAGAGCTTCAGCATTTTGTGTTGTATAATCCAAAATCGTTTAAAAAAATTGATTCACTGTGGCAACACACATAACCTGTACAATACTACGAAAGTTCATAATCCAAAATATCACAAATTAGTGCTCAAAATCATATTTTAAGAACTCCAGTGCAACATGACCACTTTTGGATGTCATGCTTGAATGAGTATGCTTGACTAAACAGTCACCCTATAGACAGTAAATTCTAGCAATTAAGGGTTTCAGTTTCCAGAAATAGCCACTGATTCACTATGTCCAGCGATTCACTCTGTCCCTGTTCCTGCTACATCAAGGAAGCATTTATTTCCTGAAAGTAAACACAACCAATCAGTTGAAGATAAAACGCTGTACAGTAACCCAGAAAACAAACCGCAGAATGGCATGATAGTTGCCACTGCCGTAACATACAATGCACAGCCTCTTTCCAGCCTCTCTTTGTCAATACTGTCGGGTGATAGCCAGGCAGATTCCCTTGACTATTTGCTGATTTGCGCATTGAATTGCTGTTAATTTGCTCCCTCAAAAGTACTGCTAGTCTCGCATTTGACTGAACTCACTTTGTCCAGAGCAAGTGCCTTGACTACATCCTCCGCTCTGATGCTACTACACAATTTTTCTTTTACAGCTGTATATACCAATATGATACTAAGCAAACATATACATATTTTCTCACTTAGTATGGCAAAATCACTGATAATATTAGAGCACAGTATTACCAGTAAACCTTTTTAGGTGTGCACTGTCATTTAATTTCAACACAGCAGGTACTGTGGTCCATGCATTATTAAACTGCCTCTTCTGCAGCCCTGAAGTGGGCACCCACCATATCTATCTGTCTATCTACCTATCACTTCTAAATGATGATATGGTCTATATTTAGGGATACATACAAATCCTGCATATGCCATGGTATTTTCTGGTGAACAAAATTTGGTCAAAACAGGCATCATAGAGATGCCACTGTATTGACTTTATTTTAAATATTAATGTGTTCAACCTCTGTGCAACATCATCACTTTTTAATTTCCCAAGTGGTCACACCTCTGTCCTGCAGCAAAGCGAACCATCAGGGATAGTTGTACACAGCTCTCATGTCTACTGCCAAGCAGGGGGAACAATTGAATTACTGTTGTCAGTTTTCAAAAAGAAACTAATTGGAGTAAAAACAAAATCATTTGTGAGAGTAAAGACATATCTAGGCCTACATTCTACAGTGGAAGCTTGTGTGCTATAAGACCCCAGGTGCCAATATAGCATTGCTGCCTGTTTGAGATTACTGACGACATAAACAACATGACTACATACATGTAGATCAACACAATTGAGAAATTACATAGTACACATTTACAATTCGACATATGTTTGCACCACTTTCAAAAACAGGTTGAAGCAGCCAAGTTCCTCTTTCTTGAACTAATGTTATAGACTGTTCCAGGAGGCAAAAAGTTTTATTGCATATTCTGGAAACTCTGACAGTCCCAATTTATAGTTGTGATGGCTCTTTTCAGTATTGTCACTCTATGTACATTAAGACAATCTTTTTGCACGATTAGATTGACCCTTTGGAGAAAACAATTGCCTTTAACAAATGTGACAGATACTGTTATATATAAATTTCATATGTCTGTGTCTGACTGTACGTAAAAAGTCAAGTAAAATAGATCTACGCTCCAAAAATCAACCAGGGATGTGAACTGTATATATGGCGTGTGTACTTTTTCAAATTGATGGCCATCTACTAAAGTCAATATCCTAGTGAGAAGCACTTGGGGAGCACCACTGGAATCCTAAATAATTTAGTCTGAACCAACGAAAGACTACAGAGACACTAGTCCTCAGGCAGCTATTTGGGACAAAATCATCAAGAGCTCTTTTCTGCAAATAATGAACAAATTGCATCTCCCGAGGGGACTGCACGCAGCACAGAAACAGGTTTAGTTATATGCAACCACAGTAAGCTAGTAGGGTTTTTTCTTGGCCTATCCCATTCATGTTTGCGACCAAGTAATAGGTCACTTTGTCAAAGTCAATGTTGCATGACAATATTACATTGTAGGCATCCAAGCATGAGCCAGTATTTTTTCCTCTTGCTCCTCGTTATTTCTCATTGATCGATTCGACAAGCGATTGGTTTTGCAGAGGTTGATTTGTTGAGTGATTGGCTTCAGTGATTGGTCACACCACTTGCGTCTCAGTCCATGGACTTCATGTGTTATTATGGACTAGCATAGTACCCGTGATAATGGGCATAATGAGAGAGGGAATTGTAGGGACTGCCATCTGCAGGCAAATAAAGTCCACAGCAGTGGGAAGAGAGTGAAGGGTGGGATTTGGTGGAAAGGGGTAGAGTGGAAATGGAAGAGAGGGTTGAGAGGAGACATAGATATGGTTGTTGTAGATCAGCTTGATAAGTCGTGTGCAAGTTTTTGAGAGTGTGGCTTGCATAGTTTTGGAGGAGTAGCGTAAGGCATCCATGAATTTATAGTAGGATGCATCAATTCCACCAGATTCGTGACGTGACTTTCATCATGGTCAATTAGAAATTGATCTTAAATTTTCAATTTTTTTTTGCAACTTTTTGGATGTACATGTATATTTCTACTGTTTTTCTTTACATTTCGTGGGTGCATGGGCTTGATATCTGAATTAATGCAATATGTAGGAAAGAATTAGGAGAGGATAAAAAAACATCAATGAGACAAAGTAAGATGGAAACTGCTGTCCAACATATAGCCCATCAATTAGAAGTTCTTCATTTTCTTTCATTTCTTTTGATCTTGGCTTTTCATTCATTTCCTCGATATTAGAAAAAACAACAAATCTGAAATTCCGATCTGCGTAATGGGAAACAGCCAAATTACCAAAGGGAAATTGGCTCTCAATGCCTGGGGCATGTAATCGAATTCCATTAACAAGGTTTGCATTTGGATTTATCAGTTGCATTTCTTGTGAAACTCCATAAAGACCCGACTGCAAATGATTTAGCATATTGACAGCCTGAAACTTTTTCACTCCATTTACTGTATACCTTGCAGAAAGGCACTGAGTCTGTCTGAAGAATCTTGCATGATTGAACCCCCCCCCCCCCCCCCCCCTACCATAAAATGTGAGATACCACAGAGCAGCCTTTTTGGCAAAAAGTGCGGAATAAGCTGTTCTGCCCAACTTTCTTTGCTTCAAGGGGCCACCAATAAAAAAAAGGCGCTGTGAAAGACATCATCAATTTATAAAGCCTGACTTCTGTGTTGCTATCGATAAACATGCTATATTACAAATATAATAAATTTAGTAAAAGCATTTACTAGCATGCTATTGTACAGATATTAGTCCAGCAGTAAAATGCCATTTTTGGGCCTGACCCAAAAGTTCCGGTTAAAGTTTTTTTCTCTCTTGATCCTGTATCTATATGGTCCAAGGAACATTTTCAGGGGGGGTGTGAAACTCTAACCCTTGAACATTCCGAGAAATCCAAGATGGCTTCGAAAATGGCCGCCCGACCAGATATTGGTCATAAATTGGCTCCTAATTCAGCTAGGATGATAAATAAAACGTCAATATAGGGGTTTTGAGGGTCAAAGAATCCAGAAATAGATAAATCAAACTCATAAGATCACAATTTCTAGCTTAAATGGCCTAAATGATGCATTAAAACTGTAAAATTAGCGTCAAAAATCAAGATTAGGCATATGTGACCTGCTCCACCAAAATGAGCTTAAAGAATAAGCAAAGTATCTATTACTGTGGTTTCCCCTGAATCTACTGGAAAGGTGCTTTTAAATGATGGGTCATATGTGGGTACCTGTCAATTGCATCTAAGTAATAACATGCCAAAAACCGTGAACAATGTAAATAATGAAGCTGCAGAATTTCAGAGGACATTTTTGACACTGACAGCAAGATGCATTTAACTTTTGGAGGGTTGACTGTTGTAGTAAGAAGAAAACCAAGGAGCCAAATGAGAGGTGACATCAAGGGCTAGCCACCCACATCCATTTTGGTTAGAAATTAGTTATCCAGTGATTAGGACAGGCAGTATTGCAAACGCATGGGAAGATTTTGTGTTTCCGAGGAGTTTTTTGACACGGCAACATTTATTTAGCTTTTGGAGGGTTGAAAGTTGTAGTAACAAGAAAACCAAGGTGCCAACTGAAAGCTGACATCAAGGGCTATTCATCCAGATCAATTTTGGTTAATTAGGAAGGATTTATCCAGTGATTAGTATAGGTGGAAGCGAAAATACATGGGAGGATTTTGTGTTTCCAAAGGGATTTTTGACACTGACAGCAACATTTATTTAGCGTTTGGAGGGTTGACAGTTGTCCAACAAGGAAACCAAGGTGCCAAATAAAAGCTGACATCAAGGGCTATCCATCCACATCCATTTTGGTTGGTTTGGATTAAGTCACCAAGTGATTAGGATGGGGTGATTTGAAGATACATGGGAGGATATTGTGTTTCGGGAGAGATATTTGACGCTGACAGAATCATTTATTTAGCCTTTGGAGGGTTGACAGTTGTAATAACAAGGAAACCAGCGTGCCAAATGAAAGCTGAAATCAAGGACTATAAATCCACATCCATTTTGTTTGGTCAAAAATTAGTTATTTATAGTGTTTAGGACAGGTGAAATTGAACATGCATGGGAGGATTTTGTGTTTCAGAGGAGACTTTTGACCCTGACCGCAACATTTATTTAGCTTTTGGAAAGTTGACATTTTTACAAACAAGGAAACTAAGGTGCCATCTGAAAGCTGACATCAAGGGCTATCCATCCTCATCCATTTTGGTTTGTTAGGAAGGATTTATCTAGTGATTAGGATAGGTGGAATCGAAAATACATGGGAGGATTTTGTGTTTCCGAGGAGAATTTCGATAATGACTGCAAGATTTATTTAGCTTTTTGGAAGGTTGACAGTGGGAGTAACAAGTAAATCAAGGTTTAAATGAAAGCTGACATCAAGGGCTATCCATCCACATCCATTTTGGTTTGTTGGGACTAAGTTACCAAGTGATTAGGATGGGGGGAATTGAAAATACATGGGAGGATTTTCTGTTTCCGAGGAGATTTTGACACTGACAACAACATTTATTTAGCCTTTGGAGGATTGACAGTTTTACTAGCAATGAAACCAGGGTGCCAAATGAAAGCTGACATCAAGGGCTATCCATCCACATCCATTTTGGTTGGTTAGAAATTAGTTATCCAGTGATAAGGACAGGCAGTAGTGCAAATGCAGGGGAGGATTTTGTGTTTCCGAGGACATTTTGGACACTGACAGCAACATTTATTTAGCTTTTGGAGGGTTGACATTTGTAGTAACAAGGAAACCAAGGTGCCAAATGACAGCTGACATCAAGGGCTATCCATCCACATCCATTTTGGTTGGTTTGGATTAAGTTACCAAGTGATTAGGATGGGGGGAATTGAAAATACATGGGAGGATTTTGTGTTTCGGGGAGATTTTTGACGCTGACAGAAACATTTATTTAGCCTTTGGAGGGTTGACAGTTGTAATAACAAGGAAACCAAGGTGCCAAATAAAAGCTGACATCAAGGGCTATCCATCCACATCCATTTTGGTTGGTTTGGATTAAGTTACCAAGTGATTAGGATGGGGGGAATTGAAAATACATGGGAGGATTTTGTGTTTCGGGGAGATTTTTGACGCTGACAGAATCATTTATTTAGCCTTTGGAGGGTTGACAGTTGTAATAACAAGGAAACCAAGGTGCCAAATAAAAGCTGACATCAAGGGCTATCCATCCACATCCATTTTGGTTGGTTTGGATTAAGTTACCAAGTGATTAGGATTGGGGGAATTGAAAATACATGGGAGGATTTTGTGTTTCAGAGGAGATTTTTGATGCTGACAGAAACATTTATTTAGCCTTTGGAGGGTTGACAATTGTCCAACAAGGAAACCAAGGTGCCCAATAAAAGCTGACACCAAGAGCTATCCATCCACATCCATTTTTGGTTTAAAATCAGTTATCCAGTGTTTAGGACAAGCGGAATTGAAAATGCATGGGAGGATTTTGTGTTTCAGAGGAGATTTTTGACACTGACAGCAACATTTATTTAGCTTTTGGAAGGTTGTAAATTGTACTAATAAGAAAACTAAGGAGCCAACTGAAAGCTGACATCAAGGGCTATCCATCCTGGTTTGTTAGGAAGGATTTATCTAGTGATTAGGACAGGTGGAATCGAAAAAACATAGGAGGATTTTGTGTTTCCGAGGAGAATTACGATAATGACTGCAACATTTATTTAGCTTTTGGAGGGCTGAAATTTGTAGTAACAAGGAAACCAAGGTGCCAAATGACAGCTGACATCAAGGGCTATCCATCCACATCCACTGTGGTTAATTAGGAATGAGTTATCTAATGAATAGGATAGGTGGAATTGAAAATACATGGGAGGATTTTGTGTTTCTGATGAGATTTTTGCCACTGATAGCAGCCTTTATTTTGCTTTTGAATGGTTGCCAGTTATAGTAGCAAAGAAATCAAGGTGTCAAATGAAAGCTGACATCAATACAAGGGCTATCCACATACACCAGAAAACAAATAGCATACCTTTGCTAGTTTGACATATTTTGGTGTTGATGGCTTGAAATTTAACAGTCATTTATTCGGTTTCCGGAGCTTCATAATTAGCATGTTTGACATGTTATTTCTATTGATGCAATTGACAGGTACCCACATATGACGCATCATTTGAAAGCACCTTTCAAGTAGATTCAGGGGAAGCCACAGTAATAGATACTTTGCTTATTCTTTAAGCATATTTTGGTGGAGCAGGTCACATATGCCTAATCTTGATTTTCGATGCTAATTTTACAGTTTTAATGCATCATTTAGGCCATTTAAGCTAGAAATTGCAGTCTTATGAGTTTGATTTATCTATTTCTGGAATCCTTGACCCTCAAAACCCCTATTTTGATGTTTTATTTATCATCCTAGCTGAATTAGGAGCCAATTTATTACCAATTTCTGGTCCGGCGGCCATTTTGAACGCCATCTTGGATTTCTCGGAATGCTCAAGGGTGAGAGTTTCACACCCCCCCTGAAAATCAAGAGAGAAAAAAACTTTAACCGAAACTTTTGGGTACCACCCCTCCACTGCCGGACTATATTGCTGTATTGACATTTTAAATGTTGGTGCATTCCAACCTTTTTGCATTATCATCACTTTTTCATTTCCCCTGTGACCTGGCCCTCTGCCCCACAGTAAAGCAAACCTTCAGGAACAGTTAGTGTACAACACTCTCACGTCTGCTGCCCAGCAAGTGGAACAATTTAATTACTCTCGTCTTATGAGAATAGGAACACATGTATAGTGGAAACTTATGCGCAATAAGACCATTGGTTGCAATATTGAATGAATGCCTAGTTGAGATTGCTGACGACATCAATAACATGATTGTTGGTTTACAGATATTGATATGAATGGATAGATCAACAAAACTGAGAACTAATATAGTGTGCAACACTGTGCATTGTGCAACATACATGTATACAATCACCACAATATCATTGATCATTTTGGATGGAAAAATTATAATTTAATATACAACAGATGTGTTAAAGTCGTTTCTTTTTCATGTCGCCCAGTAGAGCTTTTTTTCCTAAAAAGCAACTATGAGCTGTGATCTCTCAGAATTGTAACGGTGGACACTTAAGAAGATTTACTGGCCACTCACAAGTAAAATGGCCCGGAACCAATGATCAACCAGGGATGTGGACTATATATATGTAGTGTGGACTTTTTCAAATTGATGGCCATCTACTAAAGTCAACATCCTGGTGTGAGACACTTAGGGAGCACCACTGGAATCCTGAATAATCCAGTCTGGAACTAAGAGGGACTACAGAGAGACTAGTCCTCAGGCGGCTAACTATTTGGGACAAAAACCATCATGAGAGCTTTTCAGAAAATGACGGACAAGTTGCATTTCCTTGGGGGGATGTAGTATAGAAGCAAGTTTACTTAAGTTCCATCAGAGGGGATACAAAAGATTAGGATACCTTTTGTCGATTGTGACAAGGTTTCATGTCTCTTATGAACAATCTTTGTTTTTTTTTTCAACATGAAAAATCACAAGCAACAGAAAAACCTATTAATAAAACATTGCTTGCTTGAAATTGTTGGCAACAACTTAAAAAAAAAACGGTCAATGTTATAATTTTGGTAAGACCGTCATCGAGAATCTCCTGATCTTTGAAAAGATTACAACTGCTTTAGCTATCAGTACACCCTCAATCCTGAACAATATTAAATAGAAAACCTGCGATACACTCTGACTTTCAGATCGCACTTTTATTCAGATCTCACTACTTGAATAGAGCTGTTCAGTGGACAGACATATATCTATACTATTCTTTCGTCTATACTGTGCACATCAATATAAAGTATGGTTGAATAGGACAACTCCGAAGATCAATCAGAGATACGGTCTGTACGTTGACTGTAGATTTGAACAGGATTCTGCTCAGCCTACGACAAATATGTCATTATGAAATTATCAACATTTACATAACTGCATTTGCTTAAAATAATTTAAGAGTTTATATGTCATTGATTTTACTGCAGATTCAATAAGTATGAGTTTCAATTGCCAGTTTTCTCACTGTCCACGTAGTATTTTAAGCTCTCCTGATTGGTCTAGGAGGAATCAAATGTCCTCCAAATTCCAAAGTTGGACCATAGGCCGTAGCCGCTATATATATCTTTTGTACTCAAATGAAACAAGGTTGCTCACTCCTAACTTTGCTGAGTTTTCCAGGAGCCCAGAATAACCTCAGACTAACCTGACCAAATTCTCTGAGCTCCTCTGATTCGCTGAGAATGTTGAGACAGTGGCCTCAAAGGGTTGCACCATAATGACAGTGTTTTTGTATTAACATGATTAAGGGGCTGTTTTGGTGTCCATGTTTGCAGTTAAGGGGATTAGTATACATTCATCCAAAAACAAGCTCCAGTAAATCTTAGAATTTGAGGTCACTCAGACAATTGTGGTAAAACAAAAAAACACAGGATTTAAAAATTGCTATTTCACACAAAAAGATTACAACAAACTGGAGCCAACAAAACTTGAAACAGAAAACAACAAGCTCTTAATATAATTAAATCCAAGAAAATCCCTCCCCTCTGGGCCTTCGGGGGTCAAAGGTGACCTTGGGCTTCTGATAAGATCACAGAGAACAATTAGTTTTTGGTTACTGCTACACCTTGTCAATATATAGGTATGTGTTGGTATAATCTCCTGTTGCAAACTCAAACAATAACTGTGAAAGGCTAACACCTGTGGTTGGACGTAGAAAGCATTGATAAACGCACTGTTCTTCTTCAGTGAGCAGCTGATTTTGATCAGTTGATAGGATTATCAGTTTTAAAACACAAACAATTACAATCCATTCCAGACACCAGTGAGACATGGCTCTGTGATACGTTTTATAGTATTTAAATGAGATTTTTGCTATGTAATTCGATTCCTCAGCCAATCATATGCACTGTATTTGCTACGTTTCACTATCCTTTAGCAGAAACTCATACTTATTGAAATTGCAGTAATAATACTGCATGAAAACAATTGTCTTGATTGATATCCATCAACTAATTATGAAACAATTTTTTTCCCATTCATGTTTGCGAGCAAATGATTGGTCACTGTGTCAAAGTCAATGTTGCGTGATACATGTAATACAGCATTGAAGACATCCAACCATGACCCAGTTTTTTTCTTTTTCAATTCACTCCTTATTTCTCAATGATCGATTGAATGACTGATTGGTTTAGCAAAAGATTGATTTGCTGAGTGATTGGCTTCCCTCCCGGACATTGAGGTAAATCTAATGTTGGTCTAACGAAGCATTAAACCTCCCATCCACATCGGACCCAACGTTACGAAACTACGTAATCTGTCGACACATTTCTCAGACGTTAATACGTACTTTTAGACGTTGATACGAGTGATACAAGCCGTATCTGATGCTACGAAGCAATTTAACGTTGGTCTGACGGTCTTTGACCGTCTTCCCGCCTTCTAGGATCCAGCGTTTCAAGCCGACCTGCCCCCTCTTGCGCATGCGCACTTGCGTACAACAAGCCAAAATGGCGGGTTGACTCGAATCTGTGAAATCTCAGATGGTGTTTTTGCTAATAACGAAGGATTTAAACGCATTGACAAGCCGTATAGCATTGGAGCTACATAGAATAGCTGCTTGGCTATTCAATGAGCCGGTTTTGGACGCTCGGAATCCTTTATTGTGAAAGTTTGAGGCCCGCCAAAGTGCAAAATCGAACGGCATGGTCGGAGCGCCCCGGCCCAGGAATAGCCCGATCAGCTGTTTCTGTATTTGTGATCAATTATGGACTGAATAGTGGACATATATACCCCGTTCTGGATGGATATACCCGGTTACCAAACCCGGGAGGACACACGGACGTGAATACGGCCAGAATTCGTCGTTGGACACCAGCGCTGGACTCACAAGTAAGTCTCTTCAAGATGTCGATTTGTTTTCAGGGGCGGATCGTCTGATGGGGGGGGGGGTTATGTTCAATTCTTTTTAATAGTTTTTAAGCTTTTTTAGTTCAGTTCACTTTCTGTCTTGTTTTCAGATTGATTTATATATAGCGTGTTCGGGATCATTGTCCAGGTAGGGTGGGGTGCGGGGGGGGGGGGGAGAGCATCCCAGCCACTGGTGGGAGGATTTAATTATTTTGATTGAGATCTGCAAATATAAAGCAAAAAATTAAAGCAGTACAAACAGAGCTATCCAAGAAGGATGCCCCCAAAATTAATAGACTTTTCTTCCTCATTTTACTGAGCAGTCTACAAGTCCACTTAGGACTATAAGATAAAATTATATAAAAAACACTTACCTTGCATGGTGAAATTGAAAATGTTACTGCAATTTTACCTTGATAAAATTGGAACATTCTCGGCATCTAGGACAGTTGCAATGAGGCACCATTAAACTTGGGTCTCATTAAATTTTCATATGCATATTTGTGGGTGTGGAAAAAAATTAAATTATTTTTAAACCAGGATAAGCTTTCACATTTTTAAAAGTACATATGTGGATTTAATTTTTACTAGTGTGTCAACTTTTTCTTCATGGCTTCATCTTATCGACAACAGCAACCATCCTGTTGGAGTTTTTATATATTACAAAGTTACCAGATAGATTGGAATAGGTATGGAATAGATGGCGCTACAAGCTCTCTGAGAATCAGGATCCTAGGTTCTGCAACTTTGTGCAAACCTTCAACAAACCTTTGGCAGATACGTATGATCAGACGTTTGACCTGAACATTACTTTCAAACGTTGTCCATACATCTCAAAAACATGTTGGAGAAACCTTGGAACTTACGTATGACCAAACGTGTGACCATACCTTTCATAAACCTATGAATCAAAGGTATGGTCATACGTAATAGTCCAAGGTTGCTAAGACCTCTCAGATGAATGTTCGACAAACCTATGAATCAAAGGTATGGTCATACGTAACAGTCAAATGTTCTTCAAACCTCTCAACCAAAGGTATGACTTACATAATAGTCTAATGTTTTATAAACCTCTCAAATGAATGTTCGACCAACCTTTGAATCAAAGGTATGGTCATACGTAATAGTCAAACGTTCTTCAAACCTTTCAACCAAAGGTATGACTTACGTATTCATGACTGACACGTTTTTCCAAACGTTATAACAAGACGTTCTTCCAACCTCTCAACCAAAGGTATGACATACGTGTGACTCGAACGTTAGGCCAAATTATAAAACAAACTATCTGCCAACCTCTTATTAACGTTGCGACCTACGTTTGGTTTTCCATCTGAGTGCAACGTTTGGAAATTACATTTGCCCTACCTTTGTCATACGTTGTTTGGCCCAACGTTTGATTCTAACCTAAATAATTACGTAGCGAGAGGTTGGATTTACGTTGCTGCTTGGGAGGGTTAGGCGATTGGTCACACCACTTGCCTCTCAGTCCATGGCCTTTACGTTATTGAGGACACATCAATAGCACCAGAATCATAACATAGCCTTTTATCATGGTCAATTAGGAATAGACCTATTTCACTGAATGGCCTGAACATGGACCCCAAATAATTTTTTTGCAATTCAACAATTCTTAATTTGCTTATCATGCACAGGAGACTTAGACACACTAAATCCAAAAACACAACTTTAAAAATTTAAACTGAAATAATGACTAAGTTACAAAGCCTTGAATTTGCATTATTATACCATTCGACACCTCTGTCAGCCAATCACAGGCCAGTATTCCAGGGAAATAATTCCCATATTCTCTGTTGTCCACTTATCGTCTAATGTTTGAGTGTTTGTCTCATAGTATAAGTCAGTTATTCACCATGGGATCAAGAATATGTGTTTATCACACCTCGGGCTAAAGCCCTTGGGTGATAAATCACATATTCCCTCTCCCGTGGTGAATAACCTATACAAATGCACTAAAAATACTCCAGCTTGGAGATACCTTTGCTGGAACAATCAGAGGCAAGGGTGGGAAAGCTATTAGCCGATTGGATTTAAGTATTCACCAGTTTTACCTTAGTGCTAACTGAGAGAAACCATCTGTGAAGTTGGTCAATTGGTCAGAAACGGTCCATTTCTCTTGATCAGTGAGAACAAGTTTAACAAGATCAATTGACATAATATGACGACTATACATCTCTGTTGCTTTTCTTTACATTTTTGTGTTTGCCACTTGTATGCGTTTCACGTCCTGTATTTATGAACTAAACAATCCCGTTCATGTTTCACATCGTTTGTGTAGCCCCCTCCAAAAACTACATCTGTGAAGGTCAAAATGTGGTAATCCTGCAATTGTCAAATTTACCTGTGATGTTTTGAATTGGTATATTGGTGAACCTAAATCGCCTCATATAGTCAATTGCAATGGAGTGGCTTTTAAAAAATAGGGGTGCGTGATTAGGAGTGATATAAATTGACTTGAATTCCAAAGTAGATGGGAATGCTTTAATGTAATGAAGGATTGAGGAATGAATACGCACTGTGCAGATCCCATTAGCTACTTGCTATAGGCCTAGGCCTATCATCCTGACTGGGTAATCAAGATGAGGCCTATATATGCATGCCAACTGGTAAAGTCATACGTGAAACAAATAATTTAAAAGTTACTAAAAACATACACATGATAGGCCTATATCAAATCTTTATAATGATGTTTCCTTCCCTACTATTTCCTAGCAGTCACTGTGCTATTAGGCCTAAAGCCAGAATCATTCAAAATTAAAATTATTATTTTGCTCTTCACTCCCCCCAAAAGTTTGGAAAACACTGGAAATTCCACTTCAGCAGAGCCTTCAGTGATTAAGTCAGACACACCCCCAAGGGTGACCAATGAACATCAATTCAAGCATGTTATGCAAATGAGGACGACATCGTCTATTCACGCATTTCCGTCATTCGTACAGATATGATTGCAATGGATAGATCTCTCCGAGACCTTTACAATGGTAGGTCATAGGTCTCTGAGGACACAATAGTCTCCACGCAAATCGCCGGTAACGTTTTGAACTGGAGAGAAATGCTGCACGCTGATTGGCTGAGACGCTCTGACGCAAATCATATGATAATATGCGACGATGGAGAGATTCGTCTAGGGTAGATTCTCTGGGTGGGAAATTCGGGGCAAGCAAGCTAAAATTTTGGGCTTATGATCAAATTAACAGTATTGAAAATCAATGGTTCCCAAGGCGTTTTTTTAAAAATAAAAATAGTTAAAATACCATGGAATTTGGACTATGAAATTTGGGCAAACGTTGCTCGCCCTCCCAAAAAATCTGCTCGCCGTACACTTATGGCCTACTCAATAATATTGTGCGCAAGTCATGTCCAAAGTCCAAGTGCTGTTACGACAATTTTGACAGATCTGAGCATGGCCAGACCGAATCTCAAGTATCCTTGGCTTCGTGCATGCTCACAAGTGGGCGTGGCATGTGAGTTTGACCTTTGACTCCTGAAAATCAGTCCATTTGTTTTCTGTATTAATTTTTTTGTTACAGTGAACCACCAAAATCGACCGGCCTCAAGACAAAATTCCACTTAGACTGTATTTTAAATTTGAATGAGATTAGTGAGAAAGGGCGATCTCAGCAGTGCTAACAAGATTGGCCAAAAATTCTAGGGGTAAGAGCTGACTGTCACCGCTAAAAAGGGCGATATATCCCTAGGACGGAAGAGGGTTAAAGAAGAAGAAGAAGAATATCCTGTCATGAGGTGTCTTCGCCCCTGTTGCCTAGCAACACTGTAATGAGGCTCAATAGGAAAATTGACAAGCTCATTACATTTTGACTCTGACAACGTGAAAGAGATAGTTGCATTGTCACACACAAAATAAATAGAGGTCAAATTACAAATGGATCAGTTGGCACAGATCAAAAAATCATTATTACGCCGCAGTAAGTATGTTTTTCCTGTTTTTGCTTTTTTTCAGTTTTCAGGTGGAGGGCCAGGGAAATTTATGGAGAAAATCAGTACTACTTTGGCTTATATATTAATACGGTTATAATAATTGGAAAAAATGTTTTTTGACACTACCAGCCGTTGACAACAGATTATTTTTGTGACGCAAAAAGTCACAAATCTATCAAAAACAGCAAGTTTTAGTTGTGTTTTGATGAAGTAGTTGTAAGAAACTTAATTTGGCGGGGTTGGGGGAGGCAGCCCACAAATTAACCATGCAAACACAATCGTTTTCACTTGCCAAATATGGTCATTTCATGGCCCGCTAAAGTGAATTTTTTCCAAATCTTGTTATAACAAGGATTGGGATATGGCCTCAGAAGAAACGTTTCAGAGCACTGTATTCACTAGTAATTCAGCTGTAAAAAATCGCATCGCATCATAACTGGATTTTTTTCATCCTCAATTGATTTCTTTTTAAGATAAGAAAAATTACAGCTAGGGCCTACATTTCACAAAATGTTTACCATGCATGCAAAAGGGACTGATACCCACAGCCCCATACCTGTTCCAAATTTCATATGTCTAAGCAAAATATTGAGGTCACAATGGGCAGTTCAAGAAATGAAGAAAGATTGCTGCCAAAATGGCCGCCATCTTGGATTTCTCAACATGTTCCTGATCCATACCCACAGGCCCATACCTGTACCAAATTTCGTACTCTAAGCGAAATATTGAGGTCACTATGAGCAGTTCAATAAATGAAAAAAGATGGCTGCAAAAATGGCCAGCACAAACTGGCCACCAGCTTGGAATCTTGACATGTTCCCAATCCATACATAGAGTTCCATACCTGTACCAAATTTCATAACTGTAAGTGAAATATTAAGGTCACAATGGGCAGTTCAAGAATGAAGAAAGATGGCTGCCAAAATTCCCACCAAAAAATGGCCACCATATTGGATTTCTCTACATTTTCCTAATCAATACTTAGAGTTCAATAGTTGTACCAAATTTCATAACTCTCTAAGCGAAATATTGAGGTCACTAGTTCAAAAAATGAAAAAAATGGCTGCCAAAATGGCCACCACAAAAAGGCCGCCATCTTGGAATCTTGACATGTTCCCAATCCATACCCAGAGTTCCATACCTGTACCAAATTTCATAACTGTAAGTGAAATATTAAGGTCACAATGGCCAGTTCAAGAATGAAGAAATATGGCTGCCAAAATGGCCACCACAAAATGGCCGCCATCTTGGATTTCTCTTCATGTTCCAAATCCATACCAAGAGTTCCATACCTGTACCAAATTTCATAACTGTAAGTGAAATATTAAGGTCACAATGGGCAGTTCAAGAATGAAGAAAGATGGCTGCCAAAATGGCCACCACAAAATGGCCAACATCTTGGATTTCTCTACATGTTCCCAATCCATACCAAGAGTTCCATACCTGTACCAAATTTCATAACTATAAGTGAAATATTAATAGTCCCAGAGCTACGGGGGTTTTATTTATGTTTTTGAGGCTAAAAGGTTCAATGGGTGGGTTTTATGCAGAAAATTCTCAGGATTTCAAAAATGCAAGTCTTACAACTGTAAAGGTAGACACAACTCCACAATATTCATTTGAAGTGGGGTACCTCCTTATCTCGTTTTTCAGATTTTTTTGGGCCTCGGTTTCACAAATATGTTCCTAAATCCATTCAGTGTGAGAAAAATACATTAGAATTGACTTTCCTGGTCAATTTTGTGATGCTGATTCCAAATCTGTGACTATTTTTACTCTAAATAAATTATATGACCCCCTAATTTGCATTTAAAGATGGCCGCCAATCTAAATAAAAAAGGCGAAGGGTGTTTCAATGTTGACTATTCCAGTTGGCCTCTATGAATTTCAAACCAATATTGTCAATAAGTCATTTGGAAAGTACAAATTCTCAGGATTTCAAATATGTATAGTATGTGAACCTATCTATTCTCTTTAGCTCCCTGCATTAGTTTGAAACTGTAGAAATGTCTGACGTTTTTGTGAATTTTGCAGCTGAAGTACGGAGAAATACCACATTTATGCATTAAAATAGACACAATTTCACATCTGACATTATCAAAAGTTGTCTGACTTGTTCTTTCACCTGAGAAGGGAGAGAACTATGAATGCCTTTTAAGTTTAGTTTTATAGCAGGTGGAATTAAGTACCAAGAAACTCCTAAGAAGTTAGATTTATGACAGCTAAATCACTTTATGTAAGATGTTGGTAATTTTTGCTTTCATTAGTACTCGGTCTTGCTTTTGTTTAGTGCTTGATGTGACTAACACAGCTATCAATTAATATTATATCTGTATGTATGTGTGTGTGTTGATGCTTTGGTGGTAGTAGAAGTTTTTCCTTTACTAATATCAGACATGTTTTTCCTTTATGATATGTAGAAATAATTTCTCATCGACATGAAAGTAATGAATGCCTATCCATATTCTGATGGGAACAAAGAAGATATACTTCTTTCAAATGATGCCTGGACAAAGAAGAACAAGAATTGTCTATAAAATCCATGCCATTGAACTTTCTGAACAGCAACAGTATTTGTATCACCTGTAGTGATACCAGAATTTCACTGTAGTACCCATGAATAAAGAAGTAATGGTTGCCAAGAAGTAACAGTTTTCTCAAAACATTAATTTATAGGTTTGAAGTAATGAAAGCAATATTTATTTGGCATTTGGAGGGTTGACAGTTGTAGTAACAAGTAAACCAAGGTGCCAAAAGAAAGCTGGTTGGGAATGTGTTATTCAGAGATCAGGATAAGAGGAATTGAAAATACATGGCTGGATTTTGTGCTTCCGAGGAGATTTGTGATACTGATAGCAACATTTATTTAGCTTTTGGGGGGGTTTACAGTTGTAGTAACAGGGAAACAAAGGCACCAAATGAAAACTGACATCAAGGGCTATCCATCCATATCCACTTTGGTTGGTTGGAAATAAGTCATGTATTGATTAGGACTGGTAGAATTGAAAATACATGGGAGGATTTTGAGTTTCCGAGGAGATTTTTAACGCTGATAGCAACATTCATTTAGCTTTTGGAAGGTTGACAGTACCAATAACAGGGAAACAAAGGTACCAAATGAAAGCTGACATAAAGTGCTATCCATCCATATCCATTTTGGTTGGTTAGGAATGAGCAATATAGGGATTAGGATAGGTGGATTTGAAAATACATAGGAGGATTTGTTGTTTCCGAGGAGATTTTTGATTCTTATAGCAACATTTATTTAGCTTTTGGAAGGTTGACATTAGCAATAACTGGGAAACAAAGGCACCCAATTAAAGCTGACATCAAGTGCTATCCATCCATATCCATTTTGGTTGGTTAGGAATGAGTTATATAAGGATTAGGATAGGTGGAATAGAAAATACACAGCAGGATTTGTTGTTACCGCGGAGATTTTTGATTCTGATAGTAATATTTATTTAGCTTTGGGAAGGTTAGCAGTACAAATAACAGGGAAACAAAGGTACCAAATTGAAGCTGACATAAAGTGCTATCCATCTATATCCATTTTTGTTGGTTAGGGATGAGTTGTATAGGGATTAGGACTTGTGGAATTGAAAATACATGGGTGATTTTTGTGTTTCCGAGGAGATTTTTGATTCTGATAGCTACATTTATTTAGTTTTGGAAGAATGACAGTAGCAATAACAGGGAAACAAAGGTACCAAATGAAAGCTGACATCAAGTGCTATCCACCCATATCCATTTTGGTTGGTTAGGAATGAGTTATAAACAATTAGGATAGGTGGATTTGAAAAAACATAGGAGGATTTGGTGATTCCGAGGTAATTTTGATTCTGTGCTATCCATCCATATTCACTTTGGTTGGTTAGGAATGAATTAAATAGGGATTAGGATAGGTAAAATTGAAAATACATGGGAGCATTTGTTGTTTCTGAGGAGATTTTTGATTCTGATAGCAACATTTATTTAGCTTTTGGAAGGTTGGCAGTACCAATAACAGGGCAACAAAGGTACCAAATTGAAGCTTACATCAAGTGCTATCTATCCATATCCATTTTTGTTGGTTAGGAATGAGCAATATAGGGATTAGGACTTGTGGAATTAAAAATACATGGGTGAATTTTGTGTTTCCGAGGAGATTTTTGATTCTGATAGCAATATTCATTTAGCTTTTGGAAGAATGACATTAGCAAAAATGGGGAAACAAAGGAACCAAATTGAAGCTGACATCAAGTGCTATCCATCCATATCCATTTTGGTTGGTTAGGAATGAGTTGTATAGGGATAAGAACTTGCGGAATTGAAAATACATGAGAGGATTTTGAGTTTCTGAGGAGATTTTTGACAAAGAGAGCAATATTTATTTTGGTTTTGGAGGGTTGAAAGTTGTAGTAACAGGGAAACAAAGTTACCAAATGAAAGCTGACATAAAGGGCTATCCATCCACATCCACTTTGTTTGGCTAGGAAGGAGGTATCTAGCAATTAGGATAGGTGGAATTGAAAATACATTGCTGGATTTTTTGTTTCTGAGGAGATTTTTGTTACTGACAGCAGTATTTATTTAGTTTTTTGATGGTTGATAGTTGTAGTAACACTGGAACCATGATGCCAAAGGAAAGATGGCATCAAGGGCTATCCATCCTCATTCTGTTTTGTTTGGTTAAGAATGAATCATCTAGTGATTGATCAAGTGATCTCCTGATTGGCAAGATGTGAAAAATGTGCTTTTTCCATTTGCTTGACATTAACGAAGCTGGTAGGACAATAAATTCGAATTATTAAGGACATTTAAATAATTTTAATGCATGCCACAATTCCATATTAGGCAAATGTATATAATAGTACTATTGAACAATGAATCATTATAAGACTGTGAACATAGTTAAATAGCTATATCATTTTCCATGCTTTTGCAGTTGTTGACCATCTTGTTTTAGTTTGTGTGCATGGAGAACCAGCATATAATAGTACATCTTGGGGACTTCCACCTGCTATAAAACTAGACTTAAAAGGCATCCATAGTTCCCTCCCCTCCCAGGTGAAAGAACAAGTCAGACAACTTTGGATAATGTCAAATGTGAAATTGTGTCTATTTTAATGCATGAAGATGTGGTATTTCTCTGTACTTAAGCTGCAAAATTCACAAAAACGTCAGACATTTCTACAGTTTCAAACTAATGCAGGGAGCTAAAGAGAATAGATAGGTTCACATACTATACATATTTGAAATCCTGAGAATTTGTACTTTCCAAATGACTTATTGACAATATTGGTTTGAAATTCGTAGAGGCCTACTGGAATAGTCAACATTGAAACACCCTTCGCCTTTTTTATTTAGATTGGCGGCCATCTTTAAATGCAAATTAAGGGGTCATATAATTTATTTAGAGTAAAAATAGTCACAGATTTGGAATCAGCATCACAAAATTGACCAGGAAAGTCAATTCTAATGTATTTTTCTCACACTGAATGGATTTAGGAACATATTTTGTGAAACCGAGGCCCAAAAAAATCTGAAAAACGAGATAAGGAGGTACCCTACTTCAAATGAATATTGTGAAGTTGTGTCTACCTTTACAGTTGTAAGACTTGCATTTTTGAAATCCTGAGAATTTTCTGCATAAAACCCACCCATTGAACCTTTTAGCCTCAAAAACATAAATAAAACCCCCGTAGCTCTGGGACTATAAGGTCACAATAGGCAGTTCAAGAATGAAGAAAGGTGGCTGCCAAAATGGCCACCAAAATGGCAGCCATCTTGGATTTCTCGACATGTCCCCGATCCATGCCCATAGTACCATACCTGTACCAAATTTCATTACTCTAAGTAGAAAACTAAGGTCACAAATGGACTTTTACACACATGTTGAAAAGAAATGTTGACATGGACACATGGACATGGTTTACATGAGTCCCCTTTCACTACCCACCCCCCTAAAAGCCTTTTTTAACAGGATTAGGCTGTCTGCAACACTTTAATTTCTAAAAAGTGCAGACTGAAGAGCCAATGGGAGTCAAGATATCGTCCTAGACCATTGATGTTGGTATGCAAATTGTAGGTATTTTTTAGAGCTTTCAAACCATGGCAGGTAAAATGTTGTATGAACCGCGGATTGGCGAAAATGGTCGAAAACGAAAAAAACATTTGAAACTTTGAACGAAAATTCAAGTAGGTAAGAATTGTCCTATCACAATTTTGAGAACAGATTTGGATTCCCCAGCTCAAAATGCACCTTTCAGGCACTATAGTGCTTTAAAAATTTGCATAAAAATTAAAAATTGACACATCCTACTGTAGTATGGTTCAAAATTTACTAGTACTTCAGCAAATCTACTGGCCCGCAGAATGCAAACTATTATTCACATTTTGTTTCCTGTACATTTGCAATAAAAAAATCACCTGATTGTCACATAAATTGAAATGAAGATTCTGGTAATATGAAAACAATCTAGAGGATTTTTTTGTTTTTATTACTAGATAATGAAATTTCCAATGCTTGTCTGCTATTTCAAAAGGTTTAAACTCAGTTGAGCTGTCCTGAACAGCATCCATGCTACTCAATGAAGTGCTGATGCTGAACAGCCTGAGCTGTATTTTCAGACCTCATGTATATAGGCTGTGCTGATAATATAACCTATCCATTTCAATTTAATTGAACAACCATTTATAAATTTATCTATTATTTGATTTCAAACGATGTGCAATAAAGAATAATTTGATCAAATCAACATCCAAAGAAATCCACAACATCCACAGGTGCTCCATCAGCTATAATGCTGGACTTCATTAATTAGTACTGAGGCCTGGGCCCACCATTGGCTTTCACTATAAATCTTGTTGTCCTGCACATGATTCTGGAAAAATGGTTCCACTCCAGTGGTTCCAAAAGTCAACATCCAGTGTTTTGGGAAGGGCAGGGCAACATTTACATTAACTTGGGAGAGTTCTTTCATTTCATGCTATCAATACCAGCTTCCCAAAACTAGTGTGGCTTAATGTTCCCTAATAACCTCTCAATAAAAAGCAGACCTCATGAAATTTGTATGTTTTTAGGCAAATTCCCTCCATTCACAAGATTGTGGAATCCTACCCTCCCCCCCCCACCCAAATAGAGTCCATGTGGTTACAAGTTGGCGTCACATGACCTACACCCAGTTCCCTCATTGGTCAGCCTACTACTTCTACTAGGTAAACAGCAAACATGGCAAACATTTGAAGAGGCAAACATTTAGATGTTCCACAGAAATAACTATGAAACTGATGAAATAACAACATACACAGATGTCATTGCTATACCAGAACTTCATTTGTATCACATACAAATGGTCACATGAAAAATTTACACAGTTTGTTGGTCATTTGCCAAGTTTCAGGCCAATCTCATAATTAGTCAAAAGCAGACAACCCACTTTCAATCCCCTTTTCCCTTATCACTTCCCGACCACCTTTGCCCTCCTCTAATAACCGCCGATAGGTCGGTTAAAAATTGCTAGTTCAGCAATTTGTAACTAGTTTGTGGAAAAGACATTGTGCTATGGTGTAACACAATGAAAGTTACACAATTTGTTACAGGAATTCGTGTTGCAGTAGACTTCTTGAGTTAATCACCAAGCAATTTGGCCTCTAAGCGACGTGTGGTAGAAAGCTATTCATGTGTGGCTAATATCCAGTCATTTTTACCTTCAGCGAACGAAGTTCGAAGAAGGTATTGTAATCACTTGGGTAAAAATGCTGTCCGTCCGCCGGGCGGGCGGGCGGTCGGGCGGCGGGCGGATAAATCGTTTCCGGCCCAGCACTCGGCCTCTATTGAATGTACGTGGATAAAATTTGGTACACATCTAGCCTGTATGGTCTAGTTGTGCCTTTTGATGGTCTGATGAATAGATCTTAAATACTTTTTTAAATAATTAACAAAATATAAAAATTATTTTTTTTCGTTTCCGGGCCAAGGCTCGGTCATTATTGCATGTGCATGGATGAAATTTAGTACATATGTGGCCTATATGGTCTAGTTGTGCCTTTTGATGGTCTCATTGACAGATATTCTGTACTTTCTGAAAAAATTAGAAAAAATATTAAAACATTTTTTTTTTTGTTTTTTGGGCTAAGACTTTGTCACTATTGCATATACATGGATAAAGTTTGGTACATCTATGGTCAATGTGATCTAGTTGTGCCTTTTGAAAGGTCTGATGGAAAATATTATATACTTTTTGATATACTTTTTGAAATATTGAAAAAAAAAGTTAAAACTTAATTTTTTGTGTCTAGCCCAACATCCGGTCACTATTCCATATACGTGGATTAGACCTGTTCAAAAAAGACTTTCTATTTTATTTTAATGCAGGATGCAGTGATTCCCATTCTCCAAGCTATAGAATGACCAAATATGACATTTTTTTCAATTTTGAACTTTGGGAATGCCTGCCTCATGAGCCATGAAGTTTTAATGTTTAATTTCATTAAAAACGCCAAAAATATCAGAGGGGGTGTTATATTTCTCCTCATATCTTTATCAGAATTCATTGTAGAGCAACATGGATGGTGTTATATGAAAGCTTGTTAAATTATCTTTCAAATGAGATCAATAACTTGGTATTTGAGTCACTTTCAGTTCTCTTCAAAGCAGAAATGTGTACATTTAAGGGAAAATTTTGATGTCGATTAGTGTTTTCTGCCTCATATGCTGATCCATATTGATCATACAGCAGCATGAGTGGTATCAATCAAATGCCTGTAAAGTTGTCTTTCAATGGACACCATTTTTAAAATTATTTAGATAGTTCTCATTGTGTCTGAAGCAAAAATGCCTGCATTTCAAGGAGCTCCCTGCCCGATCTAATTCATTGCAGCACTGCATTGACCAGAAAGTTTACAAAATCTTTCGTCTTATTAAACAATTTCATTGATATTGTTTCCAAGTGATTGGAAAATTTTAGAAATACTTTTACCATGTCCTTAAAATGACTTTCTATTGAGGAAATACATTGTTGGATTTGTGCTGAATCGAAATTACCTTAGCACATTCTTGGAACAAATGTGCGACATATTTTAGAAAATGCAGTTAAACTTGACTTAACATTTTGAGCAACAGCATGCCACAGTTGTCAATTCTCATAATTATGCTATAAGTAACTTCTTGTGCCACTAAATTAATAATGACTTTAATTATGTTTGAGATTTACAATTCAAAGATTAACACAATATTGACAATAACAGGTCTATGCAATAAAATGTAAATCATCAGACTTAAAACTATCATACGCTAATACTATGACATAGATGAGGGCCTAATATCACAAATATAAATTGAAATAGTAATTACAGTGTAACGCAGTTCCACACATTGTGTCTGTAATGACTTGT